>CM053786.1:841853414-843053414 GCA_028749045.1 Cupressus sempervirens | reverse complement strand
AACAATAAAATGAAAATGATTTAATAGATTGATGACAGCAAGACCCAGGTATGAGCAACAAAATTTAATGATCCTATCTGTGATCAGTGCCTTATCTATTGGGCAATTAAATGAATTATAACCATACATCTCCTAGAAATCTTAGACATATCTCTACATCAAGATCCCTGATCTATCCTTCACTTTGTGACTGACATCTACATCAAAATGAATCTCATACTCAGAATATCCCCTCATGAAATCAGTAAACCCTGTGATAAACACCAAGCGGTTATATGGATCTTGGTTCCATAAGCAAGGTATTTCAATCACATACATCACTAAATGAGATGCAACCTAATCTATGGTATTTAATCATAAACTAGAAAAGATTACAGATCCACAAATAGGAGACAAGTTTCAGACTGAATTTGAAACCATTGCCACTCTTTATTTTCTTTCCTTGAAATCAAATACATGGAAAATGTACAGAATATTTCATAAATCACCTAACAGACATGAACTATTTGCATAAAACTCAACATGTTGTTCAATACAAGAAGAAATGCTGAAGAATGGTCTCCAGTGCAAAAAATTGGAACTCCTCAAATGGAAGAAAGAAAGAATAATATAGCAAGGAGATGAATTCCCAGATCTCACATGCAACTGCCATCTGTCGAGTTGTAAATCCATCTCATGTAACTGAAAAACCTCTTTCATTTCTTTATCTGTCTGATTTGATTTGGTTTTTATCATCACATTCTAACTGATTTCTAAAAGATCTCTGTTCATATGATGAAAACCCCTTTTTGTTAAATATCTGACTTGAATCAGAATGCTGATAAAAATTTCTTTAACTGACTCAAAGATGCCCCCAACTGAATTCTCCTTCTCTTTTATGCATAGTCAAGCTATTAACTTGCCAAAAATCACAACTAAACTTCTTGGTCTGAAAAAGGTTTCAATTCAGGTACTTGATAGAAAACCTCTTGTAGCTTGAACCAGCTACTACTTGTGCAAAAATTGACTTCATAATAAAAAAGCACGTCTCTTCCTGGTTCCGGCGATATATGATAAGGCATACTTCGCTTTCCAGAAATGCCCAGAATCTCGATTTGAAAAACACTCTTCTAGTTAAGAGTGTTCGGGTCTGCTATCAATTTGATTTTAAATTTCAAGAATTTAATATTCTTTACAGTCAAAACTTTACATTTAAGCCCTTCTTAAATTTAAAATCAACTTGCACATAACACATTTGCACTTCGATCGATAGGGGCCTACCACCTCCAACTGCTACCTTTAAAAGCCCACTCTTTTTGAGATACCATAAGACTTGTGTCTCATTGTTTTTAAAGATTCATAAGTCTTCCCATATAATCAATATGAGACTAAGACTTCAGAGATATGCTATCTACTATTTTATGGTCTATAGATTCTTTTTGGCTGCTCTCTATTTGAAATGGTGTGAACTATATTCTTGTTCAATGCAGGGTTCTCTTTGCATTGGCATCTTTTCTAGGCGTGGTTTTCTAGCTATTACACCCCTCTTTAACATGGCATGGAGTTGCCTTTTCAAAAGTGACCTCTCAGTATTGGTTTGCAGACCATTCTGCACTTGACGTGGCCTCCTTCTTTGTTATGCTACGGCTTTTAGACAAGCAACTTTTATCTTTTCTATTTAATGGTGGTGTCCTTCAATATTTTGGTGTGGTCTCTTCATTTTCTTCATTTCTTCTACATGAGCCTCAGACTCTTTTAATAACTACCTAAAGGTGTCATCAAAATCTGTATAAATCGTTCGCTTTGGATTATAAATTTCCACAAATTCACACTTTACCATGGTAAGTAACTCATCCACATACAGAAGATGCAGCATTCGCTGATAAACAGCCACAAAAACAAGGCTGAACTAATTGTGAAAGGTTCATTTTAGTGTGTAAGATGCCCCAAGGGCATCATAATGATAAGCTGCATCAGCAGATCGTTCCTCTAAAAGATAGGACTGAATTAAAGCATCAATGGGAGAGCCTTTGAAAGCATTTCCAAGCTCTCAGCATGTCCAAAGAATCAACCCACCTCTGGTGAAGATAAGCAATTTGCTCTAACATTTTTCAAAATTTTGATTTGTGCATGAATTTCCTTTTACGCAAGCCACAGTTTATTCCATTTTGCTACCGCCTATTTTTTATATCAAAACATGGGTGGCTTCTTTCCAATGTGCTATGGGTTTTGTGACTTGGCTAAGTTTCTTTTATGCCTGGACGTGGATCTTCATGGCGTGGGCTGTTTTGATGGCATCCTCAAACTCTGACACCTTCCTCTATTTTAGATGTGAATTCCTTGTCCTTTGGCAGCTTTTTCTGTTAATGTCATGACCTCATTTTCATGTGCCTTTATGCACAAAATTAATAGCAATATTCCACACTTTACCTGTTACGTATTCACTCCTTTTCATTGCATGTGGCTCTACTATTTGCCCCATATCTATGGTCCATTGGATAAACTCTTCACCCGACAGTATATCTTCACACAATCTTGTAAGAATATTGGCTCCTTAGTTTTAAAATTTCTCTGCAAACATTTCTCAGAGATTCTCCTGATGAAAGACAATCTTGCTATCAATTTTAATGTTGCACGAGGGTAAATTTTGCTTCACATCTCCTTCCTTTGCCCTATCTAAAACATTTTCGACCCCTATTGAAAACACCACCTCACTGCACTCAAAGCCCTTTCTGCGCAATTCATGGCTAGCTTAGATGCTATAATAGATGCTAAATTTGAGTGTCTTTTCAAGTTGTAGTTTGCATCATGTATTTGTAGTAAATTCTGAAACTATTTTTGATGTAGGTCTGGTTGGCTTTGAAGCATGCAAGAAGACAAAAAAATTCTTAACATATCCTATCAGCTCACTGAAGTCAGTCGGACCCCACAGTGGGTCCGGCTAAAAAATTTTCATTTTTGCACGACTGACACCTTAAACTGATCCATTAAGATCTTCAAAGTATCTGGAATCAAATTGGATGACAATTTGATCATTTAAAATTCATTTTATCACTTTCTGCCAACTGTGAAATTCGTGCCAGGAGGTCCATTGGCTGGCCTTAAAAACTGACCCAAACAACTGACAATGCTTTGAAAACTGCCACACTGAATCTTTGTTCCACATACTTTTACCTGGCCGAATATCGTCTCACAAAGAATTTTAAGTCAAAAGATATTGACCGTCAAATTTTCCTTCTTGGATTTATCTGCAAGCAAACACGTCAAAAAGCAATAAACTGGGTTTGGATTTGGCTCAAAAAATTGGACAAATGAACACTTGGGAAGACAAAAACTAGGGCATTGATTCTCTATCATGAGGACAATATGAATCTGTAATTTGGGCTCATGATGAATCACAAGACGCAAATGGCGGATGTTCAAAGTAGGCTAATCAGAAATTTGCAACTAAGAATAGTGATTGAAGGTGATTTTAGCGAATAGAATTGGTCTGGAAAAGTGTGCAGACGGATTCGTCAAGTTTTAAAAATTGGTACACTTGTAGAATTTTTAGTATAGAACACAAGGAAACTAACCATTTGATCACACCTATCACAGATCAAGAGATATGATGTCCCAAATAGGGGTTATAATCAATCTGCAATTACTGACACCAGTTAAAACTTAAAAATTGCATTTGGAATCACACTTGAAAAATGACCAAATGGATTTTTCAAGTTCTAAAACTTGGAACATAACAAGTCTCTGATGTCTATAATACAACAAAAAAGGAATTTTCTCAATTGTGTCAACTGGTCAAAAGTTATTTCACGTCAAACAGGGCTTCCCAGAATTAGGTGCAAAGTGTAAAAGCATGAAAACAGTAACTAACCAACTTTAAAGGATTCAAAACCTATTCAAACGGACTCAAAATGACTCAAAATATGAAACATAGGTTCTTGCATATGGGCACTAGATAATCTCAAAGTGGAAAGTCATGACGCATTTCTAGGTGCGAGATATTCATTGAAAAACATAGCCTCCTATCACCATTTGACACTTAGGTGAAAAAGCAAGATTGACAATTGTTCAAAACAGGACTTCACCGAAAAGCTCAGAATGATGATTTGACCATATAGAACAGGTAAGCAAGCTGAATGGAAGGTGCCATAAGCATTAAACACCTTAGGGGGCTCAAATGGACAACCAAGTACAACTAGGCACATATGCATTTTAAAAGCGTTTAAGGGCTTGATTATTTCAATGGTGCTCAAAATCGAGAAGGCAATTTTGAGTGCCAACATAAGCAATATTTGAAAGTTAAATATTTGTAAAAGTGCTTATGTATGGGAGAGAGATTTTTGGAAAATATGAATCCAATGTAAATCCTAATTTATTTTCTTTATTAATTTTCTCCTTAGGCCTTATTCATTGAAATTATTAAAACACCTATCAAGAAATTTAAAAGGGAGATCAAAGAGGCTCTGAAGATTAATTATTTTGTCAACATTTTGCATTAATATAAAGTTTTCAATTATTTTTAGGGGTTTTTTAGTAAGCGTCATGACCATTTGAAGCTTGTATGCATCCTTTAGATTTCTATAAAGGATACCAAGATCATCATATTAAAAGACAATAATTCACCATCATATTTTATAAACCATAAATTGTGTCAATTAGTAGGGGAGCCTTCTAATCATTATGGATTTTATTGCTATCTCTCTGCACCAGCAACACAAAATTTTGTGGTGTATAATTTCAAAAGCAGTACAGAGATTTGACATGCTCATTTGGTTTTTTGGTGATGTCATTCTTCTTTCATTTATCTTGTTCCTTTAGTTAAAATTAAAAGTTTACTTTAATTTATTGTCCCATTTATTGAATATTAGAGAGTTATACCTCAATACCTATTAAATATTAATTTATTGTATTAATTGTTTAATCTAAATTGCTATCTTATCAGTCTCCTAAGGGGAGTTAAATTCAATAGGACTTAGTATTGAAATTAACCTAATATTCAATGATGCATGCTTCATCAAAGTGATAACAATTCATCTTAGAGGGTTTTGTTGATTGTCTCTTAGGGTTACATTAACAATATAAGTGATTGATATAAAATTGATAGGGACTCCATTGGTCAAGGCACTGGTCTCTTACTTATTATTTTTTGAGTATTTATGTTAACTATAGAAAGGACATAGATCCAAGTGACGAAGATCTATGATCATTGCACATCATATACATCTATATTCAATTATTATAACCACAAACTTTTACCAACTATTTAACTTTTTCAAGATACCCAAGATCCTATAAGTTAACTTCTCAAAGCCTCTACAAGGTGATGTATAGGCCTAACAGCCTTGGTCTTGCAGAGGTAGAATTGTAGAGGTTTACATCATGTTTGGGTGAGACTTGTCAATTGGGAAATTACTACTAGGAATTCCCAAAATTGGATCATCATTCCATATGAAAACTAGTGTGTCAATTTGGGCACCAATATAGAGAACAAAGTTATTGTCTAGAAAGGGATTACTCATGCCCTAGCTTTTCCCAAAGTTTTTGAGGTTGAATGGATTAAAATTATTTTAAGAAAGGTAGATGATATAAAGATGTGGTTGGAGAATTGGCCAGTCAACATAACAAAGGCAATTGTTCATCAAGTGACTAGGTTCCCTACCCTAGATTTTGTAAAGACCATGTGATAAGCTGAGAATGTAATAGAAGGAAAAAAAAGGCTAAATGGGATGGCAGAGGAATATTTATTGATGGAATTAAGGATCCTAGTATTGAATTTTCAATCTGAGTGATTGCACACAAATTATATTAGTCAAGCCAACTAAACAGTGTATAGTGCATAGTAGTTGATTTGGGCTATAAAATTGTGAAGATGTATCATAGCTATGATATTACCAAGCTACAGTTGATCAGATTAGTAGAAAATATTGGAGTCATTAGGAAGGATAAGAACACTTCATGTGATTTTAGTTCACTACTAATGTGGATATTCTTTTATATAAAAAAAATATTTCTTACCATAGGAGGTATTGTGTGGAATAAATCCAAACCTATAATCGAGAAAATAAATGGTTACATTAAGAAATTTGGCAAGAACTTTAAAACTATTTTAGATGGATATGACCCTTACTTGAGGCAAATGACCTAGAAGATTCCATGGTTAAAGGTTCTTCTCTTGATCATCCAGTCTTGCAGAGTTTTTCAGATGTTTTTGTTGAAGAGATTCTTGGAATACCTCTGAGAAGAGAAATTGATTTTTGGATCAATTTAGTGTTAGGAACGAAACCAATTTCCAAGACTCCATACAGAATGATAGCTCAAGAGCTAGTTGAACTTAAATTTTAGTTGGAGGAGCTTTTGGAGAAAGGTTTGATTTGTCCTAGTGTATCACCTTGGGGTGCTCCAATAATCTTTGTCAAGAAGAAAGAGGGTTCCTTGAGACTTTGCATAGACTATAGACAGTTTAAAAAGGTCACTATTAAGAACATGTATCCTTTGCCTAGAATTGATGACTTGTTTGATCAAGTCAAGGGTGCTTGAGTCTTTTCGAAGATTGATTTGAAATTCGGGTATCATTAACTTAGAATCTAGGAAGTTGATATTCATAAGATAGCTTTTCGCACCAAGTATGGGCACTACGAATTCAAAGTAGTACCTTTTGGGTTATCAAATGCACCTTTTGTCTTTATGAGCCTAATCAATGGTGTGCTTAGAATTTTCCTAGACAAGTTCATAGTGGTATTTTTGGATGATATTCTGGTGTATTCTAACACTACTGAGGAGCATGACCACCATTTAGAGTAAGTTTTGGAATGCTTTCGTAAGAAAAAATTGTATGCCAATCCTTTGAAGTGCAAATTCTTCAAATCAGAGATTTGTCACTTAGGTCATATCATTTCAGGGAATGGAATTTTTGTAGATCCATCCAAAATTTAGCCTATTGTAGATTGGCTAGTACCTACGAATGTGTCCGAGCTCCAAAGTTTCATGGGCTTAGCAAGCTACTACCGCAGATTTGTGTCAAACTTTTCCAGAATAGTGTATCTTATCACATCTCTTCAAAGAAAAGGGAAGAAATTTGTGTGGATAGAGGAGTGCGAGGTAGCATTTCAGAAACTTAAGGAATGTTTGACCAGTGCACTAGTTTTGGCAGTCCCTGATTCAGCTAAGGAGTTCATGGTTTGTACTGATGCATCTTTGGATGGCATAGGGGTAGTGTTGATGCAAGAAGGATGTGTTCTAGCTTATGAGTCTAGAAAGCTAAAGAGTCATGAGGAAAATTACCCTACTCATGATCCTGAACTTGTAGCAATCATGCATGCTTTGACCAAGTGGTGGCATTTTCTTTTTGGTCAACAATTTGAGTTGCATACTGATCATCGAAGCCTTCAGTATCTTTTCACACAACCAAACCTCAATGCTAGATAACAAAGATGGATGGAGTTCCTATGTGAATATGACTTCAAGATTAGTTATGTGCAAGGGAAGGAAAATCTTGTTGCTGATGCACTTAGTAGAAGGCGACATGAATTATCTTCTTTGATCCTAACAGTGGATCTTAAGGATAAGATTTTATAGAACCTTTCTGCAGATCATTGGTTTCAAGATTTTAAAGCTATTATTGATAGTGGCAGCATCTTGGAAGGGTGTTTTGAGGGATATTTAGTAAATTCTGAAGGTTTACTGATGTTTAGAGGGAGTGTGTACGTTCCTAAGTTGGGTGATTTGAGAAATCTGGTTTTGTTTGAGGCCCACAAAGCACCATATTCGGCTCACCTTGGTGTCAAAAAAATGCATGATGATCTTAAGCAAAATTATTATTGGCCAAGTATAAAGAGAGACATAGAAGATTTTCTGGCTCGATGCTTGGAATGTTAGCATGTTAAGGTGGAACATCAACACCCTACAGGATTATTGCAACCAAATAATATTCCAGAATGGAAATGGGACACCATTTCTATAGATTTTATTATTGGATTGCCTATTAAAGCTTGTAGGCATGATGCTATTATGGTGGTAGTGGACCATTTTTCTAAGGTTGCCCACTTTATTCCAGTTAGATCGTCCTATAATGCAGCAACAGATGCCAAGATATATGTGGAGCAGGTAGTTAAGTTACATGGTATTCCTAAAAAGATTATTTCTGATAGGGATCCAATGTTTACTTCTTCTCTATGGAGATCCATGTAGCGAGAGCTAGGTACCTAGCTGAATTTCAGTTCAGCTTATCACCTAGAGACAAACGGACAAACTGAACGTGTCAACCAGATTCTGGAAGACATGCTTAGGATGTACATAATGGATAGACAAAATAAATGGGAGGAGTATCTACACTTTGTAGAGTTCGCTTATAATAATTGATATCACAGTTCCATAGGTATGGAACCCTTTCAAGCATTGTATGGTAGACCTTGTAGAATGCCTCTCAGTTGGGATAATTTGGAGGACAAGACTCTTTTAGGACCTGATATATTACAAGATTTGTAGCAGCAGGTTAAGAGGATCAGAGAGCACCTTATTACTACTTAGGATAGACAGAAGAAATATGCTAATAAGCATAGAATTGACCGTCAATTCCTGGTGGGTGATAAAGTGTTTCTCTGGGTTTGACCCCATAAGATTCCAATTCGTTATGGAAAGGGGTTCAAGTTAGCACCTTGATTCGTAGGTCCACTTGAAATTTTGGAATGGGTTGGACCTGTTGCCTATAAACTTGCCTTGCCATCGAGTCTTTCATGCATTCATAATGTATTTCATGTTTCAATTTTGCGTAAGTATATACTTGATATTGCTCACGTGCTTGATTGGAAAAAATTGGAGATTATGGATGGTCAAATCATGCTAGAACCAGTGCAGATCACTCAAAGAAGAACTATGAGTTTAAGAGGGAGATAAATAAGGCAGGTAAAGGTCCTATGGGACCCCAATGATGAAACATTTGCTACCTGGGAGGACACTAAAATGATGAGAGTAGGTCATCCGTTCTTGTTTACTAACTTCCAGGAGAAAGTTGAATCCTAGTGGGGGAGGGTGTCATGCCTGACCACTACTTTAGGTCTTTTTGCAAATTAGGACCTTGCTATTAAAAGATTCCTTTCAGATGTTATGTCTGTATTTTTGAGGAACTTGGTTATATTACTATCTTTGAATTATGAGACTGATGCTGAACGTATTATCTATTTAGAACTATGTTATTAGCAATGAATGTGATTTAGGATTTTGTGATTTCAACTGGCATATAAATATTTGCATGTTGATTGGGTATCAATTATGTTCATTATGTTTTTAACTCATTGCAAACTGCATTCTGTGTTTGAATGCTTTGGAAAGAAAGTAAATATATATTGTGTGTTTAATTTTAATGGTAATATGTTGTTTGCATTTAGAACTTATCATTTTACTTTCATATACATGATTGTAAAAGGGATTAAAAACTTTATATTGCATATAACCTTGAGATGGTTTTAATTACATAACCTATATTCATTTTGTTTTAAAGGGTTTAATAAACCACAATTTACTTTGCATATATATATATATATATATATACTTGTTTTAAAAGGGTCTAACACCCTAAGTTGAGGTTGGCATAAACATTTTATATTATTAAAGGGGTTTAATATTTGTTAAAAGGCATACAACCCTAAATGAGTATCAAATTCCATGTAAGAGGAAACTTACTCACTGTTTTTGAAAGCCATGTATGGCGGTGGCATTGCAACTGTCTTGTGCATGACCCTATGTAGTATCGCAGTTGAATTGAATGTTTGTTTATGAGGATTGATGGCACTAAGGGTTTGGTTAGCCATTTCTTGTTGTGAGTCGGGTATTTTGCAGAATATGAGCTGAAAACTTGGCCGCATTTCTCTAATTGATTACATCTGTGACCCTTGTTGTTGAGGTATCATCATAATGAAGGGTGTTGGTTGGAAGGGTAACTTGCATATTGTGTTTAGCTCGATGGAGTTACTCCTCAGAAGTTGTCTTTTGATGTTAATGGGTTCTTTTTCTTCACCTCATTGTGAAGTCATCTGCAAGTTATGTGTGTTGGCATTGTAGAGATTGCTTACTAGTTTTGGATTCAGCCTTTGGGGCTTCAGCATCGAGTTAGATTGCAGAGCAATTTTCCATCTTTAGTATTATAAGTAGGGGAAATTTCTTACCCTACTCTCTCTATTTGCAATTGCAAAGTCAT
Organism: Cupressus sempervirens; assembly: GCA_028749045.1. Classification (NCBI taxonomy): domain Eukaryota; kingdom Viridiplantae; phylum Streptophyta; class Pinopsida; order Cupressales; family Cupressaceae; genus Cupressus; species Cupressus sempervirens. The sequence goes on along the minus strand of CM053786.1, from coordinate 843,043,243 downwards.
TTCAATTAGCATGTTGTAAATGGTTATGAGTTTTACATATTGTTTATTGACACTCAAGGATGGATATGTGCAGAGCATGGCACTGTGTGCAATGCTTAGCCCTGCATATACCCATCTTTGAATGTGGATTATGGAGATATCAGTTTGGAGGTTGTTATATGTATATATTTGGGCTTTGCCCTAAACATATATTTGTTCACCGACTCAAACTCGATCAGAGCCTCATGCTTACAATAGTTATTTATTATGTGATCATTTTTTGTGTGATTATTTGGCTTTGAAAGAGCCGAGCTCTGTGAGAAACCATATCTAAAATCTCACTTGTTTTCTATAGCAAATGGGTAAGAGGTTCGGCCTTAGTCTTGAGTTTTCCTTAAATTATCGGCTCATGACCGCAGTCGTGGGCAGAGGCATTTTGTTGAATAGTTAGTATGTAACCAAAACAATGTTATATTAACATGTAAATAGCATAGCATCTTTATGGTTTCTAAATGTTTGAAAATTTCCATGTTTAACAGCCGATACACTATCTGAACATTGTAGTGTGTTTTGAATTCTTTATAACAGTTGCTTGAGGTTGCGTAAACTAGAAATATGTTATGTTGTGTCGCATCTTGTCTAATAGTATATTGGAGATTCTAAATAGTAAATATGATATCCATGGGTCAGAACTTGCAATTTGGCAAAATGGAAGTGAGTTTGTTTGAACACTCGGTATCATCGATTATGTTCTTTTCGTTTTAAAAGCTTGGAAAATTTAGTTAACTGTATGCTATTGGGATTTGTTAGATATGATTTAATTGGATTTGTTTTGAAGCATTTTAGATATGCCAATAGTATTTATATTATGTTTTTGAGAGGAAAGTTATATGTTTGCAAATTGAAATTCTATTATTTTAATGATGTTTTTTCTGTCCAATATTGGATTGAAGATTGTTTTCAATGGAAAAGATAGATTTATGATACATGTGTTTGATGATACATTATTCTATGCAAGAATATCATATGTGCATTATATTACTATCTTGGCCAATTCGAAGGATAAGCTTAGTTTGTTATAACAGTAGAGATAAGTAGTATAGTACTACGACTGGTAAATATCATTAAACTGATGTAACAGTTTAGTTATATTTACGAGATCGTAATATTGTAGTATTTATTTTTGTTGTTAAAATAACCTAAGTTTACTTTCAATTTTGGTAGTAGAAGATGAGATTTTAGGAGATGAAGAATGTAATATCATGTGAAATCTGACTACTATTCATTGCATGTGCATTCTTAGAATATCTGTTTGATGTTAATTTTAAGGATAGCTGTAATAAACGTATATCGAGGTGGCTGGATATCAATTTATCCTATTCGATTAATTAATTCATTAATAATTTTAAAAATGAATTAGGTGGGTTAATTACATACAAAAGATAATTGGCCTTACCTATGACTTAAACCAGTAAGGTTAAGTATGGAGAACAAGGCAAGTCTCTATTACGTCATTTCACGAGTACTATAGAGAATCCCACTATGTGTTGCCTATGGGCTTACCATATACGGATGTAGTATCTTAGCACCATAGTGATGACACCTCAATATATATATATGGTTCATTAACTAGTTATTCTTAGTGCGAGTTTAATTTTTCATTGTTAAGAAGATGTTACTTCTTGCATAGTAATTTTAGAATTGCACTATGTTATGTCATTTATATATCTGCATTATGGTTTTATATATGTTTATTCTGACATGTATGCAGGTGGACTATGCTTTTCAACTCAGTGTGTAATGAGCCCTCTTTCTGTTGTGTTGCATTTTTGTGTATGTTTCAAGTGTTCAAGTTGAATAACTAGTGCTAAGGAAGACTGTTGAAGTTACTTCTTGAAACTGAATTTGATATTTGTAAAGTCCATATGTTGGACTTAGGCATCTTTGAATGATATTGTTCTTCATTATTGTACTAAAATCATTATGTATTAACATCATTATAGAAATTTATTTAGACGATATATTCTTATATTTTGAAGTCTACGAATTGAGAATGATTCAATCATTGTACTTGTTCTTGTAATATGATGATTAAATAAATAAATAAAATTATGGTTCTTTATGCTTGTTCATGGTTTCTTAGTTTTTATCTTTTTTTTGTGTAGCATTACATTTGGTATCAGAGTGAGGTTAGAATAACCAGGACTCTTGGGTTATAGGGTTTTTCCCATCTTCAATACTTTATTAACAGTTAATTGCTTTTAGGTTTTCATCATGCCTCTCATCACTAGAGGAGCTCGAGGATGCAGCATTCTTGAGGATAACCCTACTGGCAGAGGCAAAGGTAGGGGTAGGGGCCGTGGTAGAGGTCCTAGACACCAGAGAGTTTTTGGGAATGATTAGTTTGATCAGAATGCTAGGGCTGGAAACAACTAGGATAATTAGGCAGATCAAGCTATGGTACTTCAACAGATACTAGAAGGTCTCAATAATATTGAGACTAACAACCAAATTCTTGGTAGGGGAGAAAATGTGAGGGTACCTCTTGTACAAGGTATTAACCTTCCTATAGAGGATGATCTAGTGGCAAGAGCTTAGCTCAAGGATCTTTCCAAGGTAAAAGGGTCATTATTTTATGGTATAGAATAGGGTACAGTAGCAGAAGCTTGGCTGCTGAATATTGAGCAGTGCTTTATCTTACATTGTTACTTGAGTAACATGAAAGTAAGATGGACGATTATGCATTTAAGGGGATTCAGTTCTTTATGGTGGGAACAAGAGTTGGAGAAGCTTGGCATTGATATGTCTTTAGTTACTTGGGAGCTCTTTGTAGAGCATTTCAAGGAGGGGTTCATGTCAAAATATTGGCGTTAGGCCCATGCAGAGGAATTCTTTTAGATTATGCAGTCTGGCTCTATAGTGGAAGCTTATGAACGTAGGTTCTATGAGCTTAAATTTTTTTTTGGCTAGGCAGAAAATGATAAGGCCATGATACAGCATTTCATCAGGGGAATTATGCCTAAGATCGGGGAGGAAGTGAGAACTTTCAAACCTGTGTCTATGCAGGAAGCTTCAGAGCGAGCAAAGTTGATTGAGATGAAGTTTGGCTATCATGGGGCTTCATACAAAACCAACATGGATCTACCTACCCTAAATGTTAATAAGAATCAAAAGCCTCCTCAGAATAGTTCAAAATTAGGATTTTCAATTGGGAAATTCAAGAAGAGGAAATTTAATAAGAACTCCAAAGGTTTAGAATGGACTAGACCATCTCAACCACCTCAGAGTGTGCAGAGTAATAATCCATCTCCTAGTCTTTCTAGTCAGAACATGGGATTCACACTAATACATTTGGTACCAAATTACAATGGTAGTACCATTGAAATTTTTTTGTGACAACCTTGTTGTTGTCGCAATTGTGATGATAGACCATTGCAATTGCGACAATGACAAGGTTGTGATAGAAAAATGTCATGTTCCCTTTTCAAATAATAAAAAAATAATAATCTTTGCTAAGACAGGCAGGCCCAAGAAAGTGAAGTTTCGGAAAAAGGGGGGTTAATCTTTGGAAACTGTTGGACTAATAAATGAAATTATTATTAAAATATGTTTCATTAACCTGTCTTGGACATGAGTTACGGTTATGGCCCCTTTTAAGGGGTTTGGAGGCATTTTGGGGAGGAGGAGAACTTGATTTTTGCTCATTCTTTGTTATTCTTCAGAGGCTGCCAAACCTGTGGAGAAGGAGACCCAAGAACAGGAGTTTGCAGGTTTCCAGGGAGACCCAAGAATGGGAGTTTGCAGGTTTCTAGGAAGGCTAAGGATGGGAGTTTGAATCCATTCCATGTGCATGCTCATACAGAGTTTGCCTTTGTGCTGAACAGTGTAGATTTGTGGGTTTTTGGGTGTGTTTTTTGCATGAGTTTGGTGTTTTTAGTTGAGCATTTCATATCAGTTTTGGTTGCTGCTATATTTCAGACTTTAAGCTGTTAAAATAGAGCTGAATATATGTATTGGGATGTGATTAAACTTCTGAGATATTTTATTAGTGTTTTTGTGGTGTTTTCGGGCATTTTTGCGTTAATTTCAGGAGCCCGATGAGCATAGTTTTTGTCCTACATTTTTGAGCTGTTGTGTAAAGGCTATACGGATCTGTAAATGTCAATTTGTAGGATTTTATGCTGCTGAAAGTTCTATAAAAATTTCCATTTTCAGATTTATTAATAATATGTGAAGTTGTGAAGCTTTTAGCACTATTTTCAGTATACCCGATTTGGGGTTTCATTGAGAAATTGGTGGATCTTTGTGATATAAGTTGTTTGATCTTAAAGATCTGATTAAAGGTTGGAAATATCATGTAAAATGAAAAAAGGGACATTTTAGTGGTATCAGAGCCATGATCTTGCCAGCCTGAGGGTTTGTAGAAATTGCAGAAGTTTGCATGTCAGTTTTGACAACTACCCAGATCTTGCATGTCAGTTTTGACAACTACCCAGATCTTGCATGCTAGTTTTGACAACTACCCAGATCTTGCATGTCAGTTTTGATAACTACCCAAATCTTGCATGTCAAAATTTATGGTTGCATTCTACTTCTAATCATATGCATGTTAGTTCTTGGTGAATTTGGTGGTTGCATGTTGCTTCTAATCAGCTGCATGTCAAAATTTATGGTTGCATGCAACTAAGTGAAAGAGAAAAAAGATATTTGCAGCGAGAGAAGAATAAAGAAATTTTGATCAAACCTCCAGTTGAAATTAAAAGTACAAAATCCAAGGAAGGGAAAAGTATGGCTGATCTAGATGAGATGGCAAAGAAATTCTTCCAAGACATCCAAAATACTTAGAAGCAAATAGTGGATAGTTTGGCAAAAACTAGAGAGGCTTTGTGAATATTGACAGAAAAACTACAAGGGGTTGCATCTATTAATGAGAAAGGGAGCACTTTAGAGGAGCCAAGAAATCTGAAATCCACACCATCTAAATCAACCAAAACTATTTTCTTGCCTGCAGATGAGCCACCAGTACCAAATCTAGCCATTAATCCTATGGAAGAGGTTACAGGTAACTTGATTACATTAAGAGCTACTTATAATGGCTTAGATGATGACTTTCATAGTTCAGTTCCTTTTAGAGAATATGTGGATATGATGAACACTTTGATGCCCAAGAAAGAGTACAGAAGGGAGCATGACATAAGTGGAAGAGAGCTCAAAAATAAAATAAGCAAGTTTATAGCACCTACTTTTGATGGAACAAATAAAATTTCAGCTAGAGCATGGCTACAGAAATTACAGACCTTCTTCACACTTAACCCCATGAAGGAGAGTGATGTTGTTCAAATTGCAAGTCTACACTTGGAAGATGCAGCCTATGATTGGTGGTATCATGGAATGACTACTCAAGGTCATGATCAGGTAACTACATTTGATGATTTTAGTCAAAGAGTGATAGATAGATTTGACCTCAAGGATGATGATTATGAGGATGTTGTTGTGCATGATGGTGAGATACCTGGTGTAGATGAGCAGACATTGAGCATTCATGACTTTTCTGAGAGAGAGTACCAAGCACAGTTAGATGCTTCGTCACATGAGGTTGAGGCTAGTAGTACTTCACATGATTTATCCCGCCAGCTGAAGGTGTGTCAAGACAGTATTGTCACTACATTATCTCATCATGACAGGTATGTGGAGTTAGTTGGTATTGGTCATATTACTCAAGTCAAGATTTTGCTTGAGTTACCAGCTAATTCTAGTTTATAGACATGGACTCAAGATTCTTATATTGGCATTTGGGGTTCAGTTTACTGTAAATCATTAACACTTTTTGGTAGCAGTGATTGTTTGGGTGCTACCATGGATTTGATTAGCAGATTGCATGGTGTTGTCTTTTCTTGTGCTAGGAGCTTATCCGATGTTTGTATTAGTTTTTATACACCGGTGTTGGGCTTTGTTCATATATCTAGTCGACCATACTTGCTGGAATGTGTTGATGATATTTCATATTTGGCAGTGTGTACAGATGAGTCCCAGGATCATATTGGCATTGATGACATCTAGGAGGATGTAGTGGGTAGTTTTGAAGACTTAGTTTCCTTGGGTACAGAGGAGTTGGACAGTAGTGCTAATGTTTTTGATACTCCGTATATTGATATGAGCTTTATATTTAATTCACAAGGTATGGATTGTAATACTCTAGAGACTAGTGACTTTGAGGATACTCCTTTAGATAGTGCATCAGAGGAGGTTTTTAGGAGACAGTCAAGCCAGTGCCATCATGTGCCTAATCAGTTAAGAGTTAGTGACCAAGACATTGCTATCACTTGCCAGCATTTTGATGCTGCTCGTCAGTTGTTAGCAGTTTATGGATGGGGTTCTCCTACTAGTGATGAGCAGGAAGGTAGTTATCTTTCCTTGACAGAGATCCACTCTTTATGGGAGGCTATTCAAATTTTGAGATAGAATTATATGCAGTTGGTAGCTGACAGAGATTATCTTATGGAGTGGGGCAGTACAGCATATGATGCATTGTTGGCCAAGGAAGATGAGGTGAGTGAGCTTACTGAGAAACTTGAGGTGACTTCTGAGATTCTTGAGAGTACAAAGTTGGCTTTCAAGGAGTCACAATTTCATTTGGCTAAGGCGACCATGGAGTTAGAGTGGCTACAGTCTTTACCTGATTCTATATAGTCACAAGCTATGGTGTTTGGTGATCCGAGGATGTCCATGGCCGAGATTTTCAGAGAAAGTGGAGATGGGGATGCATCCATCCTTGATACTAACATTGGCATATCAAGTTCATTCCCACTAGAGTCAGGTTCAGTTGAGTTGAGTTTTGTAGCAGATTGTTGTATGCTTGACATGGTGGTGGCCTCTAGTACTGATGGAACAGAGACTAGAGATGTATCAAAGAGCATGTGTGATGTTGGTGAGTCGACAGTTGGCATGGTTCCTACTAGTAATACTACTCCCTTGGTGATATCTTTAGAGATAATAGTCAATTCCAACATGGTTAATGATCAATTGCAGTTAGTTTCATCTGGATTATAGTCTAAGCCACTGACTGAGATTGGCGCATTCTATCGGCATTACACTGTGAGGTACGCTCATCAATTTACCTTTGATGACCATGTTAATGAGATTATGATACAGAGATGTACTTTGGTTCCTAGTGCTTATCATCAGTTATGGAATAGTTTGATGCCTCAGGATGAGAGTTTTGATGGGCACGACATGGTGATAGGTCCTACAGTTGATAGCTTGATAATACATGACTTAGAGCAGGAGTTTTGGAGTGATGCTTCAGCAGGGTATGTACATCAATTAACAATTGATCCTTGTGTTGAGGAGTTGATGGTAGGAAAATTTGGTTTGGGTTCCATTTCTTGTTGTTCATCTTGTGATGGCTTTTCACCATTAGGGGTGCATGGTAGTTATGGTTATGAGACAGTAGTCGATGATCTATAGAGTTGTGTTGATTGTAGGAGTTGTACAGTGTGTGGATTCTCCATACTTATTATAGTTTCATATGAGAGCATTCACCATTGTTGCAGAGTTGGATTGTACATTTCGTATAGGCCAGTGGGATGCGTTTATGGTATTTATTGTGTTGGCAGTTTGATTTTTCCACTTTACTTGGGTTCTGATGTTCTAAGAGTTTGTGTCTCATGGGTTTTTGACTATGGTGGTGGTGATTTTGGAGTTTGGTTGAGCTATAATTGTTAGTTTGATTATGGATTCCTCTTGGTCATATTGCAGAGGATATTGCAGGAGCCTGTGTTAATTGGTAGTAGTATAGTTCATGACTACATTTGGGATCCAGGTGGATTGACTGGTTTATTTTTCATCCATTGCTTGAGGAAAAGCAATGTTTGGGGAGGGGAGGATTTGTCATGTCCCCTTTTCAAATAATAAAAAAATAATAATCTTTGCTAAGACAGGCAGGCCCAAGAAAGTGAAGTTTCGGAAAAAGGGGGGTTAATCTTTGGAAACCGTTGGACTAATAAATGAAATTATTATTAAAATATGTTTCATTAACCTCTCTTGGACGTGAGTTACGGTTATGGCCCCTTTTAAGGGGTTTGGAGGCATTTTGGGGAGGAGGAGAACTTGATTTTTGCTCATTCTTTGTTATTCTTCAGAGGCTGCCAAACCTGTGGAGAAGGAGACCCAAGAACGGGAGTTTGCAAGTTTCCAGGGAGACCCAAGAATGAGAGTTTGCAGGTTTTCAAGAAGGCTAAGGATGGGAGTTTGAAGCCATTCCATGTGCATGCTCATACAGAGTTTGCCTTTGTGCTGAACAGTGTAGATTTGTGGGTTTTTGGGTGTGTTTTTTGCATGAGTTTGGTGTTTTTAGTTGAGCATTTCATATCAGTTTTGGTTGCTGCTGTATTTCATACTTTAAGCTGTTAAAATAGAGCTGAATATATTTATTGGGATGTGATTAAACTTTTGAGATAGTTTATTAGTGTTTTTGTGGTGTTTTCGGGCATTTTTGTGTTAATTTCGGGAGCCCGATGAGCATAGTTTTTGTCCTACATTTTTGAGCTGTTGTGTAAAGGCTATATGGATCTAGAAATGTCAATTTTTAGGCTGTTATGCTGCTAAAATTTCTGTAAAAATTTCCATTTTTAGATTTATTAATAATTTGTGAAGTTGTGAAGCTTTTAGCACTATTTTCAGCATACCCGATTTGGGGTTTCATTGAGAAATTGGTGGATCTTTGTGATATCAGTTGTTTGATCTTAAAGATCTGATTAAAGGTTGAAAATATCATGTAAAATCAGAAAAGGGACATTTCAAAAAACTACAATGGCACTGCCATTGCAATTTGGTACCAAATGTATTAGTGTCAGGAAATCTATTGAGTGTTATCATTGTGGTTAGATAGGTCATTACCAATCTCAGTGCCCTAATTGGGACAAGTCGAAGGTTGGACCTAAGCCAGCTAGGTCTAAAGTGATAGTTGGTGATTTTTCTAGGAACCATCATGTTTTTGCTACCCTGGATCAAAAGCTAGCCAAACATCAGAACATGGTTATTGAAGCTCAGGGTAATACTCAAGGTATGAAAGTATCTATCTTATTTGACTCTGGAGCTATAGAATCATTTATTTATTTTTCTTTAGTTGCATATAGTGAAATTCTTGTGGTTAAGGCAAGGAATAGATGGCAAGTGGAGTTAGCATCAGGTTCTAGGGTGAACACTAATATTGTTGCTCCTGACTGTAAGATTCAAATGAAACCTTTTACTACTTTAGCAAACCTTAGGGTTATACCATTAGGATCATATGACATAGTTTTGGGAATGGATTGGTTAGAACAACATCAAGCTATTATGGATTGCAAGGATAAGACAATTACTTGTTTGGATGATGTTGGATCAGTTAGGATTATTGTTGGAATCCATAGACCCATCTCTTTGTGGACAATTTCTACCAAGAAATTGGCAAGGTGTGTTCGAAAAGGTTGTAGTTTTTTTTCCATATCGGTAAATGACCTAGAAGATTCCATGGTTAAAGGTTCTTCTCTTGATCATCCAGTCTTGCAAATTTTTTCGGATGTTTTTGTTGAAGAGATTCCTGGAATACCTTCGAAAAGGGAAATTGATTTTCAGATCGATTCAGTGCCAGGAATGGAACCAATTTCCAAGACTCCATACAGAATGATAGCTCAAGATTTGGTTGAACTTAAATTTTAGTTGGAGGAGATTTTGGAGAATGGTTTGATTCATCCTAGTGTATCACCTTGGGGTGCTCTAGTAATCTTTGTCAAGAAAAAAGATGTTTCCTTGAGACTTTGCATAGACTATAGACAGTTAAACAAGGTCACTGTTAAGAATAGGTATCCTTTTCCTAGAATTGATGACTTGTTTGATCAAGTCAAGGGTGCCTGAGTCTTTTGGAAGATTGATTTGAAATCCAGGTATCATCAACTTAGAATCCAGGAAGCTAATATTCATAAGACAACTTTTCACACCAAGTATGGGCACTATGAATTCATAGTAGTACCTTTTGGGTTAAAAAATGCACCTTCTATCTTTATGAGCCTAATGAATGGTGTGCTTAGAACTTTCCTAGACAAGTTCATAGTGATATTTCTGGATGATATTCTGGTGTATTCTAACACTGTTGAGGAGCATGACCAACATTTAGAGCAAGTTTTGGAATACCTTCATAGGAACAAATTGTATGCCAATCCTTTAAAGTGCGAATTCTTCAAATTAGAGATCTATTACTTAGGTCATATCATTTTAGGGAATGGAATTTCTATAGATCCATCCAAAATTTGGGCTATTATAGATTGGCCAGTACCTACAAATGTGTCCGAGGTCTGAAGTTTCATGGGCTTAGCAAGCTATTACTGTAGATTTGTGTCAAACTTTTCTAGAATAGCACATCCTATCACGTCTCTTCAGAGAAAAGGGAAGAAATTTTTGTGGACAGAGGAGTGCAAGGTAGCATTTCAGAAACTTAAGGAATGTTTTACTAGTGCACTAGTTCTGGCAGTCCCTGATTCAGCTAAGGAGTTCATGGTTTGTACTGATGCATCTTTGGATGGCATAGGGGAAGTGTTGATGCAAGAAGGATGTGTTATAGCTTATGAGTCCAGAAAGCTAAAGAGTTATGAGGTGAATTACCCTACTCATGATCTCGAACTTGTGGCAATCATGCATGCTTTGATCAAGTGGTAGCATTTTCTTTTGGGTCAACGATTTGAGTTGCATACTGATCACCAAAGTCTTTAGTATCTTTTCACACAACCAGACCTCAATGCTAGATAGTGAACATGGATGGAGTTCCTGTGTGAATATGACTATGAGATTAGTTATGCGCAAGGGAAGGAAAATGTTGTTGCTAATGCACTTAGCAGAAGGCATCATGAATTATCTTCTTTGATCCTAATAGTGGATCTTAAGGATAAGATTTTACAGAACCTTTTTGTAGATCATTGGTTTTAGGATGTTGAAGCTGTTATTGATAGTGGCAGCATCTTGGAAGGGCATTTTCAAGGATATTTAGTAAATTCTGAAGGTTTACTGCTTTTTAGAGGGAGTGTGTACATTCCTGAGTTGGGTGATTTGAGAAATCTAGTTTTGTTTGAAGCCCACAAAGAACCATATTCAGCTCACCCGGGTGTCAAGAAAATGCATGCTAATCTTAAGTAGCATTATTATTGGCCAAGTATGAAGAGAGACATAGTAGATTTTGTGGCTCGATGCTTGGAATGTCAGCGTGTTAAGGTAGAACATCAGCACCCTGCAGGATTATTGCAGCCACATAATATTCCAAAATGGAAATGGGACACCATTTCTATAGATTTTATTACTAGATTTCCTATTAGAGCTCATAAGCATGACGCTATTATGGTGGTAGTAGACCATTTTTCTAAGGTTGCCCACTTTATTCCAGTTAGATCTTCCTATAATGCAGCAATAGTTGCCAAGATATATGTGGAGCAGGTAGTTAAGCTACATGGTATTCCTAAAAAGATTATTTCTAATAGGGATCCAATGTTTACTTCTTCTCTATGGAGATCCATGTAGCGAGAGCTAGGTACTCAGCTGAATTTCAGTTCAGCTTATCACCTAGAGATAGACGAACAAACTAAACATGTCAACCAGATTTTAGAAGACATGCTTAGGATGTACGTAATGGATAGATAGAATAAATGGGAGGAGTATCTACACTTGGTAGAGTTCTCTTATAATAATAGATATCACATTTTTATAGGTATGGTATCCTTTCAAGCATTGTATGGTAGACCTTGTAGGATTCCTCTTAGTTGGAATAATTTGGAGGACAAGACTCTTTTAGGACCTAATATGTTAGAAGATTTGGAGCAGCAAGTTAAGAGGATTAGAGAGCACCTTATTACTGCTTAGGATAGAAAGAAGAAATATGTTGATAAGCATAGAATTGACCATCAATTCTTGGTGGGTGATAAAGTGTTTCTTCAGGTTAGACCACATAAGAGTCCAATTAATTATAGAAAGGCGTCCAAGTTAGCACCTCGATTCATGGTTCCATTTGAAATTTTGGAACGGGTTGGACCTATTGCCTATAAACTTGCATTGCCACAGAGTCTTTCATGCATTCATAATGTATTTCATGTTTCAGTTTTGCGTAAGTATATACCTAATATTGCTCACATGCTTGATTGGAAAAATTTGCAGATTATGGATGGTCAAATCATGCTGGAACCAGTGCAGATCACTCAAAGTAGAACTATGAGTTTAAGAGGGAGAGAAATAAGGTAGGTAAAGGTCCTATGTGACACCAATGATGAAACATCTGCTACCTGGGAGGACACTAAAATGATGAGAGCAGCTCATCTGTTCTTGTTTACTGACTTCAAGGAGAAAGTTGAATCCTAGTGGGGGAGGGTGTCATGCCTGACCACTACTTTGAGTTTTTCTACAAATTAGGACCTTGTTGTTATAAGATTCCTTTCAGATGTTATGTTTGTATTTTTGAAGAACTTGGTTATATTGCTGTCTTTGAATTATGAGACTGATGTTGAACATATTTTTTGTTTAGAAATATGTTATTAGCAATGAATGTGATTTGGGATTTTGTGATTTGAACTAGCATATAAATATTTGCATGTTGATTGGGTATCGATTATGTTCATTATGTTTTTAACTCATTGTAAATTGCATTCTGTGTTTGAATACTTTGGAAAGAAAGTAAATATATATTGTGTGTTTAATTTGAATGGTAATATGCTATTTGCATTTAGAATTTATCATTGTACTTTCATATACGTTATTGTAAAAGGGATTAAAAACTTTATATTTCATATAACCTTGAGATGGTTTTAATTACATAACCTATATTCATTTTGTTATAAAGGGTTTAGTAAACTGCAGTTTGCTTTGCATACATATATACTTGTTTTAAAAGGGTCTAACACCCTAAGTTGAGGTTGGCATAAACATTTTCTATTATTAAAGGGGTTTAATATTTGTTAATAGGCATACAACCCTAAATGAGTATCGAATTCCATGTAAGAGGAAACTTACTATTTTTGAAAGCCATGTATGGCGGTGGCATTGCAACTTTCTCGTGCACGACCCTGTGTAGTATCGCAGTTGAATTGAATGCTTGTTTATGAGGATTGATTGTACTAAGGTTTTGGTTAGCCATTTCTTATTGTGAGTCAATTTTTTTGTAGAATATGGGCCAAAAACTTATCTACATTGCTCTGATTGATTACATCTCTGACCCTTGTTGCTGAGGTATCGGCATAATGAAGTGTGTTCGTTGGAAGAGTAAGTTTCATATTGGGTTTAGCTCGATGGAGTTACTCCTCAGAAGTTCTTTGTTGATGTTAATGGGTTCTTCTGCTTCACCCCATTGTAAAGTCATCTACGAGTTATGTGTGTTGGCATTGTAGAGATTGCTTACCAGGTTTGGATTTAGCTTTTGGGGCTTTGGCATCGAGTTAGATTGCAGAGCAATTTTTAATCTTCAGTATTACAAGTAGGGGAAATTTATTACCCCTACTCTCTCTCTGTTTGCAATTACAAAGTTATTTCAATTAGCATGTTGTAAATGGTTATGAGTTTTACATATTGTGTATTGACACTCTGATGGGTACACCACCCAAGCATAAAATGGACATAATAGGAAAAGGGAAATTGTGTTAACTGTGAAAATAAGCTAGTACATTTTGTACAAAGAAAATAGACTTCAAAACATGCCCTAAGGGCTTACAATAGAACCAAACTGGAGATAAAATTTCTCCTTTTGGTACGTCCTCTCAAATTCCACTCTGAACTACCTTTTACAATGCCAAAAATGTCCTTAAATAGACCCTAAAGGGTTAAGGACTAGGAATACATTCTAAAAAGTGCTAGTAGGCATCCACCGACCAAGTAGAAGGCTCTAGAAGCCATGTTAGAAGTTGGTGCAAATCTAGAAGAATCCAAAAATGGTAACCAAACTTTCAGGAGGCATAACTTTTGAATCGTAGCTCCGATTGATGAATCGTTTACATTTCTGGAAAGCTCTTGAAGTGCTCTATAGCCCTATGGATGAGCTTTGATCTTCCCCCATTTTTGGCCCTTTTCAAATTCATTTAATGCACCTAACTTGACTTTGAAGCATTCTTACGAGGTCTCCAAAAACTGAAAAACTATGATAACTTTCAAACCATGGGGCCTTTTGACCTGATTCTTTTTTTGGAATGCTTTAAATTGAAATTACATTCATCCAGCCAATTTACACCTTCTAGTTCACCAAAGTGATGGCTCAATTAAATATTCCTATTTTTTTAGCATTTACACGTATCCCAAGGTGTTGAAATACTCTATCCTAGAACACTGATAGTGGAATTGTGAGAGTTGGAACCTTTATTTGATCCCAATGGGTATCCAAAAATGAAAACACATGAAACATAAACTAAGTCTAAGTACATTTTTTTTGGGTGACACAGGATTGCCCTTATACCTCTGGATGCTCCTGCATCACACTCAAGGATGGATATGTGCAGAGCATGGCACTGTGTGCAATGCTTAGCCTTGCATATACCCATCTTTGAATGTGTATTATGGAGATATCAGTTTGAAGGTTGTTATATTTATATATCTGGGCTTTGCCCTAAACATATATTTGTTCACTGAGTTAAACCCGGTTGGAGCCTCATGCTTGCGATAGTTATTTAGTATGTGATGCAGGAGCATCCAGAGGTATAAGGGAAATCCTGTGTCACCCAAAAAAATTTAGTTAGACTTAGTTTCTGTTTCATGTGTTTTCATTTTTGGATACCCATTTGGGTCAAATAAAGGTTCAAACTCTCATAGTTCCACTATCAATGTGTTAGAAAATCTCAAAAAAATAGGAACATGTAATTGGGCCATCATTTTGTAAACTAGAAGGTGTGAATTGGCCAGATGAATGTAATGATGATTTAGAGCATTCCAGAAAAAGAATCAGGTCAATAGGCCCCGCGGTTTGAAAGTTATTACAATTTTTTGAGTTTTGGAGACCTCCTAAGAATGCTTCAAAGTCAAATTAGGGGCATTAAATGACCTCAAAAAGGGCTGAAAATTGGTGGATGAGCAAAGCTTGTCCATAGAGCTATAGAGCGCTTCGAGAGCTTTCTAAAAATGTAAACGGTTTGTCAATCGGAGCTACAGTTCAAAAGTTATGCCTCTTGAAAGTTCGGTTACCATTTCTGGATTCTTCTAGATTTGTGCCGACTTCTACCGCAGCTTTCAAAACCTTCTATTTTGTTGGTGGATGCCTACTAGCACTTTCTAGAATTTACTCCTAGTCCTTAACCCTTCGAGGTCTATTTAAGGAGATTTCTGGCATTGTAAAAGGCAGTTCAGAGTGGAGTTTGAGAGGAGGTACTGAAGGAGAAATTATCTCTAGATTTATGCTATTGTAAGCCCTTAGGGCATGCTTTGAAGTTTATTTTCTCTGTACTATTTGTACTAGCTTATTTTCTCAGTCAATAAAATTTCCCTTTTTTGTTGTGTCTATTTTGTTGTTGGGTTGTGTCCCCATCAGTATGTGATTGTGTTTTGTGTGAGTATTCGGCTTTGATAGGGCCAAGCTCTATGAGAAACCATATCTCAAAGCTCACATTTTTTCTACAACAAATGGGTAAGAGGTTCGGCCTCAGTCTTGAGTTTGCCTTAAATTACAGGCTCATGACTGCAGTTGAGGGTAGAGGCATTTTGTCAAATAATTAGTATGTAAGCAAAACAATGTTATATTAACATGTAAATAGCATAGCATCTTTCTGGTTTTTGAATGTTTGAAAATTTCCATGTTTAACAGTCGATAGACTATCTGAACATTGTAGTGTGGTTCAAATTCTTTATAACAATTGCTTGAGGTTGTGTAAAATAGAAACATGTTATGTTGTGTTGCATCTTGTCTGATAGTATATTGGAGATTCTAAATAGTATATGATATTCATGGGTTAGAACTTGCAATTTGGCAAAATGGAAGTGAGTTTGTTTGAACACTCGATATCATCGATTATGTTCCTTTTGTTTTAAAACAACAATAGAGCTTGGAAAATTTAGTTAACTGTATGCTGTTGGGATTTGTTAGATATGATTTAATTAGATTTATTTTGAAGCATTTTAGATATTCTAGTAGTATTTATATTATGTTTTTGAGAGGAAAGTTATACATTTGCAAATTGGAATTCTATTATTTTAATGATGTTTTTTCTGTCCAATATTGGATTGAAGATTTTTTTCAATGGAAAAGATAGATTTATGATACATGTGTTTGATGGTAGGTTATTCAAAGTAAGAATATCATATGTGCATTATATTACTATCTTGCCCAATTCGAAGGATAAGCTTAGTTTGTTATAACAATAGAGATAAGTAGTATAGTACTACAACTGGTAAATATCATTAAATTGATGTAACAATTTAGTTATATTTACGAGATCGTAATATTGTAGTATTTATTTTTTTTGTTAAAATAACCTAAGTTTACTTTCAATTTTGGTAGTAGAAGATGAGATTTTAAGAGATGAAGAATGGAATATCATGTGAAATCTGATTGCTATTCGTTGCATGTGCATTCTTAGAATATCTGTTTGATGTTTATTTTAAGGATAACTGTAATGAACATATATCAAGGTGGCTGAATATCGATTTATCCTTTTCATTTAATTAATTCAGTGACAATTTTAAAGATGATTTGGGTGGGTTAATTACATAAAAAAGATAGTTGGCCTTACCTATGACTTAAACCAGTAAGGTTAAGTACGGAGAACAAGGAAAGTCCCTATTGTGTCATTTCATGAGTACTATAGAGAATTCCACTATGTTTTGTCTATGGGCTTACCATATACAGATGAAATATCTTAGCACCATAGTGGTGACACCTCAGTATATATATGGTTCATTAACTAGTTATTCTTAGTGCGAGTTTAATTTTGCATTGTTAAGAAGATGTTACTTCTTGCATAGTAATTTTAGAATTGCACTATGTTATGTGGTTTAGATATCTACATTATGGTTTTATATATATTTATTTTGACATGTATACAAGTGGGCTACGCTTTGCAACTCAGTGTGTACTAAGATCTCTTTGTGTTGTGTTGCATTTTTGTGTATGTTTCAGGTGTTCAAGTTGAATAACTAGTGCTAAGGAAGACTATTGAAGTTACTTATTGAAACTGAATTTGATATTTGTAAAGTCCATATGTTGGACTTAGGCATCTTTGAATGATATTGTTCTTCATTATTGTACTAAACTCTTTATGTATTAACATCATTATGGAAATTTATTTAGACGACATATTCTTATATTTTGAAGTCTACGAATTGAGAATGATTCAGTCATTGTACTTGTTGTTGTAATATGATGATTAAATAAAAGAAATAAAATTATGGTTCTTTATGCTTATTCATGGTTTCCTAGTTTTTATCTTTGTTTTGTGTAGCATTACATGGATCAGAAAGTATGACAAGCATACCACTACATGGAATTCCTCCTTCCCAATGCTGGAAATAATGAAGCTCCCAAACATTGGGGTGTGCCTTGGTGAGAAATAAATTCTTTCTTCTCCTTTTCAAATTCACCCTAATGCTCAAGAGTAAGTATGATTGGGGGAAACATACATTTCGATAGAGCTAGATGCCTAATGGGGCATCATTTTAATGGTGTTGGGTCTACACATTTAGCCTTGACCATGTTGTGCTCTAAAACTTTGGTAGTATCTTGGTTTAGAAATGGCTCCTCTTCTCATGAAGAAATAATCTCCACCTTGTCTTGATGTTGTTCATGAACTACTTACTTGGGAGCTACTAGTATGGTGTGGCTCTCCACTTGTTATTGTTGTAGAACATGCTCTTCATATGTAGGATATGATGACTCAACATCTATGGAAGAGAAGATAGTATCAAACTCATCCAAAAGGTCATCCTCATCATCGATCTCCTCCATCATAACTGCAATAATATGCATAGGTTGAGGGGCAACCTTATGCATATCATCATGTTCCTCCTCACACTACAAAATTTGGGGTCAAATCATGACAAAAATTTGCAATGACAATGTAATTTGTGGTGATTTTCATGTTTCTTTTTTGTAATTGTCTCAGACACCATCACAATATAGGTGTCTGAGTCATAGTTATGATGCCCTCATGAGCATAAAAAAAGAAAAGAAAACATGAAATAAATCATTTTCTATTTGTTTTGATTGTGGAGAGTTGCACGCAAAAGAGGTGGAGAGCTCTAAATGAGGGCAGAGAGTTGTGATTGTTGTCGTGCCCTTGTGATCAATGCATTTAGTTGTTGATACCTCATGATCTCTACATTTCATTATTGTGCCCTTGCTCTGTGATTTCATTATTGTGTCATGCCCTTGCTCTGTGATGTCATTTTCATGTGTTCCCTTGTGATCTATGTGCCCTTTCTCTATGATTTTCTTCTAGGGCAAGAAGATATATGTACGTAAATGTTCTTTTCTTTTCCTTCTAAACATGTATGTCTTTATATTTCCTTCTAAACATGTATCTCTTTATATATTTAGAGAGATCTTTTTTAAGTTTCTTATTACATATTATCGCACAATAGAAAAATGACCTAACTGGATACATATTCTAGAATCTAAATAATTAAACAAAAGTCACTCAACCTGTGCTAAGTGACTTACCTCAAGATCATGCACAAAAATAATTTAGACCACAAAAAATGGACAGAGCTTGCAAGAAATTTTACAAAAACATATCATAGTAGATATTATAAAATACATAGAAATGATTTTTTGTTGAATAAAAAAAGAAATATAGTTGAAAGCATGAGCTATGAAATATTGGTTCAATTTTATCAACCCTAGACTCTTTTCTTAGCTCCACCAAATGCTCAGTGATCTTCTACTTCTATGATATACTTCATTTTTTGTTTTCTTAAACCTTTGATTTCCTTAATCATTTTGGGGTATCGATGAGTTTTTACTCTCTATCCTATTGATGTTGATCAAGAAACACATTCACTCCTATAGTTTCCTTTGTAAACATAAGAACTAAATTTCTCCATTAATATAAAGAATTGCAATGATCTCAATGTTGAATGTAATCAATTCTTGAAATGCGTGTAGGGATTAAGTCTTTTTGTTGGTTTAATCAAAGGAGAAATATAGTATACCTAGATGACATCCAGGATAAGTGCTTAGAGTGCTCATAGGTTGAGCACCATATACCAAATTCTTATATGATTATCTAAAATAGAGATATCTAATAGAAGAATCTTTCAAATTGGGTGTACATGAATATCCACTGGGTCTATGGACAAAAATTCTAGGAGTTATTTGTGCTTGTCCTGATACAACTTGGATAGAAAACATGGTATGCCCAAATCAAGGGGATAACTTCCCAAATTAAAAAAGAAAAAGAAAAAGGTTATTGACTAACAAAAATTTTGTATAGAACTAAAAAAATACATAGAATGATATTAAATTATAAATAGGGTTGTATTTGATATTATGCTCAATTCATAATTATATTTAGATACTATATGACTCCCTATTTGAATTTTGTTCCCTCTATTTTTTGCTGAAATTTTATGTACCAAGATCTTACTTTGTGCATACTTTGATTGTTATAAGTATATGATGATTAGTTGGTTTAGTATTTCATTAAATGGAATAAAAAACATAAATTATTTATTTAATTGAATTCCTTTTTAGTTCTTTACTCATATATTTGCAACCACTTTCTTTAGTGCTATACTAAGATGATATGTGTTTTTCTATGCATTATAAAAACATGGAGAAAGAAATGGAAAATTTATTCTAGAATGTATAACAATATATATAAAAAACATAGTTGGGAGAAGCAAGGATTTAAGTTATTTGAAGATGGAGAAATAAGTTTTCAATTGACAATAATTAAGCAATTAGTTATTCCCAGCTAGCAGGATTAAATACCATTTTTCAAGGTGATAAAATTGCATATGCAGATGCATCACTTGCATGCCAGACATGAAGTACATTCCCCAACTTAGAACGAATAGTTTGATATAAAGTCTCCATACATTGGCCCAACAATGGAAGCCAAGGATGTAACCATGCATGGATTGGCATAGTCTTCTTGTGAGGATTCCAAGTATCTATTGTTGTTGTTAATTTGGGCATCATTCTATGATCCAAAAATTTATGAAGTATTGAATCTAGTAGTAACTTCTCCCATGTCTCTAGAAAAAGTAGCCTAGGTTCAAGGTTCCTTAGCTCCTAGGAATTTTTAGTAGCTAATCTCACTACTGGAAGAATAATTTTAATGAAGAGTTGAGTGAAAGAAGTTGAAGAAGAAAGTTCTAGTTCTGTGTAAATTCCATAATCATGAGGCTCATTCCCTTTTGAAAGCCTCTACCACAATGATATTAGCTCTAAACCATGCAAAGGATGTTGAAGTGGTTTCCAACCTTGAAACACTCTTATAAGAAATGACAAAGAAAATTTAGATGCAATACATGAAAAATTCCAAGGTGATTAGATTCTATTTCCAAGGAGATCATGACAAATCCTAATATCTTATTATCTTAAATGCAATAAATCAGAGGGTAAGAATCTTGTGAGATGTGGTTCTTCTTTAATGATCTTGTTCACACAAAATTTTAAAGGAGAAACTAGAAAAAGAAGGTACACAAAAATCATCATTTAAGATATTAGGATATGTTGGTTCAAGAAAATACAAATGCTATTTCCAAGGTGATCATGATAGAACAAAAAAAATATAATTCCTACTATATTTTGGTTGAACAAAGATACATTTTTAACAAAATAATGACTCATGTTTAACACCATTCACTCACACATTGATAAACCAATAGATGATCAAGTTAAAGGAAAAAAGAATTCCATTGAAATATGAACTATGGAGGAATCATGCGAAGAACTCCCTAAATGTTCAAGAAAACAAGAAGGCCAAAACAAGAAGAAGAATGGAGAGAGTGACAAAGAGTTACAAACAAGAGGAATGAAGCAGAAGTAGAAAGAGGACAAGGGGCATAGGTGTTTAATCCTTGATAGCTTTCAATTTCACATTGTTTTGTGACTCTGGCATAGGTATTTGATCCTCAATAGCTTTCATTTGAACATTCAAGTTTTCAAGATTGGTCAACACCCTCACCTGCTGACCTCTCATGTCAAGCACTTTTTGTACAATTTCAACACCATGTTCTTGAATCTAAGCTAACAGTTCTTCATGTGCATTTTCTTGTAAAATATTAATTTTGTAAAACTTTTTTTATTGTTTCAACATCAAATATTTCTTTCAAAACCATATGTGCACATATAAAAATTAAGTAGAACATGTCCAATATTTTTGTAGATATACACATTAATTACACCAATTTTTTCTTTCAAAACTATATGTTCAGATATAAAAATTAAGTATATGTCCAATATTATTGTAGATATACACATTAATTGCACCAAGTTTTTATTTCAAAACTAGATATGTAGATATAAACATTAAGTACAACATGTTTGACATTTTTATAGATATGCATATTAATTACACAAAAAAATTGTTTCAAAACCATATGTGCAGATATAAACATTAAGTACAACATGCCCAATATTTTTGTAGATATACATATTAATTACATGAAATGTTTCTTTCAAAACAATATGTACATATATAAAAATTAAGTATGACATGTCCAATATTTTTGGAGATATACACATTAATTACACCAAATGTTTCTTTCAAAACTATATGTGCAGATATAAGCATTAAGCACAACAAGTCCAATATATTTTTAGATATACACATTAATTACTCTAAATGTTTCTTTCAAAACCATATGTGATGATACAAACATTAAGTACAAAATGCTCAATATTTTTATAGATACACACATTAATTACACTAAATGTTTCTTTCAAAACTATATGTGTAGATATAAACATTAAGTACAACATGTCCAACATTTTTCTGATATACACATTAATGAAACCAAAATTTTCTTTCAAACCCATATGTGAAAATATAGAAATTAAGTATAACCAACTCAATAAGGGTACTTGAATAAGTTATTGCTATGAAGAATGATCATGTCAGATAATACAATGGAGTTTGATAAAAATAGGGAGACAATCACTAGATTATTGTCCAACTTTCAAAGAGTAGGCAATGACAAATATTATTGTCCTTGTAAGCATTTTAATGGATTAAAGACAAGAAGAATAAAAATCAAAACAAATTAGAGACATTGTACAAAGAGTGGTCATATTGAAGGGGGGTTTGATTATTGTCCATTAATAAGTTTTTTATTATATTGTTTTCATAATTAATATACATCTAAAACACATAATGGGGGTTTGATTATCATCATTTTTATATAGGTCAATCTCCCTAGGGTAGTATGTGATTTGGAGCTCAACACATCTTAGAGGAACATGGAGGTGTGAGTATTGAAGGAGATGATCATGATCCCATGAAAGATGATGATCATGCAAAAAAAAATACATTTGAGATGATGGTATGAATGCATTGATCTATGACACATTTGGTACTAGTGTTATTGCTACTACTGATGATGATGATTATGATGAGGATGACATTGAGGCCATCCATGATATACCTCTACATGAGAAGGAAAACATGACCTTTTATGAAGGATTCCAATCAACTCTTCTCTCTATTTTATTGTTTTTGGTGAATTTGAAGGTTATGAATCATTTATCCAACATAAAAATGTCATGTATGCTAAGGTCTATGGTATACATTATTATAGTCTATAAAAGGTAAAATATGTACCATTAATATTCTTTATATTACCAATTAATATTTTTTTTGTAGATTGATAGTTGACTATTTGTTACCACCATAAAATGTTCTCCCTTGCTCATATCAAGAATTATGTGTTGCTATGAAACATATTGGAATGGAGTATTAATCAGTAGATTTTTGTCCTAAAGATCCTATAATTTAACACAAAGAACACAAAAATGGAACAGAATGCCCCAAATGCCATACAAGAAGATATCAATATGATCAAGTAAAAAAAAAGGTTCCTTGCAAGGTTCTTTGTTACATCCCCATTATTCCACATGTTAAATGATTATTCAAGTACAATTTATGGATGACCATGCACACAATATAAATTGAGATGACATTATTTGAAAGCCTATGGATTGTTCAACATTTGTGGACATAGAGGAAAAGTGGCCATACTTTAAAGAAGAACCTTGAAATCTTAGGCTTTCTCTGGCAATTGACGATGTCAATCCATATGGAGAGATGAGATTTGTTTACTTGGTGTGCCCTATTTTTTTTATCAACAATAACCTTCCTATATGGATGTGAATAAAGAGGGAGCACATTATGTTGGAAATGATTGTTCCAGGTATTTTTTTTATTTTATTGTTACCTACATGTAATTATAAGACTTGGAGTGAAATGAACACAATTTAATTGTCTGATGTTGTTCATTCAACTAGGTAAGTACCGAGTGAAAGATATGAATGTATATATTGGGCCTCCTAATGACAAGTTGTTGGTGTTATAAAATGGTTTCACTATGTATGAGATTTCTAGACCAATTGAACAAAAATAATTTCAATTCCATGCAATTCTTGTGTGGATAGTTCATGATGCCCCAGGGTTGACACATTGTTGTGGTATGTTATTTTTAAATCTAGTTATATGTGATAATACTAATTTTGAAAATGAACATATTTAATCAAATTGTATCATTATCTTATAGGCCTTCAAATAAAGGGAAAATTTGCATGTCCAATGTGTGGTCCAAAGATGAAATCTCATCATTCTAAAAGTTTAGGAAAGTAGGTGTTTGATGAGAATAGGCATTTCCTCCACAAAAGGCCAAAAGCATCAAGGAATATTGAGGGTTTTATAAATAATATATGACCTATGTCAACTAAGAAGTGACCCAATTAAAAATTTGAGGCACATGAGGGAAATTGCATATTTGTACATGCAATAAAATCAATATGTGGAGGCAAAAAGATTCTTACTAATTAAAATTTGAATCGGATAGATAAAAACAAAGCCACTATCATGGGTGAGGTGGTATGTACTATGCACATCTAAAACCAACTCCAAACAATGAGTCCAACACACCATTAAATTTGTAGATTTATTTTGCTAACTTAGAATAATAACACATGTATTTTAACATGTCTTAATGTTTTTTTTTGAAATGTAGGGCTACAATATGGATCAACAACCACACGATACACATGGTGGTGATGGTTCCTTTTCCTGACAGGTAAAAATCATTGTTGTTGTAAAAATTAGATACAAGAAATATGTTAATATATACTTTTTATTATGTTTTATTCTTCACTACTATTTTGGATTGATTTTAAATATAAAGCTAATAATATTGCCCTCACAAATGAGTGCTAATTAGGAAAAGGGAAAGGAAAAAGTAGTCCATGAGGACAAGGAGCCACATGATGATATGGCTAAATTTATTATATATTTTGATTCAGCTGATGATCTTGTGTTGTCATTGAAAAAGTTGATTAATGATATAGGAAAAAACTTACAATTGACAATAACTCAGACTCAAACTCCTGCATTAAAAAATTAGATCGATAGGTTGGTGAACCTAGTTTGCACATACACAATAAGTATTAATGTAGTTTTTAATTATAGAAAAAGTACAATAGTAGTTTTTACATTATACTCTTTTATTTATTTCATAAAATCAAATGTATATGTGTTATTTTTTTAGAAGATGTTGAGTATGTTGATGAGTGATCCCCCAGAGGATGATACTTCAGGTGGTTGATATAGGAGCATCTTGGGTTACCTTGTTATCCTGCTCATTATTGTTCATTTTGCAAGTTGGTTTTGAGTTACTCTAGCGCTCAGTTAGTGCCAAGTTATTGTAGCACTTAGTTGATGCTAAGTTACTGTAGAACTTAGTTGGTGCTAAGTTATTGTAGCACTTAGTTGGTGCCAAGTTATTGTAGCACTTAGTTGGTGCCAAGTTACTGTAGCATTGAGTTGGTGTTGAGTTACTGTAGCACTCAGTTAGTGCTGAGTCACTATAGCACTCCTTCATGTGCCAAGTTATTGTAGCACTCCTTCATGTTCTGAGTTACCTAGTGTATGACAAGTGACTCTTCATGTGTTGAGTTAGCCAGTATATGCCAAGGATCTTTTCATGTGTTGAGTTACCCAATGTATTCTGAGTGTCAACATTTGGATGTGATTTCTGCGAGCTAACTTGTAGGATCTATTTCAATCGCGATATTTATGTTAAGATCTTTTCTTGGGATGTGTCCAGACCATTGTTAGGTTGGCCCTCCTCTTATGTAATGTTCTAGAATAATCTATAAGCTATTTTGGAAAGTATATATAGAGTGTTTAGGTTTAGAGTTAGGAAGGAGGAATTTTTTGAGATTAGATTACAAAGTAGAACTAAAAGTGCAAATTTGTAGTTGGATCTTTGAATGTGAATGTATTTGTAATTGGTCATAACCCAGAAGGCCTTACAGCTTGGCATGTGTGAAGATATTTTGATGAATCAATAAGAGTATTTCACTCTTCTTCCTCCTTTGGTTTCTAATCCTTGTGTTTGCTTCTGTTGTGTTAACTCTTACAAGGTGTTTTGGATAGCTGGGTGAGCCTTTGGCCCTAGTTATTCACCCCTTTTCCTATGTCAATTGGTATCAAATCTTGAGGTTCATCCTTGTGGAGATTGAATCATGTAGAACCATGATTTATATTTAGTTGTAGTGTTGTACATCTGTATATTTGACCTACAACTTGTAGAGGGTTATGATCTTCCAGGAAACTAATTTGTAAAGATGGTTCATAGTAGATGAAATAATGTTGATAATGCTATATTGGATTAGTTGAAACAAATTAAAACCAAATTAGATGTTGTGGAGATAGCCCAAAGGAGAGGAGTGCATCTTGAAGATTTAAGTGATGATGAACTAGCAACACCAAACCATAATCCAGAACCTAAGATTGTTGAAAGTATTGTCTAGGTCAAATTTAAAGCTTGATGTAGAAGTTGTTCCCTATGATGGAAAATTGGATACTGATGTTGTGTTGGATTGGATCTTTGATATGGATAAGTTCTTTGATTATGAAAACACTCTTGATAATAGAAAGGTGAAGATTGCAGTCACTAGGTTGAAAGGTCATGCATCACTATGGTGGGAGCACTTGCAAACTGATAGACAAAGGAGAGGAAAGGAGAAGATCAAAACTTGGCCAAAGATGGTGAACAAGGTAAAGAAAAAAATTCCTCCATGCTGATTTCCAAGTTAGCTTGTTGAGAAAGATGCAAAATTTGAAACAAAAAGATATGACTATGAAAGAATATACTAAAGAATTCTATAGATTGGACATCAGATCTAGACATGTGGATGATGATGTTGAGAAAATTGCAAGGTGCATTAATGGATTAAGATCTGGAATACAAGATGAAATAAGTTTTGTGAAGTTGGAATGTATAGAATAAGCATATCAATATTCCTTGAAAGTTGAGGAGATCTTAACAAAGAAGCATGAACAAAGACAAAGAGGTAGAGGTGATAGATTCCAAAGAGGCAGAGCTAGATCTTATGGTGAAGGTGGCAGATTTGACAATTTTGTGTAGGATAAAGGAAAATTTGAATGGAAGAATGACAGCAAAGGCAAGACTGAATGGAAAAGTGGTAATTCTTACCAAGGAGGCACTAATTCTGATGAAGGAAGAGGTAATTCTTATTCTAGAGGTGGATTTTAGGGTAATTATTTTAGATGTGGTAAAGAGGGACATAGATCTCTTCAATGTAGATCCTCTAAAAATGGGCAAGGTAATAGAAATGTTGTGATTCAAGAAGACATTGAGAGTTCACCAAGTCAACCTAAGGCTAGAGAAAATCTGATGGTGAGAAGAACCTTATGCAAAAAGGTAAGTGATAAGGAACCTATTTTAAGGAGAAGTCTTTTCAAGACAAGATGTAAGATAGCTGGAAAATGCTACAAATTGATCATTGATAGTGGAAGTTCTACAAATTTGGCATCAAAAGAGCTGGTTACCAAGTTGTAGTTGCAGAGGCTAAAACATCCCAAACCTTATCACATTTCATGGATCAAAGATGAGCATAAGATATTAGTAAGTGAGAAATGCCTTGTGAAGTTCAAAATTGGACATTACTTTGATGAAGTTTCATGTGATATTATGCTCATGGATTGTTGTCATATTTTGTTGGGTAGACTTTAGCAATATGATAAATATGTTCTACATGATGGAAGATTGAATCAATATACTATTTGGGTAAATAGAAAGAAACAAACATTTCTACCTTTGATTGAAAGTCCAAATGAGGTCAATTGTATTACAATAAAAATTTGCATGGTTAATGGGAAACAATTTGAAAAGGAAGTAAAGAGGAATCAAGTTTTTTTTTGCTATAATTCAAAGAAAATTGAGTTTTGTCAATGGAGACCGAGTGCCAGAGAATAGTGTTAACTAAGTGCCAGTCAGTGGTGACCAAGTGATAGATGGTAGTATTGACCAAGTGCTAGAATAAATTATAGAATTGCTAAATGAGTATAAAGAAATTATTGCTAATGATATTCTGGAGCTAGTTTGCCAAACAAAGCACCATATAGATTGACACCTACACAGAATGAAGAACTTAACTAACAAGTGCATGAGTTGTTACGAAAAGGTTTTATCAGAGAAAGCTTGAGTTCATGTGTTGTACCTACTATATTAGCACCTAAAAAGAATGGAGAATGGAGAATGTGTACTAATTCTAAAGCCATTAACAAGATAACAATGAAATATAGGTTTCCTATGCTGAGGATGGATGACATAATGGATTGTTTGAGTGGAGAAAAGTATTTTACCAAGATTGACTTAAAGAGTGGCTATCATTAGATCAAAATCAGAGAAGGTGATGAATGGAAGACTGCTTTGAAGACAAAAGATGGTTTGTATGAATGGTTGGTTATGGCTTTTGGTTTGACTAGTGCACCTAGTACTTTCATGAGGTTGATGAATGAAGTTTTGAAAAGATTTTTGGGTAAGTTTGGGATTGTTTATTTGGATGATATTCTGATATTTAGAAAAACTAAGGAAGAACATCTTGAGCATATTAGATAAGTATTGCAAAGGTTGAAAGAGGAAAAATTGCTAATTAGTCTGAAAAAGTGTTCTTTCATGCAAGAGGAAATTGTGTATTTGGGATTTGTGATTTCAGCTAATGGTTTGAAGATGATTCATGAGAAGGTTAAAGCAATTTTAGAATGGCTTACACTTGAGAATGTGGGTGAGGTAAGATCATTTCATGGTTTGGCTAGGTTTTATAGAAAGTTTATAAAGAATTTTAGTGTTGTTTGTAATGCTATGACTGAGACAATGAGGGGAGATAAAAATGAATTCAAATGGACACATGGAGCTAATAAGAGTTTTGAGAATTTGAAAGAAAAGGTTTTTGAATTACCTATATTGGCTTTACCTAATTTCAAAAAATTATTTCAAGTTGAATGTGATGCAAGCAGTAATGCAATAGGAGCTATATTAAGTCAAGTAGGTAAGCCTGTTGCTTTCTTTAGTGAAAAGTAGAATGATGCTAAAAGGAAATATTTTTTGTATGGTCAAGAGTTTTATGCTATTGTTCAAGCATTGAAGAAGTGGAGACATTATTTGATGCCTAAGGAGTTTGTGTTGTATACTAATCATAAAGCTTTACAATACTTGGGAAGTCAATAGAAGCTGAATCAAAGACATATGAAGTGGGTTGAGTACTTGCAGATTTTTACATTTTTCATTAAGCACAAGAGTGAAGTTACTAACAAATTTGTTGATACATTGAGTAGAAGACATTCTCTGCTAGCTGAAAAGAATATTGTTGAAGTTCTTGGTTTTGATGAGATGAAAGAGTTGTATGATGATGATCCTAATTTTTTTGAGGCATGGAGAGAGGGTAGAGCACCAAATCTAATAGATCACATAAGTAAGTATGATGAATATTTCATTTAAAAAGGTATGTTCTTCAAAGGTATTTAGTTGTGTTTTCCTAGAAGTTCTATGAGGTTGAATTTGATTAAGAAAAATTATAGTGGTGGATTAGCTAGACATTTTGGAATTGATAAGACATTGAGTTTGTTGAAAGAGAAGTATTATTGGCCACAAATATATAAGGATGTTCAAAGATTTGTAAAGAGTCATTGAGTTTGTCATGTTGCAAAAGGGGTGAGTCAAAATACTAGTTTGTATACACCTATTACTATTCCTAAGAAACCTTGGACTAACATCAGTATGGATTTTGTTCTTGAATTGCTTAAAATAGTGAAAGGGTATAATTCCATATTTGTTGTAGTGGATAGATTTTCTAAGATGGCTCATTTCATACCATGTAAGAAGACATCAGATGCTGAGTATGATGCTAAACTTTTCTTTAAAGAGATTGTGAGATTGCCTAGATTACCAAGAAGAATTATTTCTGATAGAGATAGTAAGTTTGTTTGATATTTTTGGAAGACTTTGTGGAAAAAGATGGGTACTGAATTGAGTTTTAGTTCTACATTCCATCCACAAATAGATGGATAGATAGAAGTTGTGAATAGAAGCTTGGGTAGTTTTCTAAGATGTTTAGTTGGGAATAAGCCAAGTAATTGAGAGATGATATTGGCACAAGCTGAATTTGCATATAATAATTTTGTGAATAGGAGCACAAGGAAGACACCTTTTGAGATTGTTACTGGAATGCATATTAGATTTGAGAGATGCTACTGGTGAAGAGAAGAGAAGTGTTGTAGGAGAAGGATTTGTTGATTTTATGGAGTCTTTGCATAAGGAAGTGAAGTTGAGATTGGAACAAAGTAACTAGAAGTATAAGGAGAATGCTGATCAATCTAGAAGACACCATGATTTTGAAGCTAGTGATGAGGTGATGGTTCATTTAAAGAGAAGAAGATTTCTTGTTGGAACATACAATAAGCTGAAGATGAAGAAATTTGGACATTGTAAGATCTTGAGGAATTTTGATAGTTGTAATGCGTATCAAGTTGAGTTACTTGATGACATGGATATATCTACTATATTCAATGTGGCTGATTTGTATAAGTATCATGAGTCAGAGGATGAAGTTTTTGTATTAGATGATTATCCTAAGAAGCAGATTGAAGAAGCTAAATAGATATTGGATGAAAAAGTTGTCAAGAGCACAAGAAGAAAATATTACTATGAATATTTGGTGAAGTGGAAGAATAGACCTATTGAAGATGCTTCACAAATTTCTCAATTTGAGTTGGATTCAGCTCAGGTTGGGAGTTCTCAATGATTTAGGAGAATCATTTCTTTCAACCCTGATTGTTTGATGTAGGAGCATCCTAGGTTGCCTTGTTATCCTACCCATTTTTGTTCATTTTGTAAGTTGGTGCCGAGTTTTTGTAGCACTCAGTTGGTGCAGAGTTACTGTAGCACTTAGTTAGTGCTAAGTTACTATAGCACTTAGTTGGTGCCAAGTTACTATAGCACTTAGTTGGTGTTGAGTTACTATAGCACTTAGTTGGTGTTGAGTTACTGTAGCACTCATTTGGTGCTGATTTACTATAGCACTTAGTTGGTGCCTAGTTACTATAGCACTTAGTTGGCACCAAGTTACAGAAGCACTCCTTCATGTTCCAAGTTACCCAATGTATGCCAAGTGACTCTTCATGTATTGAATTACCTAGTGTATGTCGACTATATCTTCATGTGCTGAGTTACCCAGTGTATGTTCAGTGTCAGTATTTGGATGTGATTTCTGCAAGTTGACTTGGGGGATCTATTTTGATCATGACATTTATGTTAAGATCTTTTCTTGGGATGTGTCCAAACCATTGTTAGGTCAGCCCTCCTCTTATGTAATGTTCTAAAATAATCTATAAGCTATTTTGGCAAGTATATATAGTTTTAGGAAGGAGGAATTTTTTGAGAATAGATTGCAGAGTACAACTATTAGTGTGAATTTGCAGTTGGATCTTTGAATGTGAATGTATTTGTAATTGGTCATAACCTAGAACGCCTTACAGTTGGGCATGTATGAAGATACTTTGATGAATCAATAAAATTATTTCACTCTTCTTCCTCCATTGGTTGTTGTTCCTTGTGTTTTCTTTCGTTGTGTTAACTCTTGCAGGGTGGTTTGGATAGTTGGGTGAGCCTTTGGTCCTAGTTATTCATCCTTTTTCCTATTTCAGTGGTTCAAGTGCATCACATGTCATTCTATCCTACACTTGTGTTTTTTTTGAACAATATTTTTTAATATCTCTAACAATATTATTTTATTGTGCTTTAACAATCTCATTTTTCAGCTCATACCATTGACCTTGTTTTCACTATGCCTCTTGCTATAATGAATAGAACCAAAGAGGCACTATCAACTACAAATTTGGCAACACATAGCTTGGTGATAGATGCAGTGGCACTACCTATTGGTAAGTAGATTCCTCTTTTTCTCTCTAATTTTTCACCTACTTATTTCACTTGAACTATTATTTCTTAGGGGGAATTACGTAGTATTGGATTTATTTTACGCAGGAGGTGATGAGGACCTTCTTGGTTGTTCCCATGTTAGATATATGGGAACAATAAATAATTGTTATCAATTGGTCATTAACAATGAAGATGGTCTTCCCCTAAAAGTACCCCAACTTCTAGGTAATTTAATGATTGTTGCTTTATTTTTCTATACAATATTATAATCATAATCAAATTCACTAAACTCCCATGTAGTCCCTTGCAATAACTACTAGAATCACATTATTATTTTGCAGGGAATAATATATTTTATGAAAAACTTAATGATGAATGTTTGCATATATTTGGGCTGACCATATGCATAGGGTATCATATTTTGATTTCATTGCTAGATCATGTTTCCTTAATTTGATCAATTTCTTCAAGTAAATTAAAGGTTAGCTTTAGTTCATTTATGAATCTAATAGTTTTTCCCTTTCCTTAAAAGGTAGAATTTGCAAACAAAAGAGTTAAAGAGCCAACTCATTGATGCCATGGCAACAATTTTTGGAGCCAACATCTATAAAAGTGTTAGGCTCCTTGAGAAAGATAGCCAAGCTTTTAGGTATATTAGGTACAACTACATGACCCAAATGAAAAAAAAAAACCATTATGAATGACCCCACTATATTATGGTTATTGATTTATTGAGTGGCAAAATCTTAAAAAGGACGCCACTAAGAAAAAAAACATTAGATGATGGAGACATGGTAACATCCGAGGAAAGAAGGTATATCATAATATTAAGAATAAATTTATGTTATAATTACTCTTAATATTAATGTGAGCTGACATATTTAATACTTCACATAGGTTTCCTAACACATCAAAGGAAATAGAAGCATAAGCAGCGCAAACTTGGCTTGGGTGGATATTTAAAACTCATTGTGCAAGTTGTAACTATAACTAAATGAAAAATTGTTATACAAATATTTATAAATTGTAAATGATTTTTTCTTGATGAAATTGATTAAAAAAATTCATGATACAAAGAAAAAATATAGGCCATGGAGCTTACAAAAAATAATCTCTGAAGAGGACAAGAAACTAGGCTACACAAAAGTCCATACAACCATGGTTGAACAACACCTATCTATGAGTGCACAAGATTCTTCTTTTGGATCTATCAATAAGGTAAATAATTTGATTGATTTTTATTTCAAATTGAATACTTTATAAATTACTATATTTGATATTTAGTTCCAAAAATATAAGTTATATTTTTTTTAAGTAAGGAAGCAATGATTATATATTTGTTTAAAACTTTAAAGTAAGTATATTTATATGTATTATAATGAATGATTAATATTTCTCAATATTTGACTTTTATTTATATGTATATATTGTTGATAAATGCACTAATTATTTACATTGGATTGGATCCTATCAATCTTGATACATCATCCAACACTGTGGAGGTAGTGATTTGAATGTGGATCCTAGTACTCAAGGTATATATTTTATATTCAATTTTGTATTTCTAAAATATTAATACAAGTAAATTTTTAAAATTGAATTAGATGTAGTAATAAAAATTTAACTATAATATGTGTTGGGATTAACAAAACATCTTGTATTGCAATTGCAAGGGATGCAAAGGTTGTTATTGGTGAGCATGTTGAGGTCCAAGCCAGTAGGCAAGATGATGTGGTTGGACAAGATAAAGAGCACTACAATGTTGTTTAAAATATTTAAGGTCTAATTTGTAAAAAAAGTATAACCCTTTTATTTATTATTATAGAGGATTTTCCTTTGTAAAGGACAAGGAGTGCACATGCACGGGTGAGAAGAAATATCGAAGATGACATGGATATGAATTTGCAACAATATAGGGAAGGAAAAGAAAAGAAAAAAAGAAAAAAAAAATGATTCATGTGATGTTATGTAACTTATTTATTTTTGATAATGACTAATTTTTATGTATAGATGTTTTATTCATATTCTATTGAATGTTCATGTGAATGTTTTTGTAGTGCCTCTCATGTTTGAAGTGAACCTTGTTTTGGATACAATTGATTAATTATGTGTTGTCTTTGATGTTACACAAATGTCATATCGTTATCAGTCAGTGCATGTCGAGCTCACTCTCATTAAAGATATTTTTTGTGTCTACCAAGCATTCTTGTTTAGAGGATAGTGTCTACCAATTTCACTCAAGCATCAAAGGAAAGTCTGCAAAAGATGAGTGGTAACCAAGGTCACTTGGTTAATGAAGGAACTGTTGATGGAATTAGTGTTAATTGAGTTCACTCAATTACCAAAGTAATTTGTGAGTTTGTAGTGTTAACCGAGCTTCTATTGGTTAACACAAGAAATCATTTCGTTAGTATTTATCGAGCTGGGTTGGCTAATGGAGGTGTTGGTCATGTTTTTTGCCCTATGCCTTCATGAAAATATCTTGCTATGAACTATTGGTTTTATATGGAAATTAGGGTTTGGTCTTATCATATATTGGTTAACCCTAAGAAAGAACCCTATTTTAATTAAATTTTGTGCCCTAAATGAGCCCTTTCAATCATAAGATTTTCACCTCTTAGTTGAGCAGGAGAAAGTCATTTTAAAAAGGGGTTATAATTTGTAAGAACCCTTTAAATTTTTTGTTTTGACTCCATAATTCCTTGAAAAATCCTACACCATCAGATCTTCTTAAGATCTACGGTGGTCCCTATACCATGATAAAAAAATTTACTCACTTTATCCCATGTGACATAGTGACCAAGCACAATGTTACACCTAAGACCCAATTGATATTTAATATAATTTTAATGTGTTTCACCCAAGCCATCGGATCTTCAAAAATCAACAGTGGTCACTATGCCATGACCAAAAAATGGGAAGGTTTTTCTAGTAGTGACATGCCAACCTCCCACCAAAGTAAAACATGGCAGGGCCAAAAAGTGGATATGGTGTTGGGATCTTTCTTGTCATAAATGAACTCTACCAGCATGGTGGGTTGTCAGATGTGTTAGCCATAGTAAAGGAGCTAGGAACCAAAATAAAAACTTGTTTTTTTTCCTTTTAATGATGACAATTTTCTACAAGATCACAATGGTTGCTATGTCGCGACTAGGAAATTTATCATTTTGGTTGGTAAAAACATAGTGCCTTCCCAAAAAGGTAAAAATGGTGGAATCAACATGTAGGATGGGTGCCACAAAGTGTTTCATCATCAATGAAGCCATATGATCATTATGGAATGTTAGAAGAATTCAATATAGTAATGACAATGGGAACATGCACATTTCATATGGTTGGATTCCTTAAAATAATATAGGTGGTCGCTATGTGGTGATCAAAAAACTCTTGGTTCATGCCAGTAACAACATAGCACCTTCCCATGAAAAAAAATCACGATGGAACCTAAGTTTAAAAAGTAGTGCCAAAAGTTTAGAATGTCTTGCCAGTATGTCAGAATGATGTCATGTCATGAATTATGTGGATTCACTCTCAGAATTAGGATGCATGTTGTTTGTATGCCATTAGATTAAAGACACATCAATGGTAACCACAAAGCCAATATGAACACTTGTTTGATTTTTAGCACATGTGATGTGGCAACCAAAGAGAAAGCATCAGGGCCCACCACAGTTAAAGTAAATTCATCATAGAATCCTCATCATCTGATTGGAAGTGCATCAATGGTGATCACTATGTCACATGCAAAAGTTGCTCAATGTTTATGCATAGTGATATAATAAGAATGTGACACATGTTTGCTAGTGCTAGTGGGTCCAGATCAATTTTCTAGTAATAGAGGGAAAGGCTTACATTGTTGGCACTCAAAATTATAACCCCAATTTTGTGTACCATTGAAGAAATTAAGTCCTATAGGCATTTTTAAATACATATGTACCTGGCTATTTTTTTGAGGCCCAAGAGGTGTTTAATGTTTCTAAGACCTTTCATTCAGTATGTTTATGTGTTTCATGAAGATAAATTTCCATTTTGAATCATTTCATGAAGTCCTATTTTGAGCAATTGTCAAATCTACATTTTCACCTAAGTCTCAAACAGTGACAAGAGGCCATGTTTGCAATTGAAAATTTCACACCCAGTTATGCTTCATGACTCTCTACTTTGGGAATGTCTAGTGTCCATACTACAGAGCCTATGTTTTAGATTTTGAGTCATTTCAAATCCGTTTGACTAGGTTTCAAACCCCTCAAATTTGGTCATTTATTGATGTCATGCTGATGTGAGTTGTTCTAAATTTTGGGAATCCCTATTTGACTTGACATAACTTTGACCCAATTGACTAAAATGATTAATTTCCTTTTGTATTGCATTTTAGAGGTTGGAGAATTACTATGTTTCAATTTTAAGCTTATGAAGAATCTGTTTGGTCAGTTTTCAAAAACAATTTAGTTTGTGATTTATAAAGTTTCACTGGTGTATGAAATGCAGATTGATCAGTATCCCTGTTCATGATGTTATAAATTGAAATCTATGATAGGTGAGACCAAATGGATTGTACCATTGCATTGTACTTTGAAAATACTTCATGTGTGCCAATTTTAAGGTCTTGACAAATTTGTTTGCACACTTTCCTAGGTCTTGCTATAATTTTAGAGTTAGGAAAGTTATGTTTCAGCTTTGTGTAGAAGTTTCAAATTCAAGATAAATCTAAAGAGGTGTCTTCTATCTACTATTGGTTTAAATCAGTTTGTGGTATTTGCAAGACTAATTCAATTCATGTATCACTTAATATGAATGGTGACTCAAAGTTAATCTCTATAATAGTAAAGTTCTATACATGAATTATGATACGTTGTTGTAGGAGAAGACAAAATTCGAAGAGTTTGAAACATTCAAATAGTTGGTAACATTTGTGATGTGCTGTTTCAAATAGTTCAATAAAAAATTTATGAGATTTTGGGTCTGCTATTGTAAATAGTGGATAGAGAACTTTTAGTCATCCGGATCTTGAGGTATTTTTATTTTCATGTATTATCTTTTCATGAAAATTGATTGTTAAAAGGTAGTATTCACCATCAAGTGAGTTTCAACACTAAGAGGAGGAGAATAGTTTGACAAGTTTCATACACTTCATTGGATTGAGTTTCAACTTGTTGTATAAAGTTTGTGAAGTGTATTTGGAGAGATTTATTTACTAGGAGCTTGTATAGATCTGTTGCAAGTTGTGAATCTAAGATTTATTAGTGATAAATTTTTTAAGGTCTTTTGTCACTAAGTGTGAGTGGTGACTCTAGTCTAAATCTCTATGACAATGCATGGTTTATTTTAAAATCAGAGGCTTCTAGTATTTGTGGGTAGATCTAGTTTGTTTGGAAAGAGGAAGTATAGGTTCCTTGATTGATAATTTATGTGGTTGTTTGTATCTTCTGAAGTAATTGATTTCAAAAGATGAATCAGTGTTGTGATTTCATTTTCCTCTTCAAGGAGGTGGTGACTCTACAAAGGATTCTATCTATGATATGAAGGATTCCATATTTGAACTAGTGCTAATTAGTAGATCAAAGTTTTCAAATAGCAACACATAAAGGTATTTTTAATTTTCATGTATTTGTCCTTCATGAAATTTGAATGAACAAAATAGTTGCCTCCATCTAGAGTTTTAGCACTAAGAAAATAGAGGTAGCAGTTTAAAATTTTAAAGATGGATTCAAAGTCTAGGTCTAAAAATGATATGCCAACTCTTGAAAGTGTTCATGCAAATATTGCTGGTTTGAAAAGAAAGATTCATGATAAGACTATCATAATGTTAAGAGATACAACTGGTGATATTAAGGGTCTTAGTAGGTTTCAAATTTACATGAAGTTGAAATTAGTAGTTATGAATCTTGAAGAGTTTTTCAGACTGAGGACTCTTCATGGCTAGTGGTACTCTTAGAAAATTTTAAGCCACATTCGATTGATTGGTCAATAAAGTCAAGATTAGATAAAATTTGTGAAATCCAAGATTTTATCATGGAGATTAAAAGTTCTTTGAATGTTAATGAATCTAACAATAATGAACTAAATGAATCGATTGAAAATGATGTTAAAGATAATGAATCTCAGTTTTATGAATTAGAGGATAATGATCAGTAGTTTGATGACATGCATAATTTGGATTCATTTTTTTATGATGGTGAGTATAAAGAAGAGGAAAAGTGTAACAACAGTAATAGTCTTTCTTCTAGTGATAAATGTGAATGTGTTATGATATTGGTTATTGGGGTACTGTCTAAAGAAGAAGATGTATTGAATGATTAGAGTTCTAATTCTTCAGGTTGTATTACTAATGAGTCTACTGTTATAAATATGTCAAGCTATCCAGATAATAATCATAGCCAAGGAAAAGAAACTAGTCATGAAGTATTGTTAAGTGTGGATAAGAGTTCTAATTTTTTGGCTCATGATTTTGAAAGGTATGCTAATCTATCCACGGATGCTTGCACTTTGCCACATTTTGCAATTTCATATAGTGAAGTCATTTCCCATAAATTTGATGCTAAAGAGGATATAGTTTTAGAATATGCTATGTCAAGTTTTGGAGGTGTATATGATGGTAATTCATACATCAATACACATGATGACTTCTATGTTGAGAATGAAGATGTAGGGATAAGGTCTATTTCTAGTTCATTTTCTTTTTGTTTTCATGAAACCAAAATACATTCAGACTGCTCATGTGATGAGGAAAGAAATAGCAATGAATTAGTTAATTCTAATAAATTATTTAAGGAAAACATTGATACAGATCAACATATTGTGAGAAGGAAATTTCATGATGATTCTTATGATTTGGTATCTAATCATTTATTGGAATGTGAAGAAAATGCAGCCTATGTTCAGTTTGATTTATTGAGTACTAATATTTTCTTCATATCTGGATGCACAAGTTGAATTACCATCTAATTCATGTAACTCATTGAATGAAGTAGAATACCAAGCTTTTGTATTTCCAGTTGAAGGTGTCCATGAGTCAGTTAGTGATGATCAATTTTAGTTAGATATTAGTAGTTATGATCACATTGATTCATATTTTTATAGTGAGAAAGATTAAGAAATTAATGCTGATTTGTACATGCACTATGAAGATAATGATAATAGTTTTGTTTTTCCTAATGAAGTGATTGATAGGGCTGATGTGTTGGGTGAAACAAAGGAGAATGAAAATTGCAATTTACCTCATGAGAATGTCAATGAGAATTTCATATATGATAGAGGTAAAAAAAAAATTGAAGTTCGATGGCTCGGGGCCATTGTTTGTACATAGTAGGAGTAGTTTTTTCCCTATTTTCAATAAAGTAGTTCAAGAGAAGTTTTTACTATTTCAAGAATGGTCTTCTTCTTCTAGAGTTCTAAATATTTATCATGCCTACAAGGTACATGCATCCCCAGATAGCACCTATTGACACTCAAAATTGTAGCCCTGATTTTGACTACCATTGAAGAAATTAAGCCCTATAGGCATTTTTAAATGTATGTGTACCCAGCTATCCATTTGTGGCCTAAGAGGTGTTTAATTTTTCTAACACCTTGCATTCAGTATGTCTATGTGTTTCATGAAGATAAATTTCCATTCTAAATCATTTCGTGAAGTCCTATTTTGAGCAATTGTTAAATCTGAATTTTCACCAGTGTCAAACAATGACAAGAGGCCATGTTTGCAATTGAATATCTTGCACCTGGTTATGTTTCATGGCTTGCTACTTTAGGAATGTCTAGTGTCCATGCCAAAGAGCTTATGTTTCAGATTTTGAGTCATTTCAAATCTGTTTGACTAGGTTTTGAACCCATCAAAGTTGGTTATTTATTAATGTCATGCTGATGTGAGTTGTTCTGAATTCTAGGAAGCCCTATTTGGCTTGCCATAACTTTGACCCAGTTGATTGAAATGATTAATTTTCATTTTCATTGCATTTTAAAGTTTAGAGACTTACTATGTTTCAATTTTGAGCTTATGATTAATCTATTTGATCAATTTTCAAAAGCGATTTCGTTTGTGATTTATAAAGTTTCACTGGTGTCGTGAAATGTAGATTGATCAATACCCTTGTTTGTGATGTTATAGCTTGAAATCCATGATAGGTGACATAAAATGGATTATATAATTATATTTTACTCTAAAAATATTTCAAGTGTGCCACTTTTCAATTCTTGACGAATCCGTCTACACACTTTCCTAGGTCTTCCATTTGTAAAAATCACCTTATTTTCAGTGTTTCCAATCTGCAAATTCTAAGTAGCCTACTTTGACCATTCAAAAAATGTGTAATGTTATTTTTCATGAGCCCAAACCACATATTTATATTCTCCTCATGACAATGAAAAAACAACCTAGTTTTTTTTTCCCCAAGTGTTAGTTTGCCTAGCTTTCAAAGTCAATTCCAAACATGATTTTTTATTTTTTGACATGTTTACTTATAGGTAATTTTGAAAGGGCAACTTTGATAGTCAATATATTTTGACTAAGAATTCATCATGAGATGAGATTCAACAAGATAAGAGTATGTAGAAAAAATTATCAATGTGTTGGATTTTAGAGCTCGATCAGGTGTTTTGGTCTATTTTTAAAGCAAATCAAAGGACCTCCTGGCATGAAGTTGATAATTTGCTAAAAAAGGTGGAAATAAGTTTTAATGATCATTTAGTGCTCAAACTTGGTCAACATCAAATGGTCAATAAATTAGTTTGGTAGTTCAATTATTTGGAAACAATTTTTTTTTTTAGCCAGACCCACTTTAGGGCCTGACTGATTCCATCAGATCAATTAATATCATGGATATCAAGGTTATGTTGCTAGTC
This sequence comes from Cupressus sempervirens, assembly GCA_028749045.1. Classification (NCBI taxonomy): domain Eukaryota; kingdom Viridiplantae; phylum Streptophyta; class Pinopsida; order Cupressales; family Cupressaceae; genus Cupressus; species Cupressus sempervirens. The sequence continues at coordinate 843,003,034 of CM053786.1, read as the reverse complement.
CTAAGGTTTGCATTTGTTAAATATGTTGATATTATTATATCATTATTTGAGATCAAAAAATGGGTGTATGGACTATACACAACATGAATAGTAAAGATATGGATAGTGCCACATTAGTAAACTTTAACATAGCAGAGGTTACAGTGGATGAGCACTCTTGAGAAGTTTCCATTGCTCACCCAAGATGAGGAAACCGATAGCAAGTATGAAGAAGCAATATGAGCAAGGGGATGTTTGAATTGTATGATGGCTCACATGCAAATGGAAGGAGTTGAGGCATAGCCGTAGAAAAGTCTTTATAATTTGATGTCATCAAAAAGATAATGAAGCTAATGTTTTCAAAGAAGGCATGGCAAAAAATTTGTAGGCAAGAAAGCCACCATGTCAAAGACCTAAAGACAATCAACCCATGTGCATGTAAAATAATCCAAACAATCAACTAGTTGCATAAGCTCTTCAAGAATTTACATAAACAAAACACCCACTTACTAGATTGTAGATGAACATGCCTTCTAGATGTAGTAGGAGAGAGAAGAATAAGAAGACTGAGATAAACACATAGAGGAACACAGAGATCATGCATGGGAGAAATCATATTTTTGGCATCAAAGGAAGTTAACCAATGTCCATGTAAACATTAAAATAGAGCATCAATGCATATGGGGATAGGGGTATCAGAGAAAACCACTTGCAAAGATATCTCCATTGACATCTACATTTAGAGGTAGGGCTCTCATGGGTTAGTCTTAGCAAAACATGTTTTGAGGCAGCCCATGTAGGAAGGGGAGTAGCTTGTGAGGAATATTCACCTACATGAAAAGAAGAAATTAGAGGTAGTACTTCCACCCACCACAAAGAATTCACACCTAGAGGCTGCCCATACATGATGGATGGAAGCCACTAAAATAGAGAGGAAGATCATGCAAGGGAACAATAGATTCCCATGATGAGGGAGTTGTAGGAAAAATGATTTGGAAGCAACCTTGATGTGCAATGTGAAGAAATAGAAGTCTTTATTGTGGGGTGAAAATCCTAGCCTGTTGAATGCCCCATCTACAAGAGAATTAGTTCCATGCGGATATTGAAGACATAGTAGAAAACCCTCTACTTGGATGTGTAGTGCTAGGGTCCTTTGCCTTCTCCCATGATGATACACTTCTCTCTTACCTCTACAGTCTGACTGCCAGACTACACCAAAAGCTCTACGTGATTGATGCACCCACATGCAGGCAAGAGAGGATGGTGTGGATGAGTCCAATCTCTCCTCTATCAATAAGATGAGAAGGGAGAGCCTGTGGGAGTGTGGATTAGGCATCACTCACTATGATTGGGTAAACACTCACCACCCACACTGTCTCATGCTTCCTCTCCCTATAGGGATTTATGTTCAAGATCTTCTTGGTATGCAGCTACTCTTGAGATTGCAGAGCACACCATCTTCTCCACTTCTTGATCCTCAATTGTCACTTGACAAAAGCATGATAACCTATGTACAAGATGATGAGATCTATGTTTTATCTATCACTGGTGGAGAGCTAAAGAAAATAACTTTTGAGCCTGATGAATAGGGGATCACCATGGTAGAAGTGCATAAACAGAGGAGGGAAAAACCATAAAAAAACATTTGTCCTACATTGGACATAAATTAAAGTTTTCTATTATTTAAATGAAAGGGTGCTCACCCTTCAAGTGTCTTCAAGACACGCAAGGCTTATAAAGTCATTATTTCTATGGTGGGGTTGCTGGGGCAAGTGAATAGTGTGGTCAACAGATTTTGACCAAAATGGTGCTGAAAATGAAGGTATTTCTATTGGATTGTAAAGCAAATTCAAAGGCACTTATGATGATATGATTTCCCTACATGGTCAGGAGGTGGATGTTAAGAGCATTACAACCTTATGAAAATTGAAGCTCCCTATATGGTCAGAAAATAATTTTTGATGTCTCCCAGTGGTATGTGAATTGAAGAAGCTTTATGATGCTATGCAAGCATATGGTCATAAAGGAAGATATGAAGGGGTCCCAATGCTATAGGATGTTTGAAATATTAATAAAATATTAATAATCTCATTGTTTCTATGAGCTCGTAAAGCAAAACTCAAGGGCTCATAGTGCTATGGTGAAAATTTTCATATGTTTAAAATGAAAAATTGTGTGGGGCCTGCTAGGTGCTATGGCCAATAGAATATTGACAAGTAGCTGGGAGATTGAATATAAAAATGAATATTCATAAATGTCTTCAACATTTTAAAATTTGATGAAAGATTTTAAATTTTTTTAAAAAGTTTTTATATAGTTTATACTATATAAATCTTTAAAAAATTTCAACTTTAATGCAAAGCCACAAATAGGAGCCTGAATTTCAAATGGCCACTGTAGGGGAAATTTTCATCCAAAATATGTCATATAATATACCATTGGAACTAGGAGGACATAAATTTTCTAGATTTGGGTTACTTTTTTAGGAGGTTTTCATTGGTTCACTCAACAAGTAGATTTGTGTTTTCTTGGGTATTCTCAGTGGAACGGGCAAAATTCATCATGGAGCATCAGAATCAGTTAGGAGGTAGATATTGATTTTTGTTGAAGCATAAAATGAATTCTAAAAAGGTTTTCATGCCTTTAAGAGGTCATTTTAACTAATTTTTGTTGTTGCCTTGGGTTCAGATCTGGCATTATTATTAGTTATTTGCTCAATCAAATATCTAAGATACTTTGTGCTTTTGGAGGCCAAAATGATTAAAGATTTGATCCACCAATTGTAGAGAGATATTAGAGAGATTCTTTAAACTTTTAGGAGAGGTTTTTCAAGTAGACACATGTCATCTTCACAAGAGATCTGAGAATTCACTCTCCTCATATATCTTTCTTTCTCTCATTCATTATTGAGTTGGTTCTAGTTTTTGGAGAAAAACTACTCACTACTGTGATACCATGTTTTGGTTCCAGTTTTGATATATTCCCAATACTATGACACCACATTTTCTTCAAAAAAATTTCTTATATGAACAATAGTAGGAAAGATAATACAGCAAGTTCAGATCTACTAGGTGTTTCTATATTTTAATTTTAGTCATATGAATGTATTATTTCAAGGAAATCAATACAAAGAATAATAGGTGTTGAGTTTTATTTTAAATTTTGTCTCCTTTCTCAGTGATCTGTAATATTTTATGATCTTTGAAAAAAGAGCCTAGGTCATAGTTACAATCCCTTAAGGTTGTATGTTATTTCGTTGTTGCTTATAATTCAAGGAGTTATGTAAATGCTTCAGGGAAATCAATAGGGTTGCAAGTTTATTGAGGAGGATATTAGGTAAAAATGAGATTTAGATTAAACATAGATGTCTATTTACAAGGTGAATGGATACATCAAATATCTAAAGATACAAATATGTCACAGGTATCCATATGTGTATGTTTGATTCATGGAATTTCCCAATAGATAAAGCACTAATCAGCTATAGGATCATTAGTTCTTACTATTGCATATCAAGGGTTTTTCTAAACTCAACATTATTAATCAAATGCTTTTCCCCCTTTTATGCTGAAGAGTTGAAAAGTCTAACCCTCACTCAGCTTATGAATTGTATTGTTTTGCATTTACGTACTATAGATCTATGTTATTATGTGAGTTAATAGGAGAAATAAGGGTTAGATGTGCTAATTATAGATTCAAGAATATGTTTATGCATTGGTATCATATTAATTGAATCTAAGGTCCACCCACCTAGGTCTTGCAAAGCCTAAAGTAGAAGAAGGGTCTAGCCTTATGGTTGGCCTAGTGTTTAAAAAGATGTGTTAAGGATGGGAGTTAGCTACCCTTAGATGTATCTTGTTCTCATCGGGGTAATTGGAAACTTATAGCATTTTCAAACACCAACAAGATGGAAACTCTGCTAGGGAATCTGTGAAGAAATTCATTGTTAGAAGTACTGGAATATCTAGTATAAATAGCATTCTCATGAAGTGTTTTCCATTTCTTTGCTGAAGATTCATGTTCCCTAGTCAATTTTTATCCATTTGTAGTAGTGACTTTAAGGTTGAGTATAAATTATATTACTAAAAGGTTTTCATCTTCAATCAACTTAGTTGGTTGTTGTTTTCAAAGTCCTGCTATAATTTTAGAGTCAAGAAAATTATGTTTCAGCTTTGTGTAGAGATTTCAAATTCAAGATAAATCTGAAGAGGTGTCTTCTATCTACTATTTTTTTAAATCATTTTGTGGTATTTGAAAGACTAATTCAATTCATGTCTCACTTAACATCAGTGGTGACTCAAAGTTAATCTCTGTACTAGTGCAGTTCTATACATGAATTGTGATCAGTTGTTGCAGGAGAAGTGCAGATTTGAAGAGGTTGAAAAATTCAAATGGTTGGTAATATTTGTGATGTGCTATTTCAAATAGTTCAATAAAGAATTTATGATATTTTGGGGCTTCTATTGTAAATAGTGGACAGAGAAGTTTTAGCCATCTGGATCATGAGGTATTTTTATTTTCATGTATTATATTTTCATGAAAATTGATTGTTAAAAGGAAGTGTTCTCCATCAAGTAAGTTTTAGCAATAAGAGGAGGAGAATAGTTTGACAAGTTTCATACACTTCATTGGATTGAGTTTTAGCTTGTTGTATAAGGTTTTTAAAGTGTATTTGGAGAGATTTATTTGGTAGGAGCTTGTATAGATCTACTGCAAGTTGTGAATATGAGATTTATTAGTGATTAATTATTTCAAGTCTTTTTTCACTAAGTGTGAATGGTGACTCTAGTCTAAATCTCTATGCCAGTGCATTTTTTGTTTTAATATCAAAGGCTTTCAGTATTTATGGGTAGATCTAGTTTGTTGGAAAGAGGAAGTATAGGTTCCTTGATTGATAATCTATGTGGTTGTTTGTATCTGCTAAAGTAGTTGATTTCAAAAGGTGAATCACTACTGTGATTTCATTTTCCTCTTCAAGGAGGTGGTGACTCTACAAAGGATTCTATCTATAGTATGAACGATTTCATATTTGCACTAGTGCTAATCAACGGATCAGAGGTTTCAAACAACAACACATAAAGGTATTTTCAATTTTCATGTATTTGACCTTCATGAAAGTTGAATGAAAAAAATAGTTGCCTCCATCTAGTGTTTCAACACTAAGAAAATAGAAGTAGGAGTTTAAAATTTCAAAAGATGGATTCAAAGTCTAGGTCTAAAAATGATATGCCAACTCTTGAAAGTATTCATGCAAATATTGCTAGGTTGAAAAGAAAGATTCATGATCAGACTATCATAACATTAAGCAATACAATTGGTGGTATTAAGGGTCTTAGTGGATTTAAAATTTACATAAAGTTTAAATTAGTAGTTATGAATCTTGATGATTTTTTGAGACCTAAGGAGTCTTCATGGCTAGTTGTACTCTTAAAAGGTTTTATGCCACATTCAATTCATTGGTCAGCAAACTCAAGATTAGATAAGATTTGTGAAATCCAAGATTTTATCATGGAGATTGAAAGTACTTTGAATGCTAATGAATCTAATGATAATGAATTAAATGAATCCATTGAAAATGATGTTAAAGATGAAGAATCTTAGTTTTACAAATCAAAGGATAATAATCAGCAGTTTGATGACATGCATACTGTGGATTAATTTTTTTATGATGGTGAGAATAAAGAAGAGGAAAGGTGTAACAGTAGTAATAGTCTTTCTTCTAGTGATGAATGTGAATGTGTCATGATACCGGTTGTTGGGGTATTGTCTAAAGAAGAAGATGTATGGAATGATCAGAGTTTTGATTCTATAGGATGTATTACTAACGAGTCTATTGTTATAAATGTGTCAAGCTATCCAGATAATAATCACAGCCAAGGAAAGGAAACTAGTAATGAAGTCTTGTTAAGTGTTGATGAGACTTTCAATTTGTTGGCTCATGATTTTGAAAGGTATGCTAATCTATCCAAGGATGGTTGTGCTTTGCAACATTTTTCAAGTTCATATAGTGAAGTCATTTCCCCTAAATTTGATGCTAAAAGGGATATAGTTTTAGAATATGCTATATCAATTTTTTGAGGTGTATATGATGGTAATTCATACATCAATACACATGAAAAATTATATGTTGAGATAAGGTCTATTGCAAGTTTATTTTCTTCTTAATTTCATGAAGCTAAGATACATTTAGATTGCTCTTGTGACGAGGAAAGAAATAGTAATGAATTAGTTCATTATAATGAGTTATTTAAGGAAAACATTGATACCGATCAACATATTGTGAGAAGGAAATTTCATGATGATTCTTGTGATTTGGTATCTAATCATTTGTTGGAATGTGAAGAAAACATAGTGTATGTTCAATCTGATTGATGGAGTACTAGTATTGCAAATGAAGAGAAACCAGATTTTACATTTTCTTCTTATCCAGATGCACAAGGTGAGTTACCATATGATTCATGTAACTCATTGAATGAAGTAGAATACCAAGATTTTGTGTTTTTGGTTGAAGATGTCCATGAGTTAGTTGGTGATGATTAGCTTTTTTCAGATATCAATAGCTATGATCATGTTGATTCATATTTTCATAGTGATCAAGATGAAGAAATTAATGCTGATCTATATATGCACTATGAAGATAATGATAATAGTTTTTTTTTTGCCTAACAAAGTGATTGAAAGTGCTGATGTGTTGGGTGAAACAAAGGTGAATGAAAATTTTAGTTTACCTCATGACAACATCAATGAGAATCAGGTATATGATAGAGGTAAAAAAAATTGTTGAAGTTCAGTGGCTCGAGGCCATCGTTTGTAAATAGTAGGAGTAGTTTTTTCCTTATTTTCAATAAAGTCATTCAAGAAAAGTTTTTGTTGTTCCAAGAATGGTCTAATTCTTCTATAGATCTAAATCCTTTCCATGCCTACAAGGGGCATGCATCCCTAGACAGAGCCTATTGGTGCTCAAAATTGTAGCCCCGATTTTGAGTACCATTGAAGAAATTAAGCCCTATAGGCATTTTAAAATGCATGTTTGCCTGGCTATCTATTTCATGCCTAATAGGTGTTTAATGTTTCTAACACCTTGCATTTAGTATGTCTATGTATTTCATGAAGATAAATTTCCATTTTGAATCATTTCGTGAAGTCTTATTTTGAGCAATTGTCAAATCTGCATTTTCACCAAAGTGTCAAATAGTGATAAAAGGCCATGTTTGCAATTGAATATCTTGCACCTAGTTATATTTCATAACTCACTACTTTGGGAATGTCTAGTGTCCATATCAGAGAGCCTATGTTTTATATTTTGAGTTGTTTTGAATCTGTTTGACTAGGTTTTGAACCCTTCAAAGTTGGTCATTTATTGATGTCATGCTAATGAGAGTTATTCTAAATTTTAGAAAGCTCGATTCTATTTTTGATTTATAAAGTTTCACTAGTATCACAAAATGCAGATTGATTAGTACCCCTATTCATGATATTATAACTTGAAATACGTAATAGGTGAGACCAAATCAATTGTACCATTGCATTGTACTCTAAAAATACTTCAAGTGTGCCAATTTTGAGGTCTTGATGAATCCATCTGCACACTTTCCCAGGTCAATTCCATTTGCAAAAATCACCTTTTTGTCAATGTTTCCATTCTACAAATTTTGAGTAGCCTACTTTGACCATTTCTCAAATGTGTCTTATTATTCATCCTGAGCCCAAATTAAAGGATTATATTCTCCTCATGACAATGAACAAACACCCCAGTTTATGTTTCCCCAAGTGTCAGTTTTCCAAGCTTTCAAAGCCAATTCCAAACATGATTTTTTGTTTTCTGACATGTTTACTTTGACAATCAATATCTTTTGATTGAGAATTTTTCAAGAGACGAGATTTGATAGGGTAAGAGTATGTGGAACAAAGTATCAATGTGATGGGGACACAACCCAAGAACAGAATAGACACAACAGAAAAGGGAAATTGTATTAACTGAGAAAATAAGTTATTACAAATAGTACAGAGAAAATAAACTTCAAAACATGCCCTAAGGGCTTACAATAGCATAAATCTGGGGATAATTTCTCCTTTTAGTACCTCCTCTCAAACTCCACTCCGAACTGCCTTTTACAATGCTAGAAATCTCCTTAAATAGACCTTGGAGGGTTAAGGAGTAGGAGTACATTCTAGAAAGTTCTAGTAGGCATCCACTGACAAAATAGAAGGTTCCAGACCCTGTGTTAGAAGTTGGTGCAAATCTAGAAGAATCTAGAAATGGTAACTGAACTTCTGGGAGGCATAACTTTTGACCCATAGCTTTGATTGATGAACCGTTTAGATTTTCGAAAAGCTCTTGAAGCGCTCTATAGCCCTATGGACCAGCTTCACCCATCCCCCATTTTTTGACACTTTTTGAGGTCATTTAATGCCCCAAACCTGACTTTGAAGCATTCTTAGGAGGTCTCCAAAACTCAAAAAACTGCAATAACTTTCAAACCGTGGGGCCTATTGACCTAATTCTTTTTCTAGAATGCTCTAAATCATGATTGCATTCATCTGGCCAATTCACACCTTCTAGTTTACCAAAATGATGGCCCAAATACATGCTCATATTTTTTCAAGATTTTCAAATGCACTGATAGTGGAATTGTGAGAGTTGGAACCTTTATTTGACCCAAATGGGTATCCAAAAATGAAAACACATCAAATAGAAACTAAGTCTAAGTACATTTTTTTTTGGGTGACACAGGATTGCCCTTATACCTTTGGATGCTCCTGCATCAGATACCCAGGATAGATTGAAAAGTGACCTTGTCACTTTATAAATGGTAGAGGAAATCCCAAATGGGAAACCTCAGCTGCTGAAATCCAAGTTGAGTCCTCGATCGGCCGTCCTTTCCACTTCACCAAATACTCTTCATACTGCCTGTTTCTAGTACTCCTACCCACACAATGATCTAGAATTTCTTCTATCTCCTCCTTCTTAGAAGCAGGAATTGGACATGCCTCTAACACCAGCTCCTCATCTGCACCATCATCGTGATACTCTGTTAAATCTGCAATGTTGAAAATGGGAGAAATCTGAATACCATCTAGCAGCTCCACTTCATATGCATTTCCTGAGTCATGTTTCTTCAAAATTTTTCAAGGGCCAAATTTCTTCATTTTTAGCTTCTTGTAAGTACCAACTAGAAATCTTTCTTTTCGTAAGTGCACCATGACTAAATCTCCTACTTGGAATTCCTTATGTCTTCTCCTTTGATCAGCCCTAGCTTTATACTCTTGATTCATCTTGGAAATGTGTGCTTGAACCTCCTCATGTAGACGCTTGATATGTTCAGCGAATTCCTCAGCTTCAGCACTTGTCCTCTCCCCTTGTTCTATCTTCCTCAGCTCTGGTGTAATCCTTAGGCTACTCCCATATACAATTTGGAATGGTGATTTTCCAATAGTCCTATTTACAGAGTTATTATAAGAAAAATCTACCTATGGTAGAATCAAATCCCATCCCTTGGGCTTATCCCCAACTAAACATCTCAGAAAATTGCCCAGACTTCTATTTACCACTTCTGTTTGGCCGTCAGTTTGTGGGTGATGCGTGGAACTGAACTTCAAGTCTGTTCTCAACTTTTTCCAAAATGTCCTCTAGAAATATCCCATAAATTTAGTATCTCTGTCAGAAACTATGCTCCTTGGAAGACCATGTAGTCTTACCACCTCTTTGAAAAACAAGTCTACAATATGAGCAACATCATGAGTTTTGTGGCATGGAATGAAATGTGCCATTTTGCAGAACCTATCAACCACCACAAATACTGAGTCATTACCCCTTTGTGTCCTTGGTAATCCAAGAAAAAAATCCATACTTATGTCCTCCCATGGCCTTGATGGAACATGCAATGGCTAGTATAGTCCAGTATTATGGCAGAATCCCTTAGCAACTTGACAAACTTGACAACTCTGTACAAACTTCTTGACATCCTATGAAATTTGAGGCCAAAAATAATGTCCTCTAAGAATGGAAATGGTCTTATCTCAACCAAAATGTCCTGCCATCCCTCCACTGTGTTTCTCCTTAATTAGATTTTCCCTCATGGAACTCCTTGGAATGCATAATTGACTACCTTTGAACAACATACCATCCTGAATCAAATAGTCTAACCACTTGGTTCTATATACAACAACGGGCTCTTTACAAGCTTTCTATGCTTCAGCAAAATCAGGATCCTCGGGGTACAAATTCTTGAGTTCATCAGACCCAACTACTTCAACCTACATTATTGTAAGTAACAACTGTCTCCTACTTAGTGCATCTTCAACCCTGTTAGATTTTTCACTTCTATGCTTCAACACAAATGTATAGCTTTGCAAGAACTCTACCCAGTTCATATGCCTCTGATTCAATTTACCTTGACTATTTAGGTACTATAATGCCTGATGATCAGTATACAAAACAAATTCCTTTGGCAATAAATAATTCCTCCATTTCTTTAAGGCCTGAACTATCACATAGAACTCCTAATCATAAATAGAATACTTCTTCTTTGCATCATTCAATTTTTCACTAAAATATGCAACAGGCTTACCTTCTTGGCTTAATATAGCCCCAACAGTACTGCCACTGGCATCACAATCTGCCTGGAAAACGTTTCTAAAATTTGGAAGTGCCAACACAGGCTGTTCTGTTACCTTCTTCTTCAACAATTCAAAACTTCTCAAAGTTGCTGTAGTCCATTTCAACTCTTTTCTATCCCCTCTTATTGTATCAGTTAGGGGTGCACATATGCCACTAAAATTCCTAATAAACATTCTATAAAAACTAACCAGACCATGAAATGATCTTACCTCAGTAACAAACCTTGGAGTAGGCCATTCCAAGATGGCTTTTACCTTCTCTGGATCCATTTTGAGACCTTCAGGTGATATAACAAACCCAAAATAGACTAACTCCCTTTTTGCAAAGTTACACTTCTTAAAATTAATTAACAGTTTCTCTTCCCTTAGCCTTTCAAGGACACTACAAATATGCAATAAATGTTCTTCCAAAGTCTAGCTAAAATGTTTGTCAATCCAAAGGGCATGACTAACCACTCATAAAGACCCTCCATGGTCTTGAAGGCTGTTTTCCACTCATCTCCTTCTCGAATCTATATCTGGTGATAGCCACTCTTCAGATCTATCTTTGTGAAGTACTGAGCTCCACTCAAGTAGTCCATAATATTATCCATCCTTGGAAAACAAAATTGGTACTTGATGGTGATCCTATTTATAGCTCAAGAATTTGTACACTTCCTCCACTCTCCATCCTGCTTTGGTGTGAGTACTGCAGGTACTGCACATGGACTCATGCTCTCTCGAATCAAGCCCTTCCTCAACAACTCCTGAACCTATCTATTTAGCTCCTCTGTTTCAGTAGGAGTCATCCTGTGAGCAGCCTTGTTAGGCAAACTAGCTCTTGGAATTAGATCTATCTGATGACTGATTTTCCTTACTGGTGGCAATCCATCTGGAATATTATCAGACATAATATTTCCAAACTCCCCTAGTAAATCTGAAACTTCAACTGGTATTTCACTACTACCTTCTTTATCTTTCCTAGGAATCAAAGCATAGCACATATGCTGATGTTTCATGCCATCTAAAAACTTCCTTTCATCAACAAGACAAATCCTAGCATTGCTACATACCTTTTCATCTTCCTTTTTCATGGGCTTCAATTTATGGTGAACTCTATCCTTTGTCAGAGAGTATGTGTTTGCATGTCCATCATGTACTGCATGTTTATCAAACTGCTATGGTCTACCCAACAATAGATTGCAAATGTCCATCAAAATAACATCACAGAGAACTTCATCATCGTAACTCCCAATTTTGAATTTTACTAAACATTGTTCACTTACCAGGACCTTATGATCATCTTTTACCCAAGCAATCCGATAGGGCTGGGGATGTTTCTCCCTCTTGAGCTTCAGCTTAGATACCATCTCTTCTGATACCAAGTTATTAGTGCTACCACCATCAATGATCATGTCACAAAATTTTTCCTCACACATGCATCTGGTACAGAACAAACTCCTTCATTGTCCTGGTTCAATCTCACTACTTAGTAGGACTCTTTCATTTACCAGGGTCTCTCCTATTTCTGCATCCTCTAAATGTGATGATTGTGCATCCTCATCCACATGAGAAACCCTAGCTTTGCCCTCAACCCTCCTATCTATCCTTCCTTGTCATTGAGGGCATTCAAAGGCATGATGACCTTCTTCATTGCAATGGAAACAGGTACAACAGAAGCCACCTCTTCCTTGTCCATGTCCTCTACCTCTTCCTCTCTGATTTCCAAAGTCTTCATCATGGGAGCGGTTGAAACCCTCATTCCTCTAGTTCCTGCTAGTACCCTCATCTTCATTTTTCTTTTGGGTTTCATTGCGGCCTCAATATGACCTACTGCTTCCCCTTCCTCCTTGATCGGGCCCTCTTTGTCTTCCTTCAAACCTTTTATTCAACTTCTCTTCAACACGTAGGGAAAACTGGTATGCCTCTTCAATGCTGGTCATTCTTACCAGACTTAATTCCTCCTGGATGCTAGGTCACAATCCACTGATATAATGAGCAACCTTCTCCTTATTTTCTTCTGCATGCCCCGCTCTGATCAAGAGTCGGTAAAATTCCTCTGTATATTCTTGGACTAATCTTCCTACTTGCTTTAACCCATGTATCTTCTTAAACAAATCAAGCTCATAGTCTATAGGAATGAACTGCTTTTCCAATTTTTCCACCATGCGATCCCATCTTGGGATCTTTTCCTTTCCTCTTCTATTTCTTTCCAATTGAACCTCTTGCCACCAGATTTTGGCATGGCCTTTTAGTTTAGCCTTTGAAAACTTAACCCTATCTGGGTCCCTTATATCCTCATACTCAAAGTATTCTTCCAGTTCATTGATCCAATCGATCAACTCATCAGGTTTTAGATTTCTTGAAAATACACCCACTTCAATTGTGGGTCTTTTCCCAAACTTGGTAATGGCCCTAAAAAGCCTTTCCTCTGCATGATTCAGAACTTCCCCGTCAAATTCCCCTTCTGGTTCCATTACTTCTTCTTCATTGCCATCCTTACTGTCGTCACCTATGGCAACATTTTCTCCTCTTGCAATGCCTGCACCTGCCTTTGGAGTACTCTAACCTCCTTAGGATTAATAGCTCTGGCCGTTCCACCATGCTCTCTTCATGGAGGCATCTTCTAACTCAAACCCACAACCACACAGTCCTGGTGTAAACTACCTCACAGTTGGTGCTCTGTCTACACACTCAGGAAAACTAGCTCTGATACCACTTGATGGGGACACAACCCAAGAACAAAATGGACACAACAAAAAAGGGAAATTGTATTAACTGAGAAAATAAGCTATTACAAATAGTACAAAGAAAATAATCTTCAAGACATGCCCTAAGGGCTTAAAATAGCATAAATCTAGAGATAATTTCTCCTTTCAGTACCTCCTCTCAAACTCCACTCCAAACTGCCTTTTACAATGCCAGAAATCTCCTTAAATCTAGTAGGCATCCAACGAAAAAATAGAAGGTTCCAGAAGTTGCGTTAGGAGTCAGTGCAAGTCTAGAAGAATCTAGAAATGGTAATCGAATTTCTCAGAGGCATAACTTTTGAATCGTAGCTCCGATTGATGAACCGTTTACATTTTCAGAAAGCTCTCGAAGTGCTCTATGGCCCTATGGGCCAGCTTTTCTTGTCCCCTATTTTTTGATCCTTTTCAAGGTCTTTTAATGCCCCAAACCAAACTTTGAAGCATTCTTAGGAGGTTTCCAAAACTCAAAAAATTGGAATAACTTTCAAACCGTGGGGCCTATTGACCTGATTCTTTTTCTGGAATTCTCTAAATCATGATTACATTCATCTGGCCAATTCACACCTTCTAGTTTACCAAAATGATGGCCCCAATACATGCTCCTATTTTTTTAGGATTTTCAAACGCACTGATAGTGGAACTATGAGAGTTGGAACCTTTATTTGACCCAAATGGGTATCCAAAAATGAAAACACATCAAACAAAAACTATGTCTAAGTACATTTTCTTTTGGGTGACACAGGATTGCCCTTATACCTCTGGATGCTCCTACATCAGACACCTAGGGTAGATTGAAAAGTGACCTTGTCACTTTATAAATGGTAGAGGAAATCCCAAATGGGAAACCTTAGCTGCTGAAATCCAATTTTAGTCCTTGATCAGCCATCCGTTCCACTTCACCAAATACTCTTCATACTGCCTGTTTCTAGTACTCCTACATACACGATGATCTAGAATGTCTTCTATCTCCTCCTTCTTAGAAGCAGGAATCGGACATGGCTCTAACACTAGCTCCTCATCTACACCATCATCATGATACTCTGTTAAATCTGCAATGTTGAAAATAGGCGAAATCTAAATACCATCTGGCAGCTCCACTTCATATGCATTTCCTGAGTCATGTTTCTTCAAAATTTTGCAGGGGCCAAATTTCTTCATTTTTAGCTTATTGTAAGTGCCGGCTAGAAATCTTTCTTTTGGTAAGTGCACCATGACTAAATCTCCTACTTGGAATTCCTTATGTCTTTTCCTTTGATCAGCCCTAGCTTTATACTCTTGATTCATCTTGGTAATGTGTACTTGAACCTCCTCATTTAGATGCTTGATATGTTCAGCGAATTCTTCAGCTTCAGCACTTGTCCTCTCTCCTTGTTCTATCTTCCTCAGCTCTGGTGCAGTCCTTAGGCCACTCCAATATACAATTTGGAATGGTGATTTTTTAGTAGTCCTATTTACAGAGTTATTATAAGAAAACTCTACCTGCGGTAGAATCAAATCCCATCCCTTGGGCTTATCCCCAACTAAACATCTCAGCAAATTGACCAGACTTCTGTTTACCACTTCTGTTTGGCTGTCAATTTGTGGGTGATGCATCTAACTGAACTTCAAGTCTATTCTCAACTTTTTCCACAATGTCCTCTAGAAATATCCCACAAATTTAGTATCTCTATCAGAAACTATGCTTCTTGGAAGACCATGTAGTCTTACCACCTCTTTGAAAAACAAGTCTGCAATATGAACAACATCATGAGTTTTTTTGGCATGGAATGAAATGTGCCATTTTGGAGAACCTATCAACCACCATGAATACTAAGTCATTACCCCTTTGTGTCCTTGGCAATCCAAGAACAAAACCCATACTTATGTCCTCCCATGGCCTTGATGGAATAGGAAATGGCTGATGTAGTCCAGTATTATGGCTGAATCCCTTAGCAACTTGACAAACTTGACAACTCTGTACAAACTTCTTCACATCCTATGAAATTTGAGGCCAAAAATAATGTTCTCTACAAATGGAAATGGTCTTATCTCGAACAAAATGTCTTGCCATCCCTCCACTGTGTTTCTCCTTAATTAAATTTTCCCTCATGGAACTCCTTGGAATGCACAATTGACTACCTTTGAACAACATACTATCTTGAATCAAATAGTCTAACCACTTGGTTCTATCTACAGCAACAGGCTCTTTACAAGCTTTCCATGCTTTAGCAAAATCAGGATCCTCGGGGTACAAATTCTTGAGTTCATCAAACCCAACTACTTCAACCTGCATTACTGTAAGTAACAATTGTCTCCTACTTAGTGCATCTACAACCCTATTAGATTTTCCACTTCTATGCTTCAACACAAATGTATAGCTCTGCAAGAACTCTACCACTTCATATGCCTCTGATTCAATTTACCTTGACTATTTAGGTACTATAATGCCTGATGATCAGTATACAAAACAAAATCATTTGGCAAAAAATAATGCCTCCATTTCTTTAAGGCCTGAACTATCGCATAGAACTCTTGATCATAAATAGAATACTTCTTCTTTGCATCATTCAATTTTTCACTAAAATATGCAATAGGCTTACCTTCTTGGCTTAATATAGCCCCAACAGTACTGCCACTGGCATCACAATCCGCCTGGAAAACCTTTCTAAAATTTGGAAGTGCTAACACAGGCTGTTCTGTTACCTTCTTCTTCAACAATTCAAAACTTCTCAAAGTTGTTGTAGTCCATTTCAACTCTTTTCTATCCCCTCTTATTGTATCAGTTAGGGGTGCACATATGCCACTAAAATTCCTAATAAACATCCTATAAAAACTAACCAGACCATGAAATGATCTTACCTCAGTAACAAACCTTGGAGTAGGCCATTCCAAGATGGCTTTTACCTTCTCTGGATCCATTTTGAGACCTTCAGGTGATATAACAAACCCCAAATAGACTAACTCCCTTTTTGCAAAGTTACACTTCTTAAAATTAATTAACAGTTTCTCTTCCCTTAGCCTTTCAAGGACACTACAAATATGCAATAAATGTTCTTCCAAAGTCTAGCTAAAATGTTTGTCAATCCAAAGGGCATGACTAACCACTCATAAAGACCCTCCTTGGTTTTGAAGGCTGTTTTCCACTCATCTCCTTCTCAAATCCATATCTGGTGATAACTACTCTTCAGATCTATCTTTGTGAAGTACTGAGCTCCACTCAAGTAGTCCATAATATCATCCATCCTTGGCAAAGGAAATCAGTACTTTATGGTGATCCTATTTATAGCTCAAGAATCTGTACACATCCTCCACTCTCCATCCTTCTTTGGTGCGAGTACTGAAGGTACTGCACATGGACTCATGCTCTCTTGAATCAAGCCCTTCCTCAACAACTCCTAAACCTATCTATTTTGCTCCTCTGTTTTAGTAGGAGTCATCCTGTGAGCAGCCTTGTTAGGCAAACTAGCTCCTGGAATCAGATCTATATGATGACTGATTTTCCTTACTGGTGGCAATCCATCTGGAACATTATCAGAGACAATATCTCCAAACTCCCCTAGTAAATCTGAAACTTCAATTGGTATTTCACTACTACCTTCTTTATCTTTCCTAGGAATCAAAGCATAGCACATATGCTGATGTTTCATGCCATCTAAAAACTTCCTTTCATCAACAAGACAAATCCTAGCACTGCTACATACCCTTTCACCTTCCTTTTCCATGGGCTTCAATTGATGGTGAACTCCATCCTTTGTCAGAGAGTATGTGTTTGCATGTCCATCATGTACTGCATGTCTATCAAACTGCCATGGTCTACCCAACAATAGATGCCAAATGTCCATCGAAATAACATCACAGAGAACTTCATTATGGTAACTCCCAATTTTGAATTTTACTAAACATTGTTCACTTACCATGATCTTATGATCATCTTTTACCCAAGCAATCCAATAGGGCTGGGGATGTTTCTCCCTCTTGAGCTTTAGCTTAGAGACCATCTCTTCTAATACCAAGTTATATGTGCTACCACCATCAATGATCACATCACAACATTTATCCTCACACTTGCATCTGGTACAGAACAAACTCCTCCGTTGTCCTAGTTCAATCTCACCACTTAGTAGGACTCTTTCATTTACCAGGGTCTCTCCTATTTTTGCATCCTCTGAATATGATGATTGTGCATCCTCATCCACATGGGCAACCCTACCTTGGCCCTCAACCCTCCTATTTTTCCTTCCTTGTCATTGAGGGCATTCAAAGCCATGATGACGTTCTTCATTGCAATGGAAATAGGTACCACAGAAGCCACCTCTTCCTTGTCCATGTCCTCTACCTCTTCCTCTCTGATTTCCAAAGTCTTGATCATGGGAGTGGTTGAAACCCTCATTCCTCTGGTTCCTATTAGTACCCTCATCTTTATTTTTCTTTTGGGTTTCATTGCGGCCTCCAGATGACCTACTGCTTCCCCTTCCTCCTTTATCACACCCTCTTTCTCTTCCTTCAAACCTTTTATTCAGCTTCTCTTCAACTCGTAGGGCAAACTGTTATGCCTCTTCAATGCTGGTCATTCTTACCAGACTTAATTCCTCCTAGATGCTAGGTCGCAACCCACTGATATAACAAACAACCTTCTCCTTATTTTCTTCTGCATGCCCCACTCTGATCAAGAGTTGGTAAAATTCCTCTTTATATTCTTGGACTAATCTTCCTGCTTGCTTTGACCCATGTATCTTCTTAAACAAATCAAGCTCATAGTCCACAAGAATGAACTGTTTCTTCAATTTGTCCACCATGCGATCCCATCTTGTGATCTTCTCCTTTCCTCTTTTGTTTCTTTCCAATTGAACCTCTTGCCACCATATTTTGGCATGGCCTTTCGGTTTAGCCTTTGCAAACTTAAATCTATCTAGGTCCCTTATATCCTCATACTCAAAGTATTCTTCCAGTTCATTGATCCAATCGATCAACTCATCTGGTTTTAGATTTCCTGAAAATACACCCACTTCAATTTTGGGTCTTTTCCCAAACTTAGTAATGGCCCTAAAAAGCCTTTCCTCTACATGATTTAGAACTTCCTTGTCAAATTCCCCTTCTGGTTCCATTACTTCTTCTTCATTGTCATCCTCACTGTCGTCACCTGCGGCAATATTTGCTCCTCTACAGAGCTCCTCTTGCAATGCCTGCACCCACCTTTGGAGGGCTCTAACCTCCTCAAGATTAATAGCTCTACCAATTCCATCATGCTCTCTTCATGGAGGAATCTTCTAACTTGAACCTACAACCACACAGTCCTGGTGCAAACTGCCTCACAGTCGGTGCTCTGTCTACACACTCAGGAAAACTAGCTCTGATACCACTTGATGGGGACACAACCCAAGAACATAATGGACACAACAAAAAAGGGAAATTGTATTAACTAAGAAAATAAGCTATTACAAATAGTATAGAGAAAATAAACTTCAAAACATGCCCTAAGGGCTTACAATAGGATAAATCTGGAGATAATTTCTCCTTTCAGTACCTCCTCTCAAACTCCATTGTGAACTGTCTTTTACAATGCCAGAAATCTCCTTAAATAGACCCCAGAGGGTTAAGGAGTAGGAGTACATTCTAGAAAGTGCTAGTAGGCATCCATCGACAAAATAGAAGGTTCCAGAAGCTGCATTAGAAGTCGGTGCAAATCTAGAAGAATCCAGAAATGGTAACCAAACTTCTGGGAGGCATAACTTTTGAACTGTAGCTCTGATTAACGAACCATTTACATTTTTGGAAAGCTCTCAAAGCACTCTATAGCCCTATGGACCAGCTTCACTCATCCCCCATTTTTTGAACCTTTTTGAGGTCATTTAATGCCCCAAACCTGACGTTGAAGCATTCTTAGGAGGTCTCCAAAACTCAAAAAACTACAATAACTTTCAAACCGTGGGGCCGATTGACCTGATTCTTTTTCTGGAAAGCTCTAAATCATGATTACATTCATCTGGCCAATTCACACCTTCTAGTTTACCAAAATGATGGCCCAAATACATGCTCCTATTTTTTTGGGATTTTCAAACGCACTAATAGTGGAACTGTGAGAGTTGGAACCTTTATTTGACACAAATGGGTATCCAAAAATGAAAACACATCAAACAGAAACTAAGTCTAAGTACATTTTTTTTTTGGGTGACACAGGATTGCCCTTATACCTCTGGATGCTCCTGCATCAAACACCCAGGGTAGATTGAAAAGTCACCCTGTCACTTTATAAATGGTAGAGGAAATCCCAAATGGGAAACCTCAACTGTTGAAATCCAAGTTGAGTCCTCGATCGGCCATCGTTTCCACTTCACCAAATACTCTTCATAGTACCTGTTTCTAGTACTCCTACCCACACGATGATCTAGAATGTCTTCTATCTCCTCCTTCCTAGAAGCAGGAATCAGATATGGCTCTAACACCAGCTCCTCATCTGCACCATCATCATGATACTCTGTTAAATCTGCAATGTTGAAAATGGGAGAAATCTGAATACCATCTGGCAGCTCCACTTCATATGCATTTCCTGATTCACGTTTCTTCAAAATTTTGCAGGGGCTGAATTTCTTCATTTTCAGCTTGTTGTAAGTACCGGCTGGAAATATTTTATTTTGTAAGTGCACCATGACTAAATCTCCTACTTGGAATTCCTTGTGTCTTCTCCTTTGATCAGCCCTAGCTTTATACTCTTGATTCATCTTGGTAATGTGTGCTTGAACCTCCTCATGTAGACGCTTGATATGTTAAGTGAATTCCTCAGCTACAACACCTTTCCTCTCCCCTTGTTCTATCTTCCTCAGCTCTGGTGCAGTCCTTAGGCTACTCCCATATACAATTTGGAATGGTGATTTTCCAGTAGTCCTATTTACAAAGTTACTATAAGCAAACTCTTCCTGTGGTAGAATCAAATCCCATCCCTTGGGCTTATCCCTAACTAAACATCTCAGCAAATTGCCCAGACTTCTCTTTACCACTTCTGCTTCGCCATCAGTTTGTGGGTGATGCATGGAACTGAACTTCAAGTCTATTCTCAACTTTTTCCACAATGTCCTCTAGAAATATCCCATAAATTTAGTATCTCTATCAGAAAACATGCGCCTTCGAAGACCATGTAGTCTTACCACCTCTTTGAAAAACAAGACTGCAATATGAACAACATCATGAGTTTTGTGGCATGGAATGAAATGTGCCATTTTGGAGAACCTATCAACCACCACGAATACTGAGTCATTACCCCTTTGTGTCCTTGGCAATCCAAGAACAAAATCCATACTAATGTCCTTCCATAGCCTTGATGGAATAGGAAATGGCTGATATAGTCCAGTATTATGGCTGAATCCCTTAGCAACTTGACAAACTTGACAACTCTGTACAAACTTCTTCACATCCTGTGAAATTTCAGGCCAAAAACAATGTTCTCTAAGAATGGAAATGGTCTTATCTCGACCAAAATGTCCTACCATCCCTCCATTGTGTTTCTCCTTAATGAGATTTTGCCTCATGGAACTCCTTGGAATGCACAATTGACTACCTTTGAACAACATACCATCCTGAATCAAATAGTCTAACCACTTGGTTCTATCTACAGCAACAGGTTCTTTACAAGCATTCCATGCTTCAGCAAAATCAAGATCCTTGGGGTACAAATTCTTGAGTTCATCAAACCCAACTACTTCAACATGCATTACTATAAGTAACAACTATCTCCTACTTAGTGCATCTACAACCCTATTAGATTTTCCACTTCTATGCTTCAACACAAATGTATAGGTCTTCAAGAACTCTACCCACTTCATATGCCTCTGATTCAATTTACCTTGACTATTTAGGTACTATAATGCCTGATGATTAGTATACAAAACAAATTCCTTTGGAAATAAATAATGCCTCCATTTCTTTAAGGCATGAACTATCGCATAGAACTCTTGATCATAAACAGAATACTTCTTCTTTGCATCGTTCAATTTTTCACTAAAATATGCAATAGGCTTACCTTCTTGGGTTAATACAGCCCCAATAGCACTGCCACTAGCATCACAATCCACCTAGAAAACCTTTCTAAAATTTGGAAGTGGCAACACAGGCTATTCTGTTACCTTCTTCTTCAGCAATTCAAAACTGCTCGCATCTACTATAGTCCATTTGAACTCATTTCTATCCCCTCTTATTGTATCAGTTAGGGGTGCACATATGCCACTGAAATTCCTAATAAACTTCCTGTAAAAACTAACCATAACATGAAATGATCTTACCTCAGTAGCAGACCTTGGAGTAGGCCATTCCAAGATGGCTTTTACCTTCTTCGTATCCATTTTGAGACCTCCAGGTGATATAACAAACCCCAAATAGACTAACTCCCTTTTTGCAAAGTTACACTTCTTCAGATTAATTAATAGTTTCTCTTCCTTCAGCCTTTCAAGGACACTGTGAATATGCAATAAATATTCTTCCAAAGTCTGGCTGAAAATTAAAATATCATCCAAATAAACAATAACAAATTTTCCCAAGAACTTCTTAAGTACCTCATTCATGAGCCGCATGAAGGTGCTTGGGGCATTTGTCAATCCAGAGGGCCTGACTAACCACTCATAAAGACCCTCCTTGGTCTTGAAGGCTATTTTCCACTCATCTCCTTTTGAAATCCATATCTGGTGATAACCACTCTTCAGATCTATCTTTGTGAAGTACTGAGCTCCACTCAAGCAGTCCATAATATCATCCATCCTTGGCAAAGGAAACTGATACTTGATGGTGATCCTATTTATAGCTCAAGAATCTGTACACATCCTCTAGTCTCCATCCTTCTTTGGTGCAAGTACTACAGGTACTACACATGGACTCATGCTCTATCGAATCAAGCCCTTCCTCAACAACTCCTAAACCTGTCTATTTAGCTCCTCTGTTTCAATAGGAGTCATCCTGTGAGCAGCCTTGTTAGGAAAACTAGCTTTTGGAATTAGATCTATCTAATGACTGGTTTGCCTTACTGGTGGCAATCGATCTGGAACATTATCAGAGATAATATCTCCAAACTCCCATAGTAAATTTGAAACTTCAACTAGTATTTCACTACTACCTTCTTTATCTTTCCTAGGAATCAAAGCATAGCACATATGCTGATGTTTCATGCCATCTAAAAACTTCCTTTCATCAACAAGACAAATCCTAGCACTGCTACATACCTTTTCACCTTCCTTTTTCATGGGCTTCAATTTATGGCGAACTCCATCCTTTGTTAGAGAGTATGTGTTTTCATTTCCATCATGTACTGCATGTCTATCAAACTGCCATGGTCTACCCAACAATAGATGGCAAACATCCATTGAAATAACATCACAAAGAACTTCATCATGGTAACTCCCAATTTTGAATTTTACTAAACATTGTTCACTTACCAGGACCTTATGATCATCTTTTACCCAAGCAATCCGATAGGGTTCGGGTTGTTTCTCCCTTTTTAGCTTTAGCTTAGAGACCATCTCTTCTGATACCAAGTTATCAGTGCTACCACCATCAATGATCACGTCACAACATTTATCCTCACACTTGCATCTAGTACGGAAAAAAATCCTCCATTGTCCTGGTTCAATCTCACCACTTAGTAGGACTCTTTCATTTACCAGGGTCTCTCCTCTTTCTGCATCATCTAAATGTGATGATTGTGCATCCTCATCCACATGAGAAACCCTAGCTTGGCCCTCAGCCCTCCTATCTATCCTTCCTTGTCATTGAGGGCATTCAAAGGAACGATGACCTTCTTCATTGCAATGGAAATAGGTACCATGGAAGCCACCTCTTCCTTGTCCACATCCTCTACCTCTTCCTCTCTGATTTCCAAAGTCTTGATCATGGGAGCCGTTGAAACCCTCATTCCTCTGGTTCCTACTAGTACCCTCATCTTCATTTTTCTTTTGGGTTTCATTGTGGTCTCCAGATGACCTTCTACTTCCCCTTCCTCCTTGACCATGCCCTTTTTGTCTTCCTTCAAACCTTTTTTTCAGCTTCTCTTCAACTCGTAGGGCAAACTGATATGCCTCTTCAATGCTGGTCATTCTTACCAGACTTAATTCCTCCTGGATGCTAGGTCACAATGCACTGATATAACAAACAACCTTCTCCTTATTTTCTTCTGCATGCCCCACTCTAATCAAGAGTCGGTAAAATTCCTCTGTATATTCTTGGACTGATCTTCCTGCTTGCTTTAACCCATGCATCTTCTTAAACAAATCAAGCTCATAGCCCACAGGAATGAACTGCTTCTTCAATTTGTCCACCATGTGATCCCATCTTATGATCTTCTCCTTTCCTCTTCTGTTTCTTTCCAATTGAACCTCTTGCCACCATATTTTGGCATGACCTTTTAGTTTAGCCTTTGCAAACTTAACCCTATCTGGGTCCCTTATATCCTCATACTCAAAGTATTGTTCCAGTTCATTGATCCAATCGATCAACTCATCTGGTTTTAGATTTCTTGAAAATACACCCACTTCAATTGTGGGTATTTTCCCAAACTTAGTAATGGCCCTAAAAAGCCTTTCCTCTGCATGATTTAGAAATTCCCCATCAAATTCCCCTTCTGGTTCCATTACTTCTTCTTCATTGTCATCCTCACTATCATCACCTGCGGCAACATTTTCTCGTCTACAGAGCTCCTCTTGCAATGCCTGCACCCGCCTTTAGAGGGCTCTAACCTCCTTAGGATTAATAACTTTAGACCTTCCACCATGCTCTCTTGGTGGAGGCATCTTCTAACTCGAACCCACAACCACACAGTCCTGGTGCAAACTGCCTCACAGTCAGTGCTCTGTCTACACACTCAGGAAAACCAGCTTTGATACCACTTGATGGGGACACAACCCAAGAACAGAATGGACACAATAGAAAAGGGAAATTGTATTAACTGAGAAAACAAGCTA
The DNA here is from genome assembly GCA_028749045.1 of Cupressus sempervirens. NCBI lineage: Eukaryota > Viridiplantae > Streptophyta > Pinopsida > Cupressales > Cupressaceae > Cupressus > Cupressus sempervirens. Next base: position 842,978,790 of record CM053786.1, on the reverse strand, counting down.
TTAAAAATAGTACAAAGAAAATAAACTTCAAAACATGCCCTAAGGGCTTACAATAGCATAAATCTGGAGATAATTTCTCCTTTCAGTACCTCCTCTCAAACTGCACTCCAAACTGCCTTTTACAATGCCAGAAATCTCCTTAAATAGACCCCAGAGGGTTAAGGACTAGGAGTACATTCTAGAAAGTGCTAGTAGGCATCCAACGACAAAATAGAAGGTTCTAGAAGCTGCGTTAGAAGTTGGTGCAAATCTAGAAGAATCCAAAAATGGTAACCGAACTTCTAGGAGGCATAACTTTTGAACCGTAGCTTCGATTGATGAACCGTTTACATTTTCATAAAGCTCTCGAAGTGGTCTATAGCCCTATGGACCAGATTCACTCATCCCCCAATTTTTTGACACTTTTCAAGGTCATTTAATTCCCAAACCTGACTTTGAAGCATTCTTAGGAGGTCTCCAAAACTTGAAAAACTACAATAACTTTCAAACCGTAGGGCCTATTGACCTGATTCTTTTTTTGGAATGCTCTAAATCATGATTACATTCATCAGGCCAATTCACACCTTCTAGTTTACCAAAATGATGGCCCAAATACATGCTCCTATTTTTTCAAGATTTTTAAATGCACTGATAGTGGAACTATGAGAGTTGGAACCTTTATTTGACCCAAATGGGTATCCAAAAATGAAAACACATCAAATAGAAACTAAGTCTAAGTACATTTTTTTTTGGGTGACACAGGATTACCCTTATACCTCTGGATGCTCCTGCATCACAATGTGTCAAATTTTAGACCCTGATCAGGTGTTTTGGTAAGTTTTTAAAGCTAGTTAAAGGACCTCCTAGCATGAAGTTGATAATTTTCATAAAAAGGTGGAAATGAGTTTTAATGATCATTTAGTGCTCAAAATTGGTCCTAATGAACATCAGATGGTCAATGGATTAGTTTGGCAATTCTGTTGTTTTGAAACAAACAAAAAAATTAGCTGGACCCACTTTAGGGCCCGACTGATTCCATCAAATCAATTAATACCATGGATATCAAGGTTATGTTACTAGTCCTAATGTTTGCATTTGTTAAATATGTTAATATGCTTATATATTTATTTGAGATAAAAAAAAAGGGTGTTTGGATTATACACAACATGAATAGTAAAGAAATGGATTGGTGCCACATTAGTAAACTTTAACATAGTAGAGGTTACAGTGGATGAGCACTCTTGGGAAGTTTCCATTGCTCATCCAAGATGAGGAAACCCACAACAAGTATGAAGAAGCAATATGAACAAGGGGATGTTTGAATTTTATGATGACTCACATGCAAATGGAAGGAGTTACAACATAACTGCAAAAGTGTCTTTATAATTTGATGTCATCACAAAGACAATGAAGCCATTGGTTTTTGAGAAGGAATAGCAAAAAAGTCATAGGAAAGAAAGCCACCATGTCAAAGACCTAAAGGTAATCAACCCATGTGCATGTACAATAATCTAGATAATCAACCAGTTGCATAAGCTCTTCAAGAATTTACATAAACAAAACACACACTTATCAAATTGTAGATGAACATGTCTTCTAGATGTAGTAGGAGAGAGAAGCATAAGAAGACTAAGATAAACACATAGAGGCACACAGAGATCATGCATGGGAGAAATCATATTTTTGGTGTCAAAGGAAGTTAACCAATGTCCATGTAGACATTAAAATAGAGCATCAATGCATATAGGGGTAGAGGTATTTGAGAAAACCACTTGTAGAGATATCTCCATTGACATATTGATTTAGAGGTAGGACTCTCATAGGTCTAAGCATATGAGTGTAATAGGTCTAAAAGTGACCATGTTAGATGGTTTTACAAGAATATGACTAATGTGTTGAGCGGATGGGTAGAAAGGTCTTGTGGTTTGATCTACGCACTCACATTTTCATTGAATCTTGTAAGAGCATAAAGGCCCATGATGGTTTAAAGGATGTCTCATGAGGATGTTTAAAAGGTTTTATAGCTCTACACATGGAGGAGACTCATAAGAGTGAAGTAAGGTTTAAATTTGTATATGTGCCTTCGTTGCTTTGACTTGCAAGTACCTATAAAGCAATATTATAATGAAGACCATGCTCTATGGGACCTATTGAGTTGTTAGATGGGCCATGATGAGAAAAAATTAGATGGTGACATGTCATACATGATAGATGGGCCCAACCTGCATAGCAGATAGCTTAAGTTTTTCATTTTGCATGTGCTTAAATCAACAGCTGTGTTATTTTTCTTATTTTTTGAGATTTGATCTAGGTTGTTGAATTTTTGAAAACAAAAAAGTCTCATTATGCCCTTATGATTGCATGGTCATCATATGAGTGAAGAGTTGTTTCATCCTTTTCTCTATGGTTACAAGCTAGGTCTAAGCATATAAGCATAATAGATGGACAGGGAAATGAAAGAAGGCTTTATGCTGGTACAAGAAGGGTGAAATGTAAGAATGAGATGAAAATTGTAAAGGCTTCCTGATGTTGCAAGGATGAGGTAACCCATGTAGGTGTAAAGGAGAATAAAGACAAGTGAAAAAGCATTATGATGCCATGGGTAAAGCTCTGCGCATATGACTGATGGATAGATGTGTAAAGCATTACATTACTCTGAAATATTGAAGTGAGCATAACAGCATAAATAAAGTTTTTAAAGGCTCTAGTGGTATGTGTGTGAATGAGCCTAAAGGGTAAAGTGAAAGGTGTAATCAATGCTTTATGTTGGTACAAGCAATGTGTTAAAGCATAAGCATGTAATTATTTGTTAAGAAGACTTGAGATTCTACGATATAAGGGGCCGTATAAGAGCATAAAAAGAGATTTCAATGTAGTGCTTAAGGAACCCTAATGATTCTACTTTTGGAGTACTCTGAAGCATCACTAGATAGATGCAAAGACTAGCTAGTTGTATCTCTGGGGTTACAAAGATTGAAGGGTTTTGACTTAGCGTATAAATGGAAGACCAAAATTGGAAAAGGAAGTAGCTAAGGTGTCATGCCAAGTAAGAAGAAAAGAAAAATTTACCATGGCCAAGTAAAATAAAACACTAAAAAGTACAATAGGATCAAATTTCACAGTTGATATAATTTGCTGATAGCCTGCAAGAATGGTTTTAAAGCTCGTGCATGCATAATTTATTAAAAAATCTAGTAGATTGCATGATTAAACCATAAAGATTTGTTTGAATGTTAGAATTTTTTCCATTTTGAAGAGCTCATGTTTTCTATTCTAAAATTCTCTAGGCATCCATAGCTTTGTGATTTCTGTCTTACTTTTGTGAGAGTTTGAGATATAATTTGTAGAGAAAATGGCTGACATGGAAGTTGAAGAGGTTCCTATCGAAGAAGTAGAAGTTGAAGATGAGGGTGATGATGTCATAGAGGTTATAGCTAAAGGAAAAAAGAAGGGTGCTATGAAAATAGAGAAGAAGTCAAGGGTTAGAAAGCTAAATAAGCACGTAGAAGACTGGTTAAAAATTCTTACAAGGTCATCCAACACAATTTCGGTGAATGGCCATATTTTCAAAGACCCTTAATTCCTATGTCGAGATACAAAATGCCCTAGGATTGATGATTTTGGACTATTCATGTATTTCTACCAGAATAGAACTAAATACATATCAGTTTGCAATCCATGGAATAGAAATATGGAAAAATTAATATTCCTAGAGGTATTTTTTGATGTGGATTTGTTAAAGGCATTGATAAACTCTTAAAATCCAATCACAAGGACATTTCATAGACATAATGGGAGTATTTTGTGCACACTAGATAGGAATTCTTTCATAGAAGATTTTGGTTTAGAGGGATAGATGGATGTGCCTATTGACATTGAAGACTTACAAGGGAAGTTTGGGAGGAATAAGATCCATTATTTGAATAATGTGATGCTGCCCCATATTCTTTACAATGTCAAGAAAATAGGGCAAATACCAAAGAAGGTAGAAGATCATTTTCCCTTAAGTAGATTTAAGAATTACTTTAAGAATACTATATATGGATTGCACAAAGTTCTGGGAAGTGATGGTGCAGAGGACTATGTATATGGTTCCTTGTTTTTAATAGAATGTGATATATAGGACCCTTTCCATAATAGAGAGTATGATTATGTGGGATTTATCATTGATAGCATGCACCATCAAATTATCAATGCAAAGAAAGGAGAAATGAACGATTTCAAATTTCATCATTACTCACTACTAATGCACCTAATCTTGGATAAGAATATTGGTTACATCAACTAGGACTTCATTTATCAAACTTATAATGAATTTGGTGAGTTACCTGTGTAACTATGGACTTGCATTTGGGATAAATACTTTCATTATTCAAATGCACTTGTGTTTTTCAATTTGTTCAATTCTGTGATTATGAGAATGGTGGACCATACTTTCTTTAGGGCCCCAAATGTTTTGAAAACTTTGCTTAGACCTTCTTTTTTGGATGAGAAAACTAAATTGGATCATAACTAAGGGGAAATTTTTTTTTTTAAGGAGTGCACATTGATGAGAGTATATGCATTCCCATAGCCTCCTCACATATTGCCCAAATATTTACCCCCTAGGTTAGCTATTATTGAATTCTTTTGGAAATTCCTATTAATGAGCAAAGAGATGATCCCTCCTCTACAAAAATGCACATTTGTTTGTAGAAATTTCAAGGTAGGAGATTTTTGAAATGGGGAAGAATGCATATGAAGAGTTGATTGAATACCCAGGTCAGTACAAGTTTGCTACTGGACCTTATAGAATGTATGACCTAGAGAATCACATCACAAATGAGGTTAAAGCCATTAGGGGTTACATTCTACCTTCTAGCAAGCATTTCCCTATAGAATATTTGGTTTCAAATATAGTAGCAATAGGGAAGGATGATGCGATGCTAGGAAAATACTATGAAATAAGGAAAGTGGAGGAGGCTTTAAAGAGGACCAACCTTGATTTTAAAGGTTTCTATATAGAGATTTCATATCTTAGTAATTTGAGAAATATGGTAGAAAACTTTGATTATATTGTGTCTCAAATGCCAAATGAGCCAAAGGGAGAGGAAGCCACTATGAAAAGAGAATCCCCTAAGCCAGATGTGCAATTAGAGGTTGATGTTGAGGAGGAGTAGCCATCATCTTCAACATGGGTGCCAAAAGGGAACAAGAGGCAGAAGACGATGCACATCCCAGAGAGGGTGGTGAGTAGGGCCTTTCAATTAATACTAGGAAATGACCAATATTTTTCTTACATCAGGAAAAATTAATTGCATCCAAGGGCAATAGAGGTAGGAAGAGCCTCCAATGATCTACAAATTGCAGCTTCTAGATTGGATGATAAACTCATCCAATTTGAAAAATTCATGGAGGATGATGATTTCATTCAGTTATCATAATTTAAATTTTTTTTGTATAAAATAAAAAAGAATGAGCTCACATTGAGCCTCATGCTAGGAGAGGATCCTAAGAAGAACAATGAATTGGTTGATAAACTGCTAGCTTATGACCTAGAGAGTGAAACAATGACCATTACAGAAGCTAGGGAGTTGGTGCATGGGAGTGTTATGATCCTAGTGCCAAATTGGGACATTAAAAGAGCTTTTGTTCTTGACCAAATTAGGAGGCAAGAAAAAGTAATCAGTTATGAAGCCAATAGCAGTGAAGGCTTGAAAAGAGGGTCAGGTTTTAACATGGATACAAAGACCCTAGCTATATGGAATGTTGCCCTTGACACCAAAAAGTCTAAAATGATGGACATAGAGGAGACAACATAGGGAAACATGATTATTTGGACACTAGACAACACCATCAGAAAAGAGATCTCTAGCCTAGTCAAACACTTTGCACTCATGAATGAGGCAAAGATAGATCAAATTGAGGATAGGCTAGCTACTGCATTTAATGAATTTCTAGATGTCAAAAATTTGTATGAGGAGGAGCTCAAGATGAGCTATGTGCAAAAGCAAAGGATAGAGGAGTTGGAAGGGAAAATCCAAAGCCTAGAAGTAAAAGTGGCATCCCTAAAAGACCAACTTAAGACTACAGTGCAGGTAGAACATGAAAATGGAAATGTGGAAGAGGTGAGGCACACTATGGAAGTAGATGCCTAGATAGAAGATATACCTATAGGGGTGATAGTACCAGTGCTTATGGTGAATGTGGAAGCAAAGGTTCCCCAATCTGACAATGCAACAAAGAAGAGTGTTATGATGAATATCTTAAGTCACAGGATAAGCATCTTGAAGATAATTTCTCAAGATGTATATAATGCATTCATCAACTTACAATTTTTAGAACAGATGTGCAAAGAAGTATTAGGTTGGCTTGATCCAATTTTCCAACAACAGGGGCCTTACATGTAGTTCTTTGATAGGTTAATACCATTACTAGCAAAAAATCTAGACCATCCTGATAAGGTTATTGTTGTTAAAGAGGGCATGGACAAAGTAAAGGATCTACTATAGTTCTTCATAAGGAAATTGGCAACAATTCATTATAAGATGAAAGTGCTAACCAATGGTTTTAATTCTTTAATTCTTTCTATTCTTGAATGTAACAACTAGATAAAGGATTTAAATGAATGATCTAATTCTTTTGACCATATTGTAAACTTTCCATAAGTGGCATTTATCTTTGAAGGTGATATTGATGAATTTACTTTTAATGAACTCATTGATACTCTATTCAAAGTTGAAACTGAGATGAATAGATTTATCACTGAGGGGTAAGTGATTATAGATGCCAAGTGCTAGAAATCTATTGGTGAATTAGCAACAACCAAAGCATACAAGTGGCCAACAAAGAGAGAGGTTATTGTATGGCAGGCAATCACAGAGATAAAGGCTTTACCAACAGGGGGCAATTAAAGAAAATGACAAAATTAAAGATTTAATGCTCTAGCTATCATCTACAATGATTTTTTGTTGTTTCTTTTTGTGTTAAGATGTCAAGGATATTTTGAAAGTTTGTTTTATTCCTTGTTGTAAAAGGACACCTATTAGTCACATTTGCCCTTTTCTTTTTGCAACTCATGCTTATATAAATGAGTTTTCAAGGTAATGTGATGGTCTAATGGCTTGTAAAAAAATTGTTTCTTTCAAGAAAAAGTACAGTTGGTCCTTTTATATGTAGTAGTTTTGAGTTTACTTTCAAGTGTACTTTTTGATGATATATAGAAGTAACAGATTCAACTAAATATTCTAGGTTTTTCATTGAATCTCTATTGGTTAGTATATTAGTCATCTAAAAGGATAATACAAAGGGGTATTTACACTATTTCTATGTCACCGATTTCTATCTCCATTTCATGAGTTTGTTTATTTTGAGGTCATTTGAATAAGGTTCAATTGATTGAATGCAATTTGGATGGGTTGTGTATTGGTTTTATTGTTGCTTTTAATTCAAGGAATTACATAAATGCTCCAATAGATAACTAGGGTTTTTGGGTGTATGAAGGGGATATTTCATAAGAATTGAATTTGGGAATGTCAGTTGATAAACTTAATTGTAATGCGATAAAGTTAGGTCGTCCTATTGGTAATGACTCTATGTCCCAATAGATAAGGGACTGATCACTAAGTCAGATACAAGCTGATATGAATGTCATTTGCAGAAATTATTGTAATCAAATAAATTCAGTATTTAACATTTTGTAGTGAGCTAAAAGGAATTAACCCTCACTTAGCTTACAGGTTCATAGGTTATGATCTGTAGCTATTTCATTCCTATGTCATTGCATAAGTATTAGAAGATAAAAGGGGTTTTCAACTATTGCTATTAGGTTTAGATTTATGTTTAATTGCACTGGCACCATTTATTAGAACTTCAAGGTTGACCTACCTAGGTCTCGTAAAGCCTGAAGTGAAGAAGGCAGTATGCCTTATAGTTGGCCCAAGATTGTAGCTGGGTGCATCCATCATAGGAGTTTTCTAACCTTAGATGTATTGGTCTAGCTTCTTGGTTATTTTCAAAACTCTTAAATTAGGAACCAACAAAGACTGTGATGAAATAGAGGTAGCACTTGGAGAGGGACCCTATAGTACAATACATGACTCTCCCTCCATGCCTATCCACTTTCTCAATCTCTATTTTTTTAATATTTCAGTAGGCCATCACAATTGTTATAGCTTAATCTAATGGAATGTTGTTGCACCAATAGCACTATTATCTCATACCCATCTCCATTCTAATGGATTTCTATCACACCCATGGAACTATTGTCACATGTCATCACACATGGGTCAACCCTTTAAAATTGTAATATGTCATACTTGTGATAGTTGCCTATCACAATTATGGCATCATGGTGATCTACTCTTGGACTTGTGTTCTTCCAAATTACAAAAAAAGTTGGCATCATAATAAGGATGAATGAGTTTTCTATCATAATGTCGACTCCAAAATTTTGATGCCTATTTGATGGGAGCCAATTCTTGATACTATCACTTGGACGATGGACAACCATCACAATTTGGGTCTAGATGTAGTAGTGTCAAGGATAGAGCTATGCTTTGGATCCTCTTTTTTATCCTCCATGTCAAGGAGGACAGTCTACTACAACAAATTATTTTCTTCCTTCTCTAGTAGTAGATCCCCATCTTCTTCCAAAGGATCAAAAGCCATGATTTGTTTGTCAAGAAAAGGAACAACCTTGTCACCTTCTTCTTCTTCCTCAACAAAAGAGGGAAGATGTTCAAATTAGTGGATTGGATCCTATTCCTTTGGCTTAATAGCTACCTCTTTTTCCTCCTCAATAGGATGTAACTCCTCCCATGGAAGCTTGGTTGTCTTTTCCCCACTCTCTCAAAACAACATGTTTGTACCAGTAGCAATCCATACAACTGATCCACCTATAAAGAATGAAATGGTAATAGGTATAGAAGGCTCATAGGGCCAACTTTTTCACACGAGGAGTAAAGAAGTTATAATAGGAGGAATTTGTAATGGAGGGGGCCTCTTGAACCTAGGAATGACATATTTTGGAGAAGGGGTTGCCTCTCCTTCTTTGGTTTAAAAATGAGCTAATTGTAGCCTTGTTTTCTCTTCTTTTGTTGCAACAACTTTCATAGAAAGTTCCTCCTCAATGTGTCTATCTTTCTCCCTCTCTTCCTCTTAAAATTAGAGATAGGCCTTGTATGCCATCTCCTCCTATTTTCTCTCTATCTCTTGATGCCTCACAATCTCATCAACCTACTTATCCTAGGCCAACAACTACTTAGTGTGTTCACCCACTTAACTTTTAAAAACCATCAACTACTCACTCCACTCATGAAACCATAGGTTGACCCTCTCATCATGTTCATAATTTTTAAAATCAATTTTCTTTTGAAACTCCAACAACATAACTTCAAGCCTTTTATATGGAGATGTTAGGGTTAGAGGAGTGGGTGTGGGAGGATGATAGAGATTTTGAGCAGATTGGCTATAAGAAACTTGGGGATGACATTGAAAATGGCAATATGAGGGTCAAGGAATAAAATTATGATGATATGGGGGGAGGGGGGGGTATAGTAGTTGTTTTTTTGAAATGGGTCCGCATTTAGAACTTCATAAAAGCTTCAATTTTATAGAAAATTTTTAAAAATCATAAAAGATCAAGCATGATCTTTGTATACTAGCATTTGTTCTATTTGAAAGCAATAGAAGTGTACTAGATTCACCATGTTGTTCGATGTAATGCCTTCAAAAGTTGATGGTACTAAGAAAAAAACCCAATTTCTCAATCAATGAAGATTGGATTAGCTTACAACAGACTTATGTTTGTAAACTTATTTGTCCCATCAATCATGCCAAAAATATGGTAAGATCAGTCAAGGTTCTAGAAATTCGTTTGAATCTTTGAATGTTTATCCCACCAAGCATTCCAAAAACTATTAACACTAAAATCTACACCCTTTCTTAAGGTATGAACCTCAAGTGATCTTGTGTAACATGGAAATTTTCTCCAAGTGTGGAACTTGTGCTCTAAGGTTGAATCTCTAGATAAGGTTAGCTTCCTTACCATTAGGGTGTACCTAAACTATTTCTTGATAGGAAAGGGGAGAAGGAGAATATAAATTAAAGTGTTAAAAGGAAAATTTAGTAATGCACCTAGATATAACTAAAATTACAACTATCACCTAAATTCATAGATCTTGACCCAAATCTACTCTTTCAGAATCCAAATGAAGGTAAAACTAATGAAATGTTGCAAGGAAACCAATTCATAGGACGATATTGAACAAAAAGATACACATGGCATACAAACTTGAAAGAATATAAAGAAAATAGTTCATATAAGGCATAAAATGCACAATATCTATGATTAGTAAGATGACATAAAAGCTAAGTTTTCTATTCATGAAAGGAAAAAGTTGTAGAGCATAATACTACTACAAAATATAAGCTAAGAAGCCCTTTGGAAATATTTATAACTTGCCTTTATAGATCAAGCATAACTCTAATTTTTACATTGAATTAAAATCCAAACTTATATGGAATCAATAGTTGTAGAGAAGCCATAAATGGATATCAAACTCAATCTGATCTTGAAATCAACTTGCTACTGGAAGTGATAGGGAGGGGGAAAAAAATATTCACCCAACCATAAGAGATCAAATCACATAAGATTTTATTATTATATTCAATAATAGGTGTGGAGTGCATTGAAATCATGGAACAAGGCCCAAGAATGCCAATCTACAATAAATAAATGGTCCTTGTGATGTGTCATAGTATTAACAAATCAATTTGTGCCATTGTTAAATAATGTAGGGTGGGAGAACATGTAATGTTAACCTATTGCAAAAAATATAGGGTTGACCTACATGGAATAAATTTGATTTTCCCCAAAAATGCAAACCATCGATATATATCATCATTGTCAAATGGATGACCTAGATTCTCGAAGAATCTCCCCAATAAAAGATTAGATCACCACTATTGATCAAGATGACCTTTATTTCAAACACATGTTGAGGTTAATTACAAATATCCCCAAGGTGTGACCAAATCTAATAGTTGTCACATTTTCACAAAAGTCCAAGAGCAATAATGCAAAAATGCGGGAACCATCAGATTTAAAATAACTCAATAAGAGAGAAAAAGTGGATAACATGAAATCTCAACCCTACAAAATAATATGTTAACCCACAACAAAAATACAACCAATTAAAGATCTCTCAGATTGGTTATAGTGATGGGTTGAATGAGGGGTAAAAATGGTCAATAGAAGTCAAGGAGGAAACTTGTAGTTATGGTTGATGATGAAGAGGATGAAGGAGAAAGAATCAAATTAGATGATATGAGAAAATTTTAGATTGTTCTAAAGCAACCTCCTCAATACATTGAAAAGGTATGTGATAACATAAGGAATTCAACATGAATTTTAGGTCTTAAGCATGTAAAGTATGATTCTCTAGAGAAAATTGATAAAGAGAAGGTTGAGCAAGAAGTTTTAGATATGATGATAAACTTTAAATATACACCTATAGAGTTTGGTAAGGAAATCCTTGAAGAATTATACAATAAAATGGATACAAATTGGAAATTGGTATTGTCTACTAAAAGAAAAATAAGAGAAACCACATTATCCTAGAGACTATGAGATTTAGGGAAGATACATATTTTTATAGCCCTAAGGGATTATGCCAACAAGCTTATGTCCAAGACAAGGTCTTCTAAAAAATTGAAACATAAAATTGAAGATGTAGTGTAAGAAAGAAAATTAGTTTGGAAGAAGGCATTTGGGTTGTTAACCTCAACAATAGAAGAAGAAAAGGAGTAGGAAGAAGTTTAAGTTGAACTAGATAACAAGGAAGACTATAATTAGTCAGACAATTTGGAGGAAGAAATAAGGAGAAAGGTAGAGTAGATTTAACAACAAGATGTTGTCACTATTGAAGACATGCCTAAGGAAATACAACCAAATATTAATGTCTTAACTAAGGAAGAACTTAATAATGAAGCATTCATTAATGAAACCTTAGTTACACCTCTACCATGCATCAGTCCAATTTTGATACAAATTCATAATTATCCAAGGATAGAGAATGCAGCAAATATAAATTCAAAACCTATTCATTCAACATAAAAAGTTGAAGAAAAGAACCTACAAAATGTAAGTATTGAGGAACAAGGTAAGCCAAAAATTACACTTCTACATCCAACACCCAAGGAAAATCTTATCATTGAAAAAGAAAATGATAGGAGAAAGAGAAAGAATATAATTCTACATCTGTTACCTTGGGACCTCATGTTGAGGGAATATAGGAGGTTGTGCCACAAAAAACCAAGAAATCATAGGAACCAAAAGAGTAAGTGGTATTCAACCATTAGTTCAACTATTAGGTATAGTGCCTCTACACTAACTAGAGTATAGACAACTACTACACTTGACTAGCATGTAGTATTCAAAAGGAGACCATTTCAATCAATATTGCTACATTAAGTGAAGAGATGCCAAGGCCAAGTGCTGAAGTGGTACCATTATAGATCACATTATCGAGTGCCAGTACACCAAAGGAAAATAAGTTGAAGAAGATCAAGTCAAATAGGAATCTAGTGACACTAGATGAGGTCATAGTAATTCCCAAGTTTGATCTTGACAACATGACTCTTGATCAGATCTAAATTTTGTAAGATTTATTTTCCAAGAAGACAAAGCAAGAAGAAATGAAAAGGGAAGGTCAACAAAGGCAAGTACTACATGAGATCAAGTATATTTATGTCGATGCATTACAAGGAGTTAATGAGAAGGGATGTCCAATAAACCAGTTATTTCACATTGTTGAGAAGGTTAACAATGATGACATTGAGGCTAATGAGAAATATTGCACTAGTCTAAAAAGGAATTTGAGAAACAAGTTTTGGAGAAAGTGTCATCTGAGATTGCTATAAGACAAGTTACATTTTCTAACCTTGTAGATAATATAGAGGAATTTTTAAAGAGTATTCATGTTTTGTATAAAAGGTTGTGTGATGTACAAAAGATATGTTAGAGTAAAAGGCCTAACTTTAATTATTTTATTAAAGTTTTCTTTTATCCTCTCTTAAGATTTTACCTTTATGCATAGTTGGCATTTAAATAATGTTTTTCATTTATTAAATACATTTATCTCTTTAGAGAATCCAAGATAGGATTGCATGGACCCCTTATCTCTTTAGGAGTGGATTATAAGGGCTCCCTTATCACATTATGCTCCTTAGAGATTTCATGATCTCCTTTATATAGAGATCATCTCTCTTGTAATACATATCTTGAGAACTCATTTCTCATTCATGATAACACTTCTCATTTTCACTCATGAATATATTCTTTCTATTTTGAGAGTAATATTTTCTTCTTTGCTTCATCTTCCTTGTAATAGGTATTTTCTTGCAGGTTATTTCTAGGATCTTTGAATTTGTCTTCTTGTCAACTTCTACATGGTATCAGAGCCATGGATCTACAACTTATTGTTCATGTTTGAAGATTTTTGAAGCTTATGTACTATTAAACAATGAATATGGAAAATTGTTTCATTCTAGCACTTTTAAACTCTATTTTAGTGCATTTAAATATTGTTCTAGCATAGTCACACAATATTTTGATGTTGTTTTTATACTCTATAGCACAATAACAGTGTAAAATAGTGCATTTTTTTGAAACATAATGCATTTGTACCATCAAATAGTGCATTTGAATTGTATAATAGCACATTTACATGGTAAAATAATGCATTTTCATTTTGAAATAGTGCATTTAGATTTTGATTTGGTAGTCAAACTTTGGAAGGCCATAACTTGGTCATTCAAACTCCAAATCACAATTTATTTTGATTTGGTGTAGGAGCTCACAAATTTTTCAATGGTGTAATTAGTTTTACAATTTGATGCATGTAGTTTGAGGTATTAATAGTTTTCTATGACTATACCTACTTAATCCTCTTTTTTTGCAACTTCCAAAGCTCACATGAACACATATTTAAGTTCCATTTTTTGAGAGTGCCTATTTTTTTTAGAATCTATCCAGATCTAATATCAAAAGATAGTCAAGTTTTTGAGAAAAAATTTCACTTTTGGAAAGTGGCCTTATTTGGCCTCTTTAGCACTTATCCTTTATTAGATCCTTTTGTGATCTAAGTGTTTTTTTTATATGATTCTAATATTGTTTCAAATTGGAAATTGTAATCATAACAAAAAACGAGGCCACTTTGGTTTTTTTGCAACTAGAAAATTGTACCCACACTCCATTATAAAGTACCAACAGATTTGCATTTTAGGGGTGATTTATGACTTCGTGAAACTGGGGCCATGTGATCTTGTGTAAATATGAATGCATTGAGTCCTTTAAGCTTAAGTCAACTAGGAAATTACAATTTGAACTCTTAATTCCACATAATTAAACATATAATTAATTTTGTGGGTTGTTTAATTACATTATGGGGGAAGTTTCTTTCTTGATTTCTATAATCTACATCAAAAAACTCAAACTTCTTAACTTTTGAATCCTTCTAAAAACAATGACATATTCATCTTTAGAGTCTCTTACTCTGCACAATTATCATCTCTAGAAAGCTTATATGACAAGGCTTCTAAGATCATGAGGGTTATGGTTTTGTTTGGGTGAGGTTCAACCTCAGTTGACCCATGCTTTTGAGGTCATGTAACATAGGGACAACATGGATTAGGCTATGGGCTTGTTATCTTTATATATCATTGAAAGTATACTCTTTCATCTAGATGGTTGTCTCACTCCTCACACTATATGGAGAAATTTTGAGGAACATTTTGGCACCACAAATGAGTTCAGAACACTCTATATTAAGGAAAAGTTTACTTCTTTGGTTCCTAATTCATTTCCCTTTATTAGGGATTTCTTGATGAAATTCAAATCTATCAAATCTATTTTACAAGGTTGTGGAAAGATCAAGACTAATCAAGAGTGTAGTCACCTTATTCTTTCAAAGCTTCAAGGAAATTTTTTAATTTTCTCATCTACTTTTCACTCTACTATGGATACTTTGGGTCCTAGACTCACCATGTCTACATTTGAGGATTTTTGTAATTGGCTGACTAGAGAGTAGGTGAAGATTACAGAGTTGGACAAGACATTGAATTCTTAGTCATCTAATTAGAGGTTAAAGTAGAAATATAAGCCCAAGAAACATTTTTTTGGAAGTGTGCATTCCTCCAACCCACCTTTGAAGAATACTTCAAAACAAAAATTCAATCATAAACAAAGTAAATCTTCTATTTCTAGTTAGCTTTCCTCCAAGACTAAGAAGTTTATAGGTGATCCTTGCAGTTTTTGTGGAAAGGAAGGACATCCAATTTCTAGGTGTTGGAAATAGTTAGTGGCTTTAGAGGAAGCCATGCAACAACATCGTATCTCCCCACCTCAGCCTCCTTCTATAGGGAAAGGTCATGCTCTTCATGCACAACCCCTATCTTCAAGGTCTTCTTGGATCATTGAGTCTAGTTCTTTAGACCATATGACACATTCACATGACTTGGTCACCACCCTTTCCCATAGTGATACTTCACATATTGTAGTTGGTGACACAACATAGCTCCCAATTCTTTATTTTGGTTTAGTTTCATTAGATGGTGGTTCTCTTTAGGATATACTTCTTGTTCCTAACATTTTGAAAAACCTCCTTTTAGTTTATCAGATTTTCCATTTTGTCTCTTGTAAGAAAATTGAGTTCTCACCACATGATGTGGTTATTCAAGACCTTTATGATATTGATTTGGTTATTCCTACTAGTAGTATTAATCCTCTATCTCACTTATATTAGTTTGATGTCTTTGAGAGTTCACACAATTTGGGTTCTTCTCTTATTGCTCATGCAGACTTAGTTAGCAAGCTTTGGCATGAGCATTTGGACCATGTCAAATACAAATATTTATAGCAGATGAGTACACAAGAACTATTTACTAGACTACCAAAGATCTCCTACACTAATAGTTTTGGTCATGGATGTGTTCTGGGTAAGCATCATTGAGATCCCTTTCCTATGGGAATAGCCACATGTGCTAAAGAACCATTGAAGTTGGTCCATAGTGACCTTATGTCATTTCCTACTCCTTTTTTAGGAGCTCTCTATGTACTTACCTTTATTGATGACTTCTCTAGATGTACATGAGTGTACTTTCTTATGTACAAAATTGATTCTTTGATTCCTTTTATATCTTAAAGACATTAGTGGAGAAGTAATCTAGTTTCTCTCTCAAATGAATAAGAACAAATAATGGGGGTAGTGTTGGGCATTCTTTTTGCACGAGGTCAATAGTAGGAATCCATAGTGTAATTCCTCTCTTGAAAAGCAAATCTTTTTAAGGATCTGCTCCAAGGTTTAGTGTTTGTCTTGCGATAATGCCAAAATCTGCTCAATAGAAGATAAATGTGAATGTTCACAAGGAGGCCTTTGCTGGTTCTAAAAACCCTTTTATCTTGGAATTGAAGTAAAATCTATTCACTGTCTCAAAATATCACGCCAAAAGAATAATATTTTTTGTATTTTTTTGTTTTTCAATGAATGCAACTCTAACAATGCAGCTAGTATGAGATCCTATTCTAACAGGGGGTTAGAAAAGAAAATAAAAAATTGAAAGAAAATAACACAAAATCAAATAACTTAAAATTGAAATTCCTAAATAGACATAAGCTACCAAACACAACACACTACAAGTTAAACCTTCAAAGAAGTCTATAGGAAACCAATGAAAACAAGAGTAGTGCTTCCTAGAATCCATTGATGCAATCGTCGATGAGAATCTTTAACAAATCGAATGATGTTTCACTCTTCATCAAATCACAAGGCCATAGAAAGTGCACTCATGTGAGACAAAAGGCTATCTAGACACAATTGTGTGATCTCTTCTCAAGCTCGTTATGTCAATAGAACTCATATATCTATAGCAAACACCAGAACTAAAAGATCACACAACCAGAAACAATGCAATAAAACTTTGGGTCAATCACAATCTCATGAATAAAATTCAAAAAAAAATGACACATTCAGGCAAGAATAACTACACTCCAAATGCTAGCACCAAAAGCATAACTTTATTGCATAATAATGACAACCCTTGTTAAATTTTACAATGGGGTATTTATAAGAAATCATATCTTCAATTTGTGTTGAGAGTGAGAGATATCTTAATGCAATAAAATGCTTTTAAAACATTAAAACAAACTAAATATATACAAACTGGTAATCTAACTGGTGCCTAGAGGGACTCCATCCATATTTTATTCATTAGTTGGATGCATGAGCCCTTTACATGTCAAAAACAATGAAAGCATCAGAGAGAAAGTTGGAGGAAGCCATCAGTCGAAGTAGAAGTGCATGGAGACACCAAAAATAGAAGTTGGCCCTTCAGTTGATGTGTGTCGGTGTTAGCTTGCCATCAAAATGCACTCCCAATGCATGGAAAGTGCTATTTTTGGAATTGGCAGTCAACTATTTGCGCACCTCCAAATTGTGAAGCTACAGAGCTCTGGACCTTAACTAGGTCAAAATCTCAAAATTTTACTAAGTGTCAAAACTGAAATTCTAGCATCTGGGTTTTGCTCATCTTTATCCTAAAGATATGTTTGGATGTTTGCCCTTGAATTTCTCTATAATCTACATAATCTTAGCAGCATTGGGAAGATCCAAAGCCTCATACTTATCTTTGACCTTCTGTCTATAGTTGTCCACCTCAAATCGAGTTTCTACAAAATCTCCGAGTTTGGTGTCCAACTCTAACAATGCTTCTTCTATCCTAAAGGCTTGTCTGATGTCTTCATCACTAGATTCTTCCTCTAAACTCTTTCTAAAATTCTCCAACACTGCCTCAACTAGTAAAAGCTTCTCTCATTCTTCATTTTCAAAAATATCCAAGCATGCATCACTGTACAACTTTTTTGCTTCCAAAATTTTCTCTCGGGCTTGGTCCTTGAGCCTATGTATCTCACCATGCAATATTTCCATCAATTTATTTCCCTTTGCAATCTTTTCTATCCAATCATCTATCATGTCTAACTCTTCTTCGGTATATACATCAATCAGAATGTGGTACCATTTTCCTTTTATGGCTTATAGAGTTTGTAAATCCTTGCTCCAAACCCATACCTCATCCATAATACTAAAGTCCTACCTCAAAATTGTCACAATCTTATCAACATTCTCTTGTGTAGCATGTAATTACTTCAAACTTCCTATAATTATAATGACACCCCTATCCTCAAGGTTGTCTCGCCAATCCTGACAAGCTCTCAAAAATGGACCGAGCTTTACACCTTCCCCTTCTTTAAGAATAGTAGTCAAAGTCTCCTCAGGGCATTCAAAATCAAGAGGATCAATAACTTCAGCTAAATATCCTTTCAAGATCTCAACTTTCCTTTGAAGTGTTATGATTTCAATCTCATCCTATTCCATATGGTTAAGAATCTCCTTGACTCCCATAGTCATCATCTATCGAGAAGTATCCTGTGTAGGCTTTCCTAACATGATATCCTTCACCTCATAGTCCTGAAGGTTGACAGCTTCTTCATCTGTAACTTTTGGAGGGTAAGCCACCTATGCAAATAAGTCCTAGTTTTGAGTGGTAGTAATGAATGCAAATGGTGTTGCATCATGTAATGGAGAGTTAGGGCTTGTTCAAAATCTCTGTAATGTCACAAATATCATCCTCTAAAGAAAGGAATTGATGCTTAGCACTTCTCATTATTTCTTTTTGGAATCATCTCAGGATATGTCTTTGTGCAACCTTCACTCTGGATGATGAAGGGATGTGTTCAACTACCTCCTTCCCTTTGTCACTCTTGCTTGGAGTCTCCTATTCTGAGGGTTCTTCTTCTAAAGTCTTAGTTTTTTTAGATCCCGTAGTTTGATCCTCAAATTCTCAGGGAGGCTATTTTATACATTCTACTACCTATGCCTCTTTTGATGGCTCATCAAAAACCCTTGGTTCTAGTTCTCCTTGTAATGTAAATTCCTTCTGAACATGTTCTTCTAAACTCAGAGGTGGAGGTGTCACTGAAACCTTATCTACCATCATACCCTGACGTGAAGATGGGGGAGTTGGATGAGGACTTTGTGTCTTAAGTGGCATCTGCATCCAATCTTGCTATTGAAATTCACCTATAGGAGTATCTCTAATCTTATCTCCAACCAATTCTATACCCACTGGCATGAAATCAAAATCTAGAATGGAGAGAATATCATCACCTAGCTCCCTTTTCTCATTCACCCATCACTGTACTTCATCTTCTGAAGAAGAGAGTTCTACCATTTTAGATTGGGTGGGTGTTGGGGTATTTGTTATATTCTTCTTTCTTTCAAATTCTTTGGTTTGGCCAGTCGAGTTCTCCTTTGTAGAGGCACTTTCTCTCCCTCCTCATCTGACTCTATTTCATCCTCATCTGATTCTTCCTCAGGAATGGTTTTAGGAATAGATGGATTAGGCACTAATATTTTATGAACTCTTTGCCTCTTGTTCATTCTACCCTTGACCCTCTTTAACTTCTATGGAACCATAGGAGAAGCAAGCTCCTCATGCATCAGATGAATGGACATCTCTAGAATCTCTCCTTCTTCTTTTTGGCTTGACAAAATAGGAGGCAATGGAAAATCAACCTAGATATGAGAAATTCTAGGGTCTCAGGGGTCCTAGGGAGTAGATTCATGTTGCTGTGAAGGGGCCTATTCTTCAACATGCTCTATCTTGATCCTCTAAGGAGAGGCTCTCTTCCTCTTTTCTTTCTTCTTCTTTGAAGGATGGTAGTATCCCACTGGATGATCAAGCTGGTAGATTATTTCTAGCCTAATAGGAGTCTAGAGTGCAAAGATAGGAACTATGACTTTCCTCCCCTTTACCCTTTCTAGGTGAGCATGTGCATGGAATATCACTATATCTAGAATTGGATCAAGTGGAAAGGGTTTCTTGATCCAACTCTTTGTCATTTTGATGACATGTCTTGCTAGATGATTAATATCATCTCCTTCCTCTCTATCAATTTTTTCATTTAGGATGGGTCTTTCACCAACTTTATCTATATTGAATAAGGGATCTAGTAGCTCCTATGAATCTTGTAGCCTTATGTCATCTAGGATGGTCAAATGGAGAGCCTTCTCTGCTAAATAAAAAGTCATTCTACAATAGTCCCTGATACAAACATCATAGTCATTTGTGGCATTCATCCAATGATCTTCAATGGCATCCTCATGGTAGAAATCTTTTCCTGCGAGATTTTCCACTTTACCAACATTGTCAAAGAAAGGCCAAGGAGAGTTATATTCTTCGAGAGGATAATTCTCCCATTCCCACTCAAAACTTAGGATATCCTACTTTCTCTTTACCTAGTATGCTCCTATTACAAAAGGCCAATCCCAACAAGGCCTTCGTTGTTTCTTGATCCTCTCATAAGCTGACTCAATTTGCTGAGAAATTTCCATTAGAACCAACTTGTCACTTGGGTATCTTTGGAGATTCTTTGGATGGATGGATGCACCACCAACCTGAATGTATGTGAATGTCTGGAACTAGATGAAATATGCACCAAGAGCTATGATCTATGCCTTCGCCTCATCAGAAAATCTCTTTTTGTAATCCCCTTCAATGAATCGAATGATGGCAAAGATGAAGGCATCATTCACAAATTTGTACTCCTTTCTCTGTAGTGAGATCTTCTTCTTAACTAGCTAAGGATAGACTATATGGCAATGCATTAGGATCCTACATACTACCCTTCTTGTACAACCCAGGATAGTCGGTGGCTCTTGCTACAATTAGATATAGCACATAAGAAGTCATATAGAACTTCTTCTTGTGCTTTACTGTCTGCAACTAGTCACACAAGTTCTCACTAAGTGTGGTGGCCCAATCTAGTGGCATCTTTGCATGTCTGATGGTCTCAATGAAGTTAACCATGAATGTAGCAAGATGACCCACTACAGGCAATCCCATAACTCTGCTCAAGAGAATGATTGAATATCCAATGTCATCCTTCATGTATCCTCGAGTCATATCTACTTTACTGATTGTCTTCCCTTGAGATGGCTTCTCAATGAAGTATGAGGAATATATGATGTCGATGGCCTCCTAGTAATGATCCTTATGCCACCTCTTAGGTGCTTCATATGAAATCCTGATAAACTAATCGGCTCTAGGTAGGTGAAAAACTCTCTCAATATTATCAAGTTGTAGATCTAAGACCACTTCCCCAGTGACACTCTTTACCACCCTTTTCTCAGGAACAAAATGCCAAGATAGGTTCATAATCAATTTAGCTGACTGAACATTTCCAAGATGTGATGTTGCATTTATGATTCTGGAATGGATTAAGGTGGATCTCAAAGAAGATTTTTCAGTTGGGTTGTTACAAACCCTCAAAAACTCTCCCAAGTCCGTGTGTCCAAGTTCTGTGTCTTTGATCTCAGAGTATTCATCGTGCAATCATGACTTCAAGGTTATGCCTTGGAACTTGTACACAACTGATTTTTTTGTTGATTTGGATGTGGATGCCATCTGAGTATATTACCTGCATGTCACAAACGAGAAAAAGAATGATTAATTATTGGATATATATAAAACTTTTTAAAAGAACATCCTCCTAGAAAACTTATTTAATTTGTTGTTTTTATTATTTATTTATTTTATATGTATATATATATTTTTTAAATTTTTTTTGGGGTTTTTGACTTTACTAAAAAAAAATTAAATTAAATTAAAATTAAAAAAAATGGGGGTTTAAAGCATGGCAGCAACCACGCGTGCACGCTTAAGAGGGCACGGTGGTAGCTGTGTGCACGCATCCAAAAGGGCACATGGCAATGGCCATGTGTGGCATAGAGGGCATGCACAACATTGTGTCACGCACCCAAAAGGGCACGATGATGGCCACTACACATGGCCTAGAGGGTGCACATAGCACGCACTGTGCACTTCCTCTTTTGGTCATGTGTGCATGTGTGAGGGTTGTGTGGAGGTTTGGGGGGAAGGTTTTTTTTCATACCTTTCCCTTCTTTACTCTTCCAAAAAATGAAGTGATAAGAAGGGGAAGGGGGTTTTATAACCTCCCCACCTCTTCACCTTTGCAAAGTGTGCGCGCAAGATTATTATTTTTTAAAATTTTTTTTGATTTTTTAGACTTTAAAATTCTAAATTATTTAACCAAGTTTCTTTCTTCCAACTCCTGAACTATGAGTTTGAGAGTTGAAAAAAAGTAGGGGGTCCCCATTCCTAGTAAGGATTGGGGTGTGTGTTGTGGAGACCACAACAAATAGCCCCGAAAAAAGGAAGAAATGACCAAGGCATTTCTTCATCAGCAAACATTCTTCCACTATGTTTCAAACACCAACCAAACTTTGAACACCTCAAGCATATCTTAGATGACCTTGCAATCCAAATTTTTGAAGTCAAAACCTTCAAATTCAGTGTGTGCATTGTGTATTCATTCCCTTTGATGCATAAGGATGCCATCAATCAAAGTCTTCTATCAACTAAAAAAAATCTTCCACCCCTCCCACCTCATTCATTCAAAATTTCCATGAAGGCTTTTTGTCAATCAATTGCTTGACTAGATGAGAGAATTAGTTCGAGGGCTCTTGGTGGGATGTCACATTCTTTTAATTTTTGGCCTTTTGCATAATTGGTCCATATCATTTAAAATGTTACTTTTGATGTAGCAATAGTTTGAATTGAAGATACTCTATTTTAGGAACATATCTTTTGCCATTTTAGGTCTTGGAATCCTTCAGTCTTAACACCGTCTTCTTTTCTTTCTTTCTTTTTTTTTTTTTTTTGAATTATGTATCCTGACTACACCTAGATTATGTAGTGAGAACATTAGTTTTTTTTCTTGGATTCGATCTCTTATGAACATCCCTTGTTTTCCTCTTTTAGAACTTTTTAGAAAACTCTCACGCCAAACAATGATCTTAGCAACCTTTCGAGGAGACTCCTCCTATTTGAACTAGTCAAAATTTGGATCATTACTTGTCATCTTTGACTTGAAATTGAACAATAGCTAACATGATCAAATCTTTAAATTTGTAAAGTGTTGAGAGAATTTTGGTCTAGGCTTCTAATTTCTAGACTAAAAGTCCCCTAATTCCACAAGAAATGTCTATTTCTTGGTTGGTATAAAACACCCAATTGTCCAAATGTTTTGACAAAGAAAGACCTCCTCCTAAAATTGGGACCAAAGAGTGGTTACTAAAATCTTGAGAAAAATCCCAAGTACACCTCACCCCCTAGGACTAATATAACTTTGAAAGAAAACACACAACTGAAAGCAAACACACAACTTAGAAAAAAGAAACACATTTACAAAAATAAACACTCTTGCAGAAATGAAAATTTATTATACATGTGGAAATGAAACCTAACTAATTTCTTTTTCTTTTCTTTTAGGATTCCAAATAATGTTTCAGAAATTGCCCATTTACGAGAAAAGGTAGAGACTCTCCTTGTAAGGAACTTAGCCTAAATGTGCTTTCTCTGAGAATTTTTGCAATCTAATATGGGACTATCCACAAGCATTGAAACTTGGTATGACTTCCTGACTTTTCTTTCACCTTATCCCAAAGTAGGACGAGGTCTAAAATCCTGAAGGATTTTATCGTGGCCCTCTTGTCGAACCATCTCTTAACAACAACTTGATGTTTAGCCATGTGCTCTAATGTAGTTGTTTGTTTCTCATCCATTTCTAGAAGATTCATTAGTCAGACTTGTACTTTGTCAGTGTCATCAGCATACCCATTCATGAATTTTAAAACAAGAATCTTGAGATTGAGCGGGAATACTAGTTCTTGCTTGTAAAAAAGTAGATAGGGAGAAGTACCCAAGGCCTTTTTAACTCTAACCTGATCTATCCACAAGGCATATTTAATTTGTGTATGCCAATCCCTAGGGTTCTCCTTTAGTATTCATTTTATCATAGTGATTAAATTCTTGTTTGTAGACTCTGCTACCTCATTTCCTTGCGGGTAGTAATTTGAGGAGAATCTAATGATTACTTTGTTTTCAAATGCCCATTGTGTCAAGAATGCAAATGAAAATGTAGATCCATTATTGTAGACAAGAGCGAATGACATTCCAAATCTAGTAACAATATGTTCTTCCAAAAATTCCGTCACCACCTTAGCAGTGCAATTCCATAAAGTCTGCCTCCGTCCATCATGTGCAGTAATCCATAGCTGTAAGGATGAATGCATGTCCAGTTGATGATGGTGGGTTTACTGGACCAATGAAATCTAGTCCCCATTTTGTGAAAGGGCACACCTCGTATACCAGTTGTAGTGGCATTGCGGGGTGCCTCTCTTTGTTAGCACTAGTTTGGCATATATGATAGGAACACACATGTTCAAAAGTATCCTTGAAAATTGAGGGCCAAAAAAAACCTGATCTTAAAATCATGTGAGTTGTTGCTTTTGCTGAACCATGTCTTGTACCATACTTGTCATGAAAATGTTCCAGGACATCCTTAGCTTCTTCATGTCCTAAGAATTTCAAATAAATCCCTTCATAGTTCCTTTTATACAACTTGTTACCAAGTAACTTGTAAGACTCACATTTCATCTTAAGTCCCCTATGTTGTGAACTATTCATCCATTTGGGGCATTGATCTTATAGGAGATAATAGAAAATATCCTGGTACCACACATTTGTCACCACACCTTGATTGATATCAACTTGTGATACAACCATCTTCTTTTGATCATCTTCATCAGTTTCATCATCAAATTTGAATTCCTATTGATTTCCTTCCTAGTTTTTAGCGATCATTTTGGACAATCCTTGGCCTTTGACTAGCCTCATAGGTTGAATTTCAAGATTGAATTCTTGAAGTATTTCCATCTACTTTCCTCTTCTTTCACCAAGTTCATTCTGCATCAAAAGTGTCTTTACTTCTAGGTTAGGTACAATTGTATACACCTTACTTCTGAGTATGTAGTGACGAAACTTCTTTACTGCCTTGATTAATGCAAAGGACTATTTATCAAGATTTTAATATTTCAACTTAGTGTTCTTTAGAGGAAAAATCATGAAAGCAATGGGTTTCTCATCTTCCTTCTCTCTTTTTTACGTCAAGATCCCTGTGTAAGAATGTTTAGAAGCAAAGGAATAGATCTTGAATGGTAACTCATAATCTGGACTTACCAAAACTAGAGCTACAAAAATGGCAACCTTAATATCTTGGAATGATTTCTTTATCTCTAGTACCCATTCTTTTTTAGCCCCCTTTTTGAGTAAATCATTGAGGGGGTGGACTATCTTTGTGAAACTACTTATGAATTTGCATACAAAGTTTATCTTTCCAAAGAAAGATTTCAATTCCTTTCGACTATGAGGAGGCACTAACTTCAAAATAGACTCAACTCTATCTGGATCAATGGAAATTCCAACTTCAAAAATGACACATCCTAGGAGCTTCCCTTTAGTAACATCGAACGAACATTTCTTGGGATTGAGCGATATGTCATACCTATGACATCTATTGAATACCTACCTTAGATCAGCAATATGAGTACTTTGATCTTTTGAAAAGATAGTCAAGTCATCCATGTAGATGACTATACACCTATTTATCAATCTTTTGAAAGCTTCATCCATTGCTCGTTGAAATTTAGCCCCCTACATTAATCAACCTGAAAGGCATCCTTCTATAGGAAAATGTTCCCCACTTGGTTGTGAAAGTAGTCTTTAGCCTATCTTCTTCATCGACCATCACCTTTTTATATCTTGAGCAACCATCCAAGAATGACATCATCTTTGAACCATTAACGATTTGCAAAACCTCATCTAATGAGGGTAGAGGGTAGTTATCCTTCTGAGATGCTAAATTCAAGTTACAAAAGTCAACACAAAGGTGAATCTCTCTAGTCTTCTTCTGTACAGGGACCAAATTTTCCACTCATGTGGAATGATAGATAGGAAATATGATCTTAGCATCCAGTAGTTTCTTAACTTCTTTCATAATCAGTGGTTCGATTATCAAATTTATTGGTCATTGTCTTTGCTGGAAAGGTTTAGCATCTAGTTTCAATGGGATGTCATGTGTGATAATATTAGGATCATAAGTCTTTAACTCTTCATAGGTCCAAGAAATAACATCTTTATACTTGGTGAGCAATTTGAGCATGTCATCCCTTTCTTTTTGATTGCATGCTTTTCCTATTCGCACCATTTTTGGTTGTTCATTAGTACCCAAATTGCGCGAGTCACATTCTTCGATTCCTTTCTCTTGAGTTTCCCTTCTATTGAGTGTTGATTCATCATGGTTGAAGATGTGTTCAAATTCAACCATCCCTTTCAAAATGTTGTTGGCTTTCAAATTAAGGATTCCATCATCATCCTCAAGCTAATCATCTTCAAGCTTGTCTTCAGGTGTATCATCAATCTCTTGTCCTTGAAAATGGCGACTACACATAATAAAATCAAGTATATGTTGATCATCCTAAAAGACCTAAAAGTTTGTGATATTTTTAGGAATGGTAGGAATGACAACTAATTCAATTGGGAATCTTTTCAACATTTTTCTTTCTATTGGTTGCAAAGCACTAGCTGAAATAGCAAGGGTGTCTGCTACCACATTCTTTCTTCTTGGAATGGATTTGATGTTTAGAGCTTCAAAGTCATCCATCATATCCCATACCCTTTTATTGTAAGAAATTACTCTTTTGTCATTGCATGAGTATATGTATTTTACTTTTCATTTCACCAGTTGAGAATCCCCTTCGATTATAAGAGTAGTGACTCCTTTTTCCAATGCAAAGAGAAGTCCTTGAATCAAAGCTTCGTATTCCACACCATTATTAGTACATCTAAACTATAATCAATATGCAACATAGAATGACCTAACTTTTGGGTTAATTAGTTCAATACTTGCACTAGATCCTAATTTGCATCTAGAAACATCAAAGCGGAGTATCCAAACTGCATTTTCCTTAGGTTTTCTGACTTTGTGCTTATTCATCCTTAACTTTTCTTTTAATTGAGTCTTGAATGAATGTTTCTTGGGAACCCATTGTAACTTTTCTCATGTAGGGCTTGATGAATCTCCTTCATATCCTATGGATACAGGAAGAGTGTATTTTTATTGCTTCTCCTAAATTTCCCCTATTAGCTCACTAATTTGTTCAACTTTAGGTTCAAGATGAATGATTACTGAAGTCCATCCTTTACTTTTGACATATCATCTTCTTCTCTAAACTTTAATCATCTCAAGTGGAGGAGAAGATAAACCTCCACCATCTAAAGAGGTATCACTATATGATACATTTAGATCTTCACTTTCCTCTTTAGTTTGTTCAATAAGGTTGGATGAATTCATTGAATCTTGACTTTCAATAATTTCATCACTTGAGGTCTTTGTACTCTTTTTTTCCACCATTTGTGTCAAAACCTTTGCTACTGATTCTTGGTAGACTAAGCATTCGAATAATGAATGACTAACTTTGTGCAACTGGAAAAATCCTGGAAGGAGGAGCATACTAGGGTCAGCTTCCTCTCCTAAACAATGTAGATTAGTCACCATACTTTATATGAATTGTGTCACAGTCTCACTTTTGGCTACCAACACCTTAGGTTCTTCATTTTGATCTTGAGATGTCTTGTTTGGAACCATGTTCAATACCATCAATTTGTATGAACCCAAGTCTGATTGTAAGAATGCTACCTCATTCAGGGCATTGTAATCCATGATCATTGTTTTTAGTTTGGGCTCAGCATCTATCTTGATTTTATTGTTCAAACCTTTCCATGGCAACCATAATTGAGTGAAATCTATAGAGAACCATCCTCTGAGGCAGTTTGTCCATTCTCTACTTAGGAGTAATCCATATGTTTTCAGGATGTCAACCACATGTATGTCAACAATATCTTGGATCCGAGGATCAACTGTTAGCTGTATCCACACATCTTTCAATACTCCAATGACTTTTACCTCTATTTTATCCAACTGTATTACCACTTGGTTAGAGGGTTGAGGATTAACTCCTAGCCTTTGAGGTATTGATAATGACATCACATTACACGAAGCTCATGAATCAATAAGACAATTGTGAAGATTCTTTTGATATATCCTTATGCTCAACAAAAATGGGGGTACCTCAACTTTGTCCTTGAACATAGTGGGCATTGCTTCTACAACATTTAATTGTTGTGGCACCATCTTTTGAGGGCCATTATTCATATTATGGGAAACCTTTGTATTATCCAGTGTCTTTATGAGTGCTTCTCTTTGTTGTGGATAATTCTACATGTCAAACATGGACATATTGGCTTTCATTTTCTTTAGGTCTTCAATCGCATTATATTTTTTAGTAGACCAAGCAAGGTTCTTCAGTATTGTTGGTATGTTGACTTGATTATGATACTGTTGTCCTCCTTGGGATGGCCTTACTGGTGGTGGATTGTTATTTTCCCTAGGATCAGGTGGAGTTGGTTGCAAACTAGGAGGAATTCCATCGGTCAAGGGATCCTTTTTATTTTTGAGATTATATGTATTTCAATTATCATTTTGAAAGGCAAACATCTCATTGTGTTGAAGATCGGGTTCTTGACTAAAAGGGAATGAGAATTATTCATTTTCCTATTGTTCCACTTGTACATTCTATGTAGAATCATAAGATTCTAATAGCATTGCATTGAATTGAACAAGAGGAGGATTATCATTCACTTGTGGGTTTTGATTCACATCCTAATTACTATTATAGTACACACCATCGTTGCTAGGCATATTTTGGCCATCATCATACTGATTAATATTAGCATACTGAATGTTGTTGTTATCAGTAGGAATGCTTCCATTATTTGGTTGAGTGTTCCATTGTGAATTTTGTCTTTGGAAGCCATTGTTGTGATCAGGAGGATTGAAGTTGTTTCCTCTGCCGTTGTTTCCTACATTGTTGTTATTGTTGTTGTTGAAGTTCCTGTTGTAATTCTAACCAAAATTATTGTTGTAGGGTGCAACATTATTTCTTTGGAAGTTGTTATTTTTTCCTTGCGACAATCTAAGATGAGTCAACTTCTTGTTCATTTGTGACATGGTCTTCTTCATCTAACCAACTTCTGAAAGGAGATTGTTATCTGCTTCCACAGAAACCATTGCCTTTTGTTCAAAGAAGGCTATTTTCGGGGGCTCATACCCTAGATATGTTATCACTTGAGTTTGTGGAGTAGGTACTTGTTGGAATTGAACTAGGTTCATAGGTATGAACTGACTAGGTATGGTGGGTGCTCCCATGGGAACCGTTGGCATTGTAGGGACTATTTGCATAGGAAGCATCATTCCTCCTTCATTAGGATTAGCTTGCTTTGTGAACATGATTACTTCTGCTAAGACTTTATCCAATGTATCAATATTTGCTGCACGAAGTCTTCTTAGAAAGATCACAATAAGATGATGCATAGTATTGAAATAAACTTGGATGGTGGCTTCAACCAAAATTGTGTACGATGTTTCCAACTTGTGGTAGGCTATATGGAAGCGATGATTGAAGCGTGAAATTGTTTTAGCTGGGTCCCTTTTTATTGATATGAATTATTGATGTATCACTATTGGATTGATGAATGTTTTGAATTATTCCAAAAACAATTTTTTGAAAGTGTCCAAGTCTCCAATACATCCTGGTGGTAGGTTCATGTACCAATTGAAGGCAATTTCCCCCAAAGAGTAGGGAAATAAATGAAGAACCACATCTTCATTAGCAATTTGCTTCCGGTTGTAAATTTCCTTAAAAACCTTGACATGATCTTCGATGGTTATTGTTTCTCCATAAATAAACCTTGGAAAAAATTTCTCAAGATTCTTAGGGAGGTCATGGAGGGCACTTCTCAAGCTAAGGGGTGAATCAACTGCATTTGCGAAAAAGGCCATCGGAGGATTTTGTGGACCTAAAGGTGGCTGGGATGTTGATGAGAGTGTTGGAATATGTGGAGGTCCACCTAGTGGTTGAATGGGTGGTGGAGTAGAAGAAGATGACGAAATGTCAAATGGAAGTGGTTGAATTTAGGATATTCCTCTATCACTACGTGGCTTACGAAAATGAGTAAGCTCTAGAAATTCTTGGCCACTTGGTGAAGATCTTAACGCTCACTGGAATGGAGATCTTGGATCAATATCTTCTAGCTTGTATCAATTTTGGAAAAAGTGCACCTATGCAGAAGTACAATTCCTCACTTCTTCTAACCTTTGTTCACAACAAAGTTCTATGGACCTGTAGATCTGCAGAGCTACGGACCTACGAATCTGGGGACTTGCGGAGCTGTGGAGTTGCAGACCTGCATACCTGTGGACTTGAATTTCTAAAAATTTTAGAAGTGATTTTTGAACTTATATGGAGTGTAGATTATTGTAAGGGTGCAAAATTTTTGAAACTTTAACAAATATTTCTTGTTTCCAATAGTAGGTTCTTTGTATTGCCCTCCTTCTACTACCACTTTTGTTGGGCATTCATTTTGCACGAGGTCAACAACAGGAATCCATAGTGTAATTCCTCTCTTGCAAAGAATTTTTTTTTAAAGATCCACTCTGAGGTTCGGTGTTTGTCTTGCGACGTACCAAAATGCGCTCAGTAGAAGATAAATGCGAATGTTCACAAGGATACCTTTACTGGTTCTAAAAACCCTTTTATCTCTAAATTGAAGTAAAATTTGTTCATTGTCTCAAAATATCACACCAAAAGAACAATATTTTTTGTATTTTCTATTTTTCAATGAATGCAACTCTAAGAATGCAGCTAGTATGAGGTCCTATTCTAATAGGGGGTTAGCAAAGAAAATAACAAAAATAAAAGCAAATAATAGGAAATCAAATAACTTTAAATTTAAATTCCTAAATGGACATAAGCTACCGAACACAACATGCTACAAGTTGAACCTTCGAAGAAATCGGTAGGAAACCAATGAAAACAAGAGCAATGCTTCCTAGAATCCATTGATGCAATTTTCGGTGAGAATCTTTAACAAATCAAATGATGTTTCACTCTTCATCAAATCACAAGGCCACAGAAAGTGCACTTATTTGATAAAAAAATCTATGTAGACACAATCAAGTGATCTCTTCTCAAGCTCGTTACATCAACGAAATTCATATATCTGTAGCAAACACCAGAACTAAATGATCACACAACCATAAACAATGCAATAAACCTTTGGCTCAATCACAATCTCATGAATAAAATTCACAAAATAATGACACATTCAAGAAAGAATAACTACACTCCAAATGCTAGCACCAAAAGCATAACTTTATTTCATAATAATGATAGCCCTTGTTACATTTTACAATGGGGTATTTATAAGAAATCGTATCTTCAATTTGTGTTGATAGTGAGAGATATCTTAATGCAATAAAATTCTTTTAAAACATTAAAACAAACTAAATATATACAAACTTG
This sequence comes from Cupressus sempervirens, assembly GCA_028749045.1. NCBI lineage: Eukaryota > Viridiplantae > Streptophyta > Pinopsida > Cupressales > Cupressaceae > Cupressus > Cupressus sempervirens. The sequence continues at coordinate 842,947,429 of CM053786.1, read as the reverse complement.
TAATCTAACTGGTGCCTAGAGGGACTTCATCCATATTTTATTCATTAGTTGGATGCATGAGCCCTTTACATGTCAAAAACAATGAAAGCATGAGAGAGAAAGTAGGAGGAAGCCATCAGTTGAAGTAGAAGTGCATGGAGACACCAAAAATAGAAGCTGGCCCTTCAGTTGATGTGTGTCAGAGTTAACTTGCCATCAAAATGCATTCCCAATGATGGAAAGTGCTATTTTTAGAATTTCCAGTCAACTATTAGTGCACCTCTGAACTGTGGAGCTCTGGAGCTGTAGAGCTACGGACCTTGACTGGATCAAAATCTCAAAATTTTACTAAGTGTCAAAATTGAAATTCTAGCATTTGGGTTTTGCTCATCTTAATCCTAAAGATATGTTTGGATGTTTGCCCTTGAATTTCTCTATAATCTCAATAATCTTAGCAGCATCGGGAAGATCCAAAGCCTCATACTTATCTTTGGCCTTCTGTTTGTAGTTTTCCACCTCAATTCAAGTTTCTCCAAAATCATTGAGTTTGGTGTCCAATTCTAACAATGCTTCTTCTATCTTGAAGGCTTGTCTGATGTCTTCATCACTAGATGCTTCCTCTAAAGTCTTTCTAAAATTCTCCAACACTACCTCAACTGGTAAAAGCTTCTCTCATTCTTCATCTTAAAAAATATCCAAGCATGCATCACTGTAGAACTTTTCTGCTTCCAAAATTTTCTCTCAGGCTTGGTCCTTGAGCCTATGTATCTCATCATGCAATGTTTCCATCACTTTATTTTCCTCTCGAATCTTTTCTATCTAATCATCTATCATGTCTACTCTTCTCCAGTATATACATCAATCAGAATGTGGTACCTTTGTCCTTTTATGGCTTGTAGAGTTTGTAAATCCTTACTTCAAACCCATACCTCATCCATAATACTGAAGTCCTACCTCAAAATTGCCATGATCTTATCAACATTCTCCTATGTAGCATGTAATAACTTTATACTTATTGTAATTATAGTGACACCCCTATCGTCAAGGTTGTCTCACCAATCCTGACAAGCTCTCAAAAATGGACTGAGCTGTACACCTTCCCCTTTTTTAAGAATGGTAGTCAAAGTCTCCTTAGGGCATTCAGAATCAAGAGGACCAATAACTTCAGCTAAATATCCTTTCAAGATCTCAACTTGCCTTTGAAGTGTTATGATTTCAATCTCATCCTATTCCATATTGTTAAGAACCTCCTTGACTCCCATAGTCATCATCTATCAAGAAGTATCCCATGTAGGCTTTCCTAACATGATATCCTTCACTTCATAATCCTGAAGGCTGATAGCTTCTTCATCTGTACCTTTCGGAGGGTGAGCCACTTGTACAAATAAGTCTTATTTTTGAGTAGTGGTAATGAAAGCAAATGGTGTTACATCATGTAATGGAGAGTCAGGCTTGTTCAAAATCTTTGCAATGTCACAAATATCATCCTCTGAAGCAAGGAATTGATGCTTAGCACTTCTCAATATTTCTTTTTGGAACCATCTCAAGATATGTCTTTGTGTAACCTTAGCTTTGGATGATGAAGGGATGTGTTCAACTACCTCCTTCCCTTTGTCACTCTTTCTTGGAGTCTCCTATTGCGAGGGTTCTTCTTCTATAGTCTCAATTTTTGTAGATCCTATAGTTTGATCCTCAACTTCCTTGGGAGGTTGTTGTATACATTCTACTACTTGTAACTCTTTTGATGGCTCATCAATAACCCTTGGTTCTGGTTCTCCTTGTAATGACAATTCTTTCTAAACATGTTCTTCTGAACTCAGAGGTGGAGGTGTCACTAAAACCTTATCTACCATCATAACTTGAGGTGAAGATGGGGGAGTTGGATGAGGACCTTGTGTCCTAGGTGTCATCTACATCCAATCTTGCTATTAAAATTCACCTGTAGGAGTATCTCTAATCTTATCTCCAACCAATTCTATACCCATTAGCATGAAATCAAAATTTGGAATGGAGAGAATATCATCACCTAGCTCCCTTTGCTCTTTCACCCATTGTTGTACTTCATCTTTTGAAGAAGAGAGTTCTATCATTTTAGGTTGGTTGGGTGGTGGGGTATTTTTGACATTCTTCTTTCTTTCCAATTTTTTGGCTTTGTCCAGTCAAGTTCTCCTTTGTAGAAGCACTTGTGCTGCCTCCTCATCTAACTTTGTTTCATCCTCATCTAATTCTTCCTCGAGAATGGTTTCAAGAATAGATGGATTAGGCACTAATATTTTATGAACTCTTTGCCTCTTGTTCATTCTAACCTTGAACCTCTTTTGCTTCTATGGAACATAGGAGAAGCGGGCTCTTCATGCATCAGATGAATGGATGTCTCTGGAATATCTCCTTCTTCTTGTTGGCTTAAGAAAATAGGAGGCAATAGAAAATCAACCTAGATATGAGAAATTCTAGGGTCTCGGGGGGTCCTGGGGAGTGGATTCATGTTGTTGTGAAGAGGCCTGTTCTTCAACATGCTCTGTATGGATCCTCTTAGGAGAGGCTCTCTTCCTAGTTTCTTTCTTCTTCTCTGAAGGATGGTAGTATCCCACTAGATGATCAAGCCGATAGACTATTTCTAGCTTGATAGGAGATTGGAGTGCAAAGATAGGAACTATGACTTTCCTCCCCTTTACCCTTTCTGGGTGAGCATGTGCATGGAATATCACTGTATCTAGAATTGGATTAAGTGGAAAAGGTTTCTTGATCTAATTCTTTGTCATTCTGATGACATGTCTTGATAGATGATTAATATCATCACCTTCCTCTCTATCAATTTCTACATTTAGGATGGGTCTTTCGCCAACTTTATCTATATTGAATAAGGGATCTAGTAGCTCCTGCGAATCCTGTAGCCTTATCTCATTCGGGATGGTCAAATGGAGAGCCTTCTCTACTAAATAAAAATTCATTCTAAAATAGTCCCCGATACAAACATCATAGTCATTTGTGGCATTCATCTAATGATCTTCAATGGCATCCTCATGGTAGAACTCTTTTCCTGCCAAACTTTCCACTTTACCAACATTGTCAAAGAATGGCTGGGGAAAGTTATATTCTTTGAGAGGATAATTCTCACATTCCCACTTAAAATTTGGGATATCCTACTTTCTCTTTACCTATATGCTCCTATTACAAAAGGCCAATCCCAAAAAGGCCTTCATTGTTTCTTGATCCTCTCATAAGCTAACTCAATCTACCAAGAAATTTCCATTAGAACCAACTTGTCACTTGGGTATCTTGGGAGCTTCTTTGGATGGATGAATGCACCACCAACCTGAATGTATGTGAATGTCTAGTACTAGATGAAATATGCACTAAGAGCTGTGATATGTGCCTTGGCCTCATCAGACAATCTCTTTCCATAATCCCCTTCGATGAATCAAAAGATGGCAAAGATGAAGGCATCATTCATAATTCTATACTCCTTGCTCCATGGTTAGAGATTCTTATTAACTAGCTGAGGATAGACTATATATGGCCATGCATTAGGATCTTGCATACTACCCTTCTTGTACAACTCAAGATAGTTAGTGGCTCTTATTGTAGGTAGATATACCACATAAGAAGTCATATAGAACTTCTTCTTGTCCTTTACTGTCTGCAACTAGTCACACATGTTCTCACTAAGTTTGGTGGCCCAATCCAATGGCATATTTGTGTGTTTGATGGTCTCAATGAAATTAACCATGAATTGAGCAAGATGATTCACTGCAGGCAATCCTGTAACTCTGCTTAGGAGAATGATTGAATATCCAATGTCATCCTTCATGTATCCTCAAGCCATATCTACTTTACTAATTGTCTTCCCCTGATATGGATTCTCAATGAAGTATGAGGAATATATGATGTCGATTGCCTCTTGGTAATGATCCTTATGCCACCTCTCAACTGCTTAATATGAAATCTTGATAAACTGATCAGCTCTAGGTAGGTGAAAAACTCTTTCAATATTATCAGGTCATAGATCTAAGACCACTTCCCTAGTGACACTCTTCACCACCCTTTCCTCAGGAACAAAATGATGAGATAGGGTCATAATCAATTTAGCTGATTGAATGGTTCCAAGATGTGATGTTGCATTTACCAATCTAGAATGAATTAAGGTGGATCTCAAAGAAGATCTTTCAGTTGGGTTGTTACAAACCCTCAAAAACTCTCCCAAGTCTGTGTGTCCAAGTTCTATGGCTTTGATCTTAGAGAATTCATCGTGCACCTGTGACTTCGAGGTTACACCTTGGAACTTGTACATAACTGATTTTTTTGTTGATCTGAATGTGGAGGCCATCTGATTATATTACCTGCATGTCACAAACAAGAAAAAAACTGATTAATTATTGGATATATATAAAATGTAAAAAAAATGTCCTCCTAGAAAACTTATTTAATTTGTTGTTTTTATTTATTTATATATATATATATATACATATATTTATACATATATTTATACATATATATATGTATATATACATATACATATATATATTGGGGTTTTTGAATTTACAAAAAAAAAATTAAATTAAATTAAATTAAAAAAAGGGGGTTTAAAGCATGGTGGTGGCTGCGCGCACAAGTGCTCAAGAGGGTGTGATGGTGGCCACACACATGCACTTAAGAGGGCATAGCGGTGGCCATCTGCGTGCATCCAAAAGGGCACGTGGTGGCGGCTGTGTGTGGCCCAAAAGGCACACGTAACACTGCACCTCACATGGCCCAAAGGGCATGCACAACGTCGCACCATGCGTGGTCCAAAGGGCACGTGCAACATGCACTATGTGCTTCCTCTTGTGGTCACACACATGTGCGTGAAGGCTCTGTGGAGGTTAGGGGGGAAGTGGGTTTGATAACCTCCCCACCTCTTCACCTTTGCCAAGCACGTGCGCAAGATTTTTTTTTTTTTTTTTGGGTTTTTTAGACTTTAAAACTCTAAATTATTTAACCGAGTTTCTTTCTCTCGACTCCTAAACTATGAGTCTAGGAGTAAAAAAAAAGTAGGTGGTCCCCATTCCTAGTAAGGAATGGGGCATGTGTTGTGGAGACCAGAACAGGTAGTATGTGAATCAAGCTTTCATAGAATTTTGCATTATGCATGGCTTACTACATAAATTTTTAGTTCCTCATACCCCTCAACAAAATGGTGTTGCTAAGAGAAAGAATATAACACTACAAAAGATATGCAATTTTCTTTTCAGGATAAAGCAGTCAATTATGCCAACTATATTCAAAATTGAATTCCCCTCAAGGCATTACGCCATATGACTCATGAAGAGGCTTGGTCTCATGCCAAGCCTGATATTTCTACATTCTAAGGTTTTTGTACTAAGGTGTGGGATTTTATTCTTGATGCTCAGAGGAAATCTTTGGAGAAGAAGAGTTAAAATTCATATTTTTTGGCTATTGTGTGGAGGCAAAGGCATATAGGTTGTTTGATCTTGAGTCTAGAGAGGTCTTGTTTTGATGAGATGTCTAGTTCACTTTTCTCTTCTTGATTCTCCTTTATTGGATTCCTCCTCCTTGACTACTCCTTCCTCTTCATCTCTTAAGGATGTTCCATTTTCTGATGATGATGTAGATGTTGATCCATCATATTCACCTCCTCCACTATCACCAATTGCTCCACCTTTTCCCAGGTGGGTCCATGTTATAGTTGAGTCATATGGTTCTTTTCAAGGAGGTCCTATAGGTACTCATCTTACTCTAGCATAGACATGTGGTTCTAATCTTCTGATTCATGCTATTTTTGTAGATCCATAGAGATATTCAGATGCAACTAGACATCTAGAGTGGGATTTGGCTATGGATTATGAGTATTCATCTTTGATGAAGAATCACACATGGGATCCTTTTACTCTTCTAAAAGGAAGAAATTTGGTTCAGTCCAAGTGGTTGTATTGTACCAAGTGTGTTCTAGATGGCTCTATTGATAAGTACAAGGAATTTCTCATTAGGAAGAATTTTTTGTAGGTTGAGGGTATTGATTAATCTGAGACTTTTTCCCCCATTTTTGAGATGAATTCTATTCACTTTTTCCTTTCACTAGCAGCTTCATAGGGATGGCCATTTTTTCAAAATGGATGTAAAGAGTGTGTTCTTGCATGGTGATCTTCATGAGGAGATCTATATGTATTAGCCTCATGGATTTGTGTAGGACTCTTCATTAGTTTGTAGGCTTCAATGTTTATTGTATGGTCTTAAACAAGCCCCTTGGGCCTGGTATGAGAAGATGGACTCGTTTCTACTTTCTACAAACATTACCCAATGTCATTCTAACTATATAGAGTACATCCAATGTCATGGGTTTGATATTGTGATACGAGTTCTCTATGTTGATGATCTCATCATTATCAGCCGCTCATCCTCCATGATTTAGATTATTTAGAGAGAATTGATAGAGTAGTTTGAGATGACAAGTCTCATTCTTTTGCACTATTTTTTGGAAGAATAGGTTACTCAGACTTCTGATGGTATTTCCATCTGTCAGTAGAAGTATGTTCTTGATATGATTTGACACTTTAACATGTTTCATTTCAAGCCTACTCCTACCCCATTTTAGTTAGGTATTGTCTTGTCTATCACTTATCCTATGGCTTCAATTTGTTGTACTTGACACATGATCATCCTAATCTTTCCTTTTTGGTTGGTCTTGTTTCTCAATTTTCCCATGATTCTCATGAGATTCATTGATAGGATTCCAAATGTATCTTGAGGTACATTTAGGGAAATAATCAATTTTACATTGAATATAGTATAGAATCCCCACACATTGTTGGTTTTATTGACTCAGACTGGGCTAGTGATTCTGATGATAGGAAGTCAACTTCTAGCTTCATTTTCTATCTTGGATATATTCCTATCACATGGTCTTGCAAGAATTAATATACTCTTTCACTATCTTCTATAGAGGTTGAGTACTGAGTAGAAGTGTTAGCTAGTTAGGAGCTTCTATGGGTTTGACATTTGATAAATGAATTTGGTTTCCTTCTGATGTTCTCACTATGCTTTGGTGTGATAATTAGAGTTCCATTCATATTTCCTACAACTCAGTAGAGCATTAGTGTACTAATAATATCGAGATTCATATGCACTTCATCTAAAAATTGATCTAGGATGGTGTTCTCATCTTGGAGTACATTCCTATAGAAGAGTAGGTTGTTGACATATTTACTTTAAATCATTTGCATCATCATGCTATTTTGAGTTGGCCACCATTCTTAGGGTGAGGAAATTTGTCCTTTGGGTGTCTTAGTGAGGCCTTCCTTCCTCTTTCATCTTTTTCATTATGTTTCTTCATCTCTTTTTGGAGTGGAATTTTTTTCATGTGGCTTCCTTTATTTCTCCAATTTATAGAGATTTCCCTGTAATTGAGTACCTCATCAGGCCATGTTGTTGGGACCTAAGTTTTTTTTGCATTGTTGCTCATCCTAAGGGTGGGTGTTAGAGTAAAAGTCCTAACTTTAATTGTCTTATTAAAGTTTTATTTTATCCTCTCTTAAAATTTCACCTTTATTCATAGTTGATATTTAATAAATGTTTTTCATTTATTAAATACCTTTATCTCTTTGTGGAATCCATCATAGGATTGCATGGACCCCTTATCTCTTTAGGAGTTCATGAAAAGGATTCCCTTATCACCTTATCCTCCTTAGAGATTGCATGATATCCTTTGTATAGAGATAATCTCTCTTGTAATACATATCTTGAGAATTCATTTCTCATTCATGAGAACAATTCTCATTTTTGCTCAGGACTATATTCTTTCTATTTTGAGAGCAATATTGTCTTCTTTGCTTCATCTTCCTTGTAACAAGTATTTTCTTGTAGGTTATTTCTAGGATCTATTAAGTTGTCATCTTATCAACTTCTACAAGATATTCAAGATCATATTGAGAAAATGTAGCTAGACCTAAAGTCTACAGGACATTCTTTGAGCATGGAAATAAGTTCAAACTCTATTCATTTTAATATTATTTTTTTCTAGGGGAGATTGATTGAATTACAAGCCATGAATGGTCAAATGAGAGATAAATTGATTTCTATTAAATCCATGTTGATACCTCACTTGGAGGTAATGTAGAGAAAGATAGCATTAGTGAAGGAGATAACAAGTAAAGATTCTCATCTCTGTACTATAGAAAGTCTAGTTAATTTAGCTACTCAACTAGAGATTAAAATTTTAGTTTTGGAATATGTTAGAACCAATTGGGATAATAAAATCCCCATGATTATATAGATTCACAAGATATTTTTGGAAAAATATGGTTTGACCCCTTCACCTTAACAACCACACACACACACACACACACACACACACACACACACATACCAACCAAGGGGAATTAGAAGAATAATAATATGTCACAAAGGAAAATTAGATAAATATTGAAGATATGACATAATTGTAATGTATTACTCACTTTTGAAGACATGTTTACATATGATGTATATAGTGAAGTATTTATGAAGACTGAGTCATAGTCTAAGGGGGAGTGCTATTTTTTAATTTTGAATGGAATTATCAATCATGACAAAGTGGTTTTGCCACTAATGTCAAAGGGGGAGATTTTTGATCTCCAATTCATTTTTCCTATTCATGTCAAACACTTAGTCATTTTCTAGTCAAAATTGCTCAATCATTACTACAACTAAGTCACATAATGAAGGCCAAATGATTATGGACTTGTTTACATTTCAGTTTGAATTGAGAAAGTCTAAGGTTATTGAGCACCCTAGTATGTACTAAGTGGCAATTTATGACAAGAAATTCATAACTCAACACACACTAATGTAAATAGTGTTATTTCATGTCTAGTCACACAATAAGTGTCAAGCATTAAGAAGTTGAGTTACAACATAAGTATTAGTTATGACCAAGCATCAGGGTATTCAAGTGTTGAGTTAACCAATTTTTGTATATGTATTTGGAATGACACAAACACTTATGTAAACAATTTTGGTCAACTTCTATATATGATTCAAAGGTTGTGGAAACAACTAAATAGTTATTTATGTATTTTTCAGAGTTCACCAATCCTTATGAAGGCAGTGTAACCAATCAAAAAAATGGAAGGACTAAGTGAAAAAAGTGAGAAATCTATATCATTGATTATAATCTAGAACCTTATCAATTTGGTTATTTACAGATGGTCTAAACCTTAAATTCAAAAGAGGAAAAGGATAGATTAAAGATAAAAGAGTGTGTGTGTATTCATGCATGTGGGCATGTACAAAAGATGTTATGTTTGATGGTTACAAGAAAAGACTGAATAGATAAACCTAGCAATGAAGGACTAAAAAAGGTTTATAAGATAGGAGATTAGATTATAATTTTAAAGAGGAGATTTATTATCTATCATCAACATGCTAATCAAAGGATCAAGTACCGATATATTCTAGAAAGTAAAATAGGGTAAATTTCTTAATAGAGTGGTCCTAACAGAGTGCTTACTTAGTTGTAAGTTCAAACCCTTTAATCAAGGTAGACCAAATAATTATTGTAAGATCTTAGTAGGGAAGATCCCTCATTGGGTAGACCACTATAATTTATTAGACATTGCAGCCTTAATAGGCACACTTTATTTTTTCAATAGTGAAGATTTGTGGGTGTCATCTCCACCCTAGTTTTACCTTCACCTTGGAGAGTTAATTGGTAACCACATCTTTTATATCATTTATTTAAATTTACTTTCATGTTTATAGATGTGATGAATAGTAACATCTATTTCAGTTTATATTTATATTATTCATGATCTTGATATGAGATGGGTTAAAAGTGAATGCATTTGATTTGTTTTAATAAGATAGAAGTTTTATAGATACTGATCCCCCCCCTAGTATCTTACTTTCCCAATAGACTTCCAATAGTTATTTCCCTAGAAATTAGTAGTACATGGTAACATATCTATAAATATTTTATTTTTTGAATATGTTTCTATTTCTTTTTCAAATGGGTAAGTGAACAAAGATGGAGAACAAAAAAGGGGTATAATTGCCACTTTGTTTTTGAAGTCAAATAGATATGAACTTTGACGATAAATTGAAGACAATTGGACTCAATATTTGAAGATATCACAAAAATTAAATTATTATCCCTATAAATTTAGTTTCTAAACTACTAACTTTTTGTTAAATGGTGATGCAGAGCTACACCTCTAAAAAATCCTTTATGAAATTAAGCACTCAATTGGATCTTGGAAATCATGTAATGGATATCTTAACAAATACTTATTCCTTAACTTATTTTGATTCATAGTCCCTTAGTGGACCAACTCACCTTGTCTCAATGTTTTAACTCACCAACTTAGCTTAGTCTTCCCTAGGTGACCTTAAAGGCTTAATTGTCTCAATAGTAGAAATACACTCAAATCTTCATGAAAGGGTTTGAAAACTTGGGCTTAGTCTCAAAAAATATCTCCAACTTGTTAAGATGGCTGGTTTTACTCCCTTAATCCACTACATCACACTTCCTTCAATAGGGCTTCACTTTTTTATAGCCCTTCTAAAATGATTATCTTCCCTTAATTTTGAGATTCCCCCACAAAATGTCCCAAATAAACTAGGTTTTTAGATATGCTTTTGAATTTTTAGAGGTCCTAAAAAACTCTAAATCTAGGTCCAATAATAAGACATATAAAAATATTTTCATTCAATAAGCTACTAGGCCTAATTAGGACAAATTTCTTAAGGAACTAAAAAAAACTTACTTATTTCTCACTAGCAACCATTTTAGAATCTTAAAAATCACAAAAGCATAACAAATACCAATTTTCAACTCTAAATTCAAACATGCACACAAGCTATTCAAGTTTGTTTTCTTTTTCCTTCAAAAATAAGCATCTCCAGCATGCTAGGGTGTTGTTTTAAAATTCAAAATCTCCTTCAATGTGAATGAGTCCACCACAATCTTAAATTTGACCCTTGTAACTATTCCAACTCCAATGGATGTTGATTATGGCTAGAGAAAAGGTAGATAATCACAGGTTTGTTGGAACCCCTCATTTGAAACTCAAAACTAAGTAACTATTAGAATTCTTTATAGTAACTTAGAGGGTGGGGGGGTGAATAAGCTACTCAAGGTCCAATAAAAATTTTCACTTATCCTAGTGAGCCCATTAAACATTCATGTATCCAAGCTTATCAATCTAAACTTGCAGGTTATTGATAAATCAACATGTAACAATAAAATATGAAAGATCAACACATACCATAGTGATTTACGTAGAAACTCAATTTGGGAAAAACCACTAGTAACATGCTACCTTATTTCTCACTCTTCTAAAGTGATGCCCTGTGAAAGGCCTACCTTGTTAAAGAAACACCCACTATTAAATGTGACCCTATTAAGGGATCTCAACCACGCTATTAGGAGTGAGCTTGGTTAAAGGACTTTAGAACATTCACTTGGAATGCCACCTTGTTAAAGGATTTTCAAATGGTTGTTAAACCAATATTAGTCCAAAGGATTTTCCCTAACTGATATAATTGCTAGAGAGTATTCAATAAGGGCTTTTGACCTAAAAACACTTACAACTTGACTTGTTGATATCAAATCACAATTTAGTTCATAAATCTTCTTGGGTTTTAGTCTCTATAGTTTTGATAGCTTGTTCCCTCTTCAAACTTCTATCTCCTTAAGCTTCTTTCTTGTTGTACTAATGTAGTCACTCAAGTGGTCCTTTGACAAAGTAGAGCATCTATACTTTGTTCTCTTAGGTTTTCTCTTAACCTTCTAAATGCCTTCTCCTTGGCACCACTCTCTAATCTACTATACCACTTTCTATCTATCTTTATCTTATGACCTTGCATTCCTTAAATAGGAATTTTCAATTTTTTTCCCACTCTAATTTCCCTCATCTAAATTAGGTTTTGAATGGATTAGGTAGGATATAATGTATTTTTCCCTTATCTTGTTTCCTTCTAGAAACTTCATGTAGAATCCACCTATAATCTCCTAAAAATAGTTAGCCTAGAATTCTATACCACCAGCTCTTTCATCCTTATCTCCCATTTGATTCAAAAAATTCAAGGTAACAAACTTATTGGCTCAGATCTGGTGAGTCTTTGACTTTGCAAATAATGCAATAGCTCAGCACTATTGACTTTCTGATGCTCAACACATACTATGTTACTTGACACCTATTACATTTTTATTCAGTATTAACTATGTTTTTCTAATGCTCAAGACATGTTACATTTTTTTCAGCACTAATTAATAATCTTCTTGGCATGAACTAACTTTTCTTGGCACTCATTGTAGACTTTGTTCCAGCTTTGTAGACAATCTTTGTTATAACTTATTCTTCTAAAGTTTCTAAGTGTATCCAACCTTTTTATCTTCAAGTATATTACCAATACATTATTTCACCATTGTCTTAACTAATCCTTGCACTTCATTACAAAATTATAACTCAACCTTTCCTCTAGGTGTTGTTACATCTTATTGATTAAATCCTCTTCATCAATCAACTAAGTGATAGTGCTTGGATCTTATATTCAATTGTCTTACCAGAAAATAACAGGTTTGACATCAGTGACAAAACAATGATTGAAACATACTTTTTCAAAAATTTCTCTAATTCATCAATGATCTTTTCACTCATCAGATTCCAACAATCTCCCTCTTTGGCATTGATGGCAAACCAAACTAATCAACCAAGTTACTTAAATGAAAAACATAATAGTAAGACAATGCCAAAAAGAATCTTGTTGATAAACTTTTCTTTTTCAACAACTTTCATATCTCCCTCTTTGTTGATACACTATTTCCTTTGATTTTCTCCCTCTTAGATCTGTTATCCTAGATCTTTTTGATTCTCCCTCTTGGCTATTTCATCTCCTCTTTGTCTTTTTTCTATTCATTTCTCTATTCTTCTTGATCAATTTCTCTCTCATAAGTTTTGATCATTTTTTACTATTTCTCCCTCTTTGAAAACAATGCCAAAGACATAACAGCTTAACATCTTCAATTATGTAGATGTAGACTTTTCAATTTTAGTTTCTCCCTCTATCACTATGTGTTTGACTAATTTGGAATTTTAGTACTTTACATACTTCAGGAAAAACCTAAAGTATGATCCTCTGCATCAATTTTTGTCATTAAATAATTAGCCTATTTGATAAAGGGTAGTTCTACTGTTACTCAAATAGACTTTGATAGGGGTATTACCCCTAGCTTATCTCTAAGATATTCATATGCATCCTTAGGTAATTTTTTTGTGAAGATAATAGCAATTTGTTCCTTTGAATTCACATATTCCATCTTCAACTCTTTTTCTTCCACTAATTCTCTCACATAATGATACTTAATTACAATATGCTTTGTTTTAGCATGCATCACAAGATTTGTTGATATGTTGATGGCATTGGTATTGTCACAATAAAGGAGCACTGGTTTAGTTATCTCTTCCTTCATACCTTTGAGTAGATGCTTGATCCAAACAATGTTTGTGCAATTTATGGCAGCAACAACATACTCAGCTTTAGCTGTGGATTGTGAGGTATAACTTTTCTTTTTGCTAGCCCAAGTGACTAATCTTTTGCCTAAAAAGAATGCTCCTCCACTAGTTTTTTTTCTATCATCTATATTACCTCCTTAGTGCACTTTAGTGTAGGCATTTAACTCAAAATTTTCAGTCCTCTTATAATATAAGCTAAAGTCTTTTGTTCCTTTTAGGTACCTCATTATTCTCTTTACTACCATAAGATGACTTTCTCTTGGGTTTGCAAAAAGTCTTGCTACTATTCCAACAGACAATGCCATGTTAGGTCTACTATGTACAACATATTGGAGCTTTTCAATCATTGATCTATACAATGTCTAATTTACTTCAGTTGATTCATCATTCTTTGATAACATATGTCCTGTTATCAGTGGTGTACAGACTGGTTTTGAGTCTTTTAGTCCAAATGTTTTGAGTATCTCCTTGATGTATTTTGATTGGGTCACAAATATGCCATATTTTAGTTGATAGACTTGCAATCCAATGAAGAATTTGATTTCCCCAAACTTGACATTTCAAACTCATATTTCATATGATCAAAAAAATCTTTGCATAGGGCATCCTTTCCTCCAAATATTATATCATCAAAAAAGATTTCAGATATCAGAATGTCCTTACCTTTTTCAGTCTTGATATATAGGTTGTTGTTGTCATCTGTTCTCTCAAATCCAATCTTTACAAGATATTTGTGAAGTCTCTCATACCATGCTCTAAGAACTTGTTTCAAACCTTAGAGTTCTTTATGCAATTTGCATAACATATCCTTGTTGTTGTCATCAACAAATCCCTCTAGTTATTCTATGTAGACTTCCTCTTCTAGTATACCATTTAGAAATAAAGACTTAACATCCATCTAGTAGACTTTAAAATGTTTGTAAGCAGCATATGTAACTAAATTTTTTACTCGTTCTATCCTTGCAATAGGGAAAAATGCTTCCCCATAGTCTAGTCCTTCTTCTTGAGTATAACCTTTACAAACTAGTCTGGCTTTGTTTCTTGTGATCTCACCATTCTCTCTTAGCTTGTTCCTAAATACCCACTTAGAACAAATCACATTCTTGTCAGCTGGTCTTGGAACTAAACTCCAAGTTTTGTTCTTCTCTATCTATTCAATCTCCTCTTCGATAACTTTGCACCAACCATCATCTTCTAGTGCATCTTTCAATGTTTAGGGTTCTATCTTGCTTAATAGACATGATTCATTTCTTCATTTGATCTTTGTCATTGGTCTAGCTTCCTTGTTACCAATGATTTGTTTAGTAGGGTGATATCTTCGCACATACTTGGATAGCTTTGGTTCTATCATTGTTTCCATGTTTGGTCTCTCAACTTTAGAGTCACTATGCACATCTTTTCAGGTAACTCAACATCTCTTTAATGTGTACTAACTTTAGAATCGGAATGTACATTTTCTTCATTCTACAACTCAGCATCTGAATGTAACTTGGTAGATATTGAAACTTGTTGCTAGTTGACTATTGGATTATAAGCTTCTTCTTTAGCAGGCATTCCTTGATAGAAGTATACAAAAGATCTATATTCTTTTGGTCTTTTGATGGATTTATCATCATGAGCTTTTGTATATTCATCAAAATTTACATTTGCACTCTCCACAATTTTTTTAGTGTCAATATCTAAACACTTGTATGCTTTACTTCTAGTGGAGTATCCAAGGAATATACTTTCATCACTCTTTGCATCAAACTTTCCATTTCTAGAATCTTTAAGAATATAGCATTTACTACCAAATACATTGAAATATTTCACATTGGGTGAGTTACCATACCATAATTCAAAAGGTGTTGCATCTATACCTTTCTTAATTTGTACTTAGTTCAAGGTGTAGACAGTTGTACTTACTACTTCTCTCCAGTACTTTAGAGAAACTTTTTTCTCCATCATAAATGTCTTGGCATAGTCTATTACTAATCTATTTATTCTCTTAGCAATTCCATTCTATGGGGGAGTCCTTGGTGCTGATGTCTGTCTCTTGATTCCTTTTTCATTACAGGACATCTCAAATTCTTTTAATGTGAACTCTCCTCATCTGTCTGATCTCAAGCATTTCAAGTTATTTCCTATTTCCTTTTCAACCCTTTCCAAATACCACTTAAACATTGAAGAGCATCAAATTTTTGTAGTCATCTACAAAAAAAATTATGTATCTTTCTCCCTTGTAACTTTGTACTTCTATAGGTCCACACAAGTTAGTATGAACAATCTCTAAACCATCTTTTGAAGTAAAAGTTCTTCTTTTGAAACTTGACTTGGTCATCTTGCCTAATTGACATTGTTTGCACATTATATTGTTAGACTTTTTTAGTTTAGGCAAACCTCTTACTTTCTTCATATTGTTGATGGTAATGAAGTTATTAAAGTTGACATGATGTAGACTTTTATGCCATAACCAAAAATCATCAATTTTAAAAATAAGACAAGTGGCATCATCAATATCGAAATAAAATAGATTGCTCCTAGTTTAGTCTCCTTTTCCTATCAAATTTCCATTTATGTCAAAAATCTTGGCAGTTTTGTTTCCAAATTCAACTTTGCAACCTATGTTACTTAGTTATGACACACTCAACAAATTCATCACATGAAATTGTTTCTAGTGAGCTTAATGGAACCTTTTCCTTTTATTAAACATGGAGCATCATTACCAATCCATCATAATGAGTTAATGTAGTGAACTTACCTTTTTCTCTTGTCATGTGGTGTGAGCAAGCACTATCAATGATCCATTTATCATTCTTGTTTACATAGGTTACAAGAGCAATTGCTTCATCTTCATCTGACTCATCCTTCATAGCGACATAGACTACATCATTATTATTTTCATCTAAATTACCTCCTTCTACAATGTAGCACTTTTTGCCTTTATCTTTGTACTTTCTATTGTCTTTACTTCTATTTCCTTTGTATTTGTCATTTCCTTTGAAGTTTCTATTCTTTGGACACCTAGTAGCAATATATCTTACTTCATTGCAATTGAAACAAATAATGGGCAACTTACCTTTGAATTTTCTTTTTCCTCTGTGAAATCTCCTTGCTAGCAATGCTTCCAATTGTTTAACATCTTCTTCTTTAGTGTCAGTGTCACTAGAGACATTTTTATCCTTCTCTTCTTCCTTTTCTTCTTTTCATTAGAATCCTTCAGCAAAAACTCAGCCTTGAAAGTATATTCAAGGCTCTCTGGCTTGTAATTGTCAAAGTTGGATAACTCAAATGCAGTGAGTCTTTCTAGTAGACCTTCAAGAGATAATTTATTTCTTGGTATGCATCTCAACTCTTGGATGGATGATACTCTAATAGCATAGATAGGTAGTAAGGTTATTAAAACTTTACTAAGAACAATTTCATCATCTAAATGACCAGCAACACTTCTTATTGCACTTACCACTTCTTTTATTCTAGAGGTATATTGAGCAATGTTCTCACCTTCCTCCATTCTCATGTCATCAAACTTTCCTCTAAGGATTTCTAATTTTGATCTTTGGAAATTTTTATCTCCTCCATAAATAGTTGTTAGGGCATCCCACATCTTGAATGCAGTATCACATCCCTTGATGTCATCAAATTCAGCATAGTTGAGTGTAGAGGCAATCTCCAACATTTCCTAATTGTGCTCCTTCTTCTCTTTCATATCTTTAACAATAGGGACACTAGTTGGAGAAACATGTTCTATTGTAATTGATGTTTGTGCATGATCACCTATTGATCCAAGGTGCAACTTCATTAAACTTTTCCATATAGCAAAGTTGTCTTTGTTAAGCTTGGAAACTTCTCTCTTAGACATCTTGATCTTTGTGCTTCTAGTACCTTCGAACTAAATCAGCAGATGGATTTGGTACCAATTGTTAGAATTCTTTAGCATAACTATGGGGGTGGGGGGGGGGGGGGGCATGTGGGGTGAATCAGTTACTCAAGGTCCAATAAAACTTTTCACTTATCCTAGTGAGCCCATTAAAAATTCATGCATCCAAGCTTATCAATCTAAACTTGCAGGTTATTGATAAATCAACATGCAACAACATGAAAGATCAACACATAACATAGTGATTTATGTGGAAATCTAATTTTTTGAAAAACCACCAGTAACATGCTACCTTGATTCTCACTCTTCTGAAGTGATGCCTTGTGAAAGGCTTACAAAGTTAAAGGCTACAACACACACTATTAAATGTGACCCTATTAAAGGATTTCAATCACCTTGTTAGGAGTGAGATTGGTTTAAGGACTTTAAAACATTCACTTGGAATGCCACCCTATTAAAGGATTTTCAAATGGCTATTAAACCAACCTTAGACCAAAGGATTTTTACTAACTAATAAAATTGCTAGAGAGTATTCAATAAGGGCTTTTAACCTAAAAAGATTAACAACTTGACTTGCTAATACCAAATCACAATTTAGTTTGCAAATCTGCTTGGGTTTTAGTCTCTATAATTCTAACAACTTGTTCCCTCTTCAAAATTTTGTCTCCTGAATATTTTTTCCTTTTGTACCAATTTAGTCACTCAAGTGGTCCCTTGATGAAGCAAAGCATCTATACTCTATTCTCTTAGGTTTTCTCTTAACCTTCTAAATTCCTCATCCTTGGCACCACCCTCCAATCTACTTGACCACTTTCTATCTATCTTCATCTTATGACCTTGCATTCCTTAAATAGGAATTTTTATTTCTTTTCCTGCTCCAATTTTCCTTGCTTAAATTAGGGTTTGAATGGATTAGGTAGGATATAATATGTCTGTCCCTTATCTTGTTTCCTTCTAGAAACTTCATGTAGAATCCACTTGTTAGCCTAGAATTTTGTACCACCAGCTCATCATCCTTATCTCCTATCTAGTTCACAAAATTCAAGGTAAAAAACTTATCAGCTTAGATTTGGTGAATCTTTGACTTTTCAAATAATGCAGTAGCTCAATACTATTAACTTTATGATGCTTGACACATACTGTGTTACTCAGCACCTATTACATTTTTACTCAGCATCAACAATGTTTTTATGATGCTCGACACTTGTTACATTTTGCTTGGCACCAACTAAGTTACTTGACACACACTAGATTTTTCATTTACTCGACACTAACTGATAATCTTCTTGACATGAACTAGCTTTTCTTGACACCCACTATAGACTTTGTTTAGGCTTTGTAGATAGTCTTTGTTATAACTTGTTCTTCTAAAGTTTCCAAGTGTAGCCAACCTTTGTATCTTTCTAGAAAATATTAGGTTTGACATCAGTCAGAAAACAATGATTGAGACATATGTTCTTCTTCAACAATCTCCCTTTTTCAAAAATGATATTTTCAATCAAATTTCAAAATATAATAAGATACACGAAGATACAAAGGTTGGCTACACTTAGAAACTTTAGAAGAATAGGTAATACTAAGATTGTCTACAAAGCTTGACCAAAGTTGATAGTGGGTGCCAAGAAAAGTTAGTTCATTCTGAGAAAAATATCAGCTGATACCGAGTAAAAGAAAATTCTAGTGTGTGTCAAATAACATAGTTAGTGCCAAGAAAAATGAAATAGGTTTTGAGCATCAATAAATTGGAGTTGATGCCAAGTGAAAATAGAATAGATGTTGAGAAATACAGTATGTGTCGAGCATCAAAAGGTTAATAATGCCAAGCTATTGCATTATTAGAAAAGTCAAAGATTCACCAAATTTGAGCCAACAAGTTTGTTATCTTGAATTTTGTGAACCAAGTGGAAGATAAGGAGGATGAGTTTGTGGTACAGAATTTGAGGTTAACCATTTTTAGGTAATTTCAAATGGATTCTAGGAGAATCTTCTAGAAAAAATAAGATAAGGGGTAGATTCATTGTATCCTACCTAATCTATCCAAACCCTAAATTGGATGAGGGAAAACGCAGTAGAAAAAGTATTCTAATTTCCTATTTAAGGAATGACTACTCATGAAGAAAAGAGTTGGAGTGTGTGGTGTCAAAGAGAAGACATTGAGAGGGTTAGAAAAGACAAAGGAAGAATAGAGACAAAGACTCTACTTTTTCAAGTGACCACAAGAGTGACTACATTGGCACAACAAGAAAAAGTGGTGTAGGAGCACCCACATAAAGTATTTAGGTCAAGTTTTATGCACAAGCCAACTTGAGAAATTTATCCCAATTTTTTCATTAAGATAAGATCTTATCTTGGGATTTGTTTAGACCATTGTGGGGTCATTCTTCCCTATTCTATATTGATCAAGAATTTTCTATATTGTAATAATCTAGAATGTTCTATATACTATCCTAGCAAGTATAAATAGAGTTTTAGGTTTAGGTTTAGGTCAAGTTTTTGGATAGAAAGTTATGGGGAGAAGAAATTTGTAGGAAAGTAAGTGTATGTATTGTTCATTTGATAAATCAATTAGAATAATTTTATTATCTATCTCTTGCTAGTGCTAGTTCCTTTTATTTTTGCTTCCATTGAATTTTATCTTTACATCATTTTTGGTATCAGAGCTTGGGGAAAGCTCTTGAGGCAATGATATTTTATGTTTGGATCAAAGTCAAAAGCTAAAACATCAAACATGGTCACCAATGTTGAACTGGCAAAGAAGATGCAAGAACAAGAGAAAATCAATAAGTGGTTATTAGATGAATATGAGAAGATGAAGGGCTAGATGGAAAAGAGAGCAAAGGTTCCTTTAGAGCAAGAGGAAGAAGGGGAAGAAGAGGATACCCCTGAGTAGGAGGTGGTTAAGTTACCTGTAGACCAAAGATATTTCATAGAAGCCCTTGAAAGAGTTGGCAAGAAGGATGCCAAAGGTGACCTACCCATCTTCTCAGGAAAGATGGATGATAATGTTGTTGTGGATTGGATAGAAGCCTTGAACAACCACTTAGATTGTGAAAATATAGTAAAAAGGGACAAGGTAAAAATTTCCAAGTCAAAGTTGAAGGGGCTAGCCCTCACTTGGTGGAATTTCACTCAAGGAGAAAGGGCCAAAGAAGGTAAGAAGATGATAACTTCATGGGAAAGGATGTGTGCCAAGGTGAGAGAAACATACATACCTAAAGATTATGAAATCCAACTTCATCAAAGGAGAAAAAGTTTAAGACAAAAGGAGCTAGATGTCATTGCCTATACTGAAGAATTTCAAAAATTAAGCTTGAGGGCAAAGCAAAGTGAATGTGAAAGTGTAAAAGTTGCTAGATATCTCACTGGATTGAGGTTGAACATTCAAGAAGAACTTAATTTATTGTGTCCTAATATAGTACAAAATTTTTATCAACTAGCATTGAAGGTGGAAGCCAAATTGAAAAGAAGGCAAGAAAAAAATAGAAGAAATCAAAGGGGAAGAGGAAATTTCCAAGGAAGAGGAAAAAACCATGAAGATCATAACGAGATAAAGCAAGAAACTAGTCAAAGTGAAGAAAATTTTAGAGGTATCTTCAAAGGTAGAAGATGCAATTCAAGAGGTGGTTTTGGTGGTAGAAGGACAAGTTTGATTATTTGTTTCAATTGCAATAAGGA
Source organism: Cupressus sempervirens (assembly GCA_028749045.1). Taxonomy (NCBI): domain Eukaryota; kingdom Viridiplantae; phylum Streptophyta; class Pinopsida; order Cupressales; family Cupressaceae; genus Cupressus; species Cupressus sempervirens. The sequence goes on along the minus strand of CM053786.1, from coordinate 842,926,426 downwards.
GGGACATTATGCATCTAGGTGTTTAGATAGAGCAAGTTCAAGTTTACAAGGTGAAAGAACACATTTGGTACAAGATGATGAATACCAAGAGAAGGAGATGGCTGAATCATATAGTGTGCCTAAAAGAGGAGAAAGTTTAATGATGAGAAGAACACTTTTGAAAGTGCCTACTACCATTGAACCACCATAAAGGAAAACTATCTTTAGGACAACTTGCAAATTTGGAGGTAAGGTATGTAAAGTCATTATTGACTCAAGATCTACTGAAAATTTAGTTTCTCTTGAGATGGTTGAGAAGTTAAAACTTAGGAGAATACCTCATCCTTTTCCTTATATGGTTTCATGGCTTAAAAAGGGTCAACAAACTCTTGTAAATGAGCAATCATGGGTTGATTTTCAGATTGGAAAGTATAAGGACAAAATTTTGTGTGATATAGTTGACATGGATGAATATCACCTATTACTTGGTAGGCCCTGGCAGTATGACTTGTAGGCACAACATGATGGAAAACTCAATATATACACCATCAAGAAGGATGGAAAGGTGATTAGATTGATTCCATTTGTTGATCATGAAGAAGTGGAAGAAAATAAAGAAAGGGAAGCCAAAATTATGATGGTTGATAAAAAGAAATTCTTATAAGACATGAATGATGAACCTAAACCTTGTTTTCTTTTACTGCCTAACCCACAACCACAAGAACCCATTGGAAATGATAGAAAAGAGGCTAAAAAAAAGAATAAAATTCCTAATGAAGTGAAAGAACTTTTGGGTAAGTATGAAGGTTTGATTTCAAAAGGTATGCCAAAGTCTTTACCACCCCTATGAGACATTATTCATTGTATTGATTTCATTCCTAGAGCTACTTTACCCAATAAGGCTGAATACAAGATGACACCTCAACAAAATGAGGAGATTTCTAGACAAGTAAAGGGGTTACTCAATTCTGGCTTGATTGCAAAAAGCTTAAGCCCATGTACTGTACCTACTATTTTGGCACCAAAGAAGAAAGGAACCTAGAGGCTTTGCATTGATTCTAGAGCCATTAATAAGATTATAATTAGATATAGGTTTCCAATGCCAAGAATTGAAGATTTTCTTGATTGTTTGGGAGCTACAAAGTATTTCTCCAAGATTGACTTAAAAAGTGGGTACCATCAAATAAGGAAAAGAGTTGGAGATGAGTGGAAGACAACATTCAAAACCAATGATGGATTATATGAATGGAAGGTAATGCCATTTGGACTCTCTAATGCTCCTAGTACCTTCATGAGACTTATGAATGATATACTCAAAGACTTCAATGGTAAGTTCATCACAGTATATTTATATGACATATTAATTTTTAGAAAGACAAAGGAGGAACACCTAGATCACATTGACATGGTTTTGAGAAGACTTCATGAGGAGAAATTGGTAATAAATTTGGAAAAGTGTTTGTTCATGCAAGAGGAGCTGACATATATTGGTTTTGTGATCTCCTAAGGTAGCTTGAAGATGGCTAAAGATAAGGTAAGTGCTATACTATCCTAGCCACCCCCAAAAATAGTTGGAGATGTTAGAAGCTTTCATGGTCTTGCTACATTTTATAGGAAATTCATAAGAAACTTTAGTCATATAAACTATTAAAGGATGAAGGAAGTATAAGTTTGCATGTAGTCAATCAGAAAATGAAGCTTTTGAATTTCTTAAGAAAAAGGTTAGTGAGCAGCCAATTCTTTCTTTACCTAATTTTAACAAAGTCTTCCAAGTAGAATGTGATGCTAGCAAGGTTACTATAGGGGCAGTTCTTAGTTAAGAAGGAAAACTAGTGGCTTTCTCAAGTGAAAAGCTCAATGAAGACAAGTAGAAATACTCTTCATATGACCTAGAAATGTATGCATTGGTTCAAGCTCTCAAAAGGTGGAGACATTACTTGTTGCCAAAGGAGTTTTTTGTGTATACTGATAACCAAGCACTCAATTTTTTGAATAGCCAAGAAAAATTAAATCATAGGCACATGAAATGGATGGATTATTTACAAGCCTATACTTTCACCATCAAGCATAAGAAGGGAATATCAAACAAGGTTGTTGATGCTCTTAGTAGAAGGAATTTGACTATCTCCCAAATGCAACTAGAAAGTGTGGGAATTGAAGCACTCAAGGACATGTATGTAGTAGATCCAAATTTTGGTGACATCTAAAAGGTATGTATGGAATTTTGTGAGAGATACCAAGCTGATTTTCCTAATTTTTTGATACAAGATAGACTCCTTTTCAAAGGAGGACAACTATGCGTACCCAAGTGCTCTATGAGGACAAACATTATCAAAGAGAAGCACAGTGGAATAATGGGTGGACATTTGGGTTTGGATAAAACCTTAGAATTGGTTAGGAGGTACAATTATTGGCCTAAACTTCAAACTAATGTTAGAAACTTTGTAGAAACATGTATGATTTGTCAAAGGGCCAAAGGAAGTACTACAATTGCTAGGCTTTATCAACCTTTGCCAATACCATCTAGACCCTAGGAAAGCATAATGATGTATTTTGTAATGGGGCTGCCATGGACACAAAAGGGGAATGATAGTGTATTTTTTGTAGTAGATAGGTTTTGAAAAATGACTCACTTCTTACCATGTAAGTCAACCTATGATGCTTCTCATATAGCAGATCCTTTTTTCAAGTAAGTCATAAGGATTCATGGGCTACCTCTCAACATAGTTTCAGACAGGGATGTGAAGTTTGTAGGACACTTTTGGAGAACTTTATGGAGGAAACTTGGAACCAATTTATCATTGTCATCAACCTACCACTCTCAAACTGATGGCCAAACAAAGGTAGTTAATAGAACATTGAGAAATTTGTTAAGAACACTGACAAAACAACATGCAGCAAAATGTGATGTAATCCTACCCCAAGATGAATTTGCATATAATGACTCCATCAATAGAAGTATAAGAAAGTCATGATTTCAAGTGGTTTATGGAATTCATTCCAGAGGAATTTTTGAGTTAAGAGACATGAGTTCATAGCAACAAGTTAGTGCCCAAGGAGAAGAATTTGTTATAGCCATAAAAGAAATCCATGATGAAGTCAAATCACAACTCCAAAAAATATCTGGCAAGTATAAGAAGCATGCAGATCAAAAATGGAGACACTTAGAATTTGAAGTGGGAGATTTTGTATGGGAAAATCTCAAGAGAGGCTACCAAAAGGTAAATCTACCAAGCTTATGTTGAGAAAACTAGGTCCTTGTCAAATATTGAAGAAGTTTGGAACCAATTCTTATGAGATTCAATTGCCACCTGAGATTGGCATTTCTCTTGTATTCAACATAGAAGACCTCACACCCTTCAAAGCATCCACTGTAGAAATTGATACAGGACAAATTGTTGATACAGAAGACATTCAATGTCTATCATTTAATAAGACACCACAACTAGAAATGATACTTGATACCAAAGTCATAAAGCAAAAAAGAGGAAAGGAGTCCAAGCATTATCTGGTAAAACTTAGAGGTTATTCAAATGTAGATACTGTGTGGATGACCGAATAAGATATCAAGAAGCAGGGTACCACTCTACAAAAGTTCACCTCAAGTAGGCTTGAGATAAAATTTCCTATGGAGTATGGTGTAGGAGTTCCCACATAAAGTATTTAGGTCAAGTTTTATGCATGAGCCGACTTGAGAAATTTATCTTGATTTCGTCATTAGGATAAGATCTTTTCTTGAGATTTGTTTAGACCATTGTGGGGCCATTCTTCCCTATTCTATATTGATCTAGAATTTTCTATATTGTAATTATCTAGAATTTTTTGTATACTATCCTAGCAAGTATAAATAGAGTTTTAGGTTTAGGTTTAGATCAAGTTTTTGGATAGAAAGTTACGAGGAGAAGAAATTTGTAGGAAAGCAAGTGTATATATTATTCATTTGATAAATCAATTAGAAGAATTTTATTATATATCTCTTGTTGGTGTTGGTTCCTTTTGTTTTTGCTTCCATTGAATTTTATCTCTACATCAAAAAGGCTTAAGGAGACAAAGCATGAAGAGTGAACAAGCTGTCAAAATTGAAGAGATTGAAAGCCAAGTAGAATTGAGAACTGAATTATGAGCTAAGATCTACAAGAAAAGTTGTAAGTTGTATCAGATCAAAACTCTACTATTACTCTAACAATTATATCAGTTAGGGAAAAATCCTTTGGACTAAGGTTGACTTAATAGTCATTATAAAATAAATTAATAGGGTGGCATTCCAAGTGAATGACCTAAAGTCCTTTAACTAGGTTCATTTCTAATAGGGTGATTGAAATCCCTTAATTGGGTCACATTTAACAGTGTCTATTGTAACCTTTAACATGGTTGGCCTTTCACAAAGTATCAGTTTAGAAGAGTAAGAAAGAAGTAGCATGTTACTGGTGGTTTTTCTAAAATTGGGTTTCCATGTTAAATCATTGTGTTATGTGTTTTGATCTTTCATGTTTAGTTGTTGCATGTTGGTTTATCAATAACTTGCAAGTTTGAGTGATTAGCTTCAATGCATGAATGTTTAATGGGTTTACTAAGCTGAAGTAAATTTTTTATTGGTATATCTAGACCTTGAATAAAAAATTCACCCCCCCCTTCTTAGTTAGTCTAAAGAATTCTGACAATTGGTATTAGAGCCATCTTCTGATTGAACTAGTTTGAAGGTAACAGAAGCATAAAGATTAAGCTATCCAAAAGAGAAATACCCAAGCTCAATAGAGACAACTTCCTTGCATGGAAAAGTCTAATGCGATTGTATCTTAGAGGAATAGAAGATCATGCAAAATCCTTAATAATAGTGGAACATGTTGATCTAGTTGATGTGCCTATTGTAGAAGATATGAGGAAGAAGAAGGAGCACAATTAGGCAATGTTAGAGATTGCATCTTTCCTCAAATATGTAGAATTTGATGACATCAAGGGATGTAACACTACTTACAAGATGTGGGAAGCCTCTAAAACCATCTATGGAGGAGATAAAAATTTACAAAGAGCCAAGCCAGACAACCTTAGAGGTAAGTTTGATGATATGAGAATGGAAGAAGTTGAGAACACTGCTCAATATGTTGCTAGAAAAAAGAAGTTGTTAGTGCTATAAAAGGTGCAACTAGTCATATGGATGATGCCACTATTCTAAGTAAAGTCTTAAGAAGATTATTTATTGTCTATGCTATTAGCGTATGCTATCCAGGAATTGAGATGCATTCCAGGGAAAAATCTAACCCTTGAAGGTCTAGTTGGAAGACTCACTACTTTTGAGTTATCCACCTTTAACAACTTTGACATACTCTACAAATCTATGTTGATAGCACAAGAATATGTGAATCTTTAGGTCAAATTCTTTCTCCCATTTTTTAGCTTCCTGGGGAAACCCAGTGACCTTGGTTATCACTACCTCTGAGAACTCAATTGTTAGACCTTTAACTACTACAACACCATCCATTAAGGTGGTCATGAACTAAAGATCTACCTCTTCATCAAATTTTTTCAAACTAAGAAAATAATCCGACCATCCTCTTCTTCTAACCATTTCATAGTTGACTGCATCTCCCAAAAGAAATCAATGATCAATAGGCTCATTCCTCTGTATACCTCCACCCATGATTAATTATAGCTAAATTATAGAAAAACATAATCTTTCAAAGCTTAGTAGATCAAGGTTTACAACATTGGCCTTGGCTCTATTAGCATGAATGTTGATGCTATGGGGTAGTAGTGCAAAATAGTGTTATGACTATGTTTGGCATTGATGACAACATAGTAAGACTGACATAGTCGCAGAATAAGATTTATGTATTGAGAACATCACATTGCATATCTACCCATACTCAATTAATAGCATATACTATGACATGTGGTCAAGTGCACAGAACTTGAATCAATATCATACAGAAGATATTAATGATTTATAGAGAACCGCAGGGAAATAGAGCATTGGGAAAGCAATCTCTATTGTATGATCAATAGAACACATTGTGTTTAGAATGAAGGGTTGCATAGTTAACTAGAGAAAGTACACTAACAATTTATGACATCAAAAAGTGCATCGATATGAAAGTTGCATGTGTGGAATTTTGGAACAACTATGAGCTAACAACATTAATTGATAGTGTATTTCATTTAATCAAATATGGAGTTCACTCAAAATATTAATACTTGAGTATGGTATTGTTGCCCCACTTTTCATCCTACACCCATGCTATCAAAGCAAAAGATTTTAAAATTTTAATGTCTCATAGTTAGGTCTGGTCTTGTTGGAGTCTAGGTCTAAGTCTTCCTTGGATAGGTTGTCCTTGCCAGGTTTCCCTGCCATTGCCTTCTTCTTTTCAAGCCAGGTGGGTTATTTGGAAGTCCTGTCATGATGGCTAGGTGATAGATCCCAACCTGGCAAGGATATCATGCTCCCATTGGTGATCTCTTTCAGATGGAATGGTGATTGAAGTCATGATAATGTAGTGATAGAGCTGGTGTGGACTATTCAGTGATGATCATTTCATGTGTTAATGTGAAGAGGGTCCATTCCTTTATATAAGTGGTCTTTGCAAATTAAGTACTAAGACTATTATGGTGATCTTAACTTTTAGTGATTACAGAGGCAACAAGTTTCCTAAATTGTCTTCAGTAATTTGAGTTTGGTGTTTCTTTTCAAATTGAATCATTAAGTTGTGAAGTGGAACTGTCTTGAGCTAGTTCCTATTGAAACAATGTTGGAATTTCTTCTTCTTCTTCTTTTTTCCCTTATGTTTGAAAAAGCTTTGAAGAATGACCCATTATGTAGAAAGAAAATTGGGCTCTTAGTATCAGTTGAACAAAAGATATGGCTATTTAAATGCGATAGTTTACTACAATATGGGACAGTGCCAATGATCAGCATATAAGCATCATTGAAACAATAATATGAGTGATATGATGTGATGATGGGGTGTGAAAAAAAATGCATCAAATATAATGGCTATGCATTTTATTTTATTTTTAAATCATACTCTAAGCTCAGGTTTTAGCTCTTTTTCGAGCTTGAATACATACTATATCCTCAGTTATATATTGATCAAATTGACCTTCATAATGACATAAAAGTTCAAATAGAGATTAATGGAAAGATGACCAATTATTGACAAAGGATTTGCAAAATACGATCTTTCAAAATTGTAAAAGTCGTGTGTTATGAAGCTTCGGCTTATTGCATTTTTGAAGTGCAATTAGCCAATTCTCAAAGGACTTCTGGTTGAAATGATTTGATATGATCATATAATAGCTTTTAGGTGTCTAAAGGTTCAAAATTAAAGAATTTAAGTGTGATTCAAGTTGAAGAAATGACCGTTAGAAGACGTAACAGAGCTAAATTGGTGCCCCTCTAATGTATTTTTGCAGCCAGCTAATGATTATATTTTTCACTATTTAGATGCATATCTCAATTCTCTAAGATTAAACGATTCTAATGAAGAAAATGACATGCAAATTCATGAAGAAATGAGTAATTTTTGCAAGGCAAGTTTTTTAGTTTTAGCTACACCATTACCATTTCACAACTGTAGAGGTCAAAACCCACCAACCGATTTCTTGCATCATTTAGACTCTTTTCAAGATCTGATCATTTGGGTCATTATGAAATCCCTTGAAGAAGATTTCATCTTTAGAAAGTGTGTCATAAAAGTGCCTAGAAAGGGTCGAGGCAAAAATCTCAATTTCAAGTGCACCATGGTTATTTTTGCACCTAAAATTCTAAAACCCGCCAGCTCATTTCTTAAAGATTTCGAGTTTTTTTTTTCAAATTCTAATCATATGTGTTGTCTTGGAATCATTAAAAGAACATTTTCCTTTTAGAAAGTTTTGCCTGAAGGTGCTCAATTTGTTCCAGGTGAAAAATCTGATTTTGGGTGCTCCAAAGGAGCGTTTGCCACATTGTTCAAAGCTATAAAGCAGATGAAGATTTGAGATATGATTTTGTTTCTTTATATATCATGGAGAACACCAAGTATGATCAGATTATCAAATTTATAGAAGTTAACAGTTCATGGCATTCAAGAAATGAATTTTTAGTTATTTTTAAGGGATAAATGTTGCAATGAAATAGTAGATATATTCTTTTGAATATTAAATAAAGTTATGGTTAGAGGCAATGGATGTTCCTTATGCATCTCAGAAGAATGAGGATTGATCACGAAAAAGGAAGAATATTTGTTCAAGCTTATCAAACACAACATCTTGTTGGATATTTTTGTATGATTATTTATGGCTCATGACTGATCCAAATTGTATCCAAAGCTATTCTAAGCTATTTTGAGGTTGATCTCTTTTTGGTGTAGTAAGATGTGGTGTACCATCTTCAAGTTCATATCGATTGGTGAAAGTCTGTTCACTTCACCTTCTCAAAGGAAAATCATATGAAGAGACAGAGTCTTTTGAGTACCTTTTTTTTTGTAATTTCAAAAGTATCATTCTTTAACCTTTCCAAATTTTGAATTTGAAACATTTCACCTTCCCATGAGGGGCCTATGCTATGAATTTTATATAAACTATTGTAAAAGAAACAAAAAAGAGGCGGGGTCAGCAAGTTATCGGTGTAAAAGACTTGATATTGCAAAGCCAGTAAAAGAATGTTTTATGTCAATAATTTCTATTCCATTTAGTTAGCCTATTGCTTCTATGCATCTTTCTTTTAAATCTGAATTGTAGGAAGAAAGGAAGGATGTTTTGTTCTTTTTGTAATAAGGATATGAATTAATTAGAGTAGGATGTGCTTTGTGAGATTTAGGGAAATATTTAGGAAAAGTTCTTAATCATTTCATTTAAATTTTTGTAGATAGTTACTGAGTTATGAATTCATAGGATTTGTGGATCCCATAGCTTGGTTTGTAGATCAGTAAGTATTTTCATGCCCGAATTAAGCTCTGGTTAGACTTAGTTCAGTTAGCCTCTTCTACTCTCAAGTTAAGAGCATACCCCAAGTTAGATGTAGAAACAAAAACATAATTCTTTGAAAATCATCCACATAGGGAGCTGTACCTATAAATTCAGAGAAAAGCTAGTAATTAGAAGATGACTTTTCAATTGTTGTAAGCAGATGTTGTTCAGCATTCGGGCATTGAGAGTCATATCATCAAAAGGAACAAGAAGGAAAAATATGTTTACCAATAGGTATAAAGGAAATATTTTTTCTAAGTTCTAGAGACCATCATTGTGATCAAGAAGTAGAGAAAACTTGCGAATTGTGAAGAAGAATAGCAGAGTAATCTACTAATGTGTGTAAGTGACCTTAAGGGTTACCAATGAGTTTTAGATCCATTTGCATGATTTGAAGGTGAAGAAGTCCAATGTACAAGATAGAGGAAGAGAAAAGATATTTTTTCACACCTATTATTCTAAATGAATAGTACCGAGATCAATTAGACAGTGGGTTCATTGATATGATCCTAAAGCTATTTGGACAATGGGTTCAACTACCTTTCACAAGTCCTAATAGGGTTGGAATCTCCTAACATCTATTCAAAGCCTCCTAACAGGGATTCTTGTACTAAGTGTTGTAACACACTCTTAATTAGGTCCATCCTCTAACAAGGAATATTCAGATTAGTACATTATTTTATGGGCATCATTCCCACTGAGGCTTTCCCTCTGATTAAGGGTTTTCCTAGTCAACATATCTGGTGTATTTGTGTGTGCACATTTCTTTATGATTGTTGTTTACTTTAGTCTATAAAGTAAGAATTGTTTAAGATTGATATATGATTGATTCACCCACCCCCCCCGCTTCTCAGTTATATTGGTGAACTATTACTTCTAATAGGTTGTTCGAAAAAAAAGGTGTGTACTTGGAGAAATTAATGCATCATATCTCATAATATCCTTCTTACACGTAGCTTCATAATTTTTTTTTGTATACAAGTTCTTCACCCAAACATGTTGCAAACCATCATTAGTAGTTAAGTGACTACTTTTAATGTCTTTAATTTCATAATGGCACAATCACAGAAGGACATGTCACTAACATGTGATATTAAATATGTGCTTATTTTTAGTCATCTCAATGCACTTTGAAGGTACATGCAATTTGAAATTTAAAAACATTGAAATATTCCCTCCCTCCGACTAAATGAAGTCATGGGTCCAACCATGCTTGGATAGGCAAGAGTGAACAATTATAAACAGTACAATATCACAACAATACATGAATACAATAGAATAGAATGCATGGAAAATAATGTAGAATCTAATCTAACATAATGACTTTAGGGTTGAATTAGATTGGCACCTTCCCCAAAAATGATGCCAAAAAATGGTTGATCAGCTAATTATCTTAGTAACAAAGGATTGGACATCCTTCTACATTGACTCTATGACTAAACATAATCATGTATTTTCCAAAGAACAACAAACTAACTTCATTTTATTTGTCAAGCCAAGAGCGTAAGCTTGAGAGAGAAGCTACAAATTATATGCTCTAATTCTTCTTTAAGTCATTACAACTAAAATAGAAAAGGAATGCTAAAAAAACTAAGCTAGGAATTGAAACAACATTCTGCTTTAAAGCTTAAGGTAATGTTACAAACATTAAATCTACTTACACAGCTATGTTGTAGGAACAAAAAATTTCTACTTTGCAAAGAAAATGAATAAATAAATAAAATATTTTCTAAAAAAGTAGTTTACTCACCAAGTGGGCCCCCTTGGATGAGTGAATAGAAAAATGATCAAGTCTAAAGGTGGAAACTTGAACTCCATATTCTATTCATTCATAATAAGAGGTTACATCTAAAAATAATATTACACACTATTGAATAGAACAATCTATTCTATCTTTCTTCTAGTCAAACTAGGAAAAACCTCATTTTCAAGGTTGCAACAAAAAGTATTTAAAATAAAGCTACAACAACTTCCTACTTCTACAATCACTCCACCATTGAGGATTAATTACAAACCATAAAGTTCACAATAGAAACCTCATTAACTACATTTTAATTCCTCCAAGAATATAGTAGGTTGAGGAAGTTGGATTCATGCACTACCATAATAGAAATCACACCATATTCTTCTTGTTGTGATGATTCATCAATCTGGTCAGCATTGACTTGGTGTTTAAATTTTGACTTGAACATGCATGGAAAACACCTACAAAACATTAAATGAAAAAACTTCTATATGCATACATATTCATTTCATCATCAATGTTAGACATGGTATAATGTTCAAATTATCACTCTTGCAAATCCTACGGCTACAAGAAGAAACCTACCCAAACATAGCATGGATAAGAAGATATTTATCAGCATGTAATATTCCTTCATTAAATCATAAAAAAATCATACTTTCAAGAAAACACAACATACTCTCTCTCTCTCTCTCTCTCTCTCTCTCTCTCTCTCTCTCTCTCTCTCTATATATATATATATATATATATATATATATATATATATATATATATATATCTATGTGTATATATATACACATAGATACACACACACACACACACACACACACACACATCAACATACATACATTCATACATACATATGCAATTTTATCACCTTGGAAAACTATATTTGATCCTGCTAGCTAGGAACAGCTGATTGTTCATTTTATTTCACCTAATCCAATGATAGTTCTATAGAAATTTGTAATAAATCCAACTAATCAACAACTAGAACCATTTAACTAGGTTATCACTTGTTCCTTTCTAAAAATATATGTTATGATATGTTTTTGTAAAATTTCTTGCAAACTCTACCCATTTTTCACAGTCTGCATTATTTTTGTGCAAGATTTTGAGCTATGTCACTTAGCACATGTTGAGTTGGTTTTATTGTTTTCTTATTTGGATTCTAGAATTTTTATGCAGCAAGATTGATTTTTTTGTTATGCTGAGATATAATATTCCTCTCATACATGCATACATAGACACACATATGTGTGCACACATGTATATATCCACATACATATACAAAAAGAGAAGCTTATCTATATATACATACATACATAGACATACATATATGTGTGTGTATGCATGTATATGCGTACATACATACATAAACACACACACACACACACACACACACACACACACACACACACACACACACACATAAATATACATAAAAAGAAGCTTCTCTATTCACCTTGTTAAGGTTGTAGCTTTTGTTAGATTGATTTTTACATGTGATACCTTGTTGATGGTAAACCATCTTTATAAATCAATCTTATATGTATAATATATATTATATATGTAATCTAATATATATTATATATATTATACATTATACATTATTATATTATTATAAAATAATATATTGCATATATGGTTAACATATTAATATTACATATATTCTTAAGATGAGTTACATATATGGTTATTTATGTTCTATTATATTAATATGTTAACTAGTGATGTTTACCCATAGAGACATGTCTCCTCCTCTCATACTTATAATCCTTCATTTTCATTTGGAACACAATCAAATAATCACAATAGTTATTACATTTGTAATAGTCCTAGGATTTAGCATGCTATTAGAGCCAACTACAAATATAAGAAATCCTTGAAACTATAGAATTCAAATCCAAATCACATCCTTGATTTCTTTTGACATGCTACTTGAATGGCTAATTTTTAAGGATAAAAAATTCTTGCAAAATTGATTCTCACATATAGGAGGCTCAACATCAATACCAAATCTAGGTCAAAGTTAAGGGCAGGTAGTAGAAAAGAAAAGAAAAACTGAAGGTCCTATTTCGAAGGAAGTGGATAGATATCAAGGTAATGAAGAGAATAAAACAAACCAACATAGACAATGTATAAAAGGAAAAACTATAGATTTATATTTGAAATAGGAGTCAAATACTTCAACATTATTGATAAGGAACCTATCAAAGGGAAGTGCACATATTTGACATAATAAAAAGTATCATATTGTTTAATTTCTTGTGAAGAAATATTACAACTCGAAGATAAAAATTTGTCACCACAATATTCTAGGAGTAATATTCTTATAAAGTCATAGAATAATATCAAAGCATACATAGCATCAGTCTTGAGGAAGGGAGGAGCATGATGACCTCAATGAAAAAGTATTGTTGGTATGACAAAGAAATTGGGATCATCAGACTTGACATTGACCAAAGTGAAGTGATCAACATACAAGAAAATTCTAAGGGGACATGTTCAACAACATGGCCCAAGGTTGACATGGGAGATACAGGAATGGAATATCCCTTATATCTCATGATTGTGAGCTGAGTACCATGTCCAAGTCAACATCCTCTTTAATAGGAATCCATCCATTGCAAATATACCTTTTACAAATTATTTGACCTCGCCTTTTTAAAGGGCAAAATTAAACTGCATGGTCACTAGGAAGAAAGATTTATTGACTATAACCTTCTATGACAATTGAGTATTTTTTCCATTAGTAACATGCCACCATTCACTTTTTTAGGAAAATTGGATAAATTCATGACATCTTCTCATGCAACTAATATTTTCTTTGATAGCATGAAAACATGTTTTGCAATTAAATTAGTGGTGAAATAAATATTTCTAATTTTGTACAAATGTGTGGTAGATAGTGATCCTTTCAAATATTGCAAAGTTCAAATGGTCAAAATTCTCCTCAATGAGAATCCATCCATTTCATTGACCACTCTAATTGTAGCTTATATTTTGAAACTTCCAAAACATGACAAAGAAGACTCACTTTAGAGTGAGATGACTTCCAATGTTGAGTCATATGGGACACCTTTCTCAGTGGTCATGACTCTTAAGAGAGCATCAGGTCCCACAAGAGTATGTAAGGTAATGTATTTCCTTTATACTATTATTGTTATTTTATAAAATGATAATATGCATCATTGTTAATACTTATTTTTCAGTTATATTATATGAGATAATATAACTAAAAAATATATGATGATTATATATGTGTATATAAACTAAAGTAAATCTTCTAAACAATTTTTTATGAATAATGACATCAATCATGAAAGTTATAAGGGTATATGGACAATACATTCATCCTAAGCTATAGCTAGGACAATATTATATTAATCCCTAAGGAAAATAATAAAATTTTGATAATATTGATTAAATTCCATCTATAAAAAATGGAATATATTTATATATGTTTAATGTACATTCTTAAACTACATATTTATTATATTGAAATAATGGGGATCATTCTTTAATGTCTAAAGGAATGAAAGATCGAATAAAAGGATTTGATATACAAATGAGAATTTATTATCCTTTAATATTTTACCATTGTAATATCTCTCTTACTTGTATTTCTATATGACCATTTCCCTCAATCTTTTCGTGTGAGAATGTTATTGAAGGAAAATGGAGATTGATAGATCAAATTTAGAGGGTGTCTAACGTTTCTTCAAAGAAAACTTTGGATGAGGATTTTAGAAGATTAAGATTTAGAGGGAGTATAATATTTAATTAGAGGCAACCTTGAAAGAAAGGGAGTGGATAAATGATATGATATAGTTAACCTTTGATAACATCAATCATATTGATTCAGAGGGATTAAACCATGATGCATTCTCTAGTGATTAAAAAATTGTAGCACTCAAGATCATAATTCATAAATTTACCTTAGGTCTAATCAACTCATGAGTTATAGATTTGTATAGGTGGCACAATCATACTCCATCAAGATATTGATGTATTGTGAATGATTTTGATAAAATGGAAGGACATGTTCACTTTTACTATTAAGATAAATGAATGTTTGGACCTTCAATGGATGAAAAGAGAAAGTAGGAACTTAGAAAGGAGTTATCATATTTGATACAAAATTGTTCAAAAATATAAGAATGAGTGGAAATTTAACATTTTGAGGGGAATATTAGTCAATGTTCTATTCCACCTTGAACCATTTTTAAGGGGGAGATGTTTTGTTTTAAAATAATTAAAGAATGAATTTTCTTATACAATGGACCTTCATTAGATCAAATTGTATCATGGATGTATAGATAAGTATTAATTATCTTTGAGTTTTTTTCTACTTATTATAATCTCTTTCTTATTTTTAGTTCTATACATACTATAAGATTTAAATTTCCCTGATCTTTTCTTTATGGTTGAGGAATTCTTGTGGGAAAAGAAGGTTGGTACTTTGCACATGCTACCAAACATTTTGCAACCAAGAATTCATTAGTCATTTGATGATCAAGATAAAGTGAGGATCTTGAATTGAATATCTTTAATGATTGGGAATATGAGTATCCTTCTACATTAAGAGGGAGCATGGAACTTCTTCAAGGGAAACAAATGATCCTAGAAGATTAATACTAAGAAAGAGTCTATAAATACATAAGTGTGATTGCATGAATTTAATGGGCCTGCTCTTGAGTGCAACATGAGTAAGTATTGACTTATCACTAGAAAATCAAAAGATTGATATATGATTTAGAGTGAGTTTATAGACATCCTTGATTGAAGAGAGTTTCTGATGAAGTAACTATAGGACATAATTTCCCAGGATCATTGTTTAGAAGGAGAAATGTTGAGATGCAATACTTTGTGGATGATATCATCTCTATGAGGAGAAATTATACGTGAAATTTGTTGTAATTTTCTCTCCTCTATAAGAAAGAAGTCTAAGGTGAAAATCTACATTCCACCCTCTAGTAGAAGTTATGGTTCATTATAGATATCATGTAAGTTAACACATGAAATATTATGATATGTAAGTTAACACATGAAATATTATGATATATATATATATATAAATAGAAGGTAACCATTTTAAGGTGACAATCTTATAAATGGTAGACTTGTTATCATGATAGACTTCATTAAATTGTTGTCCTAGAGTGCTAGAAATCATGATAAAGAATAGACAAAAGGTAACCATTGTAAGGTAGAAATATTATAATTGGTAGACCTATTATCATGGTTCTTTGGGCCAAATTTTCCAAGACATGATGATAATCAACTTTTTATGGTTCTTTAGACTAGATCTTTCTAGACACCATGACATAGTTACTACTATAGACCGTACATAAGGTGGTTTTTTGAGGTTACAAAAATTGCTTCATGTAAAATTTAGCCTAATAGTGAAATTAATATCATAATAAATGACATCTCTTCATATTATTAAGATCATAATGTGTTCTATTAATCTTCCCTAGCTAAGAGGGAGAGTTAAGGTTGTAGCTTCTGTTAGATTGATTTTTACATAAGATGCCCTATTGACGGTAAATCATCTTGTATATTTTTGGAAATAATCAAGACTAGCTAGATTACTAAGAGGGGAAGGGTGAATCAGTAACCTCAAAAAATTTAAACTAATTCAACACTTAATCAACATAATCCATTCACCATTAATTCATCTAATCTACTTCATGCATGAGAAACTAAAAGATAAACATTCATAGCACATGAACACAATATTTGGTGACCCAGAAACCTTCCAAATAGAAAGTAAAACTAGGGTGGGTATGATGCCCAAAAAACTTTAACTATAGTATAAAGTTGGCCTATTAAGGCTTACAATGATCACTTCTAATGATCTGCCCTGTTAGGAGCAAATAGGACTGCTAGGTTCACCTTGTTAGAGGTTTTACAAACATAAAAATAAAGTATGCACTCTGTTAAGAGATTTAAAGAAAAGACTTTTAAGTCTACCCTATCAAAGGATTTGAATTTGATTCACTTGTTAGGATGAAATAGTAGATTTGACTTACAACTTAATTGCTTATTAGATCCTTGAATTATTGATTACCTCTTGTGATAGATAAAACTTTACTGCACCTGATTTGACCTTGTTGTTTGCCTTTCTCTATTTCTAATTCACATTTGCATTTACTCTTCTCAAAACATTACTTCTTTCATACTATGGAATGATACAATACATTACATATATACTATCCCAATTCTCATATTTACAAGGTCGGCCAAAACACAAGTTAACACAAATATTATTGAGTCGGTCCAAATGTGGAAACTCAAGTTCTAAATAGCTAACTTGGTGACCTTCTAATACTTAGAATCCACTACATTACTTGGCATTGTCATGCATTCGGTAGAAGTAGAGACTCGGTCCATACTAATCACTCAATGTAGCTTTGAACTCGATGAACATTGGAGAGTTGGTAGATATAGTGTAACTCGATAAGAATTGAATATTATGTTTACCTTGCTTGCACTTAGTAAACACTACTCATCCCATCACTCGGTAGATACTGGATTCACATCATAGGAACTAATGACTTAGTAGAAACTATGAAGTTGGGTAGCTACTAACTGCTTGGTGATAACTGCTAGACTTCACACTGCCTATTTTCACTTGGTAGCCTCTAAAATGCTTAGTGTGAACTTCTGAACTACTAAACTCACTTGGCAACCACTAAATACTTGATAAACACTAGAGAGTGAATGATGAACTTGGTAACCATACAAAATTATGAATAAGTGTTGTCACTAATGTCAAACATAACTTAATACCAACAATTTCCCCCTTTGGCGTTAGTGACAAAAACACTTATTGGCCAAAACTTATGTATAGTGACATGCTGATTTTTTTTTATTATCCAAAATTTGTCTTTCTAATTCTGTTGTATATATATTTGTACATATCTCCCCCATACAGTGTACATATTAAATCATAATATCATGCATATTGTATATACAAGTATTTCTTCTTCTTAATTCTATACTATACATATGTTTCTCCACAAATATCTCTTTCTCCCCCTTTTTGACAATAATTCCAAACAATTATGCACAACATATTTATACAAAGACACTAAAATGTGAGAGAAACTTAGAATGTACCTTGAGAATAAGAGCTAATGTCTTATCCTAGTTCTCTTGCAAAACTTTGCAGTTATGAAGTGCCACTTCAACTTCTGCTGAAAGTTCAATCATATGATCTGCAATTGAAAATTTGTTATCATGGATCAATTTTTTTGAATAGGCTATGTGTTTCTGCATTGTGTCCATGATTGGTAGGATCATGTTTTGGATGTCTATTAATGTAGACCTAATCCTTGCTTCCTCTCTCAATAATTCAGCATGCATGTCTGAAAGAAATTTGGCATTCATGTGATGAGCTAAGCTTGAGCTAGGGTCAAGTTTCAACCTTTGAGCACTAGCCTTCAGATCCTCGTCAATTTTATTTAGTTCTTCCTTTATTTCTTTAGTGTACTTGTGATGGGGACACAACCCAAGAACAGAATGGAGCAACAGAAAGGGAAAATTATATTAACTGAGAAAATAAGCTAGTACAAATAGTGCAGAGAAAATAAACTTCAAAACATGCCCTAAGGGCTTACAATAGCATAAATCTGGAGATAAATTCTCCTTATGGTACCTCCTCTCAAACTCCACTCCGAACTTCCTTTTACAATGCCAAAAATCTCCTTAAATAGACCCTGAAGGGTTAAGGACTAGGAGTACATTCTAGAAAGTGCTAGTAGGCATCCACCGACAAAATAGAAGGTTCTGAAAGTTGCGTTAGAAGTCGGTGCAAATCTAGAAGAATCCAAAAATGGTAACCAAACTTTTGGGAGGCATAACTTTTGAACCGTAGCTCCGATTGACAAACTGTTTACATTTTTGGAAAGCTCTTGAAGCGCTCTATAGCCCTATGGACCAGCTTCACTCGTCCCCCATTTTTTGACCCTTTTTGAGGTCATTTAATGCCCCAAACCTAACTTTGAAGCATTCTTAGGAGGTCTCCAAAACTCGAAAAATTGCAATAAATTTCAAACCGTGGGGCCCATTGACCTGATTCTTTTTCTAGAATGCTCTAAATCATGATTACATTCATCTGGCCAATTCACACCTTCTAGTTTACCGAAATGATGGCCCAAATACATGCTCCTATATTTTTGGGATTTTCAAACGCACCGATAGTTGAACTATGAGAGTTGGAACCTTTATTTGGGCCAAATGGGTATCCAAAAATGTAAAGACATGAAATAGAAACTAAGTCTAAGTACATTTTTTTGGGTGACACAGGATTGCCCTTATACCTCTGGATGCTCCTGCATCAACTTGATAACATCAAAAATTTTGGCAAAAAGAGATGTTACATTTGTAAAAGTATTTTTAAGATTAGCCAAAATTGAGGAAAGCTCTACCTAATGAATAGCAATTTGCTTAAGCACCTTATTGTCAAACTTTTTCTCAGCTTTTCTAATAACTTTTCTTGACCAATAGAGTCCTCATTGAATTTATTCACTACTTCCTCCAGTTGTAGAATAATATATTGAGATCAATCAACATCTATACCTATAGCCTTTGTTAAGATATTCTTTGCACTTTCTATAATCTAGTATTCCCTGTCCCTTTCCTCTCTGAGTTGCTTTTGTCTAGCTTTCTATTCCAAAAGTTGGCTAACCAATCTCATTTGTTCCACAGTGGCATTATCAAAATCCAACTTAGGAATTTAAATCTCTTTGTCCAAATCTATATCTTCCTCAATTTATTTTCCAATAATCAGAAGTTTAAGGGGTGTCCTTGGTTCTACTTCTAATATTACTAGTTTGGACTTAGAAATAGAAACAATGGTAGAGACAATAGGGCTTGTTGTGAAAACTTGAATAGGGCCTATTGAAGGAATACTAATAGGAGTTCTAATAGAATCAAAAATTGATGTGCTACCCAAAATTGAAGTAATTATAGGTGTAACACTAATTGAAGCACATATAATAGGAGCACTAGTAGAAGTATTTACAAGTGAAGCACTTACAAAAGCATGCAAAATTGTAGAACTTGATGCTAAACACACTATTGATGTTCCTAATTTTGGAGCTAAAGGAGAGGAGTGCTACAATTCAATGGATGAAGTTGTAGGCACTTCCATAAATAATACCTAGAGCTGAGAGGGAGCAAGTACTGATTGAATAGATGATGTATCTTTTGTGGTTGCAATCACACTTGCTAAAGTTGTCTCCATGCTAGATGATGTAGTAGTCTTTGGTGGAGAGTCAGGAAGGGAGGCTATAACTTGTGTAGCTATCCTTATTGGATCATTCTCTTCTTCTTCTCCCTCCTTATCTTCCTCATCGACTTCTTCCTCTTTCTCTTCTTCACCATCCTTCAATGCCTGATAATCCTCAACATCAAAAGTGACACAAGGTGTGTTATCTTCTTCATTATTACTATCATCATCATCATCTTTGATCTCCACTAGATCCTCACTTGGTTTGTGCAAATGATCAAAATTTTTCCACATAGTAGTAGCATCTTTAACTACATGCTCAATGTCTTTCACCAAAATCAAATAGCTATGAAATCTAATCATCATCTTACCTTCATTATCCTTCATTGTTTCCTTAACTTCTACATTAGTAAGACTCAGTAGCAACTGTCTCAAAGACTGCTCATATATATCCTTTGTTGTCTACACAAATAATTCCCATCTAGGTTTTAACCTTGCCAGTAACTCATTGGAAATCTAAGGGGCAATTTCATCTGGGAAATATTTCCAATTTCCCATCTTAGTCAGCACTATCTCCTTAATCTGCATTTTCTCTACATCAATTTTTGTTTCATACTTTAAACCTTTTAAATTTGTGATACTTGCACCTTCTTCTAATTTCTTTAATCTCTCTTGGAAGGTGAGAGGGAGCTTAATAAGCATAACTTCATTGCCTCCTTTCTTCTTATATCTTCTTGTAAATACAACTATTGAAGCCTTAGGTGGCTTGGTGATAATCACACTACCTTTATTTTACATAGGCTCTTCTTCTTTTTTAGATTCTTTCTCTTCATCCTCAAATTCTTCATTATCTTCTCCTTTACCCTCAGTAAGCATAAGAGGAGCATTTTTTGTTTTCAATTTTTCTATCTTCCTCTTACCTTTGCTCACTATCTATGGAAGCTTGATTTCTAACTCTATTTTGGCCTTTGCTTCCTCGTAAGTTCCATAGATGGGTGAATTTGGATCTATATGATTGTTCACTAGGGATTCAATTATTTATTTTGTTTCATCAATATTAACCTCAGGGAAGAGGTTTCACCCATACAATTCTAGGCCTAACTACCTGAATATATACCCTATCATAGTCAACCATGAAATAAATATCATCCTTGTAATCTTCAACTAATTTTGGTGGAATTTGAATCTACTGTTCATCTTTTCCTTGAAGACTTCAAAATATTTATCCATTATACTATCAAAATTCTCACCCATTTTTGCAATAAACTCATTAATCTAGTACAAAAATAGAGTATCCTTTCTCCATACCACTAATCCTTTTGAAGGGAAAAACTTTTGTACATAAAAGAACAAACATGTTAACAAAGAACCAAATTTACATAGATTATCATTTGATGTCCTAATACTATCCATGTTCTTGTTCAACTATTTTAACATTAGATCTGCCAAATCATATTCCAAATTTTTCTTTACTACCTTGTAAGCTAAGTCCATAGCCTCACATGATAAACTATTCAGTCTGCTAGAGCTATATATCATATGTGCAATGATATGAATACTATACATAAGTTCCATGTTAGATACATTGCTGATTTTTAGTCCTTTTCCATTCCATTTGGTTAGGGTTTTCTTTTGTAGCTCATCCCTACCTAGGGTTTTGGTAACCTTAACTTTGTTAAGCATAGGGAGACTTGTGATTCTATGAATCATCTTCTTCATTATCAAGATGGGCTACTCTAGCCATAGCTAACCATTATGCACTCAGCTTAGAATATATCTAATCCATTTGATTTGGAAGTTTCTTGGCAGGTGTGAAATGTGGGTCAACCTTTCTCCTCTAAATGTTTATGTTTGAGGTTGAGGGTTCCATCCACACACAATTCTCCTAGGGCACTATCCATTTCTAAGGTTTTAATTTCTTGCACAACAAATTTAAAATGGGTATGAATTTCATTTAGGGTCAAGTGATTCCACAATTACTAGCACTAGCTTGAAGTTTGGATCCTTCCATTCAACACCATGCATGAACATCTCTGAACCTTTCTTTACCTTGTTGCGACTAATAGTGGATTCCATGATCGCTTAGTATACTGATAAAATGTTCTTCAAAAAATTTGCTGCAAATTACACTCAAGATCATCTGGATGCTCTGCAAAATAGCTGTGCTCTAGATATACTAAATTCATGGTGAAAATGAAGTCAAACTTCTGCCTTTTTGATGAAAAACTTCCATTAATTCTTGGTAAAAAGAGATCCATAATCACATAGTACTTGATAGGCTATCATCCACTATCTATCCAAATAACTTGGTAGAACCTTGTAACTCGACAACCAAAAAAAACCTTGTTACTCCCAACCTTGCTTAGTAAAACTTAACCTCGCTTGGTGAATACTAATGCTAAACTTCTATGATCCCTCTATATCTAAAATACTAATTTGGATCTTTCCTTCTATTCATTGGAACTACTTGAGATATGACCCTAAGAATTGTAGTTCTAGTTCTTCCTTAATAACTTAATTGGAAATGGTGGAGTCACCCCCTTCTTGAGTGACATGGCTATCATTTGAACTAGTTTGCTCAGTAGATTTGGGAATCCACTGCTATCTCATCTACTTCTTGATGTTATCATATTTAGCTTTATTTTCATCTTCAACTCTACCTATATTCATGTAATTCTTAGCTATATGACCAAGTTCAATGCATGTGTAACATCTTATTGTAGTATCCTTTCTTCTCAAGTGAAGCCTTGCACAATTTATGCCAATGTGTCCATATTCTCCACAATAATGACATCTACACCAAGTATTGTAGTCCCAACCAAATATTGCCTTTAAAAATTGTTCAGCTGGATTGAATGGTTTAGATTTGCATTTAGATGCCTTATGACCTTGTTTCTTGCATTTGTGACATTTACCTTCAAACTTTGGTTTCTCCTTGGATTCATTAGCTTTATGACCATGCTAACTACAACTATAGCATTTTTCATTGAATTTTTCCTTTCCATTGCTCCAAAATTTGTTTGATGTATGACCTATCTTACCATAGTGATTGCAAGTAGGTCTTTTGATTCCTTTAATCACTTTGTTTGGAGGATTCACCTTCTTCTTTGTATCCAAGTCCTACTTTTCCCTTTTTCCTATAGAGATTTTTCTCACTTTGTTGATTCAATTGATCCATGTCTACTTGGGACTTTATTATTCTTTCATTGAGTTGCTTTTTATAATTTAGATAAACTTCCAATCTTTCATTGATTTGTCTTTTAGTGCTTAAATCATTCCTTAGCCTTTCATTTTCAAATCTAAGATTTATGATTTCCTCATTTTCATTAGAGAGCTAATTGATAAGACTTTCTTGCTGAAGGTATTTATTTTGAGTTGCATTGTTCCTTGCCTCCAAGTTTTCATTTTCCTTATTTCTCTATTCCAAAATTTCACACAATCTTATTAACTGAATTTCTTATTCTCTTTTCAATTTTCTTACCTCTACTATAGGGAGCCAATCTTCTCTAGGAGTTCTTTGATTGCATCATTTTCTTCATCTAAACTACTTGAAGGGAAAAAGTCTTCAATCTTTTCTTCAACATACTAGTGATCATTCATCTACTTTGCAAGTTCCTTCCTTCTTTTTAGGGATTGGGAAAGATGCTCTTTTTCTTCCTTGAGTTGAGCTATTGCCATCTCTAGATCTAGCTTCTCATTGTCAATAGCTTTGTCAAGTCTAAATATCTCCATTGTCCTTGATCTTTGCTCAAGCTATCAAACTTTATCCTGAGAACCACAAGCTCTGATACCAATTGTTGGAAATAATCAAGACTAGCTAGTTTACTGAAAGGGGAGGGGTCAATTAGTAACCTCAAAAACTTTAAACTAATTCAACACTTAATCAACATAATCCTTTCACCATTAATTCATCTAATCTACTGCATGCATGAGAAACTAAAAGATAAACATTCATAGCACATGAACACAATATTTGGTGACCCAAAAACCTTCCAAATAGAAAGTAAAATTCGGGTGGGAATGACACCCACAAAACTTTAGTACTACAATATAAAGTTGGCCTGTTAAGGCTCACAATGATCACTTCTAATGATCTGCCCTTAGGAGCAAATAGGAGTGCTCAGTCCACCTTGTTAGAGGTTTTACAAACGTTTAATAAAGTATGCACTCTGTTAAGAGATTTAAAGAAAAGACTATTAAGTCTACCCTGTCAAAGGATTTAAATCCAATTCACATGTTAGGATGAAATAGTAGATCTAACTTACAACTTAATTTTTGATTAGATTCTTGAATTTTTTATCACCTCTTGTGATAGATAAAACTTTATTGCACCTGATTTGACCTTGTTGTCTATCTTTCTCTATTGTTGATTACATTTGCATTTACTCTTCTCAAAACATTACTTCTTTCATACTATGGAATGATGCAATACATTACATAAATACCATCCCAATTCTCATATTTACAAGGCTGGCCAAAACATAAGTTAACACAAATATTACTGAGTTGGCCCAAATGTGGAAATTTGGCTTCTAAATAGCTAACTTGGTGACCTTCTGATACTCAGTGTCCACTATATTACTCAGCATCATCATGCATTCAGTAGAAGTAGAGGCTTGGTCCATACCAATCACTCAACATAGCTTTGAACTCTATGAACATTAGAGACTCAGTAGATATAGTGTAACTTGGTAAGAACTAAATACTATGTTTACCTTGCTTGCAATTCGTAAACACTGCTCATCCCATCACTTGGTAGACACTAGCTTCACATCATAGGAACCGATGACTCGATAAAAACTATGAAGCTCGATAGCCACTAACTACCCAGTGATAACTATTGGACTTCACACTACCTACTTTCACTCGATAGCCTCTGGAATTCTTGATAAACATTGGAGATTGAATGATGAACTCAGTAACCATATAGAATTATGAATAAGTGTTTTCACTAATGGAAAACATGACTTAATGCCAACATATGTAATATATATTATATATGTAATCTAATATATATTATATATGTAATATTATATATTATACATTATACATTATTATATAATAATATAATAATATATTACAAATATGGTTATCTATATTCTATTATATTAATATGTTAACTAGTGATGTTTAACCATAGAGACATGTCTCTTCATGTATCCTCCTCCCATATTTATAAGCCTTGATTTACATTTGGAACACAATCAAACAATGACAATTGTTATTACATTTGCAACAATCCTAGAATTTAACACACCAAGGGAAATATAAAGAGATGTTGAAGGTGGTTAGATTTCTTATATAGTTGGCTATGAATATCTTTTCTATTTTTAGAACATAATTATTAGTAATCTTTGCTATTTTTATTTGAAGTTATTGAACACCAAAGGGAAAGGCATTTTTTGATTTTGATACCTCTCTTGATTGTCCATTTGGGTAAGCATTCTTTCAAAAGATACAAAGCTAGAAATCATGTCACAAGAGGACATTTCTCATGTCCACTTGATGCAGAGTGCACAACTAGAAATGTGTAAATGGGCTTACCCACTCTAACGCCAAGTCAACAAGTTATTGAATCCCAAAACTTCTCAGAAGGTCATAACTAATTCAAATACTCCAAATTCTAAAGAAAATAAGATTGCCAACTTTTTCAAGCACTCATGGTCTATAGATCAAATTCATTCAAATTATGGCTTTAGGATCTAATCCCCACAACTAGGCCAACATGAGGAAAACACAAAAATGGATTTCTCTAATGGTTCCAAAGTATGGAACTAACTTAGGGCATCCACATAATGTAAAATGCATCACTTGTTTGATCCCCACACTTCCACAATGTATTAAACCCAAATTCACCTAGTAGCCCTATTAGACCTCCTTAAGAGGTTTTTGGTGTCTAACTTCCAAAAGTCCCAAAGAAACCTTAGAAAAAATTAGGGGTCTAGATACCCTTTACAAAGTTATATCTTAGCCCAAATCACTAGGACTTAGTTCCACTCCAACACTTCCTTTCATTTACTAAGCAACATAGTCCTAATTGGGCTAATTAGAATTGGTTTACAAAGAAAACACAAGAAAGTGGGGTCATAGAAACACACCCAAAACTTAGAAGTGTCTATACACCTTCCTCCAACTTCCTTCCAAACACCCAACCCTCCAATAGGTCTCCTTCTCCTATTATGCTCCAAACAATATGCTCACAAGGTCAAATCATCATAGATAGTTGACCTAAGGCTAGTTAGGAAAGATAGCAAAACACATTGTCTATTATTGAAACCCTAGAATCATTGAGAGGACCAATATAAATATCATTCCCCAAGAGACCATCAAAAATCAACCATGGGAGTTAGAGCTCTGGGCCCATCTTTGAAGCTTGCACAAAAATTTTGTCCTACAAACCCTCCTATAAAAAAATGGAATAACTTGAACAAAACTCCACACAAAACAATGAAACAAAAAGAAATGGAAAGGTAAAACAAAAATATTCTTAAAAAAACCATTTGATCATTCTTGCCAATCTATATAGTATGGACAAAGTACAAGAAACAAGTAAAATTTCTTTAAAATTGAAAAATCTCTTATTGTAACTTCTCCCAATCAATACAATATTCCCTTTGTGACTCAAAAATGAGTTATTTATCCTTCCTACATCCATCCCAATGTTTATAACTATTGTTTGAATAGTTAAAAATCCTTTTCAACTAAGTTACATTTTTTAGCAACTTTTAGAATTTTGCAAAAAGTGCAACTTTTGCAATTCTTACAAATTTTCAGTTCTAAGACTTGGAAAAGGTTCCAACTTATCCAAAAACACCTAATCCTAGGCTATCTTAACCAAAAGCTCAAAAATACCCAATTTTTCCCAACTAGAAACTTTGTCTTATAACTTTCCCAAACTGACCTAAGCATACATGAAGGTGTATTTTCATTACAACCATAGCTTTTTCATCCTAGCCTGATTAGGCAAGAAATTAAAACATTAAACCAAAATCCACAATAGTGCCCTGGTGCTCTGTAGCACCACTCCTGGCATGATTATTGATATAAAAAATTATTAATGTTATACTAATTAGTTTCATTAATGCTTAACCAAGCATGATTTATATTAAGTCATTAATATGTATAAATATAAATAGATCATTTTCTCAATCCTATTATGACTTAATGTGAATGCATCTGATCATTACCTAGATGATATTATGCATGAGATAATTACTCAATCACCAAGAGATAATTTAATCTATAAGAACATATTCCTACATACTTAGTTTGGTATGAACAATTTTGATTGAATGTAAGGATAATTTCTTGTGTGAATACAAGACATGATTGATTAATTTAACTAGCACAAGCATTATGAAAGTGTGTATGTGTACATGTAAAGTAGTTCACATAGTGAAATGATATACATGCATACATGCACATATGCATACAATCATCATAATTGGTTTTCCTTGAATATGACCAAAGCTATTATATATCAACAAGAGATACATGTTTAGAAGGGAAAAAATGAACATTTAAATTGGTACCTCTTCTTCCCTTGAAGGAAAATGTAGAGAAAAGGCACAAAGATCACAAGGACATGACACATAAATGAAATACAGTGATCACAAGGAAACAAAAAAAAATCCTAGATCTCCACTGATCTCCATCAATGTTCATAGCTCTTCACCCTTATTTAGACCTCTCCACCCTCTTTCACACACAACTCTCCACAATCAATAAAAAAACAAATGGGGAATGATTAATGTCATGTTCTCTTTTTGTTTGTTTATAATCCATAATCCACAAGATCCCTCTATATATATACATGCATATATACATACAAATATATACATATATACATACATGCATACCTATACATACACACATACATTGAAACAATAATGCACTTTCTAAGAGTTTACAATTGTTCAACAAAATTAATGTTTTACAACAAAATACACCTAAAGAATTGTTAGCTTAGAAGCAAGAACATGGTGTTGAAAAAATACATAAAGTTCTTGACATGAGAAGTCTACAAGTGAGGGTGTTGGCCAATCTTGAAAACTTGAATGTTAGAGTTACAACACAATGTGAAGTTGATTTTAGATATGGTAGAGGCATATATTCAAAAGTTTGATGATAAAAATTTAAGGCATGAGAGAGAAAGTGAAGGAGTGGCTTTAGAAAGAGAATGAGAAGGAGTATATTTAGAAAGAGACTACATGGAAGATACAATAGCTAGACAACATAGAGGATATTATGGGAGCCACTAGATAGAATCTAGGAAAGTGTTGCAATAGGTACTATGACATTGGAATCACTTGTAAGTGTCTGACAATTTATTGTCCAACTATCAAGAAGAATACAAGTTGTACTTCATTTACCTATGAGAGTTTATAGTCATAGTTCCACTATTGGTTTTCTCATAGTATCCCTTGTGATCATTGTATTTCATTTCTGTGTTAGTACTTTGTATCCAACTCTCATAGTTCCACTATTGGCTTTCTAAGTTAGAGTTTTTGAGCACCTTGGGATATGTTCTAATGCATAAATAGATTATTTTTTAATTGATCCATATTTATAATTAGTTAGAGGGTTTAAGTTGGAGGGATGATTATACTTGTAATTTAAAGCACTCCAAAAAAAAATCAGGTTAAAAGGCTAAGTTGCCTAGAGATCTCCTAACAGCACTTCAAAGTCAGACTTGAGGCACTAAATAGCCTCATATAGTCCATAAAATGGGGGAAAATAAAATACATCCATATGTCTATAGAGAACTTGGAGAGCTTTCTGGAAATGTAAATAGTTAATCAATTAGAGTCCTAGATCAAAAGTTATGCCTCCTGGAAGTTGGACTACCATTTATGGATTCTTCTAATTTTACACCAACTTCTAACATGTTTTCTAGAGCCTTCTATTTTGGTAGTGGATGTAAAATGACATAATATAAAATGTATTCCTAACTTTAAACCTAATTTGGGTACCTAAAGAGATTTTTGGCATTGTAAAGGCAATTTTTGGTGGAGTTTGGGAGAGGGTACTGTGAGGAGGATTTTTTTTTCTTAAAGAATCTAACCACATTGTAAGACCAGAGGGCATGTATTTGAGTCTATTTATATTGTATTGAATGTAATAGCATATCACTTCAAAAAATAATATTTTCCTTTTCCTTTTGTGTTCATTTATTTTTGAATTGTGCCCTCATCAAGTGGTATCAAAGCAGGTTTTCCTACGTATGTAGACAGAAGACCAACTATGAGAAAGTTTGCACCTGGACTGTGTGATTGTGGATTTTGATACAATAGGATGCCTCCATGAAGGGATCATGGTGGAAGGGATGGATTTTTTACTCCTAAGATTAGAGCCCTCCAAAGACAAGTCCAGGCATTGTAGGAGGAGATCCACAAAGGGATGAATGTTGTCATAGGTGAAAAAAGTGAGGAAGAAAATGAAGAAGAAGAAAATATTGAGCTAGAAGGGGAAGGAGATGGAGAAGTCCTAAACTAGGTAGAGGAGAACCTTTTTAGGGCCATTTCCAAGCTTGGAAAAAGACCTAAAATTGGCATTAGCATGTTTTTGAGAAGTCTAAACCTAGATGAGTTGATCAACTAGATCGATGAGCTAGAGGAATATTTTGAGTATGAGGATATCAAGGACCCTGATAGGGTTAAGTTTGCAAAGGGCATGCCAAAATCTGGTGGCAAGATATTTAGTTGGAAAAAAATAGAAGGGGAAAGGAGAAAATCACAAGATGGGATCACATGATGGACAATCTAACGAAGTAGTTCATTCCTGTTGATTACAAGCTTGATTTGTTCAAGAAGATGCAAGGGTTAAAGAAAGCAAGAAAATTTATCTAGGAATACAAAGAGGAGTTTTATTGAGTCCTTATTAGGGTGAAGCATGTGGAAGTAATCAAGGAGAAGGTTGTTCATTCCTTAGTGGGTTAAGTATGGTTAGAATGACTAGCATTGAAGAGATATACCTATTTGCCTTGTGAAGTGAGGAGAAGTTAAAAAAAAATTTTTGATGGAAGGAAAAGAGGGCTCAATCAAGGAGAAAGGGGTGGTGGCAGGTCATTTGGAGGCCGAAATGAGAACTAAAAAAAATGAAGATGTGGGTACTAGCTAAAACTAGAGGAATGATGGTTTCAACTACTTCTATGATCAAAACTTTGGAGATTAGAGAGGAAGAGGTAGAGGATAGGAAAAATGTTTAGGAAGAGGAGGCTTCTATGGTACCTATTTTCATTGCAATGAAGAAGTTCATCATGCCTTTGAATTCCCTTAATGCCAAGGAAGGATAGATAGGAATGTTGATGGTCGATCAAGGGTTGCTCATGTGGATGATGATGCATAGTCATCACATTTAAAGGATGTAGAAGGAAGAGAGGTTCTAGTTAATGAAAGTGTCTTACTAAGTGGTGAGACTAAACCTAGGCAAATGAGGAGTTTGTTTTGTACTACGAGTAAGTGCAAGGGTAAATTTTGTGATGTGATTGTTGATGGTGGAAGCACAAACAACTTGGTGTCAAGGGTGATGGTCTCAAAGATAAAGCTTAAGAGGGAGAAACACACCCAACCCTATCAAATTGCTTGGGTGTAGGATGATCATAAGGTCCTAGTTAGTGAGCAACATTTGGTAAATTTCAAGATTGGGAATGACTATGATGAGGTTCTCTATGATAGCATTCCAATGGATGTCTAACATTTATTGTTGGGAAGGTTGTGGTAGTTTGATAGGCATGTTATACATGATGGTCATTCAAATACATACTCTCTAACAAAGGATGGAATTTGCCACAAATTGAAACCCTTGATAAAGGAGGGTGAAAAGGTATGCAATAGTGCTAGGGTATGTCTTGTTGATGGAAGAACATTTCTGGATGGCATGAAACATTAGCATATGTGTTATGCTTTGATTCCTAGAAAAGATGAGGAAGGTAGTATTAAAATTCCACTTGAAGTTTTAGGTCCATTAAGTGAGTATGGAGATGTCATCTCTAATAATGTTCCAGCAAGGTTGCCACTACTAAGACAAATTAGTCATCAAATAGATATAGTTCCTAGAGCTAGTTTTCCTAACAAGACTGCTCATAGGATGACTCCTACTAAGACTAAGGAGTTAAATAGACAAGTTCAAGAGCTATTGAGGAAAGGTTTGATTCGAGAGAGCATGAATCCATGTGCATTACCTATAGTGCTAGCACTAAAGAAGGATGGAGAGTGAAGAATGTGTATAGACTCTTGGGCTATAAATAGAATAACCATCAAGTATCGATTTCCTTTGCCAAGAATGGATGATCTTATGGACTATTTGAGTGGAACTCAATACTTCACAAAGATAGATCTCAAGAGTGGCCATCACTAGATATGGATATGTGAAGGAGATGAGTGTAATACTACATTCAAGATCAAGGAGGGTCTATATGAGTGCTTATTCATGCCCTTTGGACTGACCAATGCACCAAGAACCTTCATACACCCTATGAATGAGGTACTAAAGAAATTTTTGGGAAAATTTATCATTGTCTATCTAGATGATATTTTTATTTTTAGCAAGTCTTTCGATGAACATTTATTGTACATTCATAGTGTCCTTAAAAGGTTGAGGGAAGAGAAATTATTTATTAATTTGAAAATGTGTATATTTGTCAAAAGGGATTTAGTATATTTGGGGTTTGTTGTGTTAGCTAAGGGTCTCAAAATGGACCCATAGAAGGTGAAGGTCATCTTGGAATGGCCTACAACATGGTCTACAACTAAGGTGAGGTCATTCCATGGTCTAGCTAGTTTCTACAGGAAGTTTGTTAGGAATTTCAATAGTATATGTGCACCCCTAACTAAAACAATGAGGGGGGATAGAAAGGAGTTCAAGTGGACTACATGAGCT
The DNA here is from genome assembly GCA_028749045.1 of Cupressus sempervirens. Taxonomy (NCBI): domain Eukaryota; kingdom Viridiplantae; phylum Streptophyta; class Pinopsida; order Cupressales; family Cupressaceae; genus Cupressus; species Cupressus sempervirens. The sequence continues at coordinate 842,894,642 of CM053786.1, read as the reverse complement.
GCAAGGAGTTTTGACTTACTAAAGAAGAAGGTGAAAAAACAACCTGTGTTATCACTTCCTGATTCCAAAAAAGTGTTCCATGTGGATTGCAATGTTGGTGGTAGTTATATTGGGGTTGTATTGAGCCAAGAAGGTAAGCCTATTGCCTATTTTAGTGAAAAATTGAATGATGCAAAGAAAAAGTATTCGATTTATGATCAAGAGTTCTATGCAATAGTTCAAGCCTTAAAGAAATGGAGGTATTATTTGTTTCCAAAAGAATTTGTCTTGTGTATTGATCACCAGGCATTGCAGTACCTACATAGCCAAGGTAAATTGAATTAGAGACATTTGAAATGGGTAGAGTTCATGCAAATCTATACATTTGTATTGAAACATAGAAGTGGAAGGTCTAATAGGGTTACAAATGCATTAAGTAGGAGATAGTTGTTGCTAACAGTAATCCAGGTTGAAATGTTTGGGTTTGATGAACTCAAGAATCTATAGCCTAAGTATCCTAACTTTGTATAGGTTTGGAAGGCTTGTAAAGAACCTATTACTCTAGATAGGACCAAGTGGCTAGATTATATGATTTAGGATAGTATGTTGTTCAAGGGAAGTCAATTGCATATTCCAAGGAGTTCTATTAGGGAGAACTTGATCAAGGAGAAACATAGTGGAGGGATGGCATGAAATTTTGGTCAAGCTAAGACCATTTACATTATTAGAGAACATTATTTTTGGCCTCAATTGTCACAGGATGTGAAGAAGTTTGTGCAGAGTTGTCAAGTATGTCAAACAACCAAAGGATTTAGTCATAATACTGGACTATATCAACCATTTCCTATTCCATCAAAGCCTTGGGAGGAAATAAGTATTGATTTTGTTTTTGGATTGCCAAGGACACAAAGGGGTAATGACTTAGTATCTATTATAGTTGATAGGTTCTCCAAAATGGTACATTTTATTCCATGCCACAAGACTCGTGACATAGTACATATTGCAGATTTTTTTTCAAACATGTGGTAAAGCTACATGGTCTCCCAAAAAGTATTGTTTCTAATAGAGATAATAAATTTGTGGGGTATTTCTGGAGGAATTTGTGGAAGAAGTTGAAGACAAAATTGAAGTTTAGTTCTATACATCATTCACAAACTAATGGACATACAAAAGTAGTGAATAGGAGTTTGGGAAATTTTTTGAGGTGTTTAGTAGGAGATAAATTGAAGGGATGGGACTTGATTCTACCACAAGAAGAATTTTCTTACAATAATTCTATAAATATGAGTACTGGTAGATCACCATTCTAAATTATGTATGGGAGTAGTCCAATTACTGCACCAGAGCTGTTCAAAATGGATACAAGAGAGAGGACAAGTGATGAGGAAAAAAACTTTGCTGAACATGTTAAGAACCTATATGAGTAGGTACAAGCACATATTACCAAGAAGAACCTATAGTGTAAGGCTAGGGTAGATCAAAAGAGGAGACATAAGGAGTTCCAACTTGGAGATTAGGTTATGTTATATTTGAGGAAGGAACGATTTCCAATGGGTACCTACATCAAGCTAAAGATGAAGAAAGTTTTTCCTACAAAATTTTGAAGAAACATGATTCAGGAAATGCATATGAGGTGGAGTTGCTAGATGGGATTCACATTTCTCCTTTTCCCAATATTTCAGACTTTACAAAATGTCATGATGACAATGTAGATGAGGAGTTAATGCTAGAGCCATGTCCAATTCCTACTTCTATGAAGAAAGAGATTGAAGAATTTCTAGATAGTCATGTGGGCTAGAGTACTAGAAAAAGGTAGTATGAAGAATACCTAGTGAAGTGGAAAGGATGACCAATAGAAGACTCAACTTGGATATATACAATGGAGGCTCCCCATTTGGGTTTTTCCTCTACTATTGTTAAAGTGATAGGGTCACTTTTCAATCTACCCCAGTGTCTAATGTAGGAGCATCCAGTGGTGTAAGGGCAATCCTTTATCATCCAAAAATATGGTTATTGTTAGTTTCTATTTAAACTATTTTCATTTCTAGATACCCAGTTGGGTCAAATAAAGATTCCAACTCTCATAGTTCCATTGTTGGTTTTTTGGGGTAGATTTTTTGAGCACCTTGGGATATGTTTCAATACAAAAAAATAGGTTATTTTATAATTGAGCCATAATTATAATGATTTAGAGGGTGTAAGTTGGAGAGATAATTATACTTATAATTTAAAGCACTCCAAAAAAAAAGGTCAAAAGGGTTTATGATTTGAAATTTATTACAATTTTAAGTTACCTAGAGACCTCCTAAGAGCTTTCTAGAAATGTAAACAGTTCGTCAATTAGAGTTCGGGATCAAAAGTTATGATTCCCAGAATTTGGACTACCATTTCTAGATTCTTCTAATTTAACACCAACTTTTGACATGTTTTCTAAAGCCTTATGTTTTTGCATTGGATTTCAAATGACATAATCTAAAATTTATTCCTAACCCTAAACCTAATTTGCATAGTTAGGGATATTTGTAGCATTATAAAGTCAATTTTGGTGGAGTTTGGAAGAGGGTATTGTGAGGAGGACTCCTTTTTTTAAGAATTAGACCACATTGTAATCCTATAGGGCATGTCTTTGAGTCTATTTACATCGTACTAAATGTAATAGCATAGAAATTATGATAATAATATTTCCCTTTTCCTATTGTGTTCATTTGTTCTTGGATTGTGCCCTTGTCATGCTTCATGCCTAGTATGTAAGTGATGCATCTGCATTGCAATTTTATCACCTTGGAAAATTGTATTTGATTTTGTTAGTGTAGAACAACTAATTGTTCATTTTATTGTATCTAATATGATGATAGTTTTACAAGAATTTGTATTCAACCTAGCTAATTAGCAACTAGACCCATTTAACCAGGTTATGGCTAGTTTCTTTCTACCCATTTTTCCTGGTCTACATTATTTTTGTGCAACATCTTGAGGTAAGTCACTTAGTATGGATTGAGTGTGTCTTATTGTTTTATTATTTGGATTCTAAAATATGGATGAAGCTAGATCAAATTTTCTATTGTGCTAAGATGTAATAGGCACCTTAAAATTTATATCTATGATATACATGTCTAGATGGAAATATAAAGAGATGCTTGTTTAGAAGGAAAAGAAAAGAATATTTATATATCCCTTAAAGAAAATTGTAGAGGAAGGGTATGACAAAAAATTGCATCACAATGGCATAACATGACAATGAAATCATAGATCAAGAGCATAAAGATCACAATGGCATGACACAAAAATGAAATTGCACAGCAAGGGTATGATAACAAAATGTAGAGATCACAAGGGTATGACAATGAAATCACAGAGAAAAGGCATGACAAAAAAGTTCAAAGATCACAAGGGCACAACAATGTTCATATCTCTCCACCCTCTTTCACATGCAGCTCTCCACAATTATGATGACAACATCAATATTGTGATGATGTCGAGGACAAATGCAAAAAAAAAATGAAAATCATCACAAATTATATCATCATCACAAATTGTCATCACAATTTGACCCCAAATGTTTTAGAGTCTATATTTTTCAGCCTCTACTATTATTGGTGCTCAACATTGATTTTTCTTGGCCTTTATTAACTTCTTGATGCTCAGGATATACTATGGTTCACACATACTATATCACTTAGTACTAATATACTTGGAAATATACTTGGTCACTAAATGAGCTTGGTCTGTATACCATACTTTACCTAGCTTCTTTACAATTTCTTAGTATATACTACCTTATGTACATGACTCAACCTATGTAGAGTAGCTTGGTCATAGTGATGACCATCCAACTCTTCTTTGTAAATGATTAAGTGATTGACACTAATAGACATAAGAAATTAGAGGTACCAATAAATTCTTCATCAAAATTGACATTTATAGATGATCATGGACTAGTAACTATATTAAACTCATTTAAGTAGTCTACAATAAATGCTTAATTAATATATTAAATAAATGCTTCATGAGAAATACCTTGTTTGAAGTGGAGGGATTTTCATATAGTTTCGCTAGGGTTTACATCAACTCTCCCATCATGTTCTCTTTTGTAATGTTAAATTTCACTACTAGTACCAAGTGATGGACCTCTAAAATACCATTATTTTAAGATCTTTTTATCTTTTTTTAAAGAAGTTATCTTGAAAAAACAATCATGACTTTATGGTTTTAAGAAAATGAACTTATGTTTTCATGTATGTGTTGTACATAAGATGAGACATTGAGTAAAAGTATGGATAGTTCAAATATGCTATAATTTTTTGAATCCATGGACAAAAATGGTATAATGAAGTGATGTTGCATGTTGATAAATTTTTCCTTATTTATGTTATGTCTTGGGTAGTTTTCCTCCTGTAGCCATATAATTTGCAAGAGTGGTAATTTGAACTTACAGCTTTTCTAATATTGATGATAATGTTAGTCTCAGAATGGTTTTGACATTTGAGTGCCAACACACTTAACCACTTTATACATTGAAGCCGAGTGATCTTCAGGTGTTGAGCAACCTTCAGGTGCCGAGTGAAGATCAAGTGCCGAGTGACTTTAGGTGCCAAGAATTATACAGGACCTGAGTGATATTTAAGTGCTGAGTCACAAATGATGCCAAGCAAAATAGAAATGCAACAAGAGCCAAGTGAGATAGTTGTATTACATGTGTCGAGCATCATAAATTAGTAAGTGTCGAGTAACACAGAATGCACATATGAGTTTGTAACTTCACTAATTTAGATGTAAACCATTTTTATGGTTGAAATTGAAGGATCTAGAAGGATCAAATAGATAAGATCTAATCTTTTCTTTTTCTATGCAAACTACATGCAGCCAATTAAAAAAATGAAGAAGGCATGCAACCAATAACAGAAGTGCAAGGAATGAGTAGGCAATAGAGATTCAATATGGATTGTAGATCCACACCTAACCCTAAGTCTTTGAATGTCTTTAGAAGGAAAATGAATTCTCAATGTACTATGAATGGATGAAGGAGTGTATGGGGAAACTATAGTGGAGTTCAAAATGAAGAGTAAAAAGACTTAGAGGAAGAGAATAGCAGTTAGACATTCAGTTGATTAGAACAGAGCAAGGGATATGAACAAATATTAGATCTCAAAGGATCATGATCAGAGAAAGTAGATCAAGTGCTTGTATTTAGCAATCAAGGATTGTAAGCTATCAAGTTTATTATACCTAATAATCTTTAGCCATTGTATTAGAAATGAAACCCTATGTTGATAGGTTAGCTTAACAACTATTTTGTAGATCCTTTGAAAAAAGGTTATTAAATCCTTTAATAGGGTAACATTTCATGTCAAGTGTTTGTAAATCCTTTAACCAAGTCACTATTGACACAGTGTAAAGCCTTTAATAGGGCATGCCTTTAACAGGGCAGACCATCAGAAGTAGTTAAACATTATAGCTGCAATAATTTTGTGGGTATCATCCCCACCCCAATTTTACCTTCTTATTCCTGGAGGGTTTCTGGGTTACCAAAATTTCAAGTTTTATGTGGTGATGCATGTTTGTTTCTCATGATTGTTTCATGTTTATATGCATGCATGTTCATTTAAGTTATATGTTATTAAGGTTTTAAAAGTGAACAAAGGCCAGTACTTTTGATTCACCCCCCCACTCAGAAGAACTCTTCCCATTAAGACATTCCAACAATTGGTATCAGAGCCAAGTTCTCTCAACAATAAGCCTAACAGCCTTAAGGAAAAGATCTAAAGATGAAAGTTTTCAAACTTGGAAAGATCATTGAGAAGCAGGTGATAGATGTGCATCTCACTCTACAGAAGGTAGAGGAAGCTAGAGAGGAATTAAGAAAATCCTTGAAATGAAGGAAGGAGATAGCTATAGCTGAAAATGATATAAACTACAGGGAGATTGATACCACACAAGTGTTTTCCAATGGAGACACTAAAGAGTTTGATGCAACACTAGCAGAACTGATGGAGAAAAATAGAGTTCAACCAGAAGAGATAAGATCTCTCAAGATGGAACATGAATCACAGGCCATAATGTTATGTGAAATCATTGAACAAAAGAAAAGAGCAGTTGAGGATAGAGTCATGATGGAAGATGACAAAAAGAATCTTGAAAATAGACTTGAAGAAAAATGTACTGAATTAACAAGGATCTCAAACATGCAGATGGATACACTTGCCCAAATAATGAACCTTCATCATGAACTCAATATGAAAGATATTGAGATCTCTAATTTAAAGATGTAGAATGAACAACTAAAGAATAAATTGAATAGAGAAAAAGAAACAGTAGAGAATCTCAACAAGTCAAGTCAAGCTATCAAATATTTTGAGTAGTTACTGAAATCCCCAAGGTCTAGCCATGACACTCAAGGATTAGGATAGACCAGCACTGAAGAAGGAGAGTCATCCAAGATTGCAAAAGAAATAAACAACAAAGGTAAGAACACTAAACCTACCTATCATTTCTATGGTAAGAAAGGACATACCTCTAATGTATGTAGAAACAAGAATTCCCATCAGCATGATAAGCCTAAGATTGAAAGCTATTGTCATAAGTGCAAGAAGCAAGGACATCAAGCATAGGAATGCAAAACTAGGACTATCAAGACACCAAGATTTCTAGGTCACTGCTACAACTACAATAAGTATAGACACAAAGCCTTTGAATGTAGATCAAAGCCTATGTGGACACAAAATCAGCATGTAAGAAGGAACAACTATGTAAACCATTACAATTGGGACTACAATACAAGGAAAAGTTGTCATTATTGTTAGGAATATGGACATATCCCTAAAAATTGTATAAGGACACACTTCAAAGGGAATTATAGTAGGTGGCTAACTTAAACTACTTGTTTCAGCTGCTTGAAAATTGCTCATATCAGTAGAAACTATCCTACAAGGTCAAAAGTACCAAAATTTGAAGCCAACAAAGGAAAAGAAAAGATTGATGTTGAAAAAATTAGAGGAAAAATGAATAAGACTTGGAAGAAGAAAGATGAGTGTAGCACATCAAGTGAAGGGATCACTTCACCCAATGGGTTAAGTGATCATACTTTGTCAAACTAAACATGAATAGATGCATGGGACTAATATACAAAGTTATATCATACACTAGTCCCAAGACAAAGAAGTACTAAAAATAAGAAATTAGCATAAGAAAAGATGCCAAGTCATAATATGAAGATTCTTACAAAACTGTCGAGTTGTCCTCAAAGGCTGAGTAAAACTCTAGTGGGTGTCGAGTTCCTAACAGCAATCGAGTTGATGATCGATGCTGAATTGAGTAACTCCAATGGAAGCCAAGTAAAGTGGAAATGTAGTGCAAGCTGAGTAATGTTAAAAATACTTTAGAAGCTGAGTGGGAAGTTGAGCATTTAATGTGATGCAAATAGGGTATATTATCACAATTTTAATCATTTTTCTTCATCGTAAACAAGAAGCAAAGAAGAGAAAGAGGGTGGAGAAACTTCATAGTAGAGAATCCAGTATTCCAAGCAAATTCCAACCTCTTACAATGCATTTTCATTGATCTTGAGGTATTTTTGTTTGTACCAAGCTGTGCAGTTTCATATTTCTTTGTAAAGGAAACCCTAGTTTGCACAAATGGCTTTGAGTTCTAAACCAATGAGAAAGAGTCATTTTAGGTCCAGCTAGTATCTAATGAGGTTAAGTAGCCTGATTTTTGTCCCATCCCTAAAGTTTCATATAAGAAGGATCCCACCGGAGCCCTTTCCCACATACCCCTGAAAGTTGTAATGGTTCAAAACATAAGGAGATGCTATAACTGTAAGATAGGAGCCATAGGAGATATGGAAATAAGGGAAGCCTATGAGAAGTTGTGTGTTGATGGAGTTTTGAAGGATGAATATAAAATTTTTGAGAGGAAGGGTTTAACATGAGCTTTGGGTTTTCCCACTATATTTAAGATAGAATGGATTAGACTTGTGTTAAGCAGAACGCGTGATGGTAGTCTATGGTTAGAAGATGTTCCCATAAAGATCACAAAAAGAATCATTCATAGGGTAACTAGATATCCTACCCTAGATCAGTACAAGACCTTGAGAAGTGATTCCAAGGAGGTTATCGAGAAAAACACAGGTGTCAAGTGGAATAAAAGAGGAATGACAATTGACACCATTCAAGATCCTCTCATTGAATTTGTTGTTAGAGTTATTGCCCATAAATTCTATCAATCCAGTAGACTCAATAGTGTGCCTTGTATTGTAGTAGATGTAGGCTAAAAATTGGTGAAAAAGGATCATACTTATGATCTTGCAGAGCTGCAACTACAATAGATTAATGAAAACTTAGCAGCTATAAGAAGGACAAAGGGTGTCCAATGCAATTTTGGTGCAATTTTGGTTTGTATATTCTTCTATGTTCAAAATGAATTTCCTTCTTTTGGAAAAGTTGCATGGAGAAATGATAGAACTATCATAGCCCAAATTAATGAATATATAGAAAAAAAAATGGGAGACAATTTTAACACACTGATGACAAGTTATTTTGAAGATTTTAAGAAATCAATGAAGCAAAGACTCAAGATTCTAGTTTTTTTAGTGGAGAAACATGTAAATGATATTTGTTTTCCCGTCACTATCCCCACACTTTGGCACATATGATTTGGTAAGGTCAAAAGTGAATATGGATTTAAAGACTGCCTCCACACTCAAGAAAAAGAATAAATTGGTTAAAAAGCTAAAGGAAAAACTTGGTGAAGGCACAACAGAAGGGGATAAAGAAGATGAAGAAGTAGAAGGAGATAAAGAAGAGCAAGAGAAAGGACCACCTGCATTAACCCAAGGCATGGGTGAAGATGTTGAAGAAGAGGAAACTGTAGAGAAGAATACACCCAAGGATGAGCCCAAGAAAAGGAAAGCAAAGAAGTAACCAGTTGCATGGCCTAAGGCATAGAAAACTGTGACAAAACCTAGCTTAGTTAAGCCAACTACAAGGGCAGATACAAGAGGAACAACCAAAGCAGAAAATGAACAAGAAAAGAAGAAGGAAATAGAGCAAGGTGGGCCTGCAAAGAAAAAGCAAAGAAAGTTTATTACACCTTAGGAGTTAGAGGAAGAAGAAACAAAATCTAATGAAGAACAATTTAGAATGGTAAGATGCTCCACTTCATGTAGATTAGAAAGAATTTGTAATGATATTAGAGATAATGCAGATTTGTCTGGTCTTAAGACCATAGAGTTCAATAAGTTGTCTATAGAACAACAAAACATAGTTGAGGAGTCCATCTACACTATGATGGAAAAGTTCAAGACTACTCCACTTGAACTTGATGACTCAATACCCAAGGAGCTAAGCACATTAATTGAGAATAAGTGGCATTACTACCTCAAAATGGAAAAAGAAATAAGAGAGTCAAATTTGGCTCGTGTAATGCTAGACCTTACAAAAGGTCAAATCAGTAAGGAAAGAAAAAAATATGCAAGAAAATTTGTACCTAAATACTGAGCCTTCAGTATCTTGCAAAATCAAATTGAAGATGTTGTCAAAAAGTCAACACAAATATGGAAGGTAATCTATGGATTGACTACAAGAAAGGAGGGAGAAGAGGACCCTTTTGAAGGGAGAAATGAAGAAGAAGATATTGATTAAAGTGAAAAAGAGGAAGATGTGGAGAAAGATTCCAAAGAAGGTGAATAGGCAATAGCTGAGGAGAAGCAACAAGAACAGAGTGTCCAAGACACCCAATTGCCACCACCTAGTCCTCCACATATTGAAACTACACCTGAAAAATTTGTAACAATAAAGGATGTTCTTGACACCTCTTGTCAGAACACCAATCCACTCACTATAGAGGATCTCAAGAAGATTCTTCACCCAACAACATTACAATCACAGTTGTGCACTAGCCCTATTTTGGTGAGTGTAGAGGAATTGTAGAAGGTAGTAGCTGAAATTACCAAGGAAAAGGTGAATCCATAAGAACCACCTTCACAATTTACTATAGCTACTAGTACTCAACATAAAGAGTACGAAGTCAAAGATACAACTGCTAAGGTTGATACTTCAGTAAATACACTTGTAGGGGAGATAACAAAAGAGCAAACTAGATAGAAAGATACCTCTGTATCTATAGCACAAACACAAGGTGCATTGCCTAAGATAACTATCATTGATCAAGGTAGAAAAGAACAAGACAAGGAAGGGGGGAGCCCTAAGGAGAAGGAGCAGCAGGAAATTCAAACATTAGCCAACTTGCCTAGAATAGGGACTCCCACTGAAACTTCACAGTAGCTAAGCTCTGTAGTACCATTGTAGATATCTATACCAAGCTCGAGTTCTACCAAGTTTGCAAGGGTAATTCACTATGGAGAACCTACTCTTGATGAAGAGATAGTCATTCTTGGGTATGACTTTGACACCATGACCATTGCCCAAATGACTAAAGTGCAAGAGGCACTTGAAAGGAAGAAGAAGCAAGAGGTACTTAGGAATGAGTACAAATAGAGGCAAGCATTAGTAAAATTAAGGATATATTTCTAGATGCTTTCAATTTATAGGTACCTAATGAAACAAAGCCCATAATGGAGCAACTAGCCAATATAGTGGACCAGGTACAAAATGAAGACCAAGAAACCAATGTAAAACTAATGGAATGGTCTGAAAAGAAATTCCAAGGGAAAGTAAACAAGAAAATTGCAAATGAAATAGCACTATCATAAGTTGAACTAGCCAAGATAATTGAAAAGGTCAAATAGGTACTTGAGAATATATTCTCATTGTACAAAAAGTTGTGTGACTTCTCATATTTCACACAAGAGACCAGCCAGAGGATAATGAGCTTGGAGAGGAATATGAATATTTCAAGCATGTAGATACCTAAGGATCCAGCTCAAAGTGAGAAGCATTTTTCTCAAACACTTTCTACTCAGAAGGAATTGGCAAAATTGACAACAAAAGAGAGCACCATCAAAGCCAAATTGCTACAGCTTCAATCTTCCATCACCCCACACTTGGAAATCCTCCATAAGGAACAAGCCTATGCAAATAATGTTCTAAAGAAAGACCCTAATTTGTCTACTTTAGATGGTCTTGTTCATCTTGCTGCAGAGACTTCCATCCAGTACAAATCTCTTGAAATTGCTTTGAGTAATTGGGATGCTTCTCTCAGGATGATTATGGAGGTAAATAGTACATTTTTGGAAAAATATGGTCTTAACCCTTAGAACCCTTTGACATAAGTGTCAAAAAAGGGGGAGATATAATGTTATATCAACATTTAGCATGAGACATATTCAGCACAAAAATTTTGTTTACCAAGACAAAACATATAATGGCACAATCAACTCAGGGGGAGTTACAATAATTTTGCGATTAGTGAATGTACTCATAAGGTCAGATAAATAATGCTTAGTTAAGTGTTTTTGACACTCATGTCAAAGGGGGAGATTGTTTGTCTCAGAAAGGTTTTGACATTTGAGTGCCAACACACTTAACCACTTTCTACATTGAAGTTGAGTGATCTTCAGGTGCCAAGCAGTGTTCAAGTGTCGAGTGAAGATCAAGTGTTGAGTGACTTTAGGTGCTGAGCATGATGCAGGAGTCGAGTGATATTTAAGTGTCAAGTCATAGGTGATGGTGAGAAAAATAGAAATGCAACAGGAGCTAAGTGAGATAGTTTTATTACATGTGTCGAGCATCAAAAATTAGTAAGTGCCGAGTAACATAGAATGCACATATGAGTTTGTAACTTCACTAATTCAGATGTAAACCATTTTTATGGCTGACATTGAAGGATCTAGAAGGATCAAATAGATAAGATCGAATCTTTTCTTTTTCCTATGCAAACTACATGCAGCTAATTAAAAAAATGAAGAAGGCATGCAACCAATAACAAAAGTGCAAGGAATGAGTGGGAAACAGAGATTCAATATGGATCATAGATCCATACCTAACCCTAAGTCTTCGAATGTCTTTATAAGGAAGATGAAATCTCATTGTATTATGAATGGATGAAGAAGTGTATGGGGAAACTATAGTGGAGTTCAGAATGAAGAGTAAAAAGACTTAGAGGAAGAGAACAATAGTTACACATTCAGTTGATTAGAACAAAGCAAGGGATACGAACAAATATTAGATCTTAGAGGATCACGATTAGAGAAATTAGATCAAGTGCCTGTATTCAGTAATCAAGGATTGTAAGCTATCAGGTTTATTATACCTAATACTCTTTAGCCATTGTATTAGAAATGAAACCCTATGTTGATAGGTTAGCTTAACAGCTATTTTGTAGATCCTTTGAAAAAAAGTGATTAAATCCTTTAATAGGGTAACATTTCATGTGAAGTGTTTGTAAATATTTTAACTAGGTCACTATTGACACAATGTAAAGCCTTTAATAGGGTATACCATCTGAAGTAGTTAAACATTATTGCTGTAGTAATTTTGTGGGTATCATCACCACCCCAATTTTACCTTCTTATTCCTAGAGGGTTTCTGGGTTACCAAAATCTCAAGTGTTATGTGGTGATGCATGTTTGTTTCTAATGATTGTTTAATGTTTATATGCATGCATGTTCATTTCAGTTATATGTTATTAAGGGTTTAAAAGTGAACAAAGGCCAGTACTTCTAATTCACTCCCCCTCTCAGAAGAACTCTTCCCATTAAGACATTCCAATAGATAAAATAAATATATATAGGTGGAAGTGGTCTGCACATTGAATGATTTTCAGGTATTTGTCATAGATATTCAAGAGTCAACAACTCAATGTTAAATTTAGAACCAACTGGATTGTTGAATCATCATGAGTGGAGCAAGTCATTATATGATTTTTGTTAGAACAATGCCTAAATGTAGCTTCCATAACCTATTATATTCTTGGAGGATTTATTCATGGCTAATGGCATTTCTATTTCAAACTTTATGAGCTTGTAACTGATCCTCATTAATGGAGTCATCATAGAGTTGGGGAGTAGTTGTAGTTTCCTTTTAAATAACATCTACTATAGCTTTAAAGCCATTTTTTTGAAATAAAAAGATGACTTGATCTTCATAGATGTTGAATGTGATTAATTTTTTAGTCAAGTGTAATCTCTTCACCTTGAATGAATAGAATGAGCAGTTCAAGTTTATTTCTCTTATCTTGATTGTCTTTTTTGTTCACTCATCCAAGGGGATCCACTTGGTGAGTGAACTATTCCATTAGAATAGATTCCATTTCTTTTTTTGTTTCCTTGCAAGATAAAATTATGCTGCTCCTATAGCCATTTATAAAAGCATTAATGAATTTTCATGCAACATAGTTGAATAGATAGGTTTACTATTGTGGCATTATTGTCATGCTCAAAATTTACAAGGAAAAAACACAACTACATTTTTTTTTAAAGCTAACTAGGTTGCTCTATAAAATTCAAGTTATGGTCAAGGTTTATGGATAAAAAGGCTAAAAAGATACATTTACACATGTTCATACCAATTTAATACTTTAGTTATAACTCAACACCCTTAAAAGAATTATCCAAATTGAAGGTTATGCCTTTTTGGTTAGGTTAAAATGAATACATTATTCCGCATGCCTTACTTGTTGAAGTAATTATAGCAATAGCATTCTCAACAACACAAACTTGGTCAGATCCTACTCTGGTAATAAAGTTACCATGAGGGCATACATAACTCTGGATGGTCTCAAAGTACCACTTACTAGGATTTAATAGGCCTAAGTTGAATTGATATAGAAATTTTATTCAAATTTGATAATGGTGATTGTGTATTTGGCTCGTTAGATTGTGGAAGTACTTTCTAATATGTTTCTTGAATTCCTTGCAATGTTCTATGCTGATCAAAACTATATAGGTGAGATAGTAGATAACCTACTATCATGTAATATTGTATTCAAACTACTAACTTAAAGGTAAATTTTAAGACATAGTGACTATACCCGATGGGTACTCAATTAATAAGCAGAACAATATTGAATCCATATGGATTGGTATCATCATAAGATTCCTTGTATTCTAATAATGTTGAGATTTGAAGATGGAATACATATTTCAAATTTCCATAATGGATAATATAGAAAAAAAAATGAATCCTCAATAACATCTAAACCTCTATGCACATGTATACCATATTATACATTACCTATAATATACTAAATTCATTGATTGTAGATTTTGAAGTAAAATAATTATAATTTATGTTACATCACACACACACACACACACACACACATGTATATGTATATATATGTATGTATGTATATGTATGTATATATATATACATATATGTATGTATGTATATATATGCATATAAATGTGTGTGTATATTTGTATGTGTGTGTGTGTGCGTGTGCGCGTGCATGCGTGCACGCGTGTGTGTGTATATGTATGTATGTATGTATGTATGTATATAATCTTAACATAGTTAAGATACTTTAACTACAAATAATAATACAAGAATACAACTACTCTTTACCAACATATTTAATTACCTATTACTAACCCTTTTCTAAGATATATTTCCTAACACTAAATTCTACAACACTAAATTCGTACTTACCTCTTTAGTATTACTAACCATAAAATATATCTAACAATTCTAACACTTCCCATTGCTAGCCCCTTACATCCTACTTCACTCACATGCCCCCATACAAGAATTTCCCCTCCCTTCCTAGGTTCACATGCCCCCTATTCCTCCACAACAAGGGCAACCCCTTTCATAACTATACCCTTGGGTTACATAGATGATGGTGATGAAAGTACATAGGCCATTCAAGGTAAAATGAACTTGGAACTTTTCCTTTTCTGATACAAAATCTAGAAAGTAAATGTGCATCTATAGCAAGGTTTTCACTATGAGTTTGATGCATTTTTCTTCCTTCTCATTCATGACTATGGATTTGGTGTTAGTCTAATTTGTATTCTCTAATGCTCTTAGTTACATGTTTTGATATTGTTCTTTGCATCTATCAAATCTAAAGATTTATTGGTGTTTGAAAACTCAAATTTTTAACACACTAATTATATTGCACAAGATCAAATATATATGTTCCAAAAGATGAATATTTTAAAATATGGAATTGCTTATTACTCAAAAATATATTGAACCATTTTCCATGCATACATATGAACTATTGCAATATTGAAAATATTTTTTCCATTGCATCAAAATAATGGAATCACTTACATTTAACTTGATTGACTATTACAATGTTTTTCTCATGTAAGAAATCTATAAAGTTTTAACTATTGATTGGTACATAAATCTACATGAGGAGAGGTAACTCAACTACATGACTTTAACATAGACTTCACAACCATGGATATTACTTTACACATGAACTATTTCTTTCCTTCTTAAACAACTATGAATATTATATCATATTTTCCTACAACACCATTTATATGCATAACATACAATCTCTACTTACTCATTCACATTAATATACAACAAGATGTAAATCCCTCTCATAATACATAAAACTAGAATGAGGATTTTTCCATCACAACAAATTACAAAATGACATGATAAGGATTGAATTCCTTCAATTACATGATACATCAGCACAAAACTTGATTCTCCAAAAATGCCAAGGGAAAATCCCTAACTTCATCATAGATCACATCTCACAACTTGCAAAAGGAACACAAAACAAAGAACCATGGAGGCTCACCTCTGATTCTAGGGTTGTAAGAAGCCACCCACTAAGCTAGGGAAAAAAGGCTCAAATAGGTTACACTCAAGTACCAACAATGCATACAACATATTGTTACAATACATATAAACTCCCTTCCAAGGATTAACACAATGATTCACCATTGGAATCATGAAACAATGGGTGAAGGTATGACTTTCAAATAGGAGGTTTGCCATATCAACTAATATCTACAATAATAATTTTCATGCCCTTTTGGGGCTTTCACAAATTAGCAAATTTTATGCTCTTTCGAGGCTTTTATAATACTCCTCCAAACACAATACCATCAGCTATAGATTTCTCAAAGTGCATATTCCATAAACTTTTTTTCCAGAACATACTTCCCTTATCACCCTAAAAGAAAGATATGAATGATTATGGCATACAATGGAGCTCATACTCCAAGGTTCTCAACTAAATTTTCCTACCCAACTAACCCCTTAAACCAAGGCATTTCTTCCCTCCCAAGGGTGATTGAAGCCTTCACACCCATTAAAATTCATACACACAAAAACAAGGAAAAATATGAAAAATAAATCCATCACAACAATGGCATAGACCAACATTCTCAACACAAACACATGACATGAGTTTTACCACAATATGAACAAGAGAAACATCATTGAGTAAATGCAATGAGAATTATGGCATGGTCACCAACCTTGATCCAAGCTAAAGGAAAAATGAAAGTTGTTGCAGAGTTCCCTTCTCCTTAGTCCTTCCTCCTTCCAAACCCTAATTCTCTCTAAACTTAGAGAGTGGGTGAATACACCACTACTTTTTCCAAGTACACTAAAAGGACTCTTCCACTATCTCTTTTTGGAAAAAATACATCAAGCCACTATCTCTTACGACTTTATCCCTACCAAATTTGTTACTTTTGAGTAAGAGGAAAGATGGGGGTGAACTAGTGAGACAACTCAATTTTCGAATTTGTGGAAGAATGCATTGGTTAAGGGGCCCCCTAGGCTAGCTAAGAAATAAAATGGTCAAATTTAGGCCCCTAACATGTTATGCTAACATATGGATAGCTAATTTTCATAAAAATGACACTTTGGGACCACATATTGACCCTCTAAAATCATGGTCAAGTTTGAATTCGAGTTTCCCTTGATGATGACCCATCCTATCCTCTAACCAAGTGGATTTACTTAATATTTTGAAAGGAAATTAATTTAAGATTAAGTTTAACCATGACCAAAACCCTAGGTGACATGTGATGAACACATAATAATTACGAGTGTCAAGTGGCACATTTAAAATATATTACATATCACCATAACATGTCCCTAATACATTTATGAGATTAAATTTACCACACACATGCAAGCTTACATTTATGAAATAAACATATCACAATGAGGCTTTTGAATCTTCCAAAAATTTCCTTGGCTAAACTATGTCCGCATAAGTTTGGATCTTGTTCCCCCAATTAAATTTCATGGTTTAATTTCCTACAAACTAAACTTGAACATCAGTAGCCCAATGAAAAATCATATAAAATGTATGTATATAGGTGCATGAAAATTTCATATTAAATAATTCACCTTAACATCACAATCAATTTTTATTTTCTAATCATTTTCATATAAAGCATTTAAAACTTTTTAATATCAGAATCTAGATATATCAATATTAATATCTAATCAAATGATCCAACTAACATTTTCAATCACATTATATTCCATTTTTTATTATGGTGATGAAATATTGAATCCATAACTATTAGATCATCAGTCATGTGAATTAGGTCATAGTACTTATCATAAGTAAAATCAACCCAACTATAAATGTCCCAACTAGTATCTTTTATACAATTAAACATGGTGATTTTTCTAAGATTATCCTAATATCATTATGAGATAACACATCATAATGCATATGTCTGTAAAATTACTTATGTTAGGTAATTAGGATGCTTATACAATCTTGTCTACATAGAGTCAAAATTAGTCATTAGATAAATACATTGCATCTTGTTAGTCTATACATATCCTCATCTTAATTATTATCCACCATCACATACCAATTATCCTAATAGATCATAGAATACCATAAACCCATCAACATAATTTCTAAGTTATGACATCTCGAGCCTTTATTCTAATGGATCTTAGCTTATCAACCCAACGTACCACAAAAATAACTACAATATATATACCAGTCTCAATAAGATCTCAAGTTCATTATTGATAAGGAAAATTCCAATCATGAAATACTTAGATTTGGAAAACTTCTTTCCATTGCTCTATCATAAGGTGCATATTGGCAGTATATAATTCCCATTCTATACCCAAATGATAGAAGCATGGCATCTCATCTACTTTCTTTTCCTAGCTTTAATCATATTCGTGTTATTAAGATTTATAATAGGGTACTAGGGAAGGGGCCTTACAATTAATTTCAAACTTTATGTTGTTTTATTAGTTGTTAGCATAGAACTCCTTAAACATTTCCTTCACATTAGTTGTAATCACTTGAAGGAAAATTAGAGCATAGACTTTACAGTTATCCTATCAAGTTTACACTTCTAGGTTGACAAATTAAATGAAGTCAGTATACTATTTTAAGTAAAACACATGATGTTATCTAACCATGGAATCACTATGAAACAATGTCCAATCCTTTGTTATTAAAGTAATAAGTTCATTGAATATTTTTGGCATCATTTCCTAGGAGGTGTCAATCTAGTTCAACCCTGAAGTCATTATGTTAGTTTAAATTCTACATTATTTTGCATGCATAGAAGAAGAGACCTCCTTGAGATATTTTTTCCTCATAATAGTCAGGAAGAAATTTTTAATCCTGAACCCAAAGAACCTCATATGAGAATGAAGAAAAAGAACCTTTTTAAAATCATTTCATTGCTACTCAAGAACAAATACCCTCACCCTATGATGAATTCTTGTATTTGAATGATCTCTTTGTTCAACCTGAATTACAAGATAATCCACTTTCCCTTGTTATCTATCAACCACCATCACTAGGTCCTCCTACGAGAATGGCTTAGCCTTATCCTACATTTCTCTTTCCTATCCATCCTTAGTAAAGTAATTAAAAACTTGAAGAACATACATTCTACTACACTTCCAAGTTCTATGGCCTAATTATTGAAGACCCTGAAACCTTCTTCTTTGAGTTTTATATCTTCTATAGAAGTTATGACTATAAAACTAATGCTCACAAGCTAAATTTGTTTCCATCCACCTTAAATGAAGTTTCTCAAAGATGGTTCATGGGGTTGGGTGCCAAAACTGTAGCAAATTTGCCTACAATAAGGAACTTGTTTTTAGCAAAGTACAATGAATACTACAATGGTCAAGATTTGAAAGGGGGTGACATTTTCAGAATGTCCGAAAAGGGTGATGAAACCTTGGAAAACTATGTTTCAAAATTCATGTTCAACCAATAGCATAATACACAACATCAACTAAATGAAGAATGAAAGAAAAACATTTTCTTAAGAGGTGAAATGATGAGAGTATTGAAGTTCTATATTTAATAGTAGGAAGAGTTATCACTAAGAAAAATTGGACTAATATACAGAGTATATGTTTGAATTATTCCTAAGCCATTGTGAAGAAAATTAAGGGACTTATAGATGTACCACATAAGTCTAAGGTAGTTCAGGAGTATCAAAGATGAAATTATCTAATTTACTATCAAATTTCAAATAATACAGCATTAATGATGTAGCTACTTGGTTTTATACCATCCAAACTAGAAGGAAAAAGGATGAAGATGATGCTATGTTAGCTAAATTTTATCCATACTATAGTGAAAAGAAATGGAACTATAGATGCAAGTCTATTGCAAGCTTCGAGACACAACCAATGCCTACTAAGTTTAAATCCATTGATTGAAATGGAGAGTTTCTCTACATTGCTCAAAAATACCATAGTCTTAAAGACAAGGTATGCCACAAAATCCTCTTCAAAGTTATAATAGTAACAATCAATGGAAAAATATTTGTTTTAGTGGAACTAATGTATGAGGCCTTGCCCTGATCCATCATAGCATAGTTGATACATTATTATTTTGATACTCATGACTCGATATGTTGAGACACTTTCAGATATACTGAACATTATTATGTTATTTTATGTTGTATGATGTTTTACTTTCAGATGTTTAAATATGTTATTTAATATTTTATGAACATGTATATTAATGATGTAGTATAGAAAGCGAATGCAGAATTAAAACTATGATTAACACTTTGATTATGCAATTTTAGTGGTTAAGTATATGAGCAGAAATGAGATAAATAGTTAATTAATTGAAAGATTTATGTTTTGAGTCATGTGATTATCCTGTGTGTGTGTGTGTATATATATATATATATATATATATATATATATGTACATATGTATATATATATATGTATATATATATATGTACATATGTATATATCTATATATATGTATATATATATATGTATATACATATGTATATATAATATGTATATACATATATATACATATGTATATATGTATGTATTTATATATATGTATATACATATATCTACATACATACATATATACATATGTATATATATATATATACATATATATATATATATACATACATACATACATACATACATACATACATACATACATACATACATACATACATACATACATATATATATATATATATATATATATATATATATATATATATATATGTATGTATGTATGTGATTTTCTTGAGTACTGATGTGTGCAATGAGTGTATAGGACATTTTAGCCGGAAAATCTAACAAAAAATTAGAATTGAATCCTATGTACTATTTTTGGAAACCAGGGTTGAGTCTAATAAAATATGTAAACTCCATTGTTCATATTTTATTTGTATCATGAATTGAATGAATGTATCATTCTATAATCAATAAGTGTTAATGTTTTGTAATAGTGATTTTATAGTGTCGCTTGACACTTGTGACTTGTATATGCATTCCAACATGATAGATAGGGTTAACCAAGTAACCTTAAGATTTAAGTTAGACTAGGTTAGTGACCTTTTTACTTATTAGTTAGTAATTGAGATTAATTACCCTAATCTAGATTAGTGATTAATCTTTATTTTTTAAGGTTGTTAGTAAGTCCAAAATTTTCAAGCTTTTTGATAGGTCCCTAAATAATTCTAGAGGCCAAAAAATATGAAAACTGTTGGAGTTGATAAAATCCAACTCCGATGATGCCCAAGATCACTTGCATGCAAAAACATGTCAAAGGGAAGCCAAGGAGAGAAGAGTGTGAAGCAAGGGAAAAACCCTAAATAGACATGAGAGACCACAAGATATTGCAACGCAAGAAATTATGTATTTATAATATGCTAGAAGTGATTATATTGTTGATATGAAATACAATGAGGGAGAGACCGCTTATAAAGGCCTCAAAGAATCTCCTAAAACAAGCTAGAAGATGCTAGGAGATAAGTGTGACAACTAAGCATACCTCGAACAATGTGAGAGGATAAGTATAACTTAGGAGAGAACAAAGTCTTGTATTGTCAACAACTTATAACAAATTCCTAGACTATAACTAATAAATGAAATGCATTTACCTAAGTAAACTTAAGTAAATACAATAAATAATTAATAATTAATTATTTACTCTAACACCCCCCCTTAAGTGCAACTTAGGGAAATTCTTTAAGCTCACAAAACTAAGAAATGTAGAAATGCAGAATGGTCCTGGCAATGAGGCCATGTTAGGTACCCATGTACAAATGTAAAAGATGCAACCTCTGAAAGCGGGGAAAGAGAGAAAACCACATGGGAAAAACCCTCCCCCAAAAAGAGGTAAGAACCTAGCGAAGAACTAAAGAAGCCTCCAACTAGGGGAATGTCCCCTAAAATAAGAACAAGGAGTGATCATGAAGAGCATCACTAAAGCATGAAGAAGCTGCAAATCTACCATCAAAAAGAAAATTGTTGATCTGAAGAACCTCCATGGAAGAAGAAGGCATGAATTGAGCATGTCTATATGGTAGATGATCCATTTCATCGAAATGCATAGGTAGCCAGCCACTTCAATCACCTTGCATATAGGATCAACCACTAAATACATAGTTCACACTAATGAACCATCGAACCATGGATGCATTAGAACACCAACATAACCCCCCCTTAATGTAGACAGGGTGAGATGACAGGCAACTGAGAAGGTGGGCCAAAGATCTCCTAAAGACGAACCAAGAATGATCAGAGAGGAAGAGGTACAAACACCTATAAAGACATGGTCACACTGATGCTGCATGAGCCTAATGTAATGGAAGGGACACTCACTTGACAAAGGGAGAATGCCTAAAATAGCAAACAACTATCCCCCCCATGGTTCTTTATAAAAATAGTGCATGTAAAAATGACTCAAAACAATGTTCATGACCTCTGAAATGCAAGAGTGACACTTTATCTTAGTGTGATATATAAAAATGCTTCAAAATGATAGCTACAATGATCAAAACTAAAAAAAAGCTACAAAAAAATATAGTATAGCCCAAAACAAAGGAAACCATTAACATAACTAAGATGGATTGTGGAAATCTGATCGCATTAAAGGAAACCATGCCAGAAAAACAATCATCGGGCCTAAAACACTCAAGATATCCACCATATAGAAAAATGCCAAAAATATGATAGAAAGAGCATGGGCTAGAATCTGAAGGAAATGATAGCATTTCTGAAAAGTACACAGAACCAGCTTTCCAAAAATATAAAGTTTTCAAAAAATTGACATGGGATGCAAAAGATATGCATGCCAGCGTCAAAAATACAACTTCAGACTTCAACTAGAAAAATGGAAATAAAAATGCACCAAAGCCTAAAAATACCTACACTAGTGTCTTCATCTTAGAACTAGCTTTTCGGTACTTCTTTTGGATTGGAAAAATACCTCTGTATGCTCAAGTTATGGCCAAAAAATTGAAGGTAGGTCCAAAATGACCTAGGAGAAGAGGTACAAGAAGGATGATGATGTAGTGTTGATATCATGCTGATGTCAGCATTTCAATGTCATAAATTTGATGACTTATGGCCCATCATAGTAAAAAAAAGGTGCCACATGGTAGTAGCTAATGTGGCGAGTGACATGGTAAAGTCAACGTGGCGAAGTGCCACATGGCACCTGTGCCACATGTCAACTCCATGCAGTGCCTGTGCTACTAACCTATCATTGTGATGTCATTGGTAGTGGACAGGCTGTGAAATGGGTAGAGAACATCAGAGGAATAGTGGGAAAAGGTGTCGCCACTAGCGAAGGTTGCAGGAGAGAGGTGTAGGGGAGGCCCGCCAGTGGTGGTGGGGTTTTGGAGGACCCGCGGTGGCCCAGGAGTGGTGCTACTGGTTGTAGCCCCTGCGGGCTATGCACAGGTGATGCAATGGTGGCCCCATAGTGGTGCAACAGTGACACACCCAAATATATATATTTAAAAAAAAAATTGCCAAAAATGTCCATACAGTCTGTATGGTAGCCTACAACTAAAAACTTTTTGCCTCCCAGAGCCCTATCTCCAAAATCAAAAAGTTTTATATGGATCCTGATTGCAAATGGCCTTCTGGATCCAATGGCAATTTCTATTTGGGTTGAAAGTGGTCAAAAAAATTTCTCTAACCTTGATTTGAAGAAAAAATGCACAAATAAACTAGGGTTTGTGACTTCAAATCATGGCTTCAAAAATCCTTCAATAAAGCAATAGTAGGGAGGCTCTGATACTATGTTGGAGTTGATGAAATCCAACTCTGAAGATGCCCAAGATCACCTGCATGTAAAAACTTGTCAAAGGGAAGCCAAGGAGAGAAGATCATGGAGAAAGGAAAAAACTCTAAATGGACATGAGAGACCACAAGATATTGCAACACAAGAAATTATGTATTTAAAATATGCTAGAAGTGATTATGTTGTTGATATGAAATACAATGAGGGAGAGACCATGCCTATAAAGGCCTCAAGGAATCTCTTAGAACAAGCTAGAAGACACTAGGAGATAAGTGTGACACCTAGGCATACATCCACATAAGGTGGAAAGTCCTTGAATAATGTGAGAGGATAAGTATGACTTAGGAGAGAACAAACTCTCGTATTGTGAACAACTTATAACAAACTCCTAGACTACAACTAATAAATGAAATGCATTTACCTAAGTAAGCTTAAGTAAATAGAATTAATAATTAATAATTAATTATTTACTCTAACAAAAATTAAGTACCTAAGGGGTATGGGTATGGGTTGGGGGGATTTTTCACCGCTTTAGCCCCTTTTGTTAACTTTTGTCACCCAAATATCTCATCTTTTATTTATTGTGAAAATTGAATGTTTCACCATGAGTTGTTTAAGTTAAACTCCACCTTGAGGTTAGCCTTATGAAAAGTTGATTTAGAAGACTCTAGAAGACTTTAGGCAAGTGGGGGAGTTATTGCATTTTGGAGGTGGTTGAGTTAGTATCCTTGTTAGATGCAAATTTGAGAGAGGAAAGAGTGTTCACTGAACCTCTAGTTTTAGAGAGCAATTTAGGATTGAAGGATAAGGTGAAGGAAGGGAAGCTCATCTAAAATTTCAATTACCATAATTGTACTATGAAGGTAGGAACCCTTCAATCTCATTTGGTTCATATTGTGTTTCATGCTTAAGTCATTTTAATTTCATATGTATGTTCGTGTGTTTGAATATGTTTGGGAGTGATTGAAATGGATTTTTTCTTAAATGTTTTTTTCTTAGTATTTTTCTATTTGATTTTCAAAGGGATTGTATGGGTTGTATTGGTACTACTCACCCTTAGATAGAGTAGAAGTGGCCATGTATGAGAGGAGGTCTTTAGTTGAACTTAGATAGTGTAGAGTCTCTAATCAGGATGGGGAGAGGGAGAGAGGGTAGGGTGTTATGGGCCCCTACTCATCAGCACGAAACATGTTTCTAGTTTTAGAATTTAAGAAATGAAAGAACATAAGTTTTTGTGATTATAGCCCTAAAAGGGCACCTATTATGGTGTTGTGGCTGACATCTCCTATTGGAAAAAACCACCTTCTCCCTAGTCTAGTTCAATGGAGAACCTATTGTTCAAATTTGGATGGAAGTAAATGTTTGATTTTATCTTCATGTTTTATTGTTTATCTCTTGGTCAGTTTCATTATCTTCATGAATACCTTGATGTGTTGTAGATTTTGTAATAGCTACCTAGTTGTGGAGCCAAGCCAAAAATTTAGAGTTCTTATTTAAATTTAATTATGTTGGAAGATTTTCTCCTTGGGATAGTAATCCTATGTAAAATTGTCATTTTTAAACTTATTGTTGAAATGGCTACGATGCCAGGGTTTTTTCCTGGTTCTTTCCTAGTGGAGACTTTGAATCAGATGGTTCAATAAAATAAATGAGAAGTGGTTGGTCCACGTATATTGATAAAAATTGAGTAGTGTTCCTTCATATGATTTTCCTTGTAATTCAGTTATATGCATGTGTTTATCAAAAAATGGGTACAATGATGTTTCATCCTTCCTATGGCATTCTTATGTGTTCAAAATCGTATTTATTTGATTAAGGTTAATTAGATAACATGATGATATATAATTTTGCAATTTAAGTTCAAAATATGTTAAAGAAAATTTGTTATTTGATTGGTACTTCATTTTATAATTTTCATAAGTGTTAGAAAGAAAGAAGGAAAATTTCAACTCGAATATTCAAATATTACATTTAATCCTATTATCACCTAAAAATAATAATAATATAACCCCCTTGGTTACTTAACTAAATAGGTCAATCCAATACTTCAAAAAATAAATATGTAGATATATAATTTCTCTAACCATTGAAATTATTACTTGCATAAACATTTCTTCAATACTTAGAAAAAAATGGACTTGAAAAAAAATTTACCCCCCTAGAGCAATTATGCTCTATGGAATTTGTATGGGGCAAAAAAATTAATTGCTTTTCTTTGAACAGAGCATCTTAAATATCTTAATTGTACATAAATAAATATTTAAATTTAATTTATTTTTTTTTTTAAAGAAAGAAAATACATTAAAATATATTTTTAAAATATCCTATCCACTAAACTTTTTACCATTACTACTTTTTTTCCTAAAGTCCTATCTACCCACCCCACTTAATATTACCTTTGTTCTAGGTCTTAGAATTGGAAAGTATGAAGGGAAATGAAATAAGTTTGTTTTTAAAATAAAAATAAAAAGATCAACTCAATGCTTTAAATTCCCTCCCATCACCCCACCTTTTGGTCAACAGTTTACATGGAAGGGAGATGGTTTGGGCAGTGTGCCCATATAGGTGGCATGGGGAGGTTAAAAGTCAACATTGGCTATTTTTCTTTTTAAAAAATCTAGGGTCCTTTTTATTTGCTCGGTCTACGTGCATGTTGGGTAGGAAAGAGGGGTAGTGGTTGGTTACATTAGTAGGTATGTTGGTAGTGTCGTTTTTCTTTTTTAAAAATATATTAATTGTTAGTAATTAGTAAAAGGTAAAAGTAAGTTAGTTTAGGTAATATAAATTAAATCATTTAAGTGTTAGAATATTGTTAAATGTTAGCTTATTAATTGTTTGGATATTTATTTATTTTATTAAAAGTATACTTAGTAATTATAGTTAAAGTTAGATGTAATGAATTAGTTTAACATTTTTTTTTAAATATTATAATTAAGTGTTAGGTGGAAAGTTAATTTTCATTTTGGGTTAAGATATTTTATTTAGTAATGTTAGTTAGTGTAGTTAAAGTTAGAATATAATAGATGATAATATTTGTATGGTTAGTTATTCTTTTATTGTTTTAAATATTAATATTATATTATTAAGGTGTATAATTTTTTGTCACTAAAAGTTAGTTTTTTAAAAATTATTACTTGTTTTATATGGTTTAAGTATATGTGAGTTAATTTGTTTAATTTTAAATAATTAGATAAATTAGTTTATGATAAGAGTTTAAATTAAAACTTTAAATGTTAAGTGAATAATTGGATTTAAATGTTTTGTCGATTTATGTATGGAATATTGAAAGGTAACTAAAAATAATATATAGTTTTAGATAAATTTAATTTAACTAAAATATATATTACTTTGTCATCAAGGCTCAATTTATATTAGTAATGTTTAGGATGTAATGGACAACATTAATCTTATTAATATTATTAACTGGTGAAATTTAAGATCAACCTTAAAAGGATGAGTTAGTTCGCAAGATAGCTAGTGGGGGTTGATAGACTGGGGTCAATTATAAATATATATATATATTTAATTATATCAAAACCCTATTGTTTCATGTAATTCATAGTCAACCTTTTTCAACATAGTCATGGTATGAAAATTTAAAAAAAAATTATGTGTTTTTGCCCCATATTTTTGGGCATGACATTTTGGTATTAGAGCCAAGTTTCAACACTAGGAACCCAAAACCATTACACTTAAACTTAATCTAAACTTTAAATTTTGTAGGATTCCTCCCATTACATGAAGTAACTATCAAGGTAGAAGTCATAGGGTGAGAGATGATAGAGCACAACAAGAGGATGGACTACCACCAACATCACCTCCACCACCACCACCACCGAACCCAAATCAGGACATCTTGGATGCCATCTAGACACTAATTGGAGTAGTTTAGCAGAGACTACCACCTATAGTACAACTAGGGCAATAGATTCCTAAAGAGGAAGCACAAGGATCCAGAGGAGGTGGGCCTGGTGGTAGAGAGAGGAGTAGGAGTCCCCCACCAAGGCAAGAAGAGGGACAAGGTGAGCATGAGGGTGAGTCGATACATCAATGAAGACCACCACTTAATAGACCTCCTAAACATGTAGGAGATGATATTAGGGAGTTGATATGACTCCAACCACCATACTATATCAATTCCACTGACAAAATAGTAGTAGAGGTCTTGTTATAGGGTCTGCAATGTTGCTTTGGTTACATCCTTATGGGAGTAATCTGAAGGTACATCTAGCAGTCCATCAACTGAGGGGAGATGCCTCCAATTGGTTGCATCGAGAGGAAATCATAGGAGGAGTGAGGATGGATACCCTCATGTGGGAATCATTCCTAGTTAGATTATGAGAAAGGTACCTATCTGAGCACTTCAAACAAAAGAAAATAGAGGAATTTCATTCTCTACATCAGAGGGGCCTCACAGTAGCTTAGTATGAGAGCAAGTTTCATGAGCTCCTTCCATATGTTGAATACATGAAGGATGAGAAACTATGAGTACATCACTTCATCATAAACCTAAATTTCTCACACTATGGTGTAGTCCATTTGGCCTTTCCCACTACCTTCATACAAGTAGTTGAGATAGCATTAATTGTTGAGGATACTTGGAGTAGACAGGAGTCATGGGATCAATCTCAGAACTAAAACTCTACCTAGTAAAAACCCCCTTAGAAAGGGAATCAGAACTATATAGTAGTAGAAGCCCTCATAGGGTTATTAGGGCTCCAAGCCCAAGCAGTGGTAGTTACAGGGTCCCAAACAAGATTAGAAGGTATAGGCTCCATAGCCATAATTAGTGAAGACTCGACAGTCTTCTAGGGGTGATTATAGTGGATCTAGTAGGTTAGGAAGCCCATAGCTCTAGATCATCAAGTGTACAATCTTATACCTGAGGACCATGCTACACTTGTGGTGGCATGGGTCATATAGCTAGAGAGTTTCTATAATGACAATCATCTAGTGGTCAGAGAGGGGCTATTTTAGAGCTGATAGTTAGTGATATGGGTAGATTCCACAGAGGTTTTGTAGTGGTTGACAACCACTAGGCTGAGCATTAGGTCACAGTTATTGAGGCCACATGTATAATACAAGGTAGAGGAATTGCTATTTTATTTGATTCTAGAGATACTAATTCTTTTACATCTCCATATATAGTAGAGCATTGTGGGCTATTGGTAGTTATACAAGATGTCAATTGGGAAGTAGAGTTAGCCTTAGGAGCTAGATGTCAATTAGTTCCATGGTGAATAATTGCCAGATTTAGATTGGAGACATGACCATGATGTTTGATCTACAAATTAACCCTCTAGGTTCTTATGATGTTGTCATTGGCATGGATTGGATTTATTCCCATAGTGCCAAGATGAATTGTCATCAGAAGAGGGTAAAATGTGTGGACAAGTATGGGATCTCTAGAGTGATCTTTGGAGTAAAGAGACTAGTATCCCTATATATGATTTCCTCTATGTAGCTTAGGTGATGCATGCAAAAGGGATGTTAGTTGTTTGCTATCACCATTAATTACAAGGAGGAAGAGTTAAAGGGAGAGCCATCCCTTGATGATTTTCCAATCCTACAGGAGTTTGTAGATGTCTTTCCTTCAAAGCTCCCTGGTCTGCCTCCACCTAGAGCAATGGACTTTCACATAGATCTTGTGCCAGAAGTTGAGCCAATATTAAAAGCACTGTATAGGATGACTACTCATGAGCTCAGTGAGCTAAAGACTTAGTTGGAGGAACTTTTAGAGAAAGGGCATATTTGACCTAGTGTGTCACCTTGGGGTGCACTAGTGATCTTTGTAACAAAGAAGGATAGATCACTTAGGTTGTTTATCTATTATTGGTAGTTGAACAAAGTAACCATCAAGAACCTATACCCACTTCCAGGATTGATGATCTCTTCAATCAGTTACAAGGTGCCCAATTATTTTCAAAAATTGATCTAAAGTTAAGTTATCGTTAGTCAAGGATTGTGGATAGTGACATCCCCAAGACTACATTTCGTATGAGGTATAGTCACTATGAGGTTACTGTGGTACCATTTGGCCTCACAAATGCTCTAATTTCATTCATGAACCTCATGAATGGAGTATTCTATACCTTTTTGGATAAGTTTGTGGTTTTATTCCTTGATGACATCTTGATTTATTCTCATAACAAGGAAGAGCATGGAGAGCACCTAAGACAAGTGTTACAAAAGTTGAGAGAGAATTAGTTGTATGGCAGCTTGTTGAAGTGTACATTCTATATACTTGAGATACATTATTTGGGTCATGTTATATCAAGTGATTGAGTCTCACTAGACCCATAAAATATTAGGGCCATCATGGATTTGCTAGCACTCACCAGTGTCACTAAAGTGAGGAGCTTTCTTGGACTAATAGGATATTACCAATGCTTTATTGCAAGATTTTCTAGATTGGCACACAAAATCACATCTCTTCAAGAAAAGGGGAAGAAATATGAGTGGACAAAGAAGTGTGATAGACCTTTTCAAGAGCTCAAGAGAGCCCTCATGAATGCACCAATTCTTGTAGTATTAGATCCTTCTGTAGATTTTGAGGTGTGCACAGATGTATCTTTGGATGGTATAAGGGTAGTCCTTTTGCAGGAGGTCCTTTGAGTCTAGGAAGTTGAAAATTTATGAACTCAATTACCCCACTCATGACCTAGAGCTTGCAGTAGTGGTTCATGCTTTTTTGAGGTGGTGACACTTCCTTCTAGGTCATAGAGTCAAACTTCATTCTGACCACCAGAGCTTGAAGTACATATTTACTCAGCCAAACCTTAATGTTGGGCAAAGAAGGTGAATCGAGTTCCTTTGTGACTATGATTTTTATGTTTATTACATCAAGGGAAAGGAGAATGTGGTTGCAAATGCCTTAAGTAGAAGGCATCATGAGCTTTCATCTGTGACTACTTGCACAAATTTGAGAGAGCAGATCCTAGATCATTTTCTAGCAAATGAGTTGTATGCAAAAGTCAGTCACATGGTGCATTCTCAAAGACCCTTGGAAGGGAAGTATTCAAACTATTCTTTGGAGTCTGATGGACTCTTGCATCATAGAGGATGTATGTATGTACCTTCCATTGGGGGCTTGCGTAAGCTTATTGTACTTGAGGCTCAAAGAGAACCTTATGTAGTGCACCCCAGCGTTAAAAAGTTACATGCAAATATAAGGCAGTTGTATCACTGGCTAAGCATGAGAGTGTAGATTGCTAACATTTTTATCAGATTTCTTGAGTGTCAGAGGGTGAAGGCAAAGTACCATCATCCCATGGACTTCTTCAATCTCATGAGATTGCAAAATGGAAGTGAGATGTTATATCTATGAATTTTATTGTTGGGCTTCCCATGTCTTCTCGTTGCCATGATGCCATTTTGGTGATGGTGGATATGTTGACCAAGGCTGCCCACTTCTCACCCATGTGTACTACATACACAATAGGAGACATAGCTCAGTTGTTTTTGTGAGATATTGTCAGACTTGATGGTGTTCCCCTTAAGATCATCTTTGATAGAGACTCACTTTCACTTCATTCTTTTTGAGAGAGTTGTAGGTAGCATTGGGAACTAGGCTCAATTTTAGTAGAACATACCATCCTCAGACTGATGGTTAGACCAAGTGAGTGAATCAGGTATTGGAGGACATGTTACATATGTATGTGATGGACCATTAGGTCAAATGAGAGGAATACTTGTATCTTGTCAAGTTTTCCTATAACAATGGGTACAATTCCTCCATAGGTATGCCACCTTATGAGGCCTTGTATGGAAGACCTTGTAGAATGCCCTTGAGTTGGGATAGGATCTAGGATCAAGTATCTATTTGCCCTCAATTAGTCAAAGAGATGGAATAATAGGTGACCCTAATTAGATAGCACCTGAGAGAGGCACAAGATAGACAGAAGAAGTATGTTAATGCGAAGAAGATAGATCAAGAGTATTGTTGTGGTCCCACAATGCATGCTCCATTCCTCACTAGGAATGGTGACCCCCTACTTTTTTTTCCAACTCCCAAAATCATAAGTTTGAGAATAGAGAGAAAATATGTTAGAGTCAAAAATTAAAAAACACAAAAAAAAAAAATTAAAAATTTGAAAAAGATGAAAAAATTGAAAAATTGAAAAATATAAAAATTGAAAAAATTTAAAATAAAATATTTTTAAAAATATCATCATCACCTGCACAAGCATGCATGTTGGCAAGATGCACATTGTGCACCCATGCGCCCATGTGGGGCATGCCACGCACCTCGCCCAGTGGGAAGGGTTATAAAACCCATTCCCCCCCACTTCACACTTCATTATTTTTGCATTTATGTTTTGAGTTTCTACCCGCACACAAGGTGCATCCACATTCATTTGTTTTGTAATGGCACCATACTTTCACATAGCACCACACACTTTTAAGTGATGTTGTACACCTTGTAACATGGGCGAGGTGTGCCCAACACCATGGCACCACACATACACATACTGTTGTGCACTTTCAAGTAATGCCACATGCCTTGTAACATGGGCATGGCATGCCGAACACCACGACACTACGCTCTGTTGTCACTAAGGTTTGCACCCTTGTCCAAAGCCTATGCATGAGGACAACCTAGTGAAACATGGAAATAACCTCCAAGCTATGGGACTTGAACTATGAGATTGAGTCTCCGAAGAAGGCTAGCTTCCTCTTACTATCAGGATGCACCTGACTACTCTTGGAGAGGAAAAGGGAGAAGGAGAACATGAAAGCAAATCTACCTAATCTAATCTAAAGAGGTGATGCACCAAAATAGAGTGTTCAGACCAATCTCTGCCCATATATGCACTATTAAACCAGAATGAAACTATGGATATACACATTCAGACTTGCTTTAATCTAAGAATCACATGCAGATCAGAAGACCAAGATGAATGACACGAGGAAAGAGAGATTCATTTATATTATCATTCATAGGCCAAGGAGATACAGTCATGCAGATCATAGATCTCTACAAAACACTAGTAGGAGGCAAAGAGTTCTTGCACTTTCATACCAATGGCTAAAAGAGATAAGGTAGCAAATCATGTAGTTCAGAGGCACAAGGGAATTTACACTAAGAATTTGTAGAGCAATAACAGAGAAAATAGAGAAAGGTCAACCCTACAAAATTGACAAAAATTGCCTTTATAGTTTAGGCATAACTGAGATTTTCCCTCCAAAAGTATCCTACAACCACCGCCATCAAGGCTTTACCAAGAAAAATCATGGGGATCTGAAGAAATCTGATCTAAGTATAGCTTTAGGTACCACAAAATCTGATTTTTAACTAAAATAGGGCCTCAAAAAGATAGAAATGGTGCCATAACTATGCTCTGACTAGGTAGATAGGCTGGATCAGAGGGTAGATTGGTCCTCTTTATTTCATATTTACTCTAGGGTGGTTGGAATCGATCATAAGATCAAATTATGCAAAAAACCTCAGTATCCCCTATTCCCAGTTCACAAACCAGTGTGGTCAGTAGGTCAACATAACCCTGGCACTATAATGAGCCATGTGGACCAATGACCTCTTTTTACTTTTCCACCCCACAAGGTCTTTCCGAGGTTGACCGATCTTTCTTTACTAACTGCACCAATTCTTCAAACTCCAACTACGATGGTTACATTAACTACCAGCGCATCTAACTATTACCATCTCCACTAGACCCACTAAGACATGTGTCATCAAGGTTCTATGTCACTATGCATAATATCCTCATAGCTTTTCATAGCAAGATAGTGCCCACCATTGATCTAGACTAATCTGACAATCATGAAGACTTGTTGTATTACTGCGCTATCTCCTTAAAACTTCTGGGCCCACGAACCACTTGGCAACCACCTGGCATCTTTATCTTGGTGTGACCTGGCCCCACTAATCCACATGGCACAATGGTGCTATGTCAATATGGGTAATATCCTCATAGCTTTCCATAGAGAGATAGTGCCTACCATCGATTTCCTTAGATCTATGGTGATCAACAAAATTGTGCAACTACACACTGAGTTGGCTGAATGGACCAATGAAATAGAACCACTATACTATGACCCACCTAAAAACTACCATCGAGGATGAGCCGTAATATTACTTTGGAGAAGGTCGGGCCCATTACATCATCTATGCCATGCATTGCTGAGGCACTATGTCACTATGGATAATGTCCTCACAACTTTCCATAGCGAGATAGCATCTACTGTCGATCCAAACTAATCTGAGGGTGAGGAAATCTTCATGCATTCAAAAGGGGTGTGGATCTAGGTAACTATTGACATCAATAAATTACCAGTTGGTGACAAATCAAAGCCTCATTCCAAGCATAGTCATCTTTCCATGTTGCCTTGGGTCCCACTATGTTTTCCAAACTTCATCACTGATATCCAATAGGGCATGCTTGGGACCCACCTTCCTTTTGATGTCACCATAGTATCATTTTCTATCTGGGCGCTACGTTGCTAACGGCAAGGAGCACAGATTTTTTGATAGCACCATTGTGCCCACTGGGGATCTACCAAAATTTGGTGCTAGAGAAAAAACAAGGAAAAGGGAGGACCCATCAGCCATGTGGCCAAAAGGCATTATGTCACTATGGAAAAATAATGTGCAACTTCCCATAGTGAGATAGCATCAACCATTGATCTATCTCAATCTGACGATGGGGACCTGCGGGCTTGCAAAAGCATTAAAATGCACAGGGAAGAAATATCATAAGGTTAGCATAAGGTATTTCATGCCCCTTTTGAATATTTGGATATTTTAAAATTTGTGAACGTTACTATATTGAATTCAAATGTGCCGATTCTGGTGGGAAGGCAAAAAATAACCAACAAATTTGGCAACTTAGAGGGATGCAAGCCAGCTATGTGTAGACCAGTAAGCTCATGCATCCATTAGGATATAGAGTCAAAAAGATGTGGATACTATGTATACTAACCCTACCTTTGAGAGGAAAACCCTGAAACCCCTGTCTTTGCAACTAGAACTAGAGACAAAACCTTCTTTCTCTACATCCTTCAAAATTGTGAAAACTTGCTGTCTCATGAAGAAAATCCTGTGCTCATGAACTTCTTGGAAAAGAAGGGAACAAACTACAAATGAAACTAAGCTAACTATGTGCATGGAATCTCAAACCCTCAAAAATATGGCTTGAGATAGATCCCATTGACTTGTATAGGCAGAATCTCACCATCAGGCTTGCTTAATTGGAAAGCATTGACCTGTTTACAACTTTCAATTAGATAGGGACCACTCCATAGTGTGTCAAATTTCAAGTGCCTCCCTAGTTTTTCCCTATCTGCATCCCATTTCAAAACTAAATCACCTTCTCTAAAAGTCCCGACCCTAGCCTTCCTGTCAAAACTCTTATTTACTTGCTGCTGGTGTGTCTCTAGGGTCTGCATGGCTTTACTTCTCTTCTCTTCCAGCTCCATTAGCTCTGCCATTCTTACTATCATGGCATCATCTTCAATCAACTCCAGCTAATGAGATAGCTCTAAGGATGAGAACTCCAATGAAATTGGAAGCCTTGCTTCTTTGCCATAGACTAACACAAATGGTGAATTCCCTATTGACCTTTTAGGTGTTATTCTATTAGCCCACAGTGCAGTCTTTAGTATTTTATGCCAACACCTCTGGTTATCTTCTATTGTCCTTTTCATGATCTTGATTAGGTTCTTGTTGGAGGACTCAGCCAAACCATTACCTTGAGTATAGTAATTTGAGGATGTGCTCAAATAGATATTATGATCCACTGCCCATGCACAAATTTGAGCTCCAACAAAAGACTTTGCATTATCTAAAATAATGGTTGAAGGGGCACCAAACCTGGTCACAATTCCATCAAGGAACTCAACAACTGAAGATTCAGTGGCATCCTTCAATGCAACTACCTCTGTCCATCTGATGAAGTAATCTATAGTAGTTAAAATCCATTTGTGACCTAAATTAGAAGGAGGATTGATAGGGCCTATGAAATCCAATCCCCATTGAGAAAAAGGCTGGTCCGCCAGAATAGGATGAAGGGGAAGAGCTACAAGTCTTTGTTTCCCAGAGAAAAAGGCACATCTTTCACACTTCCTTACATACCTATGACAGTCATGGAACAAGGATGGCCAAAAGTAACCAGCCCTCATGATCTTCATTGTAGTTGTTCTAGCTTAGAAGTGGCCACCATCAAGACCATCATGAAGTTCTTTGATCATTCTTTTAGCTTGGTCTATATCAAGGCATCTTAATAGGGCTCCATTAAAATATTTTCTAAAGAGGACACAATCAACTATGATATAAGGAATTGACTATAATCTATGCTATCTCCTTTTAGTTCTATCTAATCCTTGAGGGTCTCCATTGCCAAATAATAAATTCATCATATCATCCATCCAACTCCTTGGGTCACTATTTCTTACCTCTTGTTGCTCTATCAGTATCATAGCAGATTCCTCATCAGGTTCTTGAGATGATAACATCTATTTACACAATTCCTTCCCTCTTACTAGCTTAGTGACCTAGATGTCAACATCATATTCCATTACCTTTGTAATCCAACCAAATCTTTTCTCACTAACATATTTTCTCAAAAGGAAATCCTTCACACTGGCATGGGGTACTAATAAATGAATCCTATTATGGGACATGAGGTGTCTAAATTTCTTTAAAGCTCTAATGACTGCAAGGGCTTGCTTTTCTACATAGTTGTATTTATCTTCATACTCTTTAAGCCCTTCACTAAAGAAATATATGGGTTTCTCATCACCTTTATCATTTCTTTGAGTTAGGATAGCAGAAATGCTTGACTCACCACCTAGGGTATAAAGGATGAAATCTTTCTCAAAATTTGGATTCATAAGAGTAGGGGCTGAGGCTATGGCTACCTTGATCTCTTTAAAAATTTCCTTCCTTTCCTTGGTCCATGCAAAGACCATACCTTTCTTGAGCATAGCTGTAAGAGGTTTCACCATGGTAGCAAGATTAGAGATAAATCTTCTCACAAAATTTATCCTGCCTAGGAAACTTTGCAGCCCTTTCTTGTGTTTAGGAAGAGGGAGGGAAAGTATTTCTTTTTTTCTCTCTAGATCAATGGTTAAGCCATCCTTAGATACAATATGTCCTAATAATTTTCCTTGGTTAGTAGAAAAGACACACTTTCTTGGGTTAAGGGAAACCCCAAACTCTTTGGATCTTAAGAATACCTGTCTTAGATGATCAAAATGATCTTCTACATCCTTTGAATACACATTGATATCATCAAGGTAAACTAAGACAAACTTGTCAATTAATCCTTTGAAGGCCATCTCCATTGCTTTCTAAAATGTAGCACCTGCATTGGTTGGCCCAAATGGCATCTTATAATAAGCATAGGTACCCCATTTAGTGGTAAATGCAGTCTTGTATCTATCAGACTCTTTGACCAGCACTTGATTGTAGCTAGAAAATCCATCAAGAAATGAAAATCTCTTTGAACCACTGACCTTGGACAAAATGTGCTCCATAGAAGGGAGGGGATGGTGATCTTTAAGGGAAGCTTGGTTAAGGTCCCTAAAGTCCACACACAATCTAATTTCTCCATTCTTCTTCCTAACAGGGACAAGGTTTGCTACCCATGATGCGTGTTTGATAGGAAAAATTATGTGGGCCTCAATCAATTTGGATAGCTCCTTTCTCATTAAGGGTTCAATTTTAGGATTCATTGGTCTTTGTTTTTGTCTTATTGGTTTTACATCATTAATTAAATCTATGGTATGTTGAAACAACCTTCGGTCAAAGCCCTTTAAGTCATCATATGTCCAAGAAAATACATCATTAAATTCTTGACATAGATGAATAAAATTTTCTTGTTTAATTTCAAAACATACCTTCCCCATGTTCAAGGATTTTCCATTAGCAACCACGACTGGAGTGTAGTCATCTTCATCAGAAGCTAGGTTCATGGCCCTACCTCTTGCTTGATCATTAGGATTAAAAACACTCTCTAGAGTAATGAGACCTTTAGGTAG
Source organism: Cupressus sempervirens (assembly GCA_028749045.1). Lineage (NCBI taxonomy): Eukaryota > Viridiplantae > Streptophyta > Pinopsida > Cupressales > Cupressaceae > Cupressus > Cupressus sempervirens. The sequence goes on along the minus strand of CM053786.1, from coordinate 842,857,254 downwards.
CTTGTTGGAGCTGAGGTTAATGATTTGGTCACCATATTGATCCTACAATCTTGACTGATTTCTCTTTGAAAATTCTGCCTCATTCTACAAGAAGCTCACAATTTTCTCATCAGACTCAAACACTTGCCAATGGATGTTGTTATCAGGGATAGTAGGCCTTACTAACACTCTAATTTGTTGCTTCTTCTCCTCCTCAAGATTCCTTGGTACATCATAAGATGCACCTTTTGCTACAAGTCTATCAGCATGTTTGTGTTCCTTTCTATGGATAGTTTGAATATTAAATGCATTAAAACCTTCAAGAAAATCCCATAACCTATTTTTATAAGACTTGAGAAAACCATTCTTGGTGGTATTCTAATTTCTCACTTGATTAACCACCAACTCACTATCTCCATACACCCTTAAGGCTTGGATTCCTCTTTTTTGAGCAAGTAGGAGACCTTGAATCAAGGATTCATACTCGGCCACATTATTAGTGCAACTAAATTGGAGCCTAAAGGAGAAGTAGTACATTACTTGCGTAGGAGAAATTAACATCACACTAGCCCTTGATCCATTTTTATTATTTGATCCACCAAAGTACATACTCTATATCCCACTCATATCTTCTTTAGTCTCCACAAGATTGGGAACTAAAGCATCTTTCTCATATATATAATATGTACTGAGACCTGTCTCAAGGGTCTCTGACATAGAGTTGAATTGATATGAATTAGCCCACTCATCCAAGAAAAAATTAGGTATCTCTGCTAGGGGAGTGGTGGTCTCATTCACTATGTTGTTCTCATCAATCTCTAGAATAGGGAAATTCATGTTGATGGAATTAGGGGTGTAAGATTCAGTATGATGGAGGGCTTGAGGCTCTTCTCTTGAAGCATTGGCTCCATATCTTGTCTTGAAAGACATATATGACCATTTAGAAGATATGAAACCACCTATTTGGGAAGTGAAGTCTCTTGACAGACAGATGGAAAAATATGGCTTGACCTCAACAACAGAGATATCTTGGGTTATAGAACAACCAAGGCATGCATGTAAGGCCATCTCCACATTCCTAAGGATCCCTATAGTCTTGAAAGTACTACCATCCAGCTGTAATACATCCCTAATAATGGGCTCATATTTTATTCCCAAGGCATCAGCAACATACCTAGGCATCATTGAACTGCTAGCCCTTGAATCGATCATGCAATTTTTGACTAGTTTGCCCCCTATAATTAGACAAACATAGAATGGAGGAGGTATAACCTTTTTACTCATTTCTACCTCCCTTGATGGTTGTACTAGGATTTTTGCACTTTCCATGTTGAGTGTATAATCCTTTGGTTCAATTCTTTCCAATTCTTGCTGCAGCAACCTCTTTTGCATGGGTATAGTAGCAACAGCATCCCACATGGAGATATTCACATTTGTCTTCTTCATTTTCTCTACCACATTGAATGGCATAACAAGTGTTTTGGTAGAACCCTTGGGAGCTGCAATTTTATGAGGTTGAGATGGAATAACCTAAGGATCACTTGCATCCTTTCTACCATGATTTTGCCTTTGCTGCTGAAAGGTACTTGATTGATTATTTGTTGCTTGCTCATGAGATATTGCATTTGAAGTTGATGCCTGATTGGGAGGAGGAGGGACAACATCTTCCATAGCTCTTCTTTTGCTTCTAGTGTTATGAGTAATGGAATCCTAGTTTACATTACAATGCCCCTCCATCTAATGATTCATAAAAGAGCAATCACCATGTCTTTACATATCTGAGGCATCTTTAAATTGGTCCTCCTTCTATGATGGTTGTGCTATAGGTTCTTGGATTTTTAAAGCCATACAACATTCAACCTTGTGACACATATAAAAGGCATAGGAGTAGTTACAAGAGGGACAAAAATATTGATCTTGAGCCATATTGTTTTGAGGGACTATGGCCCTACTTTGGTTTACATTTGAGGTTGAAGCATGGCCACCCTGCCTACTCTAATCAAAGGAATTGTTCCAATGATTAGGATTGGGAGGCCTACCACTGTTCAAAGTTTGATATTGCAATTGATGAGGCTTACTACCTTGAGCTTGATGTCTTTCTAAAGTTACCACCTTGTTGCTTTCTACATCATAGAGGAGTTATCCTCCAACTTCTTTCCATAATCTTGCAATCTTTTCTCTAGGTTCTTTTCTCTTTTATCCATGTTCTGCATCAAAGATTGCATCATCTCTTTGATTTCATCTATCCCATTTGAGGATGTGAAAGCTTAAGGGACTGGAGTAAGGGATTGTGATGTAGAAGTTGTGGGAAGGGGAGCCATTGCTAGTTGATGATTTGGAACATCAGGAAAGAAGGGCATAGGAGGATTTGGAGCTTGTTTACCTCCTTGTATTAGGATGTTCTCTAATTTTATTGCTATGTCATAAGAATTAGGCAAGGTATCTCCTCCCATAGTTTGGATTGTAGTGGCAATACCACTATTAAAGGCTCTAAGGTAATGCAAGAAGGCATTACTAGGGGTAGGCTTCACTGAAGTAGGTATTCTATCCCATGTCTTTTGAAATCTATAATTAAAATCAGTCATACATTCATGGGGGGCTCTTTTTATAGTAGTCAATTGCTCTAAAAGTGAAAAATAGTCACTTTTATCCTCAAAATGTTTGCACAATCCTGCTCCTAATCCATCCCAATCTGTTATAGAACCATGAGCTAAACCTATATACCATTGTAGTGCTTTCCCTTTCAAGGATGAGGCTAGGAGCCTAACTGCAACATCATCCTCTGTAATACCATGGATATTGCAGACATTTTCAACCTCTTGAATGTGTTTTGAGGGAGAGATAGAAGTTTCACTAGTAAACTCTGGTATACTTTTGAGGGCAGCTGCTGGTATATCATGTCTTTGGGCTAATAAGAGAGGGCTTCCACCATTAAAGGTGGTAAAAGTATGAGCTCTAGGAAATGCCATATAGACAAGTGATCTATTAATATGTATTGATGGCAGTCTAGGCTGAGATCTAATAGCAGGAGGAGTAGAGATAGATCTTGTAGGTGTATTTGTTACTATTGCACTCCTAACTGTATATGAGCAATGTTAGTATGCTAATAGAAACCAAATTTAAATAAAGCTTCTACAAACTAAACAAAATTCATAAACTTCAAGATAGACTAAGATGAACTCTCAATTGAGAATATGAGCCATTAATGGGCTCTCTCAATGAGAAGCTCTCTTGTTGAGTAGCTTTGTCTAAATAGATAAGATGTATGCTCAAGCTTTATGCTTCAAAAAGGGCTTCAAATGGAGTCAGAATTTGGGTGTGAGTGTATGGTTTTGATGTAAAATGGCTTCTTAAAATGGCATTATGACTTTACTTCATGGATTGTGTTATTTTGCAAAGGGAAAGGATCCAATTTATAGGCAAGAGGCTTGAGGGATTGAGGGCTAAGATGCAAGGATGGGAAAAAGCTCATGGAGGGCTTAGATTGCATGAGAGGAGAGCACATGGATTGTGCTTCCTTACAACCAATCAAAGAGTGACACATGTCACATGGTGAGAGGATGGAGAAAAGGGGAAGGATGAGTCAACAAAGGAGGCTCAATGGATAAAATCTTCATAAAGACCCTCATAATGACTTGTAAGAGCAATAAAAGGGCTTGTAAGAGTCATTTATGACCTAGTGGACTTCATAAAGTTTTATGGTTGAGATATTTTGAGGGTGATGAGAGAAAATTCGACTTGGACTTGATTAGGAAGGTTTTAAGCTTGCTTAGGCTTGTGCAAATGATTAGAGGATGGATTAGGATGGTTTAGGATTAGCTTAGGGATAGGCAAGTGGATGGCATTTAATGAGGGTGGGTGAAGGAGGAGATATTTGTTAACTTTGGCTTGGGTTAGTAAGTCTTAACCCATGTTTAGGGAATGTGACAAGGTTAGGAGGGGATTAGGATTAGGTTTAAAGACATCTTCTAGAAGAGTCTAGATTTTGGAGGAGGATAAAGACTTTCTAGAATAGTCTAGAATTTCCTAGGATGAGGATGAAGACTTTCTAGAAGAGTCTAGAACTTCTTAGGATGAGGATAAATTAGATTTTTCGGAAATAAATAAAGTTTTATTTATTTCAAGGGTTTGGGTTGAGGAGATATTTATTAAAACTTTTTTAATAAACATGAGGATTAATATTTAATTTTAATTAAATATTTTGAGTTGGGATTAGGGGTAGGAAATGATGGGATTAGCCTTTAATCGAAATTAAAGAAGGATTAGAAGATTTTGGAAGAGGTTATTGGTCATAAGGAAATTGGCCAACTTTTGGAAAAAAAATAAATTTTTTATTTATTTTAGGATTTTTGGTCAATTTATTAATTAAATAATTAATAAATAAGGAAATAATGTTTAAATAAGATTTAAACATTTTTGGGAGGGATTCCTTAATTAAATATTTTTAATTAAGATAAAAGGATTTAATGGCATAAAAATTAATTAATTAATTAATTAATTAATTAATAAATGATGATGTCATCGGGAATTTTTCAAAAAATAAAAATACTTTATTTTCTAAAGGATTTTTAGGTGTCTACACTAACTGGTGATAAAGATATTCTAGTCTTCCTTCTTCTAGGGTTTGAAAATGAAAGCTCTTGATACTAAAACTTACCTCTAGAAGATGCCCTTGTTTTAGCTCTAGACATGAATCACCACAACTTCGGTCTGGAACCAGATATGTATTTGAAGGTCAGAGTTGCCAAGTACTCTGAATAATGAGCCTCTTGAAGGCTTAAACACTGAAGCCAGTACTATCTCCTTGGTACTGATATTGGAATCTTCCCTTTTGACAACAGTAGCCTTGAAGTTTTCTAAAAAGTTGTCCCACCAGGTGTGCCAAAAATTGTTGTCACTGAGGTTTGCACCCTTGTCCAAAGCCTATGCATGAGGACAACCTAGTGAAACATGGAAACAACCTCCAAGCTGTGGGACTTGAACTATGAGGTTGAGTGTTCAGAGAAGGCCGACTTCCTCTTACTATCAAGATGCATCTAACTACTCTTAGAGAGGAAAAGAGAGAAGGAGAGCATGAAAGCAAATCTACCTAATCTAATCTAAAGAGGTGATGCACCAAAATAGAGTGTTCAGACCAATCTTTGCCCATATATGCACTATTGAACCAAAATGAAACTATGGATATACACATTCAAACTTGCTTTAATCTAAGAATCACATGTAGATCAGAAGACCAAGATGAATGACATGAGGAAAGAGAGATTAACTTATATTATCATTCATAGGCCAAGGAGATATAGTCATGTAGATCATAGATCTCTACAAAACACCAGTAAGAGGCAAAGAGTTCTTGCACTTTCATACCAATGGCTGAAAGAGATAAGGTAGAAAATCATGTAGTTCAGAGGCATAGGGGAATTTACACTAAGAATCTATAGAGCAATAACAGAGAAAATAGAGAAAGGTTGACCCTACAAAATTGACAAAAAATGCCTTTATAGTTCAGGCATAACTGAGATTTTCTTTCCAAAACTATCCTACAACCACCACCATCAAGGCTCTACCAAGAAAAATCATGGGGATCTGAAGAAATCTGATCTAAGTATAGCTTTAGGTACCACAAAATCTAATTTTTAACTAAAATAGGGCCTTAAAAAGATAGAAACAACACCATAACTATGCTCTGACTAGGTAGATAGGTTGGATTGGGGAGTAGAGTGTTCCTCTTTGTTTTGTATTTACTCCAGGGTGGTTGGAATCGATCATAAGATCATATTATGCAAAAAACCTCAGTATCCCCTATTCCTAGCTCACAAACCAGCATGGTCAACAGGTCAACATAACCCTAGCACCAAAATGAGCCACGTGGACCAACAACCTCTTTTCACTTTTCCACCCCACAAGGTTTTCCCGAGGTTGACTAATCTTTCTTTACTAACTGCGCCAATTCTTCAAAGTCCAACTGCCAATGCATCTAACTATTATTACCTCCACCAGACCTACTAGGACATGTGTCACCAAGGTTCTATGTAATTATGCATAATATCCTCATAGCTTTCCATAGCGAGATAGCACCCACCATTGATCTAGATTGATCTGATGATCATGAAGACTCGCCGTATCACTGCACTATCTCCTTAAAAATTTTGGGCCCATGAACCACCTGGCATCTTTATCTTGGTGTGACCTAGCCCCATTGATCCATATGGCATAATGGTGCTATGTCACTATGGGTAATATCCTCGTAGCTTTCCATAGTGAGATAGCACCTACTATGGATTTCCTTATATCTATGGTGATCAACAAAATTGTACAACTACACACCGAGTTGGCTAAATGGACCAATGAAATATCACCACTATACTATGACCCACCTGAAAACTGCCACCAAGGAGGAGCCATAATATTACTTTGGAGAAGGGTGGGCCCATTATGTCATTTGTGCCACACGTTGCTGAGGCACTATGTTGCTATGGATAATGTCATCACAACTTTCCATAGTGAGATAGCACCTACCATCGATCTAAATTGATTCGAGGGTGAGGAAATCTTCATGCATTCGAAAGGGGTGTGGGTCCAGGTAACTGCTGACATCAACAAACTCCCAGCTAGTGATGAATCAAAGCCTCGTTCCAAGCACAGTCATCCTTCCACATTGCTTAGGGTCCCGCCATTTTTTCCAAACTTCATCACTAATATCTGACGGGGCATGCTTAGGACCCACCTTCCTTCTAATGTCACCGTAGTATCATTTTCTGTCTGGGCGCTATGTCACTAACGATGAGGAACACAAATTTTTCGATAGCACCATAGAACTAACTAGGGATCTACCAAAATTTGGCATCAAAGAAACAACAAGGAAAAGGGAGGACCCATCAGCCACATGACCAAAAGGTGCTATGTTGCTATGGCAAAACAACGTGCAACTTCCCATAGCGAGATAGCGCCAACCGTTGATCCATCTCAATCTGACGATGGGGACCTACAGGCTCGCAGAAGCATTAAAATGCATAGGGAAGAGATATCATAAGGTTAGCATAAGGTATTTCATGCCCCTTTTGAATATTTGGATATTTTAAAATTTGTGAACGTTACTATGTTGAATTCAAATGTGGCAATTCTGGTGGGAAGGTAAAAAGTGACCAACACCCTCCATGATACAACATTGTGCATCATGAATGCCATAGTTGTCGCATGCACCATGAATACCCCTTGCACTGCAAGCACTATGAACTCCAATGGCACTACGCACTATGAATGCCACTGGCATCGCATGCGTCAAGACATTGACCAATGCCACATACTCACACTTTGTACTGCATCACATGCCTTTGGCAATTTTTTTATTTTTTAAAAAGAACTATAAAAAACAAAATTAAAAATAAAAATAAAAATAAAAATAAAATAAAAGATAGGAAAAACAAAAATAATAAATAAATAAAAATGCCCAAATTGGGCATTTCATTTTTGTTTATTTAAATTCAAAGCTTTTATGTTGTATTTCTAAGTTTTATCATTGAGTTGACAAATGTTTTTTCTCATGATGTGTAGGTGATCAAATGGTGTCCACATCCAGAGTAGCATCTAAAGTCATAGTTTTCAATTTGCAAGGCATTCCCTCAAAGTCAAGATTTCATGATGACCATGCAAAAATCATGGATACTAATTTAGGGCACATAGATCTAGGAGAATTCCTCAGAATCTATAAAAAACTAATCAAGAGATCAGCTCTCATATCTTCACTGATCTATTTTGGGTTGGTGAACACAACTTTACATCCTGTGTTAGTACAATCAATTGAACCAATTATGGCCTTGGCACAACATTTTGTTCCTGAAGAAAGGGTCGCCAAGAGCATCATAGGAGAGGTTGTGTTGGATCTATGACCTAACAATATTAAGAGCGTCTTCCATCTTCATAGAGTAGACCAATTCATTAGGTTCTCATATGAAACAACTAAGAGACGGTACAGCGAACACTAGTAGGATGTGATTGACATCATAAATCCTCCTACCTCATTGAGAAGCCTCCTTGAGGAAGTATAATAGGAAAAGTAGACATGACTCTGGGATATAAAAAGGAAGACATTGGACATTCTATCATTCTCTTAAGAAAATTTATAGGTCTACCCACATTAGGCCACCTCAGCACCTTCATGGTCAACCTCATTGAGACCATCAGATACGCAAAGATACCATTAGATTGGGCCACCACACTAAGTGAAAATTTGTGTGAGCAACTGAGGATAGTAAAGGAAAAGAAGAAGTTTTACATGACTTCTTAGATGGTATACCTACTTGCAGCAAGGGTGAGAAACTACCCTAGTTTGTACAAGAGAGGTAGTATGTGGGATCCTAATGCCTAGCCATACATAGTCTACCCCCAGCTAGTGAAGAAGAAACTCTTAGCACAGAGCAAAGAATATAGAATTGTGAATGATGCATTCATCTTTGTGATAATCTAATTCATTGAGGGAGATTATGGCAAGAGGTTATCTGATGAAGCCAAAGTATAGATTATAGTTCTCAGAGTTTACTTCATCCAGTTCAAAACATTCATGTATCTTCAGGTAACTAGTGCCTCCATCAATCCTAAGAAGCTCCCAAGATACCCAAGTGACAAACTAGTGCTATTGGAGATTTCTCGACAAATTGAGTCGGCCTATAAGAAAATAAAGAGACAACAGAGACCTTGTTGAGCATCGCCATTGGTCATAGGACCATATTAGGTGAAGCAAAAATAGGATATTCCATCATTTGAGTGGGAGTGGGAGAATTATTTCCTTTAAAAGTACAACTCTCCCCGGCCTTATTTAAACAATGTTGGGAGAGTGGAAAGTCTAGCAGGAAAAGACTTCTATCATGAGGATGCTATTGAAGATTATTGGATGAATGCAATAGATGACTATGATGTCTGCATAAGGGATTATTGTAGGATGACTTTGTATCTGGTAGAGAAGACTCTCTTGTTGAATATTCTAGTGGAGATAAAGAAACAAGATTCTAAGGAGTTACTAGATCCCCTGTTCAACTAAGAAAAAATATTAGAAAGACCCGTTATGAATGCTAAGGTTGATAGGGAAGAGGCCGATGATATTAATCATTAGCTGAGGCATGTCATCAGAATGACAAAGGATTGGATCAAGAAACCTTTTGGACTTGATAAAATTCTTGATATAGTAATCTTCCATGAGCATGTCCACCTAGAAAGAGGTAGGGGAAAGAAAGTAACAATTCCTACCTTTGCAGTCTAGTCTCCTATCAGGCCAAAGATAGATACCGACTTGATCATTTGGTTAGATATTATCACCCTCCTAAGAGGAAGGGAAAGAACAAAAGGAAGAGAACCTCCCCTCAGAGAATTAAAAAAAAATAGGCTAAAGAACAAGCACCTCCCTAGCAGTAGGAAGAAAGTGCACAAGCATCTAAGGATACTGGAGCTACTCAAGTTAGGGATGAACCTCAATTGCCTCCCATTGTACCTAGCCAACCAAAAGAGGGAGAGATTCCACAATTCTTCATTCCTCATGTGCAAGATGAGCCAACTTCTCCTTCTAGCTCCAAGAAAAAAAAGGATTAAGATCCAGATGAAAAAGAGGCAAAGGATTAATAGAAGATTGGTGCCTTCCTCATCTATTCTTGAAAGCATTCCAAAGGGAGATGAAGAAGAGGAAGAAGAAGAATCAGAAGAGGAAGAGGAACAAGTTCCCCTATAGGAAATAACTCAGCTAGCAAGAGCCACAGAATTACAACAAAGAAAGAGTTTCATGGGTATCTTGCCATCCACCCAAGCAAAACTCTTAGAACTCTCTTCCTTAGAGGATGAAGTATAGTAGTGGGTGGATGAGCAGAGTGAAGAGGATGATGACATTTTTTCAATGTCAAATTTTGATTTTATGCCCATGGGTACAGAGTTGATTGGGGATAAGATCAGGGACACTCCTACAAGTGAACCTCAATAGGAAGACTGGACTTAGATGTTGCCAGATACATAGAGTCCTGATCTTACTCCTTCATCTCCACCACAAATTATAGTGGTAGATAAGGGCTTGGTGACTCCTCCACCTTAGAGTTTGGAAGAATAATAGGTTTAGAGGGAATGACCATAGGAGGAGGAACTAGAAGAAGTGTTAACTGATGAAGTGTCAAAGGAGGGAAAAATGGTACAATATTGTCAACCACCTCCCTAAGATATCGAGGTTCAAGCTATAGGGTCTACTGAGACTGAGGCTATAGAAGAAGAGCCCTCCCAATAGGAAACAACTCCAAGAAGGAGTGACAAAGGGAAGGAAGTTGTAGAACATACCCCTTCATTATCAAGAGCTCAAGGACCAAGCCCAAGAGTGAATTTTGGAAGTAGAGAGACACTACAGTGATACATGCTTGGATATTGTTGAAGATGACGAACAGGAAAAGTTTCTACCTATAGAGACAATGGTTTAAAATTTCAAGAAGATTTTTGTGGAAGCTAATAATGATGAGGATATCTGACAAGCATTCAAAAATAAAGAAGCATTGTTAGAATTGAATACCAAACTTAGGGATTTTGCTGATATCTAAATTGAGGTAGACAATTACTGATAAAAGGTCAAAGATAAATCTGAGGATTTAGATCTACTGGATGTAGGTAAGATTACTAAGATGATAGAGAAATTCAAGGGAAAACATATCTTTGGGATGAAGAAGAACAAAACCAAGATGCCATAATTTCAATTTTAAAACTTGGTAAAATTTTGAGATTTTGACCTTGTTGAGCTTTGTAGCTTTGCAGGTGCTTACGTCCATAGGTACATAGGTCCATAGCTCCAGAATTTAGAGGTGCACTAATACTTAACTGCTTTTTCCAAAAATAGCACTTTCCATGCATCAGAAATGCATTCTGATAGTAGTTTAATTTTGAAACATGCCTAGTGAAGGACCAACTTTTAATTTTGGCACCTCCAGACACTCCTTCGACTAAAGGTTTCCTTTTCTTCTCTCTCTCATAATTTCTTTGTTTTAAATTTGTAGAAGGCTCATGCATCTAATTAATGAATAAAATATGGATGGAGTCCTACAAAGCACCAGTTAGATTGTTAGATTGTATATATTTAGTTTGTTTTATTGTTTAAAAGCATTTTATTACATGAAGAAAAGCTCTCTCTCTCAACACAAATTGAGGAGATGATTTCTTATAAATACCATATTGTAACATGTAACAAGAGCCACCATTATTATGCAATAAAGTTATGCTTTTGGTGCTCGCATTTGGAGTGTAGTGATTCTTGCCTAAATGTGTCATATTTTTGTGAATTTTGTTTATGAGATTGTGATTGAGCCAAAGGTTTATTGCATTGTTTCTGGTTGTGTGATCTATTAATTCTGGTTTTTTCTATAGTTTTATGAATTCTACTGACATATCTAGCTTGAGAAGAGATCATCAAATTGTGTCTTCATAACTTTTGTCTTGCATGAGCATATTTTATGTGGGCTTGCAATTTGATGAAAGGAGAAATATGATACAATTATTAAAGTTTCTCATTGATGATTGCATCGGTGGATTCTAGAAAGCGTTGCTCTTATTTTCATTGGTTTCCTACTAATTTCTTTGAAATTTTAACTCACAATGTGTTATTTTCTATAGCTTATGTCCATTAGGTTTTCAATTTTATGTTATTTTCTTTCAATTTTGTTATTTTCTTTGCTAACCCCTTGTTAGAATAGGAAATCATTTTAATTGCATTGTTAGATTACATCTATTCAAAAAATAGAAAAATACAAAAACATAGTTCCTTTGTGTGTTATTTTGAGGCAGTGAATAGATTTTACTTCATTTCGAGATCATAATAGAACCAACAAAGGCCTCCTCATAAAAAATCACATTTATCTTCAACTGAAAAAATTTTGGTACATCACAAGACAAATATGGAACCTTGGAATTGATCCCCAAAAGATTAGCTTTTCAAGAGAGGAATTGTGCAAAGGATTCTTGCTGTTGGCCTCGTGCAGAACAACTGCCCAACAAATATCAAGTTGGAGATAGAGTCTTCTTGAGGGTGCAACCACACAAGAGTCTGATTTTATTCAGAAAGGGCTCTAAGTTGGTACCTTGGTTCATTTGACCATTCAAGATCCTAGAGAGGATAGGACCAGTTTTGTACAATCTAGCTTGTCCACCAAGCCTGTCACACATCCATGATGTGTTTCATATTCTAGTACTTAGAGGATACATTTATGATGAATCTCATACTATAGATTGAAATGTCTTATAGGTGGAGTCAAATGGGTAGTTAGCACTAGAGCCTATCCATATTATTTCTTGATACACCCTAGCTCTTTGAGGTTGAGAGAAAGACCAAGTTAGGGTCCAGTGAGATTGTTATGATGAGGTCATGACTTAATAGGAGGATGCAACATAGATGTGATCTCAATACCCATATATTTTTTATGAACTCTAGGAGGAATTTCATGCCTAGTGGGGGAGGATGTGAGGCCTTGCTTCGATCCATCATAACATAGTTGATACATTATCATTTTGATACTCATTACTCAATATGTTGAGACACTATTAGGTACATTGAACATTATTATGTTATTTTATGTTGAGTGAAGTTTTACTTTCAAATGTTTAAATATGTTATTTAATGTTTTATGAACATGTATATTCATGATGTAGTACAGAAAGTGAATGCAAAATTAGGACTATGATTAACACTTTGATTATGCAATTTTAATGGTTAAGTATATGAGCAGAAATGAGATAAATAGTTAATTAATTGAAAGATTTATGTTTTGATTTGTGTGATTATCTTGATGAGTTATATATATATGCATGTGATTTTCTTGAGCTACTGATGTGTGCAATGAGTGTGCAAGATATTTTAGCTAGGAAATCTAATTGAGAATCAGAATTGAACTCTATGTACCATTTGTAGAAACTAGGGTTGAGTCTAATAAAATATGTCGACCTTGTTGTTCATATTTTATTTATATCATGAGTTGAATGTATGTATCATTCTATAATCAATAAGTGTTAATGTTTTGTAATAGTGACTTTATAGTGTCACTTGATACTTGTGACTTGTATATGCCGTCTAACATAATAGATAAAGTTAACCAAGTAACCTTAAGATCTAAGTTGGACTATGTTAGTGACCTTGTAATGCCCCACCAAGGGATCTAAAAGAAATAACCTAAAGTTTTACTAAATTTGGTAGTATTTTTTTTTTTGAAACATGAAAGATTAATCATTCACATCAAACACATAGTAGTAGAAGCAGTAAGATACATTCAACTAAAAGAATACATAACAAGTTACATTCCTTAAGGATTCCAAGATGTTGAGTCACATTTAAATTTAATTAATACTAAGTCTAAAAATTAGCACATCCACATGATAGAATAATTAGAAAGTCCAAAGTCCATTAAATAATACACTTTTTCTTTTAATGCCTCTTGGTAAATGAAATTTGGAATGTTCAATCATCCACTGTACATGTCATAGGGGATGAAAGGCTTAAAAGAATATACATATATAAAAATAGAATACATCATCCTCTCCAGATCCATGATACAAGTGCAATAAATGAAGCTAGTAACATACATGATACATCCATCCATCATAAAAGATATATACATCCATACAAATATCCATCATAAAACACAATTAACTGAGTGTGTGCTTCCTCCCAACTGTCAATAGCATCATAAGACCATTGTGGGCCTGAGCCATCCCCTACGTGTAATATCCCAAGCCACTGATCAAATCATCGGTACAATTGTAATAGGGATGTCACTACTAGAAACATGCTACAACATATGTATAAAAGAATCTATCATACTAGAATAAAGCTTAAGATGATCCTACAAAGTAGATAACATCACCTATCACAAGCTAATCATAAATATAAGAAAATGTGTCAGTAAATAACATCATCTAAACATGATAAACAAGCATCCCAAGAAGCTCTAGCCACGGTGACTATGAATGGATCTCAATGGTAAGAGTAAAAAAGCACTACCACCCAACTGCGTGGAACCTAAATGGCCCACTCGCATCGTACTGAGGAGTTGGTCTCAAGTCCCAAATAGGATACCAAATCACATAACAAAAATACTCTATATGTCCAAGAAATCCTAAAAGTTTTCTAACTCAAAGGTTACAAAATAGATTGGCATCTAGACCTAGAGGCACACAAGACACGTAGAAAACCTACTATGTAAGTGGGCAAGCATCATGACACAGATCACACTAGATTTACCCTAGTAGTCTCTCAATAGACCCCAACCCCCTAGTGATCCCTATGTGGCCACTAGTATCCTCTCATACTGACAAGGCATATTATGGAATGTAAGGTCCCAACTAAGCATTCTCTCTACTCCCATCCTAGTCTGTACTAGCACTCAACGCATGGGCGAGAACATACAAGACTCTTATTAGGTTCATTTTAATCCCCATTTAGTGTAATTTTTTCACTTATTAAACAACTTACAATGAGTTATCCTAAAAGCCACATAGGGCCCCGACCCCCATTGCAAGTCACTTCCCATTACTACAAGTAGATAACATGCCCTAGGCTCATAAAATCACAAATTAATAATCATATAAAAATCACCTCAGTCCTACATAAGTGACTGAAAAATATCAAAAAGATAATCATAATAATTGCATCAGTTCTCTATGAGAAACTAGAAAGCATCAAAGATAAATCACAATATCCATTGGTTCTCAATGAGAAATCAAAAAGTATCCCAAATTAAATCACAATACCCATTGGTTCTCAAAGAACAACAAGAAAGTGTCCCAGAATAATACTAATCGAAGACTGAAAAATGGTCAAGTCAAACATGTCACAACATGACATCATCAATAATAAATCATTCAAAACACCTTAGTCCTCTCAAAGAAACTGGAAAGAAAATCAAATATAACTAATCGATGACTCAAAAATGGTTAAGTCAAGTATCTCATATACATACACCTCAGCTTCACACAAGAAGAATGGAAAGCAACAACAATGATAAATACAAACATCTCATAGAGCATACCATCACATTACCATGGTTGGGTTTTTAAAAAAATTGAGATCAATACATCATAAAATCATGATCATACAACCCCTAAGCCTCTAGTGACAACCTAAACTGGTGAACAACTTAGTCAACCCAAAAACCCCCAAGCCATAGATAGTACATAGAAAAAATGATACTCTAATTGTTTAATTTAAGTTGAAAGCATATTGCTGAGTTAATGTAAGGTTCTTTTAGTTTTTTCTTTCAAAGTATGTTACAGGTAAAAGATTATCAGTTAACCATTATACGTTAACTCTTTCATCCATTCGAATAAGACATAAAGAAATTCACCCTCCCATTATAATAATTTCCCCAAAAATAATTAAGGGTTGATTATTTATTAATATTATTAGAACAAAACTTATTGATCTTCAAATAAGAAGCTTATAATTTATTAAAATTAATATTATAAATTTAGAATTTACTTGAATGCCTTTCATTATTAATTAATCTTAATTAAATCACATTTAATTAAATTAATTAATAATTATATATCATATTCATATTAACAACCAATTTATGATTCTAATTTCTTTTAATAATAATTTAATTGATTATTCAAAATTCAATTATCTCTCTTTTACCCTCCAATTATATAGTAGTAATAATTAATTAAAATTTTTTAAATAAATATTACCAACTTCTTTAAATACTTATCTTTATATTATTAATAAGATAACAATTATTCTATTAATAATTTAATAAATACACTAATAACCATTTAAGTAATTTATGTTACTCAAACACATTAATTAAATGAAAGCCGCTATTAACAAGTGGGCGGTGGGGGTGTGGTGAACCCACCCCCATTTAAAATATATATTTTAAAAATTTATTCATTATATATTTTTAATTAATATTTTTATAAATTTTTATTTTATATAAAGTTTAATCCAACCAAATACCCCCCTTGCATACAATTTTTAATATATATTTTTAATAAATTTTACAATATTAGTCTAATAGGAAAAAATATGTCTAACCGTTCAAATTTCTAATTTAAAATTTTCTTTTATTTTAAACCCTTCCCAAATTAAATTCTAATTTCCTCCATCTATGGAACAAGGGTTTCTAATTGAGTTTTTCCCTTGATTTCTTCTCACACATAAATAATCAACATGCATACCAGAATTTCACAATATAAAATATTCATCATCACAAGAATTAGCCAAACAGTCATTTAGTAGACATGATGAAGACAGGAGAGAAATGAGTGTATTTAAAATATGCGAGAATCACAAGTGTCTACTTGGACATTAATGCTAATTGCTACACCCCAAGAAATTGTAGAGAAACTCCTCCTCTCAGAACCTTCTCCTTTTTGAAAATTCCTTCCTTCTCCAAAATTTGTAGTCCTAATAGACCAAAGAGTATGATCAATATGAATGCTCACTATTATTAGAAGCATGTCCCTACACACTAGGAGTGCTTGTATATATAGGCCTCTCAGGGAGCACCTAGAATATCTCTAGAAACAACCAAGAGATAAGATAAGCATTGAAAACTAAGCACAAGCCTTATCCAACATTGTAGATGAGAGGATAAGAATGAGAAGGTTGTAGACACCATGTGCTTAATTAGTGTGCTAACTTCTGTGTTGTAGACAACATGTGCATAAAAGAGGTGCACATACTCCTAGGTGACTAATAAATAAGTATTAAAATAATGCATTAACCTAAGTAAACTTAAGTAATTGTGAATAGTAAATACGTATTTACACCAACACTCTTAACTTGTTATTAACTTTTATTTATTTTTTCCATGCACATTAATTAATTAATAAAATTACTCTATTTAATTTCTACTTGACTCTTTTTAAATTTATTTATTAATTTTAAATCTCATGCACTTATCATGCGATCATGAAATCTTTAATAAATTAATTTCTGTTTCCACTTCTAAATTTATTTTTGAACATTAATTGATAAAATATTTATTAATTTAAATAATAATAATATTTAGCATTTATTTAAAAATGAACTCTAAATATATTATTATTAAATTAAATTAATATTATCACGTTCTAAATTTATTCTTAAACCTTTTATCTTCAAATTTAATTCTTTTTATTTAATTAATTTCTCAATTAATTAAATATAATTAAACATTAAATTATCATAGTAATTTTCCATTAAATTAAATCATTAATTTAATCTTTTAATTAGACTTAATTAATAGAAAATATGCCAAGGACACATAAAGCAACATACAAAAACCCATTAAAGAAAAATACATACAAAATCAAACTAAATGATTATAAGCACAAATTAACATCATTCGATGCATTCAGAGAGTACTTGACTTGGATGCTTGTCCTAATTTTCAATTGGGACAAATGGCTTAAAGGGTTGGGATTTGGATTCAAGAATTTATCTCCCCTCTCTTACCATTGAGATAATGTGATAGGGTACGCCCATCTTGACAATTTAGGAAAGTTGATACCCTATATTTGCAACCTACATAAAATCCATGCATGTACAGACACAATATTTTAAGCTAAACAGGCAATGGTAGGAAGTGGTGCATCGTGTAGATCCCAACTAGCAGTTGACTATGACTCCCTCCCTTAACCACATCAAAAATGCCATACATAAAGAAAACAAACACGCACACCATACACATGTAGTATGGGGTAAGTATCCATAAGAAGACACATAATAATTCATCTAACTAATCATCATCAATAACTAAAATCACTAAATAATCATCATGTATACATGAAATATAGAGTATGAAGTAATCTCATCACTTAATAAACTGAATCTAAAACAATATATGATAAACTCAAAACAATATCAATAATCATTGAACATAAAACTAGCCTAAAAGAGTTCAACAATGATAAAAATATCTAGACTTAGGCTTACTCTTGGAAGCTTACAAGAAAAGTAAAGCTAAAGACTCACTATGCGAGTCCCATTGAACCCTTTCCCCTTGTAGGAGGATATGACTCCACTGAGAATACTACAACACACTTAGAGAAATACGATTTTGGATTACTAGTAAACTGAAAACTATATTGATCCAACATTCATCCTTTCTAACAAATACTGAAATAGATCCCTTGAACACTCTAAACAAGAACAATTTAATGCTCATAAAGACAAACAAGGGCATACTACGTTAAAGCATATATAAAAGACACATGTTTTGAAAATAGGATAAATTTCAATTTTAGTTTTACCCATGTCTAGGTTTATGTATAATTTCAGTTTTGAATTCAAAGTGTTGAAGTATGAAAAATATACAACTAAAAGTTTTAAGTTCTATTTCAGTTCAACTAGTTCAATTTCAGTTTGAATTAGATACACACGATAGTTCAAAGTTTTCATTTTTGTTCAACTAGTTCAATTTATGTTTGAAGTAGATACACTTGATAGTTCAAAGTTTACATTTTTGTTCAACTAGTTAAAAACTAGTGGTGTTCTAATATACCTAGAGCTTCCAATGTAGAAACTCAGGCTCTGATACGAGATGTAGTCTCCTGCCAAGGGATCCAAAAGAAATAACCTAAAGTTTTACTAATTTTGGTAGCATTTTATTTTCAAAACATGAAAGATTAATCATTCACATCAAACACATAGTAGTAGAAGCAATAAAATACATTCAACTAAAAGCATACATAACAGGTTACATTCCTTAAGGATCCCAAGATGTTGAATCATATTTAAATTTAATTAATACTAAGTCTAACAATTACCACATCCACATGATAGAATAATTAGAAAGTCAAAAGTCCATTAAATAATATACATTTTTTTCTAATGCCTCTTCATAAATGAAATCTGTAATGTTCAATCATCCACTATATATGTCATAGGGTATGAAAGGCTTAAAAGAATATACATATATAAAAATAGAATACATCATCCTCTTTGGATCCATGATACAAGTGCAATACAATAAATGAAACTAATAACATACATGATACATCCATCTATCATAAAAGATATATACATCCATACAACTATCCATCATAAAACATAACTAATTGAGTGCATGGTTCCTTCCAACTGTTAATAGCATCATAAGACCATTGTGGGCCCTAGCCATCCCCTGTGCATAACATCCCAAGCCATTGATCAGATCATCACTACTATCATAATAGGGATGTCACTGCTAAAAACATGCTACAAAATATGCATAAAGGAATCTAACATACTAGAATAAAGCATAAGTGTTGGAATAATGATACATTTTTCATTAGTTACAACACTTATTTGATTCTGAATGCTTACCGATTTCATCACTCAGTTTACAGTTCATACTGAGCATTCGTTGGTTACCAAGTATGTTCAGCAGTGTTTACCAAATCAGAAAGGTAAACAAAGGTTTTAGTGTTTACCGAGTCAGAAAGGTAAACGAAGGTTTTGGTGTTTACCGAGTCAAGAAGGTAAACAAAGGTTTTAATGTTTACGGAGTCAAAAAGGTAAATGAAGGATTTAGTATTTACCGAGTCAGGAAGGTAAATGAAGGTTTCAGTGATTACCAAGACAGAAAGGTGAAAGAAGTATTCAGTGCTTACCAAGTGAATCGAAAGAGTTAGTTTCTACCAAGTGACACAATGTTTACCGAGTCACCAGTGGTTACCAAGTTCCAAGCTACTCAGAGTGATTAGTATGGACTGAGCCCCTACCTCTACCGAGTGCATGACGATGCCGTGTAATGTAGTGGATGCCGAGTGTCAGAAGGTCACTGAGTGAGTTTGAGGAACCTAAGTTTTCTACTATCTGGCCGACTCAGTAATTTTTTGTCCACTTGTGTTTGGCCGACCTTGTTGCTATAAATATTGGAATGGTATATATGTAATGTATTGTGCCATTTGCAATATAGAAATAATGAAGTGAAGTAACAGTGAAATAAGAGCGAATTGAAAGAGAATCAGCAACAGAGTATTCAACAAGGTTATCAAGGAGCATCAAAGATATATCCATCACATCAAGTGATCAGTACATAAGATCTAATCAACAAACTAGTTGCAAGTAGATCCACTACTTCATCCTAATAGGTGAATCAGTTTTGTAAATCCTTTAACAGGGTAGACTTAACAGTCTTTTGTAAATCTCCTAATAGAGTGCATACTTCATTGTATGTTTGTAAATCCTCTAACAAGGTGGATCTAGCAGTCCTGCTCGCTCCTAACAGGGTAGATCACCAGAAGTGATCACTGTAAGCCTTAATCGGCCAACTTTATACTGCAGTATTGAAGTTTCGTGGGCATCATCCCCACCCCAGTTTTACTTTCAACTTGAAAGGTTTCTGGGTCACCAAATCAGTGTGTTAATCTTTTCATGTGTTCAGTAAAGTAGATGAATGAATGGTGAATTTGTTACTATGCTGAATTGGTTTAAATTTTAAAGCTTACTGATTCACCTCTCCCCTCTTAGTAACCTTGTTAGACCTAAATATTTCCAACAATTGGTATCAGAGCTTTGTGGTTCTCAGGACAGAGCTTGACAGCTTGAGCAAAGATCAAGGACAATGGAGATATTCAGACTTGACAAAACTATTGAGAATGATAAGCTAGATTCGGAGATGGCCATGGTTCAACTCAAAGAAGCAAAGGAACATCTTTCTCAATCCCTAAAAAGAAGGAAGGAACTTGCAAGACAAATAAATGACCATTTTTATGTTGAAGAAAGGATTGAAGATTTGTTACCATCAAGTAATTCAGAAGAAGCTGACAAAGCAATCAAAGAACTTTTAGAAAAGAATAGATCTCTGCAAGAAGAGGTAAGAAAGCTTAAAAGAGAGCAAGAAATATAGTCAATCAGACTATGTGAAGTTTTGGAACAAAAAAAAAAAGCACAAGAAGAATTGGAAGATAGAAGTCATGAAACTCAAAATCAATCCCTTGAACATGAAGATCTAGCAGATCAACTATCCAATGCAAATGAAGAAATCAGGATTCTCAGAGCACAAAATGAAAATCTATAGAATGACTTAAGAACTGAGAGACAAACCAATGAAAGCTTGGAAAATGATCTAAAAATTGAAAAACAAGTCAATGAAAGGATGATGAAATCTCAAGCAGACATGAATCAATTGAATCAACAAAATGAGCAAAATTTCTATAAGCAAAAAGGTAAAGCTGGTCTTGGATACAAGGAAGAAGGTGAATCTTCTAAACAAGGTACTCAAAGGAACCAAAGACCCACTTGTAATCATTGTGGCAATATAGGTCATACATCTAACAAATGTTGGAGTAATGGTAAAGGTAAATTCAATGGCAAATGTTTCAATTGCAATCAGCATGGTCACAAAGCCAATGAATGCAAGGAGAAACCAAAGTTTGAAGGCAATTGTCACAAATGCAAGAAATAAGGACATAAGGCATCTGAATGTAGATCAAAATCACTCAATCTAGTAGAACAAATTGTCAAAGCAATATTTGGTTGGGATTACAATACTTGGTGTAGATGTCACTATTGTGGAGAATATGGACACATAGGAACAAACTGTAGAAGGCATCACCTAAGGAAGAAAGATACAACCATAAGATGTTATACTTGTATTGAACTTGGTCATATAGCCAAGAATTGCATGAATATAGGAAAGGTTGAAGATAAAAAGAAAACTAGAGCTGATAATATTCGAAAGCAAATGAAACAACAGTGGATTACTAAGTCTACCGAGCAAGAAAATTCAAATGATGGAAATGTCACTCTAGAAATGGGTGACTCCACCATATCTAATTAAGACTTATAAAGAAGGATAAGGAACTACATCTTCAAGCCATATCCTAGGTAGTTCCAAAAATAAGGAGTGGAAATGATAAATCAATATTGCAGATACAAGTCATAATTCACAGTGTCGCATCTACCGAGTAAGGTTGATTTTCAGACTTTACCGAGCTTGGTTAGGAAAATAAGAAAGGTTTTGTGTGTTCACAGAGTTGCAAGGTTTACCGAGTAAGTCGGTGACTATTTATAAAACCCTAATTCTCAACTACCTTCGTACCCGAGCATTAATGACAGGATTTCGATCAAAAATGCAAAATTTGATCTCATTCTTCACCATGAATTCAGAGTTCACAAAGAAAATATATTTTCAAGTGCATCCAAGCGAGTTCAAGTAATTTGAGGCAATTTTTCAGCAAAGAATTTGTGTTACAAAATCGTTCTCTCACCGAGCAGCAATGGCATCCACAAGCACCAGTGGCAGTAAGGAAAAGAGAGGTTCTAAAATGCTTGTGAAGGGAGTCAAATGGGAGGCACCCAATTTCAAAATTGTTCCTGCCATCGCTGAATCACTCAACCCGCATGGAGCTCAATTGCAGATCCCTCCAAAGGTACTTCTTATCAATGATATTCGTACTCATTTCAAGTGTACTGTGCAAGAAATAGGGACACTAGATATGGATAGTACTCTAGCTAAGTTATGCGTGGATGGAACCCTAAAACCTGAGTTTAAACATTTGGAAACCAAAGGCTTAACCCATATCCCGCATCTGCCAAGGAGTTTCCAAGTGAAATGGGTGAGGTATATCTTAAGCCGTGTGCATAATGGACAATTGTGGTTAGAACAACCCATCCTCATAACAAAGAAGATGATCCACAAGATCACGGGCTTACCAAAGTTGACCAAATCCAAAACCACCAAAACCCTAGGTCGAGATGACCTCCAAAAATTAACCCAAGCTGAATGGGATGGCAGAGGTTTAAAGCTCAACAATGTTTCAGATATAGAACTGAAATTTGGTATTTGTGTTATTGCATACAAACTGTATAGTTCCAGCAGGCTGAATAGTGTACCCTGTGTGGCTGTAGATTTGGCATATAAAATTGTAAAGAAAAATATGGAGTTTGACCTAGCTAATGTGCTATTAAAACAATTCAATAAAAACATGGATAGCATAAGGACTGCAAAGACAAACCCTTGTAAATTTGGTTCTTTGCTAGTTTGTTTATTTTTCTATGTACAGAAATTCTTTCCATCTAAGGGTGCAGTTGTATGGAGGAAAGATACTCCAATTTTGTATCAAATAAATGAATTCATAGCAGAAATGGGTATGAATTTTGACAAAGTAATGGATAATTATTTTGAAGATTTCAAGGAAAGGATGAACAACAGATTCAGAATACTTCCAAAACTTGTTGAAGAGTATAAGGATGATGTCTATTTCATGGTTGACTATGACAGAGTCTACATCCAGGCAGTCAAACCCCGAGTGGCATGGGTAAAACCATTACCCTATGAACTAAATATTGATAATGCTAGAGACATCATTGAAGCACTGGTAAATGAACTAGTGGATCCCAAGTTGCCTGCATTTGGAACCTATGAAGAGGCTAAGGTTAGAATAGAGCTTGAAATCAAGCTTCTTCAAGAAATCTCTAAAGGCAAGAGAAAGATAGAAAAGCTAAAAGCTGATACTGGACCTCTTATGCTTACCGAGGGAAACGATGAGGATGAAGAAAAAGAAGAAAAAGAAAAAGAGCCTCAACGAAAGAAAGGTAAGGTGATCATCACCAAACCTAAAAGGGAAACTTCTGTAGTTTTCTCCAAGAGAACAAGATAGGGGAAGAAGGAACCTGTACTCGTTAAGCCTCCACTCACATTTGAGGCAAGATTGAAGCAATTAGAAGTAGGTGCTAGCTTCACAAACTTCAAAGCATTGAAGTTTGAAACCAGAACAAAACAGGAAAAGATGCAGATTGAGGAACTGGTACTGAACAAGATGGGTAAATGGAACTACTCACCGGATTAGATAGCCTCTCATATCTCCAAAGAACTATTGGAGAGGTTGCAATCAAGATGGGAAGCTGCAACCAAGACTATCAAAGACATCTATGAGAAGACCCTAAGGAATCTCCTGCCGAGTCTCACTGATGCTAAAGTGAAGACATCACTGAAAGACCACAAAGGTAACATGATGATTAGATTCCACACCTGTTTGATACTTGTCAAAGATATTGAGCATGTGGTAAATGATGCAAAAAACATGTGGAAAAACATCTATCATCTACAAAAATCCAGTGATGATACTGTTGAAATCAAGGACATTGACAACAGTGATGATGATGATGATATTGAAGATATTCCAGGGGATCTCCATTCAATAATGTTAGAAGTTGAAGAAGAAGCTAGAAAAGAAATTGAGGAAGAAGAAGTTGAAAGAGAAATGGAAGAAGAAGAAGATGAACAAGACAAAGAGGAAGAAGATCCAGTAAAAATTGAAGCTGAAATCATTACATCTCTTCCACACTCTCCACCTAAAATAGTTACAACTTCTACTGGTGAGATTATGAGCTCATTGACCTCATCAATTGATCAATCTTCACCTGTCTCCTCTCAGCTCCAGGTTTCTACAATACAAGTGCCAAGCACTTCATCTACCGAGCTGGCAGTCACTTCTTCAGTTACTGAGCTTCCAAGCACATCATCAGCCACCGAGTCATCCACTGCAGTAGCTACTTCACCGAGTATATCTCTCCCACCTGCAGCTTGTACATTAAGTCTTCCCAGTTTCTTACCAATTTTGTCTTCCTCAGCCACATTGGCCCCAATTTTTGCTCCAGTCAGTTCTCTAATTGTAAATATACCAGTATGTACATCATTTTTTACTAGTACATCATTTTTGGGAAGTATATCAAGTTTTGATACAGCCAGCACTTCTCTTAGTTTACCTTTAGTTGGTCCCATTCTAGTTTTGACTGCTAGTCCTGCAGCATCGACCATTGTATCTACTTCAAAAGGAAAGGAGGTAAGTACTATAGATAAACCAAAGACACCCTTGAGACTGCTACTTACAAATAGTGATATACATTTGGATGAAGAAATTGTCATTCCACAGATAAATCTAGAAACTACTACAGTTAATGAACTGAGATTAGCTAGTCAGCATCTAGAGCAAAAGGCACAGCAAATGCAGCTAAGGAATGAAAGGGATAGAGAATTCAACATCATTGAGAGTACTAAGAACATAATAACTGAGGCTATAGATGTTGATGTGGATTCATCTCAACACATTTTTTTACAACTAGAAGAAGTGGTAAATAAATTCAATAAGGATATCTATGGACAAGAAAAGTTAATAGAGAAAGCAGAAAAGAAATTTGAATATAAGGTGCTTAAGCACATTGCTCAGCACTTAGCAATAAAATAGGTTGAATTAACCTCAATTTTGTCTAACATTGAAATTTTTTTTAATAATGTAACCTCACTTTTTGCAAAAATTTGTGATGTTACCGAGTATACAAAGGAAGTAAAAGAAAAGTTGAATAAAATTGATGCAGATATGAAGGTCAGTGCCCAAATGTTGCAATCTGACCACAGTGCAAGTTCATCCCATCATCTAAGAATCAAAATTTTGTCAGAGAAATAGGCAAAATTGCTGAGAGAGGAAGCAAGGATTAGGTCTACTCTGATTGACATCCAGAATATGATCCTTCCTATCATGAACACAATGCAGAAGCACATTGCATATTCAAAAACATTGATCCATGACAATAATTTCTCTATTGCAGACCATGTGATTGAACTTTCTACAGAAGTTCAAGTAGCTCTCTCCACATGTAAAATCCTACAAGACAATTGGGATAAAACTCTGCAACTAATTCTTCAGGTACATTCTGAGTTTATCAGACATTTTGGTGTCTCCATGTAAATACATTCTTTATTCTTTGGCATTATTGTCAAAAAGGGGGAGAAAGCAATATATAGAGAAAAATCAGAAAATCAGACACAAAAGGGGAGAAGGCAATAAACTAATAAAGAATAAAGTCATATAACTCATGTAAAAACCTTGTGTATATTGTATGGGGGAGTTATATGTAAGGTAGCCCATGTATATTCAGTACAACAGAATCAAATTAGTTTTGTTAGATCTTGTATATAAATTTTGGCTCATAACTATTTTTGTCACTAATGCCAAAGGGGGAGATTGTTGGAATAATGATACATTTGTCATTAGTTACAACACTTATTTGATTCTAAATGCTTACCGAGTTCATCACTCAGTTTACAGTTCATACCGAGCATTCGTTGGTTACCAAGTATGTTCAGCAGTGTTTACCGAGTCAGAAAGGTAAACAAAGGTTTTAGTGTTTACCGAGTCAGAAAGGTAAACGAAGATTTTGGTGTTTACCAAGTCAAGAAGGTAAATGAAGGTTTTAATGTTTACGGAGTCAGAAAGGTAAACGAAGGATTTAGTATTTACCGAGTCAGGAAGGTAAATGAAGGTTTCAGTGATTACCAAGACAGAAAGGTAAAAGAAGTATTCAGTGCTTACCAAGTGAATCGAAAGAGTTAGTTTCTACCGACTGACACAATGTTTACCGAGTCACCAGTGGTTACCAAGTTCCAAGCTACTCAAAGTGATTAGTATGGACCGAGCCCCTACCTCTACCAAGTACATGATGATGCTGTGTAATGTAGTGGATGCCGAGTGTCAGAAGGTCACCGAGTGAGTTTGAGGAACCTGAGTTTTCTACTATCTGGCCGACTCAGTAATGTTTTGTCCACTTGTGTTTGGCTGACCTTGTTGCTGTAAATATTGGAATGGTATATATGTAATGTATTGTGCCATTTGCAATATAGAAATAATGAAGTGAAGTAATAGTGAAATAAGAGCGAATTGAAAGAGAATCAGCAGTAGAGTATTCAACAAGGTTATCAAGGAGCAACAAACATATATCCATCACATCAAGTGATCAGTACATAAGATCTAATTAGCAAACTAGTTGCAAGAAGATCCACTGCTTCATCCTAACAGGTGAATCAGTTTTGTAAATCCTTTAATAGGGTAGACTTAACAGTCTTTTGTAAATCTCCTAACAGAGTGCATACTTCATTGTATGTTTGTAAATCCTCTAACAAGGTGGATCTAGCAGTCCTACTTGCTCCTAACAGGGCAGATCACTAGTAGTGATCACTGTAAGCCTTAACCAGCCAACTTTATACTGCAGTATTGAAGTTTCATGGGCATCATCCCTACTCCAATTTTACTTTCAATTTGAAAGGTTTCTGGGTCACCAAATCAGTGTGTTAATCTTTTCATGCATTCAGTAAAGTAGATGAATGAATGGTGAATTTGTTATTATGTTGAATTGGTTTAAATTTTAAATCTTACTGATTCACCCCTCCCCTCTCAGTAACCTTGTTAGACCTGAATATTTCCAACAATAAGATGATCCTACAAAATAGAAAACATCACCTATCACAAGCTAATCATTAGTATAAGGAAATGTGTCAATAAATAACATCATCTAAACATGATAAACAAGCATCCCAAGAAGCTCTAGCCACAATGACTAAAAATGGATCTCAATGGTAAGAGTGAAAAAGAACTACCATCCGGCTATGTGGGACCTAAATAGCCCACTCCCACAATACTAAGGAGATAGTCTCAAGTCCCAAACATGATACCAAATCATTTAACACAAATACTCTCTAAGTCCAAGAAATCCTAAAAGTATTCTAACTCAAAGGTTTCAAAATAGATTGACATCTAGACCCAGAGGCACACAAGACACGTAGGAAACCTACTATGTTAGTGGGCAAGTGTCATCGTATGAATCAAGCTAGAGTTACCCTAGTAGTCTCTCAATAGACCCTGCCCCCCAGAGCAATCCCTATGTAGCCACTAGTATCCTCTCGTACTGACAAGGCATACTATAGAATGCAAGGTTGCAACCAAGCATTCTCTCTACTCCCATCCTAGTCTGTACTAGCACTCAAGGCATGGGCGAGAACATACAAGCTTCTTATTAGGCTCATTTTAATCCCCATTTATTGTAATTTTTTCACTTATTAAACAACTTACAATGAGTTACCATGGAAGCCACTTAGGTCCCTAGCCCCCATTGCAAGCCACTTCCCATTACTACAAGTAGATAACCTACCCTAGGCTCATAAAATCAAAAATCAGTAATCATATAAAAATCACCTCAGTCCTATACAAGTGACTAGATAACATCATAAAGATAATCATAATAATCACATCAGTTCTTTGCAAGCAACTAGAAATCATCAAAGATAAATCACAATATCCATCAATTCTCAATGAGCAACTAAAATGTATCCCAAATCAAATCACAATAACCATCAGTTCTCAATGAGCAACCAAAAAGTATCCCAAAATAATACTGATCGAAGACTCCAAAATAGTAAATTCAAACATGTCACAACATGACATCATCAAGAACAAATCATTCAAAACACCTCAGTCCTCTCAAAGCAATTGGAAAGAAGATCAAATATAATTGATCGATGACTCAAAAATGGTTAAGTCAAGTATCTCATATACATACACCTCAACTTTACACAAGAAGATTGGAAAGCAACAACAACAGTAAATACAAACATCTCATAGAGCATACCATCACATTACCATGGTTGGGTTTTAAAAAAAATCAAGATCAAAACATCATAACATCACAATCACACAACCCCTGAGCCTCTAGCAACAACCTAAGCTGGTCAACAACCTAGTCAACCCAAAAACCCCCAAGCCATAGATAGTGCATAGAAAACATGATACTCTAATTGTTTGATTTAAGTTGAAAGCATACTACTAAGTTAATGTAAGGTTCTTTCAGTTTTTGTTTTCAAAGTACGTTACAGGTAAAGGATTATCAATTAACCCTTATACGTCAACTCTTTCATCCCTTCGAATAAGACATAAAGAAAATCACCCTCCCATTATAACAATTTCCCCAAAAATAATTAAGGGATGGTCATTTGTTAAAATTATTAGAATAAAACTTACTAATCTTCAAATAAGAAGCTTATAATTTATTAAAATTAATATTATAAATTTAGAATTTAATGAATGCCTTTCATTATTAATTAATCTTAATTAAATCACATTTAATTAAATTAATTAATAATCATATATCATATTTATATTAACAACCAATTTATGATTATAATTTCTTTTAATAATAATTTGATTGATTATTCAAAATTCAATAATCTCTCTTTTACCCTCCAATTATATAGTAGTAATAATTAATTAAAACTTTTTAATTAAATATTACCAACTTCTTTAAATACTTATCTTTAAATTATTAATAAGATAACAATTATTCTATTAATAATTTAATAAATGCATTAATAACCATTGAAGTAATTTCTATTACTCAAACACATTAATTAAATGAAAGCCGCTACTAACAAGTGGGTGGTGGGAAATATATATTTTTAAAATTTATTTATTATATATATATTTTTAATTAATATTTTTATAAAAAAAAAATTATATAAAGTTTAATCCAACCAAATACCCCCCTCGCATACAATTTTTAATATATATTTTTAATAATTTTTACAATATTAGTCTGATAGAAAAAAATACATCTAACCATTCAAATTTCTAAGTTAAAATTTTCTTTTATTTTAAACCCTTCCCAAATTAAATTCTAACTTCTTCCATCTACGGAATGAGGGTTTCTAATTGAGTTTTTCCCTTGATTTCTTTGCACATAGAAAGAATCAACACACATACCAAAATTTCACAATATAAAACATTCATCACAAGAATTATACAAATAGTCATTTAGCAGACATGATGAAGACAGGAGAGAAATGAGCATATTTAAAATATGCAAGAATCACAAGCGTCTACCTAGACACTGATGCTAATTGCTACACCCCAAGAAATTGTAGAGAAACTCCTTCCCTCAAAACCTTCTCCTTTCTGAAAATTCATTCCTTCTCCAAAATTTGCGGTCCTAGTAGACCAAAGAGTATGATCAATATGAATGCTCACTATTATCATAAGCTTGTCCTTACACACTAGGAGTGCCTGTATATAAAGGCCTCTTAGGAAGTAACTAGAATATCTGTAGAAATAACCAAGAGATAAGATAAGCATTGACAACTAAGCACAAGCCTTATCCAACATTCTAGATGAGTGGATAAGAATGAGAAGGTTGTAGACACCATGTGCTTAATTAGTGTGCTAACTCCTATGTTGTAGGCAACTTGTGCATAAAAGAGGTGCGTATACTCTTAGGTGACTAGTAACTAAGTATTAAAATAATGCATTAACCTACATAAACTTAAGCAAGTGTAAATAGTAAATACGTATTTACACCAACACTCTTAACTTGTTATTAACTTTTATTAATATTTTCCATGCACATAAATTAATTAATTAAATTACTTTATTTAATTTCCACTTGACTCTTTTTAAATTAATTTATTAATTTTAAATCTCATGCACTTATCATGTGATTATGAAATATTTAATAAATTAATTTATGTTTCCACTTCGAAATTTATTTTCAAACATTAATTGATAAAATATTTATTAACTTAAATAATAATAATATTTAGCATTTATTGATAAATGAACTCTAAATATATTATTATTAAATTAAATAAATATTAGCACATTGTAAATTTATTCTTCAAATTTTTATCTCCAAATTTAATTCTTTTTATTTAATTAATTTTTCAATTAATTAAATATAATTAAACATTAAATTATCATAATAATATTTCAGTAAATTAAATCATTAATTTAATCTTTTAATTAGACTTAATTAATAGAAAATGCACCAAGAACTCATAAAGCGATATACAAAAAGCCATCAAAGAAAAACACATACAAAATCAAACTAAAGTGTTATAATCATGAATTAACATCATTCGACACATTCAAAGGGTACTTGACTTAGATATTTGTCTTAAATTTCAATTAGGACAAATGGTTTAAAGGGTTGGGATTTGGTATCAAGAATTTATCTCCCCTCTCTTACCATTGAGATAATGTGATAAGGTACGCTCATCTTAGTAATTCAGAGAAGCTGATACTCAGTACTTACAACCTACATAAAATCCACGCATGTATAGACACAATATTCTAAGCTAAATAGGCAATGGTAGGAAGTGGTGCATTGTGTAAATCCTGACTAGCAGGTGACTATGACTCCCTTCCTTAACCACATCAAAAATGTCATACATAAAGAAAACAAACATGCACACCATACACATGCAGTATGGGGTAAGTATCCATAAGAAGACACATAATAATACATCTAACTAATCATCATCAATAACTAAAATTACTAAATAATCATCATGCATACATGAAATATAGAGTACCAAGTAATCTCATTACATAATAAACTGAATCTAAAACAATATATGATAAACTCAAAACAATAGTACTAATCATTGAACATAAAACTAGCCTAAAAGAGTTTGGAAATGATAGTAAAAATATAACTTAGTTGTAGGCACTACAGACCTTTTTACTAATCAATTATTAATCGTGATTAGTTACTCTAATTTAGATTAGTGATTAATTTTCATTTTTGAAAGTTGTTAGTAAGTCCAAAATTTTCAACATTTTGATTGGTCCCTAAATAGTCATAGTGGCCAAAAATCATGAAAATTAAGTACCTAAGGGTTATGGGTATGAGTTGGGAGCATTTTCCACCCTTCTAGCGCCTTTTGTTGACTTTTGTGGTCACCCAAATATCTCATTTTTTCTTTATTGCGAAAATTAAATATTCCAC
Source organism: Cupressus sempervirens (assembly GCA_028749045.1). Classification (NCBI taxonomy): domain Eukaryota; kingdom Viridiplantae; phylum Streptophyta; class Pinopsida; order Cupressales; family Cupressaceae; genus Cupressus; species Cupressus sempervirens. The sequence goes on along the minus strand of CM053786.1, from coordinate 842,825,756 downwards.
CATGAGTTGGATAAGTTAAAGTCCAGCTTGAGCTTATTCTTATGATAAGTTGAGTTACAAGAGTCTAGAAGCCTTTAGGAAAGTGGGGGAGTTATTGTATTTTGAAAGTGGTTGAGTTAGTATCCTTTTTAGAGGCAAATTTGAGAGAGGAAGAGTGTTCCCCAACCTCTAGTTTTAGAGAAAAATTTAGGATTGAAAGAGAAGGAGAAAGAAGGGAAGCTCATCTCAAATTTTAGTTGCCATAACCGTATTGTGAAGATAGGAATGCTTCAAGCTCATTTGGTTCATGCTATATTTCATGCTTAAGTTATTTTAATTTGCATATGTATGTTTCTGTGTTGTTGAATATGTTTGGGAGGGATTGAAATGGGTTTTTTCTTATATGTTTTTTCGTTATTATTTTTTCATTTGATTTTTAAAGGGATTTTATTGGTTTTATTGACATTACTCATCCTCGGATAGGGTAGAAGTGGCCATGTATGGTAGGAGGTCTTTAGTTGGACTCTAACAGTATAGAGTCTCTTCTTAGGATGAGGAGATAGAGAGAGGGTAGGATGCTATGGGCCCCTACTCCTTAGCACAAACCATGTTTCTAGTTTTAGATTTTAAAAAATGGAAGAATAAAAGTTCTTGTGATTATAGCCCTGCAATGGCACCTGTTATGGTGTTGTGGTTGATGTCTCCTATTGAAAAAATTCATCTTCTCCCTAGTCTGGTTCAATGACAAACATATTGTGCAAACCTAGATGGGAGTAAATGTTTGATTTTATCTTCATGTTTTATTGTTTGTCTCCTAGTTAGTTTCATTCTCTCCATGAATACCTTGATGTGTTACATATTTCATAATGGCTTCCCGGTTGTGGAGCCAAACAAGAAATTCAGAGTTGTTATTTAAATTTAATTATGTTGGGAGATTTTCTCCTCAAGTTAGTAATCTTGTGTAACAATGTCATTTATACTTATTGTTGAAATGAATACGATATCAGTTTTTCTTCCTAGTTCTTTCCTAACAGAACCTTTGAATCAGGTGGTTCAATAAAATAAATAAGAAGTGGTTGCTCCACTTATATTGATAAAAATTGAGTAGTATTCCTTCATATGATTTTCTTTGTAATTCAATTATATGAATGTGTTTATCAAAAAATGGGTACAATGATGTTTCATCCTTCCTACAGCATTCTTATGTGTTCGAAATTGTATTTATTCAATTAAGGTTAATTAGATAAAATGATGATATATAATTTTGCAATTTAAGTTCAGAATATGTGAAAGAAAATTCATTATTTGATTAGTAGTTCATTTCATAATTTTCGTAAGTGTTAGAAAGAAAGAAAGAAATTAAACTCCAATATTCAAGTATTACATTTAATCCTATTATCACCTAATAACAATAATAATAATATAACCCCTTTGGTTAATTAAGTAAATGGGTCAATCCAATACTTAGAAAAATAAATATTTAGATATATAATTTCTCTTACCATTGATTTTATTACTTGCATAAACATTTCTTTAATACTTGGAAAAAAATGGACTTGCAAAAAAATTTAGCCCCGTAGAGCAATTATGCTCTTTGGAAATTGTATGGGGCAAAAAAATTAATTGCTTTTCTTTGAACATATCATCTTAAAGATCCTTTTAAAATATCTTATTTAGACATAAATAGATATTTTTAATTTAATTTTTTTTTTAAAAGAAAGAAAATACATTAAAATATATTTCTAAAATATTCTACCCACTAAACTTTTTACCATAACTACTTTTTTTCCTAAAGTCCTATCAATCCACCCCACTTACATATTACCAAAAAAATAATAAAGCTATGATATTTCCTTAAATAATATCCACTTAAGGTTAGGCACTACTCCTCCTTAACCCCAAAGCCTATAATAACTAAAGTTGAGGATTCCCCAACAAAATAGGAAGATGTGTCAAATCTACAAACCTCTCCTCTAGCCAAAGAACTCCCATTTCCTCATAGGTTGATGGAACAAGGCCATCTTGCAAAAAACTATGTAGTAATTAATTTGTTCAATTAGCTCAAGAAAATTTTAGTGAGAATACCATTACTAGATGCTATCAAGGAAGTCCCTACCTATACTAAAGCTATCAAGGAAGCATGTCTCAAATAACCAAGAAGAAAGAAGAAGGATCCAAAAACTATTCATGTCTTAGAACAATTATCTAATTTGATGTTGGAAAAAATAATTGTACCTAAATATTTTGACCTTGGGAGTCCTGTGGTTACTATCACCATTTATGGAATGCAAGTCCAAAATGATTTAGTTTACATAGGAGAATCTATAATTGTAATGACAAAGGAGTTATTGTCTTTATTGTGTATTATTGGTCTTAGAGAAACACCAATAATACTTTAGCTCATTGAGAGTTCTACTATCAAACTGGATGGGATGATAGAAGATGTCATAGTCAGCTTGAATTCTTAGGAGGATTTTTTGTCCTTTCTCTAAAGGCTAACATGGGAGGGTATTCTTTTATTTTAGGACAACCATGGTTGGCCACTGTAGATGCCTATATAGCTTGTTAGTTTGATAAAATGACAATATCCAATGGTATCCATACTCAGAACTTGACCTTATACTCCCCTAATCAGCCACTATTGTTAGATGAACAAGTAATCTAGCCAGACATGGGTGATGAACATTGAGAAGTAAATTTCATCCATCAACTAATGATGATAGTTTTTCCATCCATCAACTAGTGATGATAGGTCAAGAGTCATTTGTAGCCTCTCAAGAAGAATATGAGATCATTTCATCCATTATCATGAATGAATATGGAGTAGAAGCTCAAGTGTGTCCTCAAGTGGAATGTGTCCTAGGAACCATATTACCACCCTTGAACACACCACAACATTCAAAAGCATCCCAATTCCTTCAATCCTTATTACCTCATGAGATGGATTCTTCTCCTATTGCTCAGTTATTCATTACAGATAAAGTTATTAAGATGAAAGTTGGTCTAGAAAAGAAGGTTAATGTAAACAACACCTTATCGCCTTCCATTCAAAAAATTATGTTGTACTCACTATAGGAAAATAAAAAAGACTACATGGAATTGAAAGGACTAGACCCTATGCTTTGTACTTCCAAGATTGACATCAATTTTAAACATGTCTGGTAGCCTTAGAGTAGAGTTAACCCTATTTTAAAGGATATAGTTAAAAATAAACTACAAAAATTATTGAGTTCTAGTTTTATCTACACCATCTTTGATAGCCAATTGGTTTCACCCTAGTTATTGTACCAAAGAAGGGATGAAAATGGAAAGTTTGTGTAGATTATAGGGAGCTCAATTTAGCCACTAAGAAAGACCACTTTCTCTTACCAATTATAGACAAAGTTCTTGACACCCTAGTTAGCAAGAAATATTTGTCTTTCCTAGATGGTTTTAGTGTTTACAATCATATACAAATAGTTCTAGAGGATCAAGAGAAAATAAATTTCACATGCTCATGGGGTACCCTTTCCTAGTTAGTCTTATGATTTGGCTTGTGTAATGCCCCAACCACATTCCAATGAGTTGTCATAAGTATCTTTTTCAGATATAGTTACTAACTATATGGAGTGTAAGAATTTTCCTAAGGTAATGATTCAATGCCAAGCTCAAGAAGCTCAATAGATAGCACAAGAGAGAGAAATAGTGATCAAATGAGAATCTCAATAATGATCAAATTGATAATGGATATCAGATGAATAGATCATATAAGTGCCTTGTATTTAAATGCAACTGATATGACTAGGAGTCATAAAAGAGATAAGCATAACAACTAAGAACATTTCCACCAAGAGTAGATTATCCTCCATTGTGCATGAATGAACATGCAATAATGAGAGGATAATAATACAAAGATGTATCTCATAAAGAGATGTAGTAGACAACATGTGCTCAATTGTAGTGCAAACTATTGTGTTGTCAAATGAAAACTCATATGAATATGTAAACTCCTAGGTGTCTACATGACAACTAATATTATAATGCATTAACCCAAGTAAACTTAATTAAAATGTACATAGTAAATATGTATTTACACCAACATGGAGATTTAGATTGATGATTTTACTATTTATGGGACAAATTTTGAGGAAGCAAAATCCAACTTGGAGACAATGCTCAAGAGATGCCAAGACTATAACCTTTCCCTAAATAGTGAAAAATGCTTTATGATGATGGAAGGAGTAGTAATAGGTCATTTCATTTCATCCAAAGGTATCCAAGTAGATCCTACAAAGACTGAAGTCATTAGTACTTTTGCTATGCTACAGAAGTAGAAGGATGTCTGAAGTTTCCTAGGACATGCTAGATATTATAGACGATTCATCAAAAAAATTACTCAACTTGTAGAACCCCTTTATAACTTGTTAAAAGAGATTTTGAATTTCCCTGGGACTATACATGTGCTAGATCTTCCCTATAGCTTAAAGAAGTCCTGACCACAACATCAATTTTAAGATGACTTAATTAGGGACCACCTTTCCACATCCATATAGATGCCTTAGACTATGTTATAGGAGCATTATTAGGCCAAAAGGTAGAATTATTTGAACATGCTATTTATTTCATCAGAAAAATATTACAAAGTGTATAGTTTAACTACACAATTATTGAAAAAAAGTTACTTGCAGTTATTTATGCATTGAATAAATTCAGACACTACACTACTACATATGAAATATTTGTTCTTATTGATAACTTTTCTATAATGTATATGATGAATAGGAATGCAATATTAGGAAGATTAGCTTGCTGGTTGTTACTTATGTAGGAATTCGATATCACCATAATAGATAAAATCAATAGGGCCAATATTGTAGTTAAATTTCTCTCTTAGTTTCATGTCCATGATGATCCTATTGCTATTGATCAAAATTTTCTAGATGAACACATTTTCTTTTTGTCAACACAAAATCCATGGTATGTGGATATTGCAAATTACCTAACCACAAGAAAGATGCCAGCTTACTTCTTTTCCAAAGAAAGGAAGTTACTCTCTAAAAAGAGCTTTAATTATTCTTCGATTTCCAAATTTATGTTTTATACTGATCCTTATCAAGTAATGCATTAGTATATTAGAGAATATGAGACATATGATATCTTGAGAGCATACCATGATGAACCCTGGGGAGGTCATTTTGTAGCCAAAAGGATAGCCTTTAAAATATTGACAACTAGGTACTATTGGCCAAGTTTACATAAGGATGCAACCAGATAGACCAAGATACATGATAAGTGTCAATGTATGGGAAGACCCACTAAATCTAATAAAATACCCCTATAGCCTCAAGTAATTGTTGTACCCTTCGATAAATGAGGGATTGACCTTGTAGGTCCTATTAAACCCTCTTCACAAGGTAAATCATATTTCTTAGTTTATAACAATTATGTAACTAAGTGAGCAGAGGCCAAACCCATGAAACACCGAAGGGATAACAATGTTACAAAGTTCTTGTATGAGTCCATCTTTATATGGTTTGGAGTCCCCAAGGAGTTGACATTCAACCAAGGATCTTAGTTTATATCTAATTTTATAGCTTCTCTCATGGAATAATATACTAATCGGCATGGTAAATCATCACCTTACCACCCACAAGCTAATGACCAAGTAGAAATTACCAACAGAGAGTTGGAAGCCATTTTCATCAAAACATTAGCACTTCATAGGAAGGATTGGGCCACACACCTTCCTAAAGCTCTTTGGGCTTATAGAACCACTTGGAAATATACCATAGGTTTTAATCCTTGTGAGTTCATCTATGGTAGTTCAATTTTGATGCTTGTAGAGTTTGAATATAAAACATTAAGGACCTCTTTGGAACTCAGTATGGATCTGACTATTGCACAACAAGACCAAATCATGAGTTTAAATAGTCTTGATGAATGGCACAAATATGTATTAAACAACACCAAATTCATCCAACATAAAAAAAAACAATGGAGTGATAATTTTATCAAAGATAAAATATTTTTTGTAGAAGATTGGGTCCTTCTTAATGATTCCAAGTATTAGCACAATCTTGGAAATTTTAAAACTTTTCAGTTATGACTGTATGAAATTGTTGTTGTACTTCCAAATGGATCAGTCCAATTTTTGACTATTGATCCTTTTCAACTCAAGTTAATTGTCAATGAGCATCACCTCAAGCTATACAAAAAATTGGTAAGTAGTGAGGATTTCTTGGAGCAATTTTAGCACACTGAAGACATCCTCATTCCTATAGCTAAGTAGTCTATAGCTTCTACCTTGATTTCTACCAAATCTTGAATTCATTCAATATTTTCATAATAAACACTTTCTTCTTGAAAGTAAATTTTTTTTCTTTCATTTCATCTCACCTTCTCTCTTTTCCATCCATCCTTCCCATCCCATTACTCCATCATTTTTTATGATCTTTTTTTAGAACTCTTCCCTGTAGTGCCTACCAAGTATGTGGGAAATACTCTTGCATATACTTTATTTTATTCACTCTTTATTTAGAAATTGTATTGTTTAAATTTATTCTTCTTGCATTTCCTAACTTGGTGGGACCCATGCCTAAACATAGTTGGGGGGAATATTAATTTCTTTTTCAAAAATTTCAAATTTCATGTAAACTTTAAAAGCTATTGCCTTATGAAATGTTTTTCATCACACATGTATGACCTATCCTTTTGTGACTATGCCATTAAGGGAGTTAAGGACATTAAATTTGATCTTAACCTTTAACGATAATTGGCAACATGTTTGAGGTGACAAACCTATACATGAGTGAAAATCATGAGACTAGATGTAGGGAATTATATTATGAGATTGCATGCATTAAAAACTATTAGACAAAAATGCCCTCTCACCATAAAATAAAATTCACATGATAGGTCATTCAATGGTCACCTAGGGTTTTCTAATTTCAAATATTGAGAGGTTTCATGAAATGATTCAACCTTGGATTATCCTTCATTGTCTTAAGTGTCAATTCCTTTTATGCTTTATTCTCTTAGAAACTCAAGTCATAATTATGCGACTATCCTTTATCACCTAGTCACTATAGTATATGGCTTAACCATTAGTAGAGGTGTGAATGTTTGATGTGGTCTTCCTAATTGCCAATGCAACTTCATGGCTTTAAAGTCTATCATCTATTTATGAGTGGTGACATAGTGATCTCTCCTTATCACTCAGTCACACATTTATAATATTAATTTAGGGTTTGAGTTTCGATGCTATAACCCTTCTTCATTTTCATCATCATGAAGAGTTTATTGTAAACCATGGTCAACATAGGGAAGCTGTAAATAGCTTTGTGTAGACAATCACTAGGTTTAATGATGAATTAAGGAGTTAAACTGCAAAGCACTAATTACATGAAGTAAGGTTGACTTGGGTGGAGAGTAGCAGAAGTAATTAAATAAATTTTTTTATAGTTATGGTCATTTCATGTTAAGTCAAGGTTCATACCACAATAGCATGAATATCATATTGGCAGTTGAAATCACAATTCATCACTCAGTCCCAAGCATCTAAAGTTATATTAGATATCAGGTGCTGATGATGGAAAGATGTCAATTTTATGTTATTATTGGGTCCCAACAATCAAAAAAAATTTCAAGGGCAAGTTATATAGCGGTGATAACAATTTTTTTGCTCGGATGTAGGCATTTGGTGTCAGTATAGAGAAAAGGTGGCAAAGCTATGATTGTAAGAAATGGTCAAAGTAGGAACACTTTGCAGAGTGGTAGAATGGTAAAAGATGATTGATCCACATGGAAAGGAATAAGTTTTGACTCTAGTTGACCAATGAAATGATTAATTTGGCATACTAATGAAAGAGAAAGCAACTCTTTGATGGTAGATCCAATCTTTTTCGATATCCTACAGCCACTTTCATCATTTCCCATGTTTGATAAATGAAGATAGACACTTCATCACTACTTTTTAGTCCATCTAATTAGTCATAATGTCTATTGTCATCATTTTTATCTTCTCAAAGCTTTGTTTGGTGAAGAAGTGATTTTCCTATGTCTGGATGTGTGCCATGATTAGATCTTTCCCAAATTTGTAGTAACTGTCCTCTATAATCTTAAATATAGTTGTTGAAGATTTTCCTTAGGATGGAAGCTATCTAAGTTATGCTTAAGCTACAAAAGAACATTTTGTAATATTTTGAATAGTTGATTCTTCTCTATTTCCTTGGCATATTTTGACATGCACATTGTAGATTTCCTTTTCTTTAGATCTATTCATGATATTTTTCCTTATCTCTTTTAGCCATTAATGCATTGTGTAAGCTTTATTTTCCTCACTTTAATGCATTGTGGATATCTATGATCTATATGACTATATCTCTTTTGGCCTATGAATTATATGAAGTGAATCTCTTCTTCCTTGTATCACTCATTTGGTTGATTGATTTTCATGTGGTTATTAGATTAAACAAATTTGAACATGTATAACTTTTGATGTCATAATAGTTAATTCTACATATATCAGTAGGTATAGTAATGGACACTCTATTTTTGTGTATCACCTCCTTAGGATAGATTAGGTTAGTGTCTTATGCATGCCTTCTCCCTCTTTTCCCTCTAAGAGTAGTCAGGTGCATCCTAATAGCAAACAAAGCTAACCTTCTCCAAAGACTCAACCTCATAGTTCAAGTCCTGCTGCTTGGAGGTTATTTCCATGTTTCACAAATTTTTCCTTATGTGAAAAATTTAGACACGGGTGCAAGATTTTGTGACAACATATTTTGGAATTCTGATGGGGAATGGTATCAAAGGATACATATCAAACATTCTAAGTTCACTAGTGTCAAAGAAATATTTCATGTTCATGCCAAGGAGATAGTACTACCTTTAGTATTCGAGCATTTGAGAGGCTTATTTGTTCAAGTACTTAGTGACTCCAAGCTTCAAACATGTTTGGTTCCCAAAACAAATTTGTTGTGATTCATGCCCAAAGAACACACAAGGGAATCTTCTAGATGTAATTTTTAGTATTCAAAGCTCTCATTTCCTAATCCTAGAAGAAATAAGACTAGATTGTCTCTATTACTAGTTAGTAGTACAAAAGAGGTCCATACACCTATAAGATCTATCTCTACCCACCCTGCTGATAGATCTCAATATAGGATAACATCTTCTTATATCAATAGATCACTTATTTATATGGCACAACCTAGAGCTCATGCATTTTCCACTTTGAAAGGTGGGATCCCTCTTATTTTGGCTCAAAGAAATGATATTCTAGTGTCAACCCTCAAAATTATACTTGACTTCACTAGTGGAACTTTCATCTCCCTTGTAGAACATATTAGAGATATTTCAAATGTCTATACTATACATGGTATTACAGAGGATGACAATGTTGTTAGGCTTCTAGCTTCATCCTTGAAAGAAAAAGCATTGCAATGGTATAGAGGTTTTCCTTATAAGTCTATTACTAATTTGGATGGGTTAGGAGTAGGGATTTGTAAGAATTTCAAAGATAAAAGTGATTTCCTATCACTTTTAGAGAAGATGACAACTATCAAGAGAGCACCCCATGAATATATGACTAATTTTAATTATAGGTTTCAAAAGAAATGGGATAGAAGACCTACTACAGTGAAGCCTTCCCCTAGTAATGCATTCTTATATTACCTTAGAGCCTTCAACATTGGTATTTCCACCACTCTAAAATCTATGGGAGGGGAAACTTTACCAAATGCTTATGAGATTTACATAAGAGTATAAAATATCTTGATACAAGGAGGGAAGTTATCTCCAATGCCTCCAATGCCTTTCTTCCCTAAAATTCCCAACCATGATCTTGCTGTAGGCCCTATTCCTACTTCCTCTATAAGTTAGCCCCTTGTTGTGGTTCCTATAGCCTCCACATCTTCTAATGGAGTTGATAAGATTGAGGTCATGATGCAGACACTAATGTAGAATATGGAAAAGAAGTTGCAGGACCAAGAAAAGAAGATAGAGGACAATAGTCTAGTGATGCAAAGAATAAGCAATGATTTGGTGACTATGAAGAGGTAACAAGCTCAAAATAATAAGCCCCCCCAACTTCAGTATCAAGTTCCCATACATAATAGATCCCCAAACAATAGCCATGTTCCCCACAATCAGAATAGACCTATCAACAACACCCAAACTATGAACACCAACCTAAATAGGGCTCTAGTCCCTCAAAAAAATCTTGCTCAAGATCATGATTTTTTCCTTTCTTATAACTACTCCTATGGATATTGCATGTGTTAGAGGGAAAAATCTTACTTAGCATTGACTACACAAGAGAAATTAGTTGATAAGCAACACAATGCTAATCAACCTACTGATACTCCTCACCTACGACAAAAAGGTTATTGTGTTGGATACAATTGATTAATTGTGTATTGTATTTGATGTTACACAAATTTTATATCATTATCAGTCAGTTTATTCTGAGCTCACTCGGATAGTGAAGACAATTTTCTGTGTCTATCAAGTGTTCTTATGTTTTCCTAGTTTAGAAGACAGTGTCTAACAAGTTCGCTCGGGCATCAAAGGAAAGTCTATAGAAGATGAGTTTTAACCAAGCTCACTCAATTAATGAAGGAAATATTGGATGGTACCAATGCTAACTGAGCTTACTCAGTTACCAAAGCAATTCTAGTTTGTAGTATTAGCTAAACTTCTATTGGTTAACATAGGGAAAGTGTTTCTAAGTTAGTATCTACTGAGTTGGGTTGACTAACAAAGGATATTCTTATTTTGGCATATTAAGCCTAATTAATTTTCTACTAGTTCTAGCTGAATGAGATGATGAATGTTAATTATTCTAAGTTGTATTCTAGCCAACTTGACAATAGGAAAGATATAAGTATAAGGTCAAGTTGTGGGATAATTTGTGATATGTGAGAACAATAATGAAGATTTGAGATTTTCTTTAAGGAAGCGAATGTGAAGATAAGAAGGATGTGTTTAAGGAGCTAAAAGGATACATTTGATCAGGAAGGATCAAGTACAAAATAGAATAGAGATCTGTAATCAACAAGTTAGTTGCATCCAAATCAAGACATCTCATTTTTATTCTCTAACTATTATAGCAGTGATCTAAATCTCTTAGTAGAGTTGGCTTAACAACTATTTGTAAATCCTCTAACAAAGTGGTAGTTTAGTTGAATTGTCTAAAGACCTCTAACAAGGCCACTCCTAATAGGGTTATTAAATCCTTTAGCTAGTTCACTCCTAAAAGTTTGTTTTGTAACCTTTAATAGGGTTGGCACCTAACAAGGCTTACTTTAGGAGAGTGAAAATTAGTAACTAGTTACAATTGGTCATTTTCCCAAATTGGGTTTCCACATTAAATCTTGGTGTCATATGTGTTCATGTTATTTCTCTTATGCTTGTAATTAAGTTAAAGGAATCATAATCATTGATAGCATCTTAAGTTTTTCAAATCTAATTCATTACTGAGTATATTTAGTATTTACTGAGTTACAACATCTTATGTGTATTTTTCAAACATTAGTAGTATTTAGCTTTCAGAATTAATTTTGTACTAACATCTAAGGAATCTAGGATTTTTTTTTTAGTAAATGATTCACCCCTCCTCTCTCAATTACTCCTCTTATATTTCCAAAAATTGGTATCAGAGCTATTTTGGTGCTTTTGGAGAAGGTTTCAAGGACCTAAGCTAAAGATTAGGATGTGATGTAGAAGCATCCAAAGGTATAAGGGCAATCTTGTGTCACCCAAAAAAATGTACTTAGACTTAGTTTTTGTTTCATGTGTTTTCATTTCTAGATACCAATTTGGGTCAAATAAAGGTTCCAACTCTCACAATTCCACTATTAGTGTTCTAGGTTAGATTTTTTAATCAACTTGGGATACATGTAAATGCCAAAAAAATAGGAGTATGTAATTGAGCCATCATTTTGGTCAAAAGGCCCCACGGTTTGAAAGTTATTGCAGTTTTTCAATTTCTGGAGACATCCTAAGAATTCTTCAAAGATAGGTTAGGGGCATTAACTAACCTCAAATAGGGCCAAAAATGGGGGACTAGTGAAGCTCATCCATAGGGATATAGAGTGCTTTGAGAGCTTTCTAGAAATGTAAATGGTTCATCAATTAGAGCTACGGTTCAAAAGTTATGCCTCTCGAAAGTTTGGTTACTATTTTTGGATTCTTCTAATTTTGTGCTGACTTCTAATGTGACTTCTAGAGCCTTCTATTTGGTTGGTGGATGCCTACTAGCACTTTATAGAATGTATTCCTAATCCTTAACCCTCTGAGGTCTATTTAAGAACATTTCTGGCATTATAAAAGGAAATTTGGAGAGGAGTTTGTGAGGAGGTACTGAAAGGAGAAATTATCTCCAGATTTATGCTATTGTAAGCTCATAGGGCATGTTTTGAAGTCTATTTTCTCTATACTAAATGTATCAGCTTATTTAAAAAGTTAATAAAATTTCCCTTTCCTTTTGTTTCCATTCTATGCTTGGATTGTGTCTCCATCAAGTGGTATCAGAGCTGGTTTTTTTTAGTGTGTAGATAGAGCACTGATTGTGAAGCAATTTGCACCAGGACTGTGTGGTTGTGGGTTTGAGTTAAGATGTCTCCATGAAGAGAGCATGGTAGAAGGGCCAAAGCTATTAATCCTAAGGAGGTTAGAGCCCTCCAAAGGCAGGTACAAGTGTTGCAGGAGGAGCTCCATAAAGGAACAAATGTTACTCTAGGTGATGAAAGTGAGGATGATAATGAAGAAGAAGAAATTGGACTAGAAGGGGAATTTGATGGGGAAGTTCTAAATCAGGTAGAGGAAAGGCGTTTTAGGGCCATTACTAAGTTTGGGAAAAGACCTACAATTAATGTGGGTGTATTTTCAAGAAATCTGATATCGGATGAGTTGATTGACTGGATCAATGAACTGGAAGAGTACTTTGAGTATGAGGATATGAGGGATCCAGATAGGGTTAAGTTTGCAAAGGCCAAACTAAAAGGCCATGCCAAAATCTAGTGGCAAGAGGTTCAATTGGAAACAAACAGAAGAGGAAAGAATAAGATTACAAGGTGGGATCGTATGGTGGACAAATTGAAGAAGCAATTAATTCCTATTGATTATGAGCTTGATTTGTTTAAGAAGATACATGGGTTAAAGAAAGCAGGAAAATCAGTCCAGGAATATACAGAGGAGTTTTATTGACTTTTGATTAGAGCAGGGCATGTAGAAGCAAATAAGGAGAAGGTTGCTCATTATATCAGTGGGTTGCGACCTAGCATCTAGGAGGAATTAAGTCTGGTAAGAATGACCAATGTTGAAGAGGAATACTAGTTTTCCCTATGAGTCAAAGAGAAGCTAAATAAGAGGTTTGAAGGAAGACAAAGAGGGCATGGTCAAGGAGGAAGGGGTAGTGGTAGGTCATCTGGAGGCCAAAATGAAACCCAAAAGAAAAATGAAGATGTGGGTACTAGCAGGAACCAGAGGAATGAGGGTTTCAACCGCTCTCAAGATCAAGACTTTGGAAATTAGAGAGGAAGAGGTAGAGGACATGGACAAGGAAGAGGAGGCTTTTGTGGTACCTGTTTCCATTGCAATGAAGAAGGTCATCGTGCCTTTGAATACCCTTAACAACAAGGAAGGACAGATAGAAGAGTTGAGGGTCAAGCTAGGGTTGCTCATGTGGGTGAAGATGTACAATCATCACATTCAAAGGATGTAGAAAGAGGAGAGACTTTAGTAAATGAAAGGGTCCTACTAAGTGGTGAGATTGAACTAGGACAAAGGAGGAGTTTATTCTATACCAGATGCAAGTGTGAGGATAAATGTTTTGATGTGATCATTGATGGTGGTTGCACTGATAACTTGGTATCAGAGGAGATGGTCTCTAAGATGAAGCTCAAGAGGGAGAAACATCCCTAGCCCTATCAGACTGCTTGGGTGAAAGATGATCATAAGGTCCTAGTAAGTGAATAATGTTTAGTGAAGTTCAAAATTGGAAGTTACCATGATGAAGTTCTCTGTAATGTTATTCCAATGGATGTTTTCCATCTATTGTTGGGAAGGTCGTGGCAGTTTGATAGGCATGCAGTACATGATGGTCATACAAACACATACTCTTTAACAAAGGATGGAGTTTGCCACAAATTGAAGCCCATGAAAAAGGAAGGCAAAAAGGTATGTAGCAGTACTAGGATTTGTCTTGTTGATGTAAGGAAGTTTTTAGATGGCATGAAACATCAGCGTATGTGCTATGCTTTGATTCTTAGGAAAGATAAAGAAGGTAGTGGTGAAATACTACTTGAAGTTTTAGATTTACAAGGTGAGTTTGGAGATATCATCTCTCATAATGTTCTAGAAAGATTGCCACCGGTAGGGCAAATCAGTCATCAGATAGATTTAATCCCAGGAGCTAGTTTACCTAACAAGGCTACTTATAGGATGACTCCTACTAAAATTGAGGAGCTAAATAGATAGGTTCAGGAGCTATTGAGGAAGGGCTTGATTCGGGAGAGCCTGAGTCCATGTGCAGTACTTGTAGTACTAGCACCAAAGAAGGATGGAGAGTGGAGGATGTGTATGGACTCTCGAGCTATAAATAGGATAACCATCAAGTATCGATTTCCTTTTCCAAGAATGGATGATCTTATGGACTACTTGAGTAGAGCTCAATATTTTACAAAGATAGATCTCAAGAGTGGCTATCATCAGATATGGATTTGAGAAGGAGATGAGTGGAAAACAACCTTCAAGAACAAGAATGGTCTTTATGAGTGGTTAGTCATGCCTTTTGGATTGACGAATGCCCCAAGCACCTTCGTGTGGCTAATGAATGAGGTACTTAAGAAGTTCTTGGGAAAATTTGTTATTGTTTATTTGGATGATATTTTAATTTTCAACAAGACTTTGGAAGAACATTTATTTCATATTCATATTGTCCTTGAAAGGTTAAGGGAAGAGAAACTATTAATTAATCTGAAGAAATGTATCTTTGCTAAAAGGGAATTAGTCTACTTGGGGTTTGTTATATCAATTGAAGGTCTCAAAATGGATCCAAAGAAGGTAAAAGCAATCCTGGAATGACCTACTCTAAGGTCTGCTACTGAGGTAAGATCATTTCATGGTCTGGTTAGTTTTTACAAGAAGTTCATCAAGAATTTCAGTGGCATATGTCCACCCCTGACTGACACAATAAAAGGGGATAAAAAAGAGTTCAAATGGATTGCGGTAGCTACAAGAAGTTTTGAATTGCTGAAGAAGAAGGTGATAGAACAACCTATGTTGGCACTTCTATATTTTTAAAAGGTGTTGTAGGTGGATTGTGATGCTAGTGGCAATGCTATTGGGGCTGTAATAAGCCAAGAAGGTAAGCCTATTGCATATTTTAGTAAAAAATTGAATGATGCAAAAAAGAAGTAATGTGTTTATGATCAAGAGTTCTATGCAATAGTTCAAGCCTTAAAGAAATGGAGGAATTATTTATTGCCAAAGGAATTTTTTTTATATACTGATCGTCAGGCATTATAGTACCTAAATAGCCAAGGTAAATTGAATCAGAGGCATATGAAGTGGGTAGAGTTCTTGCAGAGCTATACATTTGTGTTGAAGCATAGAAGTGGAAAATCTAACTGGGTTGCAGATGCACTAAGTAAAAGATAGTTGTTACTTACAGTACTGCAAGTTGAAGTAGTTGGGTTTGATGAACTCAAGAATTTGTACCCTAAGGATCCTAATTTTTTTGAAGCATGGAAAGTTTGTAAAGAGCCTGTTGCTGTAGATAGAACCAAGTGGCTAGACTATTTGATTCAAGATGGTATGTTATTCAACGACAGTCAATTATGCATTCCAAGGAGTTCCATGCGCAAAAATCTGATTAAGGAGAAACATAGTGGAGGGATGGCAAGACATTTTGGTCAAGATAAGACCATTTCCATTCTTAGAGAACATTATTTTTGGCCTCAGATTTCACAGGATGTGAAGAAGTTTGTACAGAGTTGTCAGATTTGTCAAGCTGTCAAGGGATTTAGTCACAATACTGGACTATATCAGCCATTTCCTATTCCATCAAAGCCATGGGAGGACATAAGTATGGATTTTCTTCTTGGATTGCCAAGGACAAAAAGGGGTAATGACTTAGTATTTGTGGTGGTTGATAGGTTCTCCAAAATGGCATATTTCATTCCATGCCACAAAACTCATGATGCTATCCATATTGCAAACTTGTTTTTCAGAGAGGTGGTAAGACTACATGGCCTCCCAAGGAGTATAGTTTCTGACAAAGATACTAAATTTGTGGGGTATTTCTAGAGAACATTGTGGAAGAAGTTGAGAACAGACTTGAAATTTGGTTCCATACATCACCCGTAGACCAATGGCCAAACAGAAGTGGTAAACAAAAGTCTAGGCAATTTTCTGAGATGTTTAGTTGGGGATAAGCCCAAGGGATGGGATTTGATTCTACCACAAGAAGAGTTTTCTTACAATAACTCTATAAATAGGAGTACTGGTAGATCACCATTCCAAATTGTATATGGAAGTAGCCCAAGGACTGCACTAGAATTGAGGAAGATAGAGCAAGGGGAGAGGACAATTGCTGAAGCTAAAGAATTTGTTGAACATATCAAGCATCTACATGAGGAGGTTCAAGCACACATTACTAAGATGAATCAAGAGTATAGAGCTAGGGCTGATCAAAGGAGAAGACATAAGGAATTCCAAGTAGGGGATCTAGTCATGGTACACTTACGAAAAGAAAGATTTCTAGCTTGTACTTACAACAAGCTGAAAATGAAGAAATTTGGCCCCTACAAAATTTTGAAGAAGCATGACTCAGGAAATGCATATGAAGTAGAGTTACTAGATGGAATTTACATTTCTCCTATTTTCAACATTGCAGACTTAACAAAATATCATGACGATGGTGTAGATGAGGAGCTGATGTTAGAGCCATGTCCAATTCCTACTTCTAAAAAGGAGGAGGTAGAAGACATTCTAGATCATCGTGTGGGTAGGAGTACCAAAAATAGGCAGTATGAAGAGTATTTGGTCAAGTGGAAAGGACAGTCAATAGAGGACTCAACTTGGATATCAGTAGCTAAAGTTTCCCATTTGGGATTTTCTCTACCATTCATAAAGTGACAGGGTCACTTTTCAATCTACCCTGGGTTTCTGATGCAGGAGCATCTAGAGGTATAAAGGCAATCCTATTTCACCCAAAAAAATGTACTTAGAATTATTTTCTGTTTCATGTGTTTTCATTTTTGGATACCCATTTGGGTCAAATAAAGGTTCCAAATCTCATAGTTCCACTATTAGTGTTTTGGGTTAGAGTTTTTAATCACCTTGGGATATGTGTAAATGTTGAAAAAATAGGAGTATGTAATTGAGCCATCATTTTGGTCAAAAGGCCCCACGGTTTGAAAGTTATTGCAGTTTTTTGGTTTTTGGAGACATCTTAAGAATGCTTCAAAGTCAGGTTAGGGGCATTAAATGACCTCAAACAGGGCTGAAAAATGGGAGACGATTAAAGTTGGTCCATAGGGCTATAGAGCACTTTGAGAGCTTTCTGAAAATGTAATGGTTCATCAATCGGAGCTATGGTTCAAAAGTTATGCCTCTCAAAAGTTCGATTACCATTTTTGGATTCTTCTAATTTTGTGCCGACTTCTAATGCGACTTCTAGAGCCTTCTATTTGGTCGGTGGATGCCTACTAGCACTTTCTAGAATGTATTCCTAATCCTTAACCCTTTGGGGTCTATTTAAGAACATTTCTGGCATTGTAAAAGGCATTTTGAAGTGGAGTTTGAGAGGAGGTACTGAATGAAGAAATTATCTCTAGATTTATGCTATTGTAAGCCCATAGGGCATGTTTTGAAGTCTATTTTCTCTGTATAGAATGTATTAGCTTATTTACAAAGTTAATAAAATTTTCCTTTCCTATTGTGTCCATTTTGTGCTTGGGTTGTGTCTCCATCAGGATGTCTTACAAAAGAGAGATTCCTAAGTTGAACAAGGACAATTTTGAAGCATGGAAAGGACTTATGAGGTTACATCTAGTTACTATCAATGATTCAAGTTGCAAGTATCTTGACACAAAATATAAAAATCACATTGGAACATTATCAATTGAAGATATTGTTGAAAAGAAGAATCATAACATCATGATTATTGATATTTCATCTACTCTCAGTTATGTGGAATTTGATGAGGTAAAAAACTGTAATACTACTCATGAGATGTGGAACAAATTGAAAGATATCTAAGGAGATGAAAATGTAAGAAGAACCAAATTAAAAAGTATAGAGGAAAATTTGATCAAATGAAGATGAGAGAAGATGAGAATATTGGAAAATATGTAGAAAGAATCAAGGCTAGTTTAAGTGCAATCAAAGCATCCAAAGGAGACATTCAGGAAATGACTATTGTAAGAAAGGTACTCAAAAATCTTCTTTGTATCTATGTAATTAGAGTTTTTTCTATTCAAGAAATGAGATTTGATCTAAATAAAAAATTATCCTTAAATTCTCTAGTTGGAAGATTAACTGCTTTTGAATTAGACAACTATGATAACTATGTTCCTATTTCCAAAAAATTGAGTCTACATTTGAAGCCAAACTCTCACTTAAGGAAAAAAGCAAGATATCAAAGGCCAACCAATCAAGAAGTGAAGAAGAAACTAAAGAAAGTTCTAGCAATGATCTTGAAATTATTGAAGCCCTACTTGAAAAGAAATATTCCAAAGATAGAGGAAAGTACAAAGGTAAAATTCCTCTTATCTTCTTTTCTTGTGAAGAAGTTAGTCATATTGCTACTAGGTGTCCCAACAGAGAAAGAAAGGATATAAAGAAAAGCCACAAACACAAAGGAAAAGAAGGAATTCAAAAATCACAAGAACTACAAGGACAAAGGTAAGAAATTTTGTTTTATGGCTAAAGATTTTGATAATAGTGAAGATGAAATGGTGTATGTTGCTA
The DNA here is from genome assembly GCA_028749045.1 of Cupressus sempervirens. NCBI lineage: Eukaryota > Viridiplantae > Streptophyta > Pinopsida > Cupressales > Cupressaceae > Cupressus > Cupressus sempervirens. Next base: position 842,806,820 of record CM053786.1, on the reverse strand, counting down.
TAAAAGATGAATCTGATGATGAAGGAGATAAGATGGCACTTATGTCTCATGTTAGAAAAAATGATACATGGATTATTGATAGTGGATGTTCACACCATATGTCTAGAGTTAAAACCAAATTTGAACATTTTGAACATTATGATGGAGGTAGTGTGAGATTTGGTAACAATGAACCTTGTTGCATAAAAGGGAAAGGTCACACCTCATTAACCAATGAACTTATTTGTTATAATGTCTATTGGGTTGAAGGACTAAAGAATAATTTGTTGAGTGTAGTATAGTTGAACAAGATTGGATTCAAGTTAGAATTCATGAATGGAAAGACAAAATTACTAGATGAAAAAGAAAATCCCATTGGATCTGGCAAGCAAACAAAAAGTAATCTATTTTATCTTGATCTCAGTGAATTTTTATGTTTTCTTGCTCAAATAGAAGAAATTTGGTTATGGGACAAAAGAATATGTCATGTAATATTTGATAATTTGGTCAAGATAAGAAAACATAGAAGAGTAAGAGGTATTCCTAGTTTGAAGAAACTTAATATGGGTTTATGCAAGTATTGCCCAATTGGTAAGATGGGAAAGACTAGTTTCAAAAGAAAAAACTATTAGTTAGAAGAATTCTTAGAAAGTGTACACACTTACTTAAGTAGACCTATTGGAAAAAAGAGTTACAGTGGAGAAAAGTTTTTCATTCTTTTCATTAATGATTATTCTAGAATGATAATTGTAATATATCTAAAAGAAAAATTAGAAGATTTTGAAAAGTTTAAATGGTATATGGAAAGAGTAGAAAAATAAATTGAAAAGAGATTGAAGTGTTTAAGATCAGACATAGGTGGTAAATTCATCTTCAATGAATTTAATTATTTTTGCATTGAAAAAGGAATTAAAAGGCAAGTATTAGCCCCTTGTACACCTTAGCAGAATGCTATAGTTAAAAGAAGAAATAGATAAATCATCGATTATGTAATAACATTGATGATGGAAAAGAATGTTGCAATTAAATATTGAAAGGAAGCTATCAGTGCTAGAGTTCCTACTTTGAATAGAGTTTAGTTGGAGAAAGACTCAAACCAAACTCCCTATGAACTATGGTGTGGCTACAAAACTAATGTGAGTTATTTGAAAGTATTTCACAGAAAATGTTATATATTGAAAGAATATAAAAAAGAAAAAATTGATGTAAAAGGTGATGAAGGCATATTTCTAGGATACTCCTACAGAAGTAAAGCTTACACATGTTCAATTTTTTCTACTCATAAATCATTGAAAGTGCACATGTGAGAATTAATGGGTTTGCAGAAAAGAGTGAAGAAGAAAGCAAAAAAGAGCCAAAGGATTATAGAAGATTTGTTTGCTATGAACTTGATACCCTACCAAATCTATTTGAAAGAAAGGATGCTTCACCCCTTGAGTTCCCAAAATCTCCAACAATTACTGAGCTATAGATAGTGCAAACCAAGTTATAGTTAGAAGCTACTAAGCTAGTCCAAATTGAGTCTAAAGAACCTGAGTCATAGATAGAAGGACCCAAGCTTGAAACTAAAGTTCATGAGGAAAATAATGAAACTCATACCAAATCCAAGGAACCTGTGTTAGCAAAATATGTTAGAAGGCATCATGCACCTGATCAGATTATTGGAAACAAATTTGATGGAACAATGACAAGAATCAAATTGAAAGGTTCATGTTTACTTATTGAATTTGAACCAAGAAATATTAAAGATGCATTAGATAATGAAATTTGGGTTGAAGTGATGAATGAAGAGATAGAATAGATAGAGAAGAACAAAACTTGGACACTTGTTCCTAGACCTAAGGATAAGAATGTAATTGGCACAAAGTGGGTATTCAGGAATAAGCTGAATGAAGATGGAAAAGTGTCTAGAAACAAAGAAAGATTGGTATGTAAAGGATATTCTCAAGAACAAGGTATTGATTATGGTAAAACTTTTTCTCCTATTGCAAGATTAGAAGGTGTTAGAACTTTATTTGCATAAGTAGCACATAGAGGTTTTCAAGTGTATCAAATGGATGTTAAATCTACATTCTTGAATGGAATTCTTGATGAGGAAGTCTACATTGAACAACCAAAAGGTTTTTTAGATCCTAACAAAAGAGACATAGTCTACACATTATAGAAGGAATTATATGGTCTCAAGAAAGCTCTTAGAGCTTGGTATGAAAGACAACATAACTATTTGGTATGGATTGGCTTTCAAAGAACAAATAAATATAGTATTTTGTATATCAAAGAAGGACCAGAAAAAATGACTGTGATGGTAGAAATATTTGTTGATGACACCTTATTCATAGGAAATGATGATTTGTGCAAGGGATTCTCAAAACAAATGAGAAAGTAATTTGAGATATCTATGTTTGGAGAAATAATATTCTTTGTTGGATTATAGATTCAGCAAAAGAAAGATTGTATCTGCATCACTCAATCCAAATACATCAAGGAGATACTAAAGAAATTTGGAATGGAAGATTCAAGACCAGTTGAAACCTCTATGTCTACTGGACATAAACTTCCCAAGAATGATGATTCCAAAGAAGTAGATCAGACCACATATAGATCAATGATTGGAAAATTGTAGTATGTAGTACATACAATGCCCGACATTGCATTAGAAGTTGGTATGGTGGCAAGATTCTTAAAAAATCCCAAAGAAAATCATATGATGTAAATCAAGAGAATCATGAGATATTTGAAAGGTACTGAAGACTATGGATTATGGTACAAACACAAAGGCAATCTAAACTTGAAGGTGTTTACTAATATTGATTGGGTAGGAACTCTTGATGATAGAAAAAGTACTAGTGTAGAGAATTCTTTCTTGGTAAAAGACTAGTACCTTGGACAAGTAAGAAACAAAATTATATCTCTCAATCCATAGCAAAAGTAGAATATGTGGCAGCAACATTTAATTGTTAAAACATTGTTTGCTTTAAACAACTATTGGAAGGAATGAAAATAGAGATCAAAGATCCAATAGTCATATATTGTGATAACACTAGTGTAATCAATATATAAAATAACCCAGTAATGCATAGCAAAACAAAGCACATTGCTATAAAATATCACTTCTTAAGAGAATTGGTGTAGGATAAAGAAGTTAGATTAGAATATGTAAATACAAAAGAATAGATTGCAAACATATTCATGAAGCCATTACCTCAAGATGCATTTTTCTATCTAAGAGGTAAGTTAGGAGTTGTTCCCCTATTTGAAGTTGACTAAATAAAGCTTAGTGATGCATCAACCAAAGAAAGTTGAATATGAATTAGTTGATGTAGTACTGACAAAGGTATATTGCAAATGAATTAGTATTTAAGGTACATTAATACTATCAGAACTATTTTCCTTGGCATGTGTTGTCAAAGAGGGAGAAATTTGATGGAAAGCTAACAAAGAGGGAACTTGCAAGAAGTTGTTGCAAAAAAAGGTATTCTGATAGAGGGAGTTCTCTGAATGAAACTAAGGATATGTTCCTCACACTTTATTCTTGTTCCAAAATTTCATTATGTTATGACATGTTTTGTTGCCATCAATGCCAAAGAGGAAGATTATTAGACAAAATTGATTAATTGTGTATTTTCTTTGATGTTACACAAATGTCATATCATTATCGGTTAGTGTATTTCAAGCTCACTCAGGTAGTGAAGACAATTTTATTTGTTTATCAAGCATTCTTGTATTTGCCTAGTTCAAAAGACAATGTCTACCAAGTTTGAAACTTAGGTGTCGAAGGAAATTCTGTAGAAGATGAGTGTTAATTGAACTCACTCAATTAATGAAGGAAATATTAGATTGTACCAATGCTACTAAACTCACTTGATTACCAAAGACATTTTCTAGTTTGCAGTATTAACTGAAGTTTTGTTGGCTAACATAGGGAAATCATTTGAAAGTTAGTATCTACTGAGCTAGGTTAGCTTGCGAAGGATATTCTTATTTTGGCATATTAAGCCTAATTGATTTATCTATTGGCTTGAGCCAACATAGATGATGAATGTTAGTTATTCTAAGTTTTATTCTATCCAACTTGACAATAGGAAAGATATAAGTATAAGATCAAGTTGTGGGATAATGTGTAAAATGTGAGAACAATAATGAAGATTTGGTAATTTCTTTAAGGAAGCAAAACTAAAGATAAGAAAGATATTTGAGCTAAAAAGATAGATTTGATCAAGAAGGATCAAGTATAAGCCAGAATAGAGATCTATAATGAGCAAGTCAGTTGCATCTAAATTAGGTTATCTTATTGTTACTCTCTAACCATTATAACAATGATCTAAATCTCTTAAAAGAGTTGGCTTAATAGCTATTTTTAAACCCTCTAACAAGGTAGCAATTTTGTTGAATTGTCTAAAGACCTCTAACAAGGCCACTCCTAATAGGGTGATTAAATCCTTTAACTAGGTCACGTCTAATAGTGTGTTTTGTAACCTTTAAAAGGGTAAGCTCCTAATAGCACTCACTTCAAAAGAGTGATAATTAGTAACTACTTACAATTGGTTGTTTTCCTAAATTTGGTTTTCGCATTAAATCTTGGTGTCATATGTGTTTATGCTATTTATCTTATGCTTGTAATTAAGTTAAAGTAATGATAATCACTAATAACATCTTAAGTTTTAAAAAGCTAATTCATTACCCAATATATTTAGTATTGACTGAGTTACAACATCTTATGTGTGTTTACTGAGCATCAATAGTATTCAGCTTTCAAAATTTATTTTGTAGTGAAATCTAAGGGATCTAGGATTTATTTTTTTAGTAACTAATTCACCTCTCCCCTCTTTGTTACTCCTCTTATATATCCAACATATTGTTCCTTCATAAATCATCAAGTAGAGGAGCATTGTAATATAAACTAGGATTCCCTTGCTCAAAACACTAGGAGTAAGAAAAGAGTTGTTAAGGATGCTACATCCCCTTCACCAAATTAGGCTTCAATATCAAGTGTAATACCTTGTCTACATGTAGTGAATGATCAATCAGTTGCTCCTCAATAGAAAAGGCATAACAATAGTAGTAGAGATTTGAATGGTCCTCAAGTTGTTCCATCTCAACCTTCTACACATGAAGCCCCCAAGGTTTCTATCAAAGAAACTAATGAATCATTCATTATGGTGGAATTTATGAAGAAAACAAATGTAAACATTTATGTGTGGGATGTTGTTGCTACTATACCTATGCAAAAGAAGTTGCTATAGTAGGAATTGGAAAATATTGAATCAAAGGATCTACTACCTAGCGTGGAGAGTGCCACAAATCTTGTAAAACTAGAAAAGAAGGAGAAACAAGTAAGAAAGCATACCTCCTCTCTCTTATGTCTCTCTAATTATAGGAGATAAGATAGTCCATAATTGGTTGATTTATTTAGGCCTAGAAATTTAGTAATTCTAAGTGTAGTTGATACTTTAGAAATGAAATATGAGCCCATTGTTAGGGATGTATTACAGTAGGATGGTAGTACTGTCAAGACCCAAATAAATCCTTAGGAATATTAAAATGGCCCTACATGTATACCCTAGTTATACTATAGTGAAAATATATCAACTACTAAATTTAAGCCACACTTTTCCATCTATCCTTCAAGAGATTTCACTACCCAAATAGGTGGCTATATATCCTCAAATTGGTTATACATGTTTTTTAGAACAAGATATGGGACTAAAGCTTCAATTAGAGAAGAACCTTTGGCCCTCAATCACATTGAGCTCTACAATCCTAATCTTGTCAATATGAATTGCCCCATTCTAGAGATAGATGAAAATGACATAATGAATGAGCCTACCACTTCCCTAGAAGAGATACCTAATTTTCTCTTAGATGAATGGGATAGTGCATATCAGTTCAATCCTACATCATAAACCATGGAGATAGGCCTTGATACTAATTGTATATTAGAGAAGGATGCTCTTGTCCCTAACCTTGTAAAGAATAAAGAGGATACAAGTGGGATATGGAGTATGTAATTTAATGGACCAAGTAATAAGAATAGATCAAGGAATGGTGTGATGTTGGTTTCTCTTCACTAGAAAGGTAGTACTTCTCATTTAGGCTTCAATTTAGTTGTACTAATAATATAGTAGAGTATGAGGCATTAGTTCAAGGTTTCTTACTTGCTCAAAAAAGGGGAATCCAAGATTTGAGCGTATATGGGGATAGTGAGCTAATTTTTCATTAGCTAAGAAGTCAAAATCTCACTAAGAATGGTTCTCTCAAGTATTATAAACATAGAGTATGGGATTTGCTTGAAAGTTTCAATGCATTTAATATTCAAAACATCCCTAGGAAAGAGAATAGACATGTTGATAGACTTGCAAAAGTAGGTGTATCTTATGATGTTTCAAAGATTCTTGAGGATGAAAAGAAGAAAATTAGAGTGGTGGTTAGACCTACTATCCCTAATAATAATGTCAATTGGAAAACATTTGAATCTGATACAAAAATTGTGATTTTCTTGCAGAATGAAGCAAAAATTTTAGATAGAAACCAATTAAGGCTACATGATTAGTATGGAGATCAAATTATTAATCTTAGTTCCATCAAGTTGCCTAAGGGTCTAATTACCTTAGAAATTTATTTCACTCCTAATGATCAAGAAAGATACAAGGGCATGAAAATTGCTGCAAGCAAGGAGGATCATATTCTAGTCATGGTTGCTAAAAGAAGATCCTTAAATATGGGAAAGGTATGTACTAAAGTTGAATAAGAAAATATCATTCACATATGTCAATAATTTAGTGATGTGTTTGCATGGACATATGATGATCTAAGGGGTTTTGAGCCAGGTCTATTTTAGTATACCATAGATTTAAAAGAAAATGCCAAACTAGTAGGACAAAAGCAAAGCCCACTGAATCCTAAAATTTAACCCTTGATGAGAAAGGAGCTATATAAGTTAATTAAGTATAATATTAGCTTTCCTATCAAACATTCTGATTGGGTAGCTAACCTTGTCCCTATCAGAAAGAAGAATGGAGAAACTAGATTATTTGTAGACTTTAGGGACCTTAACCAAGCCTTCCTTAAGGACCATCATCACCATCCTTCCATGGAACAAATACTATACAAGGTCTGTAGTTTAAAGAGGTTCTCATTCCTAGATGGATTTTTAGGCTACAACCTGTAGACACCTAAATCTAATTACATCACTTAAGTAATCCTATTTAGTCATCTTCTAGGGCATCATTAATTAAGTATTTAATATTTAATTAATCTATTGTCATCTCCTGGTTAATTAGTTAATTTAATTAACTATAGTCCAATTGATAAAATTAAAAGATCACCCAAAATCAATTTATCAATTAAATCCCTATTCCTCTATTAAATTAAATAAATCCTCAAATCTATTCAATTTAATTCTATATCCCCATTTTATAAAATAAATCATTTAATAAAATATCTAAAATCCTAAGAGCCTCCCTAAACCCTATCCTAACCCCTAATCTAATCTATTCACACATACTAACCTCACTTAGCCACCTAACTAACCCATCCCATCAAATCTAAGCTACTTACCCTCTAATCCCCCTCTAATCCAAGCCTAATCCTCTTCTAATCATGTGCACAATCATAAACATGGGTTAAGACTTACTAACCCAAGCCAAAGTCAACAATCTCATTCTCCCCTCAACCATCAACATTTATGACTCAAGCCAAAGTCAACAATCTCATTATCCCCATAACCATCTCCATTTATGACCCAACCATCCCCATTTGTGACTCAACCTCCCTCATTACTCCTTTGACCAACCCATATCCTACCCTCTCACATCCAATCACCTTGTGACATGTCTCACTTCCTAATTGGCTTCAAACAAACACAATCTATGTGCTCCCCTTTGAGTGCATCCTAGCCCTTCGTCACCATCTTGCCATCCTTGCATCTTGACCATCCATCCCTCTACCTCTTGGCCTATAAATAGAAGCCTCTCCCTTCACAAACATAATCCACTTTTGAATCAAACTTATAATGCTATTTTGAGAGCCTAAAAACTATCAAAATACTATTATAATGCTGAAATACCTCCATGAATCCATTGTTGAAACCTCGCTTCATCCACTCCATCCATTGATCTAAAACTTGAGCATACATATCTTAATCAGGGACAAATCCTTCGTATCATGTGTTATGCCATTAGTAGCCTACCATTCTTGGTTTGCTTCCTTGTGTGGTAATAACCCTTAGTCTTATCTTAAGTGTTAGCTTGCTTAGTATTGTTAATGCTTTCATTTAATAGTTAGTATTCATATTACAACACTAAACTAGGTGATACATTTTGGCAGACCTAGTGGGACCCCACTATGGGTCATTCATTCATCCATTTCAATCCATATTCAATCCATTTTTATTTTTAACAAACTAATGATCTAATGTTTGTTGTTATTTGAGGGTGTTGCAAGGTGTTTTGCTTGTATGTGCAGGTTGAAGGATGCATTTAGGAAGAAAGCATATCCTAAAATACCAAAAAATAGTAAAAAATAAAAAAATTTGAAAAAAAAAATGTGGTCGTCTATTTTGTTTGCATGCAATCTCGTCTTTGACTATTTTGGCATTTTTGTAGTTTGGCATCGCTACAGTTTTGGCATCTCCGCACTGTAGTTTTGGCATCTCTACACCAAAGTTTTGGCATCTCCATAGTTTTGGTGTCTCCATAGTTTTGTGTCTCCACACCACATTTTTGGCATCTTTGCACTGAAGTTTTGGCATCTCTGCAATTTTTTCATCTCCGCGATTTGTCGTCTCTGCATTTGTTCTGTTGTCTCTGTGATTTGGTAATCCCTGCTTTTTTTTTATAAATCTAAGTTTTGCTATTTGCGCCTATTAACTATCATCTACATTTTTTATTTTTTTTAATTTTTTTTTTAAAAGAGTATAAATCAAATTTTAACTTTTGGTGGTTCCATAGAGTAGAGTTTTTTCTAAGCATTTTTACGCTTATGAAAAAGAACAAAAAAAGTTGATTTTGTTTTTCCCATAGTTAAGCTTTGATTTTTGAGATTTTTGGTGATTAATCAAATTGGATTTTGTAGCTTTTCAGGTTGAAGACTTCTATGAAACCACTAACCATGTTTCTTGCAGGATTTCCTTACATGGTTTAATGCTCTTGAAAAATGAACTTGAATGTTTAAACACTTGTCTTTGAATGCATGTTTCTCAAATCAAATCTTGAATGCCATGAATTAAAATATAACATTTTCATTGGAATGCATGATTAACACAACTCTTGAATGCTAAAGGTTAAAAATAATGAATGCAATGAACATTTGATTTTGGGTATTAAAGAACATTGCAAATCAACACACTTCAACTTTAGTGCTTAAAATGAACTTCATTCAATCTTGAATGCTCTAAAGTGAAAATGTTCTTATTCCCTCTATTTTAAAAATCTTTCACATGCACAAATTTCTTATTTTGATGAACTCTTGATTTCCATTATGTTGACGGCACTGTCAAGTTGGAATGAATATTGTATGCCATAATCACAAGTGTCTTCAATCATAAATTACAAAATCTAAATCATCAATTGGAATGAATGCATGTCTTTTAAACCCAAGATCACATATGTGGTCTTGTTTTACACTTTTTAGGAGGCCTACTTGGGGATTTCATCACCCCTTGGGATGACCTCAACTCTAGTGTTCTGGCAAAGTATAAACATTGGAAGGTGAATCGAAAGACATCTTTCTTGGAATATAATCTTGTCACTCTTGGCTAAGCCCCAAAGAAATTTATACCTTTGGGAAGTAAAGGTAGAGATTTGGGTTACCGTCTCCTCCTGGTTGAGTGGCATTATTTTCTTTCATCTACAGAATTGGGCCTCACGTACCTTGCGTATATTGAGGACACCCCTAGCTAATCTTGTATATCCTAGAAAACATCTTATAGGATTGTTGGTGTGTTTGATATGCTTGAGTGTTCAAAAATCCTCCCCATGTTTCAAAAACAATCAAGACCTTTTGCTAAAGAGATCACTTATACACCATTCAAAATGGTTGTTAGCAAGTCCATTCACAACAACCCTAAGTCTAATTTGTTCCACTTTATCCCTTGGTAAATCATTCAACCCAAATGAAAGGCATACTTAGCATAGTCACTACCTCATCAAAGGTTCATCCACAACTTCCAAAGCATTGTCATCATAATCACACCCTTTCCCACATCATTCTTGTCTTCCATTAAGTCTTCCATATCCTGAGATAGCTAAAGTCTTCTTTGTCATCTCCCCACCCTATTTCCATATCATTTGGAATCAATATTTCCTTTCATCATGAGCTTAATCCAAATCCAAATCTAAGCTTCCTAACTTATCCTAATCTGCATTTCCGTATTCATCCTTCATCCCCAAAACATAATGTCACAATCTTATTACGATGAGTTTGTTCATCTCACCTTTTCTCCCACCCCATCCTATTCCAATGATGATGATGATCTTGTCAACTATGATGGGTTTATTGAAAGCCTTAGAGATATTACTACCAACATCCTCCAAAATCCAAACATTCCTCCAAATTGCTTCATCCTTCCTCCATGCATACCCACTAGTACTCCCTACCATACCTTTGACAAGGGAAATCCATTACTATCCTCATCTTTACTGCCTTCCTATATTGTGACCATATATTCCTCTTATACATTAGTCATATCTCCATCTTCCTCTACCTTCATCTCCCAGTCTCCACCATTCCAGAATAATTCTAGTAGCTACATCCCTAGTCCAAATCCACCATCCCAATATATTTCAAACCCATTTTCAAATCCTCCAATCAATCCTAGTCATACAACACATCACCTCAATCCCCTTACTCATCCTAGTCCAACACACTTGTCTCCAAGGGATTTGACAAAGAAACCCAAAGCAAATCCATCTCCCACACCCATCACTCCTCTTACATCATCCTATCACTACCATCCCTATCACATCCACCCCACTGATCAAACACCTTCCATCTCCTACCTCCCATCCATCAAATCCCTTCAAATCCTATCCATATCACCTCCTCCTAACATTACCCAAATCCCATGTAACAAACCTACTGATTCCATTCCCCATCAACCATCCCCATTGAAGAACCTCCTACCCATCCATCTACCTCACTTAAAGAAAGAATCCACACTTCTCCTATCATACCATCTACTCCCACCCATTCCTATCAAGATCTTGTCCAAAAGCATGTTGAAATATCCCTCAACACAACAGAAGATCCCACCATCCCACTTATTCCCCTACATGATCCACTTTTACCATCCCCTCCATATCTGAATCCCACCATCACACCTACTCCATCTCAAGATCCATTTCCATCAACCCATCCATCTCAAGATCCTATCCTTACATCCCCTCTACTTCATGCTCATACAAATCCCATAATCCATGATGATAGATCCGTAGAAGAAGAACTAACTATCATATCCAAAGCTTCAACTCCTTCAACTAATAATGGATTGACATCTTGTATTTCAAATAATGAACATCATATTAAAGAAAAAATAAAAATATATCTCTAGATGTTGGTATCCCTGCTATTCCTACATGGTTGCAAGTCCTTCCATCTTCACCTCAAAGTTCCCATCCATCTTATCCTACATCTATTTTGGGCCCTTTTCCTACTAGTTCTTTTCAACCCTCCATTTTGGGTCCATATACCCCTTATCCAAATCCCCCACCCTTTGCATCCATTTTGGGTCCTTCTATACCTAATATGAATCCTTTATCTCCTCCATCTATTTTGGGACCTGCACCTTTCCCATTTCCATCTGTTTTAGGCTAGTATCCTTCATTCCCTCCATCTATTTTGCATCCTCCTGCCTTGCTTCAATCTCCTCCCTTGCTTCCATCTATTTTGGGCAATTATATGCCTCCATATCCTATATTCCAATCCATCATTCTATCCCCTCAAATCCACAAGCTAGATCATCAAAGGCACTCATCCTTGACTCCCTTCCAACCTTCACCCTATATCACCCCATCCACAATACCTCCATATCCCCCATGGTCTTGTTCTCATACAATGGCTAATGAATGCATATTGGATGCCAAACTCAAAAAGCATAAATCCAAAAATCCACAAAAATCCAAGTCTCAACATGTCCCTTCTAAAATACATGTTCCAAAAGTGAAACATTTAATCCCAATCAAAGAAAAAGTCAAGAAGCCACAAAGGCCCAAGCTACAAAAGTCAAAAATCATGTGGATACCTAGGGTGCTCATAAAAGAAATGCATCTCAAAGAAAAATCTCAATTGGCATCCATTCATGCTACTCAAAAAGCCTCATCCATTCATCCTTTATCTAGCTCCCCATATAAACATCCTTCATCCCCCTAATCCACTCTTAGTCCATATGCTTCTTATCCTAAAATTCCCATCCTCCATCTTCTAACTCTACTTGTAGTTCTTATATTTCTCTTCCTCCATTTTCTCCTCAACCTCACTCAATACCATCTTTCCCACTGCTTCATCACCTTTCAACATGTGTGCCGATGATGATCTTTCCATTTTCCTCATTCATTTACCCACAAGTCTCATGTCTTTCCATCCCTTACCGACCAACTCTCAACTATCATTCTACTTGTATAATCCAATCATTTTTAACTCCCTCCCTTCTTACCAACATCTATGAGTCAAAATGCATCAAAAAAGTCAAAAATTTTATTTTTTTAAAAATCATCCATTGGTGAAAACTTGGCAATTCAAGCGCCATGGATAAGTACCATGATGAAAACTTGGCAAACAAACATCATGCGTAATCCCTTTATCCAAACACTCTATACACTTGGGGGCATGTTCCATCACCCACCATACCCATCTCATCCCACCATACCCACCACATCTTATCCATTTCATCCTCCATCTTCCTTCGGGTTTTAATAAAAATAAAATCCACCAATAGATACATGCTTTTGGTCATCCTTTTGACATCCATTCCCCATTGAATTTTGTCTCCACCTATCCTTTCTCACCCCCCCTTTCATCCATATAAATCCTCCCTCATCCTCATCCACTGAATATTTTTATCCCCTATCTTCCTTGCTCCTTCACCTTTTCTATCCTAGCTTCCCTCTACACCATCCACCCCTCTATCCTATCACACCCCTCATAAAAAACTCTTCCTAGCTTCCATATATCTCCCTTATCCTCTTATTGACCAATCTTCCATCCTATCACTTCCCTCATAAACCCTCCCCTTGAATTAGATAGACTGGGGGCACCATATTCCTTAGAGATCATGTCATGTTCATCCTTCTATTCCCCCCATCCTAGCCCTATTTTTTTCTCTTGTCATTCCCAAAATCACTCATTCACTTTTCTTCTATCCTTGCACTTCTCACCATCTCTTCATCTTTCCCTCGCTTGATACATCCCTTGTCATTGGTATCTAACTCTTAGCTATCCCCATATACTCTAATGTCATCTATAAAATCCCTTCATTACCTCTTTAGGTACCTCACATGGTCTTGGTTACCCCCATATTCCACCAAATCTCACTCACATCCTTTGTTTCACCCCCACAGACCCAAAAATCACTCAAAAGTACAAAAAAAATTCAAAAATTGCCAAAATTTTTTTATCAAAAACATTCATAAATCATCCAAAAAAAAAAAGAGCTTCCTCCTCTCACAATCCTTTCACACACACCTTACTTTCCACAATAAAGACCTTGACATGAGAAAAGAAAAAAAACCTTTCACAGACCCTACATAATGAGAAACCAATAGAGTTACAACCCTTTCACATAGACCTCTCGAAGAGATTCTTTTGGAGTTGTAACCGTTTGCAAGGCCCATGCCAATTGCCTCACACCATAAAAGGAGAACCAACCCCATCACTCCTCTACTCACCATCAATACATCTAGAAAATGAAGCCAAACTTGCTCTTCAATGTCCTCCATTAGATTGCCAGAGGATTATGCACAAACTACCCCAAAAATCAAACCCACAAGGATGGAGGGAAAGACAACACTGATAGCTGACACAGCTACCCAAACTACCAAAAAATACCAAAAAAATTCATAAATCATCCAAACTTACCAAAAAAATTCATAAACTACTGAAAAATACCAAAAAAATTCATCAACTACCCAAAAATACCAAAAAAATTCAAAAATCACCCAAAAATACCTAAACAAATTCAAAAATTGCCCAAACAATATCAAAAAATGAAATAAAATTCCAAAGCATTCAAAAGGGGGTCATAAATGCCAAAAATAGCCATAAAAGCTTGAAACATTAAAACACCACCCCAAAATTCCTCTCAAAATTTTGATATTAAGAAATTGATATTAAGAAGAAGCGTGGTAATGCCCGAAAACATAATTCCAGGCTTAGGAAAATCCAGCACAACTCAGATAGCGAAAGAGATGCTGCAAAGCCCATTGTCACCTTCCTTTCATGCAACAATTATTAATGTGAATCAAGAAGGATTTTTAGTCTTATTTAAGTTGCAGTGGCCATGATTAGTCCACCCAACTTCAACAAATATATCAATACTATGTCGTAAGCCCACGTGTCCTTTTTGGACCACTCTAGCACCTTTTTAGGCCTCAAATTCTTTTTTAAGGCCCACTTGTCCTTTTCGGACCCCTATAGCACCTTTTTAGGCCTTAAATGCTTTTTCAAGGCTCACATGTCCTTTTTGGACTGCTATAGCACCTTTTTAGGCCTTAAATGCTTTTTCAAAGCCCAAGTGTCCTTTTTGGACCACTCTAGTGCCTTTTTAGGCCTTAAATAACTTTTTCAAGGTACAAATATCCTTTTTGGCCCCCAAAATGCCTTTTTAGGCTCAAAGCGCCTTTTTCAAGGCCTTATTTTGAATTTTTCAAGCCCCAAAAATGCCTTTTTAGGCTTAAAGAACCTTTTTCAAGGCCTTATTTTGACCTTTTTAGGCTCCAAACATGCCTTTATAGGCCCAAGCACCTTTTTCAGGCTCCCAAAATGCCTTTTTAGGCTAAAAGTGCCTTTTTCAATGCCCTATTTTGACCATTTGAAGCCCCAAAAGTGCCTTTATGGGCCCAAGCACCTTTTTCAAGCCCTCGAACTGCCTTTTTAAGCCCAAATCCCTTTTTCAAGGCCCTATTTTGACCTTTTTTGGCCCCTGAGACACCTTATTAGGCTCAAACACTTTTTCAGGCCCTTGAGACATCTTTTTTGGTCCAAACACCTTTTTCAAGGCCCTATTTTGGCCTTTTCAAGCCTTTCTTGACCTCTTTTGGCCATCACAAACCTTACCTAGGTCCCAATGCCTTTTTCACACCTCATAAACCTCTATCTCATCACACACCTAAAGAAACATCTCCATAGACATTCTCACCTATGAGTCATGGTTACCCTTTCTCTACAGATTGTATTGTTCCCACTTTTACAAGAGTCAAACTATTTCATTATTTATCACAAAAGCACAAAAAACATTCAAATATATATCAAACATCCCAAAAACATTTAAATATTCGATATAAAATATAAAAACATCCATATATCTTCCATAAAAATCCCAAAAACAATACATGAGATTACATTATGAACAACATCTATTGTCCCTTTGATTGCCACAACAACAAGCACAAACTTTTTATTCTCCTATGATAGCAACAACAACATTTCATTTAACTACTATTGTTTGGCAAATTTTTTATTTTAGCCTCTCTCGGGGAGGTGGTAAGACAGGGTGTCCAATCAATGGCATTCCTTCAAACCTAATCCCAAATGATGATGTCCCTGGAGTCATCCTCACACCTACCCATAGTGTATCCATGGGGATTGAGATGTTACCATGCCTCAAGAGTGTTTATTTGCTCCATAAAATGCTTTTCAGAGTATACCACTCCTCTCCTTTGCTCCAAAGAGACTACTTGGTGATACAATCCCATGTAGTATGCCACCCTCACTAATTGCTCCATGACATCTTTCATTTCTACCCGTAGTCTTTCTACTCCTGGAATAGTTGTTGTCCTCTACGCAATATCGCATTCTCTTTCATATCTATTTGCTAGCATTTTCATTGATTCCCTCTCATATGTCACTATATTCAATTGATTTTGGTACCATGTAATGCATGCATTACCTGCATTCAACTACTCTTGTGACCTTTGCGCTAAACTATTGGTCTACACTGCTGACTCCTTGAATGCTTCTACTTGCTACCATAGGAGCACTAATTCATTTTCACATCTCTCCATCGCCGCTCTCTCAGCTACCAAAGTCATCTCCATAGTCTCCACTCTTGTTTGCTCCATCATTAACATCATCCCTAGGCACTCAACTTTTGTTTGTGCACCATCCTCTCATGCTCTTTCAATCAGGCCTTGAAAGAAATTTGCGTCTTTCTCTGCCTGGTCAACTCATTCTCTTTCCACTGCTAATGCTTTCTCCATCACCATAGTCGCATCATGAGACACTTATACTGTAGCATCAGATTGTAATGCTTGAAATGGCTAAAATGTAGATAAAATTAGGTCATCCTTTTGTTCCCCAGAGCTCTGCATCATATCCCATAAACTACTTTTTCCCTTCTTCCATAAGACTACTGTTGGTCGCATCACAGATCTTTGTTCCTCTTCTAGAAGAGTCTCTTCTATAGATGGCTGATCTTCTACACTTTTTCCCTCTAACATCACTTGCACACTTGGTAAGTTTGTCTCCTCCTCTTTTTCACTCAACTCTATTTGTTGCATCGCACCTTCTACTAATAGTTGTAGCAAGGTTAGATCTTCTTCTTCCTCTTCTAGCTAATTTTGAGTTGGATTAATTTTTCTAGCCTCCACCACTCCCCAATCACAATATCACACACGTTGACATGGCAAGGTTTCTCTTCCTTCTTGTTGGCTCTACTTCATGCCTTGCTTCTACCCTGACAACCATTTCCTTTCTCCTTGGCTTTCATTTTCTTTTCACTCCATCCCCCCATTCCTCCTTCCATTGCCTTTGGCATTTTTTGCCTCTGCTCTTATGAATCAGCCATTGGTATTTAACTCAAAGCTTAATTCTTCATTCACACTTTTCTTATGCTTCATCTAACACTTCTTGTTGTTGGGCTTTCATCAAATTCACTCACCTTTTATAGAACCAACAACATTCTCCATTACTTCCATTACATGCTATCCATATCTTTGGCAATAAGCTTCAATACCTTCCATCATAATAGTCAAGTCTGCAATTACTTCCATCCTTTCCACACCTCACCTCCCCTATAGTAACAATATGCTATATCCTATTTCTTTCCACTAGCTTCTCATCTCATGCTTTTCATCGCACTATCTCCTCATCCCTAGATTTTCTTCTACTAATCTTCTCATCTCCATCTTTCTTGCCACTATCCTATCATGCTAAGCTTTTGTATGGTAATCCCTTGTAAGTACTTTGGTTTGTCCACTATATATTCCTTGCATGTCAGTCCTTCACTTGGTATCATTGTATATCTCTCATCTCTTTGCATCACTTCTTGCTTGATCATAACTTGCAATTCTCTTAGTTAGGTGATTTAACAAATCATCATACGAGATCCCTTGTCATCTAAATGTTGTCCTAAATAGTTCTGATTGCCCAACCCATCCTAGTCCTTGATATTACCAATATATCCTTGTAGGATGCATCCTTCCTCTCATCTGATCTTAGTTTGTCAGTATCCAGTCCTACCAATCACTTTGGTAAATGGTTACTTTTTTCATGGATTTACATTTTCTTTCAATTTATTTTCTTTTTAGGATTTCAAGTTTGGTTCTTAAAGTATCTCTTCCAAGTGATTTGGGTTGTTCCCTCCTCATGGTTGCTGCAATCTTTTATATCATGGTGTGCTATGATTGGGGCAATTCAAGAGCAAGGTTTTGATCAGGTCTTTTTCATTTTCTTTTCTACTTGTGAGTCAGTTGGATGTGACCCTTGCATAGTCCAAACATGTGATCACTTGTGGTTACATGGTGCTTTGGGAAATATTGTTTTCTTGTGGGTTACCCAGTATCATTTCCACTTTGATTCTTTCAAGATTCATGTGTGATGCTAGGGCAATCCTTGCATGTTTGTTTCATGTCAGTCCTATGTAATATTGGTAAAAAGGCCTTGATGTTCTTAGTAACCTTGGCATATTCCCAATATTCCTATATCAAAATATGTTCTCAACTACATGGTGGTGCTCCCCTTTGGAACACCCACACACTCAAGCTTCAATGGATTACTTAATACTCCCATTGTATCAAAACATCCCATCCTATCCAAGCATCTAATCCAATCAGTCCTACAATCATAATCTAATAGTTTTATCCATATCATAATAATATATTCTTCATCAATCATAATCATATCTCCTTCATCAATCATAATCATAGCTCCTTCATCAATCATAATATTAGCTCCTTCACTCATCATAATCTTAGCTCCTTCATCAATCATAATCTTAGCTCCTGCATCAATCATAATAATATCTCGCTCATCAATCATAATCTTAGCTCCTTCATCAATCATAATCATAGCTCCTTCATTAATCATAATCATAGCTCCTACATCAATGGACATCTTAGTCATCACCAATCATAAATCCTCGAATCATAAATCTCCCCAAATCTCCCATCTTCCAAATCACTTCCCTGGGTTCAATTTAGAAAACCACTCACCCTCCCCCCTCTCCTTGTAGCTAGTGTTCTTCCCCATTGGTTATCCTTGCACCCAAGGTTTTCCTTTGTATCATTCTCCCATAGTGAGAGTATGTGCTTCCTTGAACCACCTCTCTTCGCCACTCTTAGTCCTCCTGCTCACCCTAGATTCTTGTACCTTTCAAGAAGCTATCAGGCCTCACCTTCTCTCCCCACCATCTTCTTGAGAGGGAATCACATAGTCCACTCTCTCATCTTCTATTCAAGACTGGGGAAATCATGTTGCTTTCAAAGTTTTCTTCATGTCGTCTATCTTCAAACTTCTTTGAAATAGTATTGTTCCAACACTATCTCAAAGAGGGGCAAAATTTAGACACCTAAATATGATTACATCATTTAAGTAATCCTATTTAGTCATCTTCTAAGGCATAATTAATTAAGTATTTAATATTTAATTAATCTATTTTCATCCCCTAGTTAATTAGTTAATTTAATTAACTACAGTCCAATTGATAAAATTAAAAGATCACCCAAAATCAATTTATCAATTAAATCCCCATTCCTCTATTAAATTGAATAAATCCTCAAATCTATTCAATTTAATTCTAGATCACCATTTTATTAAATAAATCATTTAATAAAATATCTAAAATCCTAAGAGCCTCCCTAAACCCTACCCTAACCCCTAATCCAACCCATTCACACATACTAACCTCACTTAGCCACCTAACTAACCCATCCCATCAAATCTAAGCCATTTACCCCCTAATCCCCCTCTATTCCAAGCCTAATCCTCTTCTAATCATGTGCACAATCATAAATATGGGTTAAGACTTACTAACCCAAGCCAAAGTCAACAATCTCATTCTCCCCTCAACCATCAACATTTATGACCCAAACCAAAGTCAACAATCTCATTCTCCCCTTAACCATCTCCATTTATGACCCAACCATCCCCATTTGTGGCTCAACCTCCCTCATTACTCCTTTGACCAACCCATATCCTACCCTCTCACATCTAATCACCCTGTGACATGTGTCACCTCCTAATTGGCTTCAAACAAACACAATCCATTTTCTCCCCTTTGAGTGCATCCTAGCCCTCCATCACCATCTCGACGTCCTTGCATCTTGACCATCCATCCCTCTACCCCTTTGCCTATAAATAGAAGCCTCTCCCTTCACAAACATAATCTACTTTTGAAGCAAACTTATAATGCTATTTTGAGAGCCTAAAAACTACCAAAATACTATTATAATGCTGAAATACCTCCATGAATCCATTGTTGAAACCTTGCTTCATCCACTCCATACATCAATCTAAAACTTGAGCATACATGTGAGCATACATATCTTAATCAAGGAAAAATCCTTCGTATCATGTGTTATGCCATTAGGAGCCTACCATTCTTGGTTTACTTCCTTTTGTGGTGATAACCCTAAGTCCTATCTTAAGTGTTAGCTTGCTTAATATTGTTAATGCTTTCATTTAATAGTTAGTATTCATATTACAACACTAAACTAGGTGATACACAACCAAGTGCTAGTCAAAGAAGCTAATAGATATAAGACTACATTTACCACAAAGTGGGTCACCTAGACTTACAGTAAGATGTCATTTGGGCTAACAAATATAGGTGCCACTTTCCAAAAGAAAATGGAGATGGCCTACAAAAATGTGATAGAATTTTTTTATTGGTCTACCTTGATGATATTATAGTATATTCCAAGAATGTGATAGATCAGTTTGATCTCAGACAAGTCTTCCTAAGATGTAGAGAGTTCAGTGTGCCTTTAAATCCAACTAAATGTGTCTTTTCCACTAACCAAGGGAATTTTTTAGGGAACATTGTATCCAAAGATGGTTTGACTATTGATCTAGAGAGAAAAAAATTAATACTTTCTCTCTCCCTTCCTAATCACAAGAAAGGGTTGCAAAGTTTCCTTGGTAGGATTAATTTTTTTTGAAGATTCATTCCTAATTTAGTTGTACCATGGTGAAACCTCTTACAACTATGGTCAAGAAGAACATGGTCTTTTCATGAACCCAGAAAGACAAAGAAAGTTTTGAAGAAATCAAGGTAGCCATAGCCTTAGATCCTATTCTCAGTAATCCAAAATTTGAGAATGATTTCATTCTTTACACCTTAGGAGGTGAGTAAGGTATTTCTATTGTTTTGAGTCAATTAAATGATAAGTATTAAGAACATCACATTGCCTTCTTCAATGAAGGAATTAAAGGATACGGGAATAACTATAGTTATGTGGAGAAGCAAACCATTGTTGTCATAAGATCTTTGAAGAAATTTAGACATCTTTTATCCTGAAATAGGATCCACATTTTGGTGCCCCATATGAGTGTCAAGGAGTTCCTTTTGAGAAAAGATATTAATGAGAAAAAATTCGGTGTGATAACCAAGGTGCTAGAATATGATGTGGAAATCCAAATCACCAAGTTGGTAAGAGGGAAAGGATTATGCAAACAAATGATCTCATCTTAGGAATCAAATGAAGAAGTTGCCTTGGTATTGATAGAACAATAAGAAGCAAGAGATGAGAATTTGAAGAGTTGGATAGATGACATGATGAAATCCTTTTTCAAGAAATGGATATCCTCAATGATTAAATAAGGCTAAAAGAAGATAATTTAGGTTGTAGTCAAACCATATGCCATAGTTGATGGTATCATTTTTAGGAGGGACTTCAGTGGAGCATTGCTGAGATGTATAGATGTAAATCAAGCTAAAAGGATGGTTAAAGAGTTTCATGATGGTCTTGATGGTGGCCACTTTTTACAAAGAACCATTTCCATAAAGATAATGAGGGTAGGTTACTATTGGCCATCATTGTTCTATGATTTCCATAGACATGTAAGGGAGTGTGAAAAATGTACCTTCTTTGTAGGTATGCAAAGATTTTCACCTCTCCCCCTTTATCCTATTCAAGTTGATCATCCTTTTTCTCAATGGGGATTAGATTTTATTGTTCCTATTAATCCTCCTTCTAGCTCTAGTAATAAGTGGATTCTAGCTACTACAGATTACTTTACCAGGTGGACTAAAGTAATTGACTAAGAATTTAGATGTTGAGTTCTTAGATGGTATTATCACAAGGTTTGGAACTCTTTCTACCATAATTTTAGATAATGCAAAGTCATTTATAGGATCTCAAATATGGTCATGGGCTATAGATCATGGAATTTACCTCAAAAAACCTTCTAACTACTATCCTCAGGGTAATGGATTCACTGAATCATCGAACAAGAATTTGATTAGGAAAATGAAAATAAATATTAAGTATAATCAAGGGTTTTGACATTAGAAATTGAAAATAGCTCTATGGGCTAACAAGATAACACCTAAGAGGGCCATAGGAAATTCTCCCTTCATGCTAGTATATAGTAGGAAAGTTCTTATTTCATTATATTTTCTTGATCTTGAAATGGCTCATCAGTTGGAACTAATTGAATATGATGCTATGATAGTGAGAATAACAGAGTTGATTGAGTTGAAAGAGAAGAGAAATCAGGCTATGCATACCCTAGAGACACATCAACATCAAATGAAGAAAACCTTTGACAAGAAGGCTAAGGTTAGAAATTTTAAGTAAGGTGGTCTTGTTCTCAAGTGAGATGTAGATAGAGAAAGGCCAAGGGGGCACTCAAAATTTGATGCATTATGGATTGGTCCCTATGTGATCATCAATTGTAAACAAGCCAATGCTTTCCTATTAAGCAGGTTTGGTGGTGAAATCTTGCCAATTGTAGTCAATGGAATATATCTTAAGACTTTCTTCGGATATATATAGTTAGATTTTAGTTCTATCCTATTTTTTGAGAAGTGCAAGTGCACATTGTGTTGTTCCTCTAGAATGACAATTTTGAGGATTTTTGTAGAGATTTAAGGGCAGAAGGGCATTTCTTGTGGCTTAGAATGCAAAAAAAGTGATGAAATGAATAGGTTTTTAGAGTTTAGAGACTCCATAGCCCAATGGATTTTTTAATGGTCACTAGTCATATGCCAAGTAGGCTTGCATCCCCTTTGAGTCACCACAAATGTTAGCCAAAAATGCCATCTTGCCAGAAAATCAAATTCATATGTTAGGTCATTCAACAGTGACCTATGCTTTTCTAATTTCAAATGCTAAGAGGTTTCATGAAATGATTAAACCTTGGCTTATCCTTTATTATCCTAAGTCTCAAGCCTTTATGCTTTATCCCGTTAGAAACTCAAGTCACAATTATATGATTATCCTTTATCGCCCAGTCACTATAATTTATGGCTTAACCATTAGGAAGGTACAAATGTGTGATATGGTCTTCCCAGTGGCCAATGTGGCTTCATAGCTTAAAAGGATAGCACTCAATTATGAGTGGTGATGCAGTGATCTCTCTTTATCGCTTGGTTGTACAATTAGAATCTTGACTTAGGGTTTTTAGTTGCAATTCTATGACCCTTCTTCATTCACATGATCATGAAGAGTTTATTGTAAACCATGGTTAAGGTGGTTAAGCAATGAATCACTTTATGCATGTGATCATTGGGGTCAGTGATGAGCTAAGGAATTAAGATGTGAAGAAGTGATTACATGAAGTAAGGATGAGCTAGGTGGAGAGTAATAGTGGCAATTAAATACATTTTTTGAATAGTCACAAGAATTTCATGCTAAGTCAAGGTTCATGCTACAACAGTGTGAATGTCATATTGGTAGTTTGAATCACAGTTTGTCACTCGATCATAGGAATCTAAAGTTAGATCAGTGGTGATGATGTAAAGATGCAAATTTTAAATTATCATTGGGTCACAAAAATTAACATGAAATCTCAAGGGCAAGTTGCAATAACAATTTGTTCACTCGGTCATGGGAATTTGGTGTTAGTCTAGATAAAAGTTGGCAAAGTCACAATTGTAAGAAATGGTCAATGCAGGAAGACTTTGCAGAGTGGCAAAATGGTAAAAGATGATTGGTCCACATGTCAAGGATTGAGGTTTGACTTTGGTTGATTGATGAAATGGCTGATTTGGTGTACTAATGATAGAGGAAGCAACTTTTTGATGGTAGATCCAATATTTTCAATCTCCTACAACCACTTTCATCATTCCCCATGTCTAATAAATAAAGACAGACACTCCATTGATTCTTATTGATCCATCTCATTAGTCAAAATTTCTATGTCCATTGTTTCTATTTTATCATAACTCTATTTTGTGAAGCAGTGAATTTCCTACATCTAGATGTGTGCCATGATCAGATCTTTCCCAAATTTGTAGTAGTTGTCCTCTATAATCTTGAATGCAATTATTGAGGGTTTTTCCTTAGGGAAGAATTTGTCTGAGTTATGCTTAAGCTATACAAGCACATTTCATAATCTTTTGAATGGTTGATTCCTCCCTATTTCCTTAGCATATTTTTACTTGCACATTGTAAATTTCCTTTTCCTCTAAGCTATTCATGATATTTTGTCTTATCTCTTTCAATGATTGATGTATTGTGCAAGCTTTATTTTTTTCTCTTCAATGCATTATGGATATCAATGATTTGCATCACTATATCTCTTTTGGCCTATGAATGATATGAAGTGAATCTCTTCTTCCTTGTGTCACTCATTTGGTTGTCTAATCTACATGTGGTTATTAGATTAAACAAATCTAAATCCATATATCTTTTGATATCATAATAGTTAACTATACATATATGGGTAGGGATAGGATTGAACTCTCTATTTTGGTGCATCACCTCCTTCAGATAGATTAGGTTAGTGTATTATGAATTCTTTCTCCATGTTTTCCCTCCAAGAGTAGTTAGGTGCATCTTGATTGTAAAGGAATTCAACCTTCTTTGGAGACTCAACCTCATAGTTCAATTCCCACAACTTGGAGGTTTTTTTCATGTTTCACAAAGTTGTCCTTAGGAAAGAAATTTGGACAAGGGTGCAAGTTTTTGTGACAACAAAAACCTTTATGAAGCATGAAGTGGTAGTACAATATTTTCTCTATCTGGTACCATAATATTACAAATTTTGTTAACTCACCATTGTTGAACTCTACAAAACACCACAATCTTGTCATAATTCTATTATCAGTAATAATGAGTGGGGGTGTCTAGAGGTATGAACCAAGTGATCATAGAGTTTTTTTGGGTGATGTAGTCAATTGTGAAATGTTTTGGAGAAGGGGATGGTTAGAATATTACCTCATTCTTGAGGGATTTGGTGAGCAGCTTGCCCTTCATTTTTTGAGCACCTGTAGGATAGTTTTGCAATGGTTAAGGGCCTTAATTGAATTTATAGAAGAAGTGGTAGCTAAAGTCATTGGGTTACCTCAGGAAGGAGAAAATTAGGCAAACTATTTTGACCTGCAAATAGATAGGGCATAGTTTAGTATGCATTTTGACCCTCCATTGGATATTGACAAGAAGTTGGGTACCTCATGACTATCATTGAAATTGGATTTTATCTAGCCAACAGTATTCATCATTCAATAATTCACCCATGAAGGCCATTATAAATACCTATATGCCCTAGATTTTAAGATTATGTCGCATCTATGACATTATTATCAACAGGTAAATCTTCCAAATTTCTTTTTTAATATTGTTAAGAAGAAAGCTTCTATAGTGTAATTAGGAAATGATAAACCTATCTCCCATTATTTCAAATAAAATTAGTTGTGGAAAGAGAATTGGGAAAACAGTCAATTGGTATATGAGAAGAGTTCTTTTAGTTGAAAGAGGTAGAGTTTAGGTTGGTTGGCCCTAGATGCCAATGGGTTTGACAAAGGGAAAATACATCTACTAGTTTTTGTAAGGTCATTCCTAGGACTAAAAATGTTTATGAAGAGACTCCCTCTAGCTCTAGACCAACTTAGAAGAATATCTATAGAGTTGATGCCTCTATCTCTAGTAAAAGAAAATAAAAAATATAGGGAAGTTGCCAGTGCCCCCAAGATCCCATCATTTGTTAATACTAAGTCTACTATTAAGGAAGAAAAAGCTAAAATTGTGAAACCTGAGGAAGATTAATTAGAACAACCTGATGATAAAAGTAATGTTAATGAAACCCTACACTCACAGGAAGAGGAAGTTTTAGAAAAATCTTTTCAAGCACCTACTATCAAAATATTTGTAGGCAAGAGGAAATGAAATAGTCCTCCATGCCTATCTAGACCTCCTATGAGGTGAAGTACATGGTTTATTGAGTGAAATAAGGTTAATAAAGCCTCTATTCTAGAGGTTAACTTAGAATCTTCTAAGGTTGATAAGGAGCCCTCTACAAAGGAAAAATTGCAACAAACAATAGCTATTGATAATGAGTGTAATACATAGATTCCACAACCTAGAGCTAACCTTAGTGTTAATTATGTGATTGTTGATAGTGATAAGGGGTCTAATGAGCCTAAAGCATTTGAGGAATTTAAAGAGAGCCATGTTATGTAGGATATTGGTGAGAATCTAGAAGACCTTCCCTCTAAGGACTATCTAGACTTTAGGCAAGAAATTGTTGAGGAAGTAATGGAAAATTTCAATCAAGATGGGTGAGATGCATTGGTCACAAAAATAGATGAATCTAGTAAGGAGAAGAATATGGTAAAAAAAATTGTCATAAGTAAAGGAGAATGATCCACACCACAAAGTGTCAACAAAATTCTACATTTGACATCTGAATAGGTAGACATTTTTAACTAGGAACCATTGCCACCACCCAATTTTTCCACACCTTTTTCTATAGAAATTGATTTGTTTCAATAGTTGTTATGGAAAAGAGCTCAATGGAAGCTAGAAAAAGAAAATTTGAAACATTTTATTAATGAACAGAGCTATCAGTTGAAACAAAGCTTAGAATAGAATGAAGTTTTGGAAAGGAGGATTGAACAAGTTACATGATTGATTCTTGAACTAATAGAATGAAAATCACAATCACTAGTGTATGCATTATTTCTGAAAGAGAAGCTTGTAAATTTTAAGTTGACTAAAATTATGGAAGGGCTTAAGCTATCTATTCTAACTCTACATGAGTTTTATGATGCATTCCAATACGTTCCAATATCTTTAAAGAATTTATTGTGTGAATTATATCTCCATAATTTGGTAGTGCCTAATGCCACAGAGTAGAACTCACTCTTGTATATAAGGGATGTGTAGTTGAGAGTAGTGTTGGGTGATGTGACACGCTCCCCTGCCCACAGGTGGTTAATTATGTGGTGTTCCATGTTCACTAATAGTCATGGCTTTTGTTGCAATGGTAAATGGGCCCCACAATTGGTATCAGAGCCTGGTTTTGGCTTGGTCATGGGTTCAAATCTCCCCGGTGCCTTCCCGACCTGCATAAGCACCTGGTATGCGCGTCGAGGGGGAGATTGTTGGGTGATGCGACGCACTCCCCTGCCCACAGGTGGTTAATTATGTGGTGTTCCATGTTCACTAACAGTCATGGCTTTTGGTGCAACGGTAAATGGGCCCAACAAGTAGTGATGTTTTGGATGAAGAATGAGATAAGTAGGGAATATCAAGCTACACCATATAGGAATACTGAAATGATAGTATTTTTGCTCATGAGACTATAAGTTCAACACTCTAGATTTCCCTTTTTGGATTGGATTTCTATTCTAGGAAACCCTACTAGAGCTAGTAAGGTACGCTCAATCAGAGAATAAGCCTTTGCATATTGGGAACAACACTCCTTTTGAGATGTTGAGACAACTATTTTTTCTTCAAGACAAAGGTGGACATAGCTTCCACATGATCTAAAGATGAGAGAAACCCATTCTCCTCAAAATTTAACTCTTGCTACTATTAGGATTCCATGGTATATTGATTTGGGAAGGAATTAGTAGAAATATTGACTTCCATTAAAGTATCAACCCCCTATTCTCCTATAGCCACTACTAGTAGTAAACAAAAATGTAGAGGATCATGATTTGACAACAATATTTTAGTGATGGAGAAGGCTCAAGGAAAATTATGGCTACTTTGACTATGTTAAGAATGAGCCAAGGGAGAGGAAAGCCAGTGATTGGACAATTTGACTTAGATTAGAAAATTAATGTTTGCTAGGGACCAACAATAGCTCAGTTGGGAGGAATCATGTGCCTCTAAGATACTATTGTTTTAAGATCTTTTTATCTTTTTCTTTAAAGAAATTATGTTGCATAAACAATTATGACTTTATGGTTTTAATAAATGACTTATGTTTTCATGTATATGCTCTATATATGATGAGACATTAAGTAGAAGTATGGATAGTTCAAATATTCTATAATTACTTGAATCTATGGGGAAAATGGTATAATGAAGTGATGTTGCATGCCAATAAATGTTTTCTCATTTATGTTATGCCTTGGGTAGTTTTCTTCTTGTAGCCATAGGATTTATAAGAGTGGTAATTTTAACTTACACCTTTTCTAATATTAATGATAAAATAAATATATGTATGTGGAAGTGGTATGCACATTGAATGATTTTTAGGTACTTTTCATGGATATTCAAGAGTCCAAAACCTTAGTGTTAAATTCAAAGCTAGCCATACTACTAAATCATCATGAGTTGAGAAAGTCATTATGTTCTTACCATTAGAACAACACATGAATGTAGCATCCACAACCTTCTATATTCTTGGAGGATTTATTCATGGCTAATGGAAATTATATTTCAAACTTTCTGAGTTTGTTATTGATCCTCATTGATGGAGTGATGGTAGAGTTAGGGAGTAGTTGTAGTTTTCTTTTAAATAATGTCTGCTATAACTTTAAGGGCCTCTTTTTGAAAGAAAAAGATAAGTTGATTTTCATAACAGTTAAGTGTGTGATTCAATTTTTAGTCAAGTGTAATCCCTTAACCATAAATTAATATAATGAGAAGATCAAGTTTATTTCTCTTATCTTGATTGTCTTTTCTATTCACTCATCCAATGGGGCCCACTTAGTGAGTGAACTCTTTCATTAGAAAAGATTTGATTTCCTTGTTTGTTTCCATACAAGATATAATTATGTTTCTCCTCAAGCGATTAATAATAGAATCAATGAATTGTTCCTCCAACATAGTTGAATAGATAGGTTTACTATGGAAATATTACTTTCAAGCTTTAAGTTGTTGTTTTAGTTGTTAGTATAAAACTCCTTCAACATTTCCTTTCCTTTAGTTGTAATGAATTGAAGAAGAATTAGAGAATAAACTTTGTAGTCATCCTCTCAAGTTTATGCCCCTAATTTGACAAATTAAATGAAGTCAATGTACTATTTTAAGTAAAATGCATCATGTTGTATGACTATGGAATCACTGTGAAAGGATGCCCAATCCTTTTTTATTGAAGTAATAAGTTGATTAGATACCAGGCATAATAAAATACGTCAAAATGTCTTTCTATCTAAATCCTCCCAGTCCTCATCTATCATAGTTCAATGTTTCTTGGCTTTTACTTCCAATGCCTTCCATAAATCCTTCTGATAAAGATAAACCTCCATTTGTATTTTTTGTAACTAAAAGTTTTACCCATTAAAATTTTCAACCTTCAGCTTACCCTCCTCTCCCATTACTCCCACTCAACCATCAAATCTTCCTATAGATGACAGCTAAAAAAATGATGGCAGTCTAGGGAAAAAAGTAAAAATGATAAGAATCTAGCTCTAATACCACTTGTTAGGATTAACCACAGGCATAAATAATAATTACATGTAAATATAACCAATATCAGATAATAATATTTCACACAAAAGAGAACACAAGACACAAGGATTTAATGTGGTTCACACAATCACTAGGCTAATCCACCAATAACAAGTCCAATATTATTATTATCTAGTGACTAAAATTCACAATCCCTTATAGCCCAATACTACCACAAGAAGCTACAATATTATCATGCATTGTGAAATTCCTAACCCTTAGGCATTTTATACAAGCTTTTTTTCTTATGAAATTAGGGCTAGGGTAAGTCATCCAATAAAAAATAACAACTAACACCTTTTACAATAGGGAGTCATTTTGGCTTTGGCAGAAAGCCCTCATGGGAACATTGCCCCTTGACCCCACCTTGTGCTATGATAGGGAGTCCTCCTATTCCACTACCTAGGGACCCCGCAAGGGGCATTTCCCCTTGACCTTGTCTTGGGGGAACTACCCTCAAACCCCCATGGAAATAATCTAGGGAAGACCACACCAAATAAACTTCTAGTTCTAATTACGCTTTAAATAACAATAGTAACTAATTTTTTTTGGAGGGAATCATCAGACTAACTGATAAGAAGAAGAAAAGTATATTTACTAATTCACCCCCTCTTAGTACCCATTAGGATCAATAATTGGTATCATATCACATACCAAAGACTCTTCTAAGGAATGGATCAAGAAAAAATAAGAAACAAGAATAAAGATTGGAGAAGGAATATGATCACTAGTAAGTAGTGAATCCTCCATATCCAACTAAGCTAAGGTGAGCTTAATGAGGTCAGGAAAGAAGGGTGAAACTTGCTCCAGTCCCCTTGTAAAAATGGGTAAGTCAAGACTAAGTGACTCCAAAATTTAAAGTTTATTCACTCTCAAAAGTGGAAGACATGATGTCTTAAAAATTTCACTATTAGATTAATTGTTAGGACACAATTATTACACAAAGCTAGAGGTAGGAAAGAAACAAGGATGTCATTTAAGATGTAATGTCACTTTTTTTATGAATCTCTAAATAGGTATTTTACTAGACAAAAAATTCTTTAGCAAATCTTGATTTCAAAATAAATTTTCTTGCTAAGCCCTATCAAAATGCTATTTTGTGAAGCGAGGGTGTTCCAAAGAAAAAAAAGGGTTAACAGTGATTTTGAAACCCTAGGTTTCACTCAACATAACAAAGTAGGAGATAGAGTCAACACCGCATAGTCTCAATGGCACAATATAATGATTCATTCAGTGTCAAGTTCATGGATGAAAAAGAAGAGGAAACACCTATTTATGAGCCAGTATTACTAGATGATGGGAAAAAAGACATGAACGAGGCCCTATCCTCACTCCCAAAAATTATTCAATTGTTGGAGGATGTTGGTGGATATCTAAAGAAAAAGATAGTAGAAATGGGAGATAAAATTATCAAAAATATGTGGGGAGATCCAATAAAAGGAAATAGCTAAAAAGGATGTACAAGTACTAGAAGAAGCAACCCTAACTTGTGTTCGAGATATTTCAAATTTCTTCAAAGTGGATTGTGTAAGATTTGTGCTTAAATAAGTAACAAATGAGTACATGTGGTTGGACAAACCATATAATATTAAAAAATTAGTGATCAAAAGGGTTACAGGGTCCAGTTGAACCAAATAAAAGCTGACCATGAGCATATTCTATAACATGGGTGGCTAAAATGACAAGGTCTCATGTAGATGGAATAATGTGCACTGTAAATCATATTCCATATGAAAAGATACAATTTTATGTCAAAGTGATAGAAAATCAACTCTCTCTATCAAGTTGTCCTAACAGTATACTTGTAGGGGCATTATATGGAGCACATAAGATAATATAAAAGAATATCAAGATGAATCTTAGCTCATGACTACACAAGAAAATGATAGACAACCTCAAGAAGATTAAAACTAGTAGTGTATCCCACTCCTTCAAATTTGGAGCTATATTGGTATGCATGTTTTTTCTATTTTAAGGGTTATTATCCTTGATATAAATTTCTCAAGTGGAAGTCAAAGAGTAGCATTACTACAAAAACAACTAGTATGCACAACTATTAAAGAGACAAGGGAAGAGAGAAAATTGAAGTCTACTTCAAGAACTTTTAGGAGGACATGCAAAGGAGATGAAGAATACTAAAAAACTTAATAGATGATTATAGGAGAAATATTTGTTTATTGGATGACATTGATAATTGATGTGTGCAAGTGGTTGAACCAAGAACACATTAGTTAACTGAATTCCCATACAAGATTGAGTGGTGACCCACTAAAATCCTGACGGTAAAACTTTTAGAGAAGCTAATTGACAAGAAGAAAAAAAATATTTGGCATAATAAAGGAGGTAAATAAAAATCTTTTTGAACAAGATGAAGAAGCTTAAATGAAAGAAGAGACAAAGAAGAGGAAAGAAAATAAGTAAGTCACTGAGAAAATAGATGAAGAAGAAATGCAACCTGAGTTGGAGAGAAGCCCCACTATAGAACTTGAATTGGAAGAAGCCATGAAGAGGAGGAAGCAAGAAATCTCCAAGCCCTCCACATTGGAGACTTAGAAGAGCAAAGACACAAGAGGAGAGAAAAAGTTACCTTCTCAATTCAAGGAGAAGAAACAAGAAAAAGAATTAGACCATGAAAGACTAAAGTCTATAAAAGGAGATAAGAAGCTTTCTCTACAAAATATTTTAGAAGATATTGAAAACAATGGTAATTATACCACCATTAGGGATAGATTTTCCAAATCTACCAATGTGAATAGAAGTAGAATCTCAAATGTCTAAAGAGCTATCATACATAATTAAAGAGAAATAATCCAAGGTGACCATAGAATGGAAATGAATGTTGGAGGAAGGTCTCATAAAAATAAGACTTGACGTAGATAGGGAAGAGCTTAGAGAGCTTGTAAAGTCATGCACCGAAAGCTCTAACCCAATTGAGAATATAACATTAATCACAAGAGGATTGAAGAAAGACACATTATTTAATGAAAATAAAATTTGGTCTCAAATATATAAGGAGCACAAAGAAACACTCAACAAAGGGTAAGTCTGAGGTCAGAAGGACAAGAAGAGACCTGAAACTACAAGTCTCAAAACCACTAAAAGGAATCTAGTGGAGAATTCAACTAAACAAGTCAAACAAAGGACCCAAATAAGTTAAGATCTAAAGCTTGAACCAAAAGGTAGTGGAGATACACAAAAGGCCTCCATAGGCCCATCTGCTAAAGAAGAGAAATGAAGTGAACAACCTCTATTCATTGAGATAACCATAGAGAAAGCAAGGGAAAGTATACATGAGACAACCCATCAAGATAAGGACTCAAGCCAAGAAGGATAGGAAGAAGTTGTCAAAGAAAATAAACTAGAGAAAGAAATGGAGGATACTTGGTTACCAGTAATGGAAGTTCAAATAGAGGCAGGTGAACAATAAACAAAGGACACTAGTGTAGAAAAAGGTATGAAGATTTGAAATCCACTAAATTCTAATATATGCCAACATTTGAATCATATTTAACACCATCAAATGGTCATCAAATTATTAGAAGTTCTAAGAAAAGAAAGAAAGATTAAGAGGAATTAGAAATAAAAAGGAGGAGCAAAGAGATAGAGGAATCCCAAGAACCTAGTGAATCTAACATATCTAAAGATAAAGGAGCACTATATGACTCTGATGTAGCTCAAGTAGAAAAGATACTAAAACTAGTGGAATGAGTGAATGATATGGGAAAATGATCAAGACAAATTAAATTAAAATATTTGGTAAAGTTCACTAAATTTGCTGAAAATTTTAAGAGAATTAAGAAAAAAATTAATAGATGAAAGGAAGTAGTTATACTAGTTGATGCCCAATACCTCCTTAAAGGACTTACAGGAGAAGAAACATTTGATGAGGATGATAGATACATCACTCAAATCTGAGTTAAAACAAGACAACTTCATGATAAGGCATGAAAACTCCCAATGTTAGTGGGAAAATAGGTTCCAATAAGAACACTTGGAGTTGAAAAAAAAAACATTTGAATAAAAGAAAGGTGAAATTACAACACTTAAAGATGAGATTTCATAAGCATTAAGAGTGATAATGCTAGTAATCCAAAAAAAAATCATGTCACACACTCTCATGAGTGATCTTGATCAGTCAAAAGAAAAGGCTCAATAGGAATTTGACACAACAACACATGTATTTGATCCACTCTCTAGATAAATAGTTAACACCTAACCAAGATACATGATACAATGTATGTGTTCCATTAGATGCAAGCTGAAGAAGAAAAGAAAAGCATCAAACTGGTTGATCTTCAATTCATCTTAACTCTAATCATTGGATCCACCTATTTTGTACTCAAAGGTGTAGAAGAACTACTTATCTTTCCACCACCAAAGAATGAATATGAATTCTAATGATAGCTAGCATAACTAAATAGTGTTTTGATTACACTCAAAGATCTAAAGGAGTCATTGGATTGCACTAAGATATATCAACTAGGCAAGTGAGGAGAAATTATCTCAAGTAGTAACTTAGAATAAGTGTAATGATATTGATTTCAAACTGATTAACTAGAGGTGGAAAAATATTTCAAGGGGAATTACTAGTAGAATGGCTTATCAATCAAAGTAGCAGACAAACGAAGTGGATGAAAACAAGGCAATTAATTTGCATACTCATTATTGATGTGACAATACATAGAATGGTCTAAACACAATGAGACAAGCACAAGATCTATTCATCAAATTACAACTAAATCTTTCTTAGTCACTAGTCTCAACATATGTTTGCAATATATTGAGTTGGACTCTATACATAGGCATCTATAGACAAGGAGTCATAGGTGTCTTGTGATTTTTATCATAGTGGATTTTGAATTTCAAACTGCAAGCGAGATAATCTTTTACAGTTTTTGTCTGAATTCAAAGATTTTGATATATATGAAAAAAAAAAGAATCAAGGAGGGGAATTAGTTGTGATCAAGAGAAATTACAAACAAGTAGAGAGAAGTATGAAAGAAGGAGAGGGAAAAAAAATGGAAAAAAGACACAAGCCAAAACATCAGTAGAAGATCAAAGTATCTTCAAGAAACCAAAGTTGAGGATCTATTAGTAAAGGTGTGTCAAGAACTTAGATCTATTGTGGTAGTTTTCTTTCTAATAATTGCATCTATTGTAAAGACTTTAACATGAAACATTTGTAATAATTCTTCAAAATCATGTAATAAGGTATCTCTTAGAAAAAGATCAAAATTTTCTGGCATGGTAATCTTAATAGATTAATTATAATCCTAAGAGGTTACTAGAATTCCTACTAGGATGAATTCTCAAAAGGAATGACTATAAGCTCTTAATTAGGTCCCATTTACTTGCAAGGAAAGGAAAGTGGGTATATTACTCCCATCATGGTTTTTACCCTCTTAATTTGAGGGTTTCCATGTATAGATCTTTGTGTCATTGATGTATTCTTATGTGTGGAACATTTTATGGTTTTACTACACATCTTTGATTATTTCCTTACTTGTTAAAGAGACAATAACTAATTTTGTGGAGAGAATCACATACTAACTGATAAGAAGAAGAAAATTATAGGCATATATTCACCTCCCCACTTAGTACCCTTTGGGACCAAAAATGGGTATCAATGATGAGAAGGATAATTTGGATGTATTAATGGAGGAAGGGGTTCACAATAATATTGCCATTCCTAAGTTTGTGGGCCTTAATCTTGTGGTTTCTACTAATGAGATTACTCCTCCCACTAAAAGATTTTCTTTTGTTACTAATGAGGTAATTGATTTTTTTCCCTAATGAAAATGGTAAAGGGATTTCCCCATAGCATAATGATCAAGTTGAGGAGGAGTTGGATAGGAGGCTTGAATTTCTAAATAAAGAAAAACTCAAAGAAAATAATTCTCTTGATATGGATACATGGGTTTATAACAAATTGAAGACTCTAAAGAAAATAATTGATAATCTACAAGGGAAGATAGATGATGAAGGTAAACAAAGGAAGGAGTTGGAAGCCAAAGTTGGTAATATTCTAAATAAGTTCTTGGAATATGAGAGAAACTTTCATCGACTCCTCAACTTATGTGAGAAAAACATGTAGAAAGTTACTTCTAGTTTTTTTGAGGTTGTGACCAAAATGTGTAAAGGAACTACTGATGAGGTCATAGCCAAAGGTTCTTATGCTACTAGTATTTTGAGTGGTGGTTCTATAAATTGTATTAGAGCTAGCACAATAAAAATGAATCTTGTGACTACCACTACTTCTATTAAATATATAGTTGAGGAGGTTGTCAATGTGGGAAAGCACGTAGCCAATTTCCTTAATGAGATGGCCTATTTTTCTTCCTTTTCTATGGTGTGCCTATCTATTTTAGTTATTTGTTGGCCTTTCAGTTTAGGTTCTTGATAATTCCTACTAGAATTTCATTCTTTCTGGTAGTTGTTTTGGTTTTCTTTCCTCTTTCTGGGGATATGGTCTTGAATTCTTATCTTATGGGAAATATTGTGTGGGGTTTTAGGTCCTGTCAGAACTTATTTTCTTGGTCTTGAGGAGGATGTCATGGTAAAATTTGAAAATCTTGAGTATCTTGATGTAAGGGAATTTGGGTCCCCTAAAACCCATTTTTACCTTAATCCAAAAATAATCTAAAACATGTGGTACCATAATAAAATATTAATTAATCTAATTTAACTATTTCAAGTATAATAGCTATAATAAATTGAATTTCATGAAATACATATATTATTAAAAAATATTATAAAACACTATTAACGTGTGTATGAGGATTGATCCTAAGAAAATGTGTAGGGAAGAGGTGTAATTGAAATCTCTAGATGGAGGATGGGACAAGGTAATCTTTGATGGATCAAATAAGTTATATCTAGGATAATCATGTGCAAGATGTGTGGCAAGGGATTCCTTTGGTAATACTAAATTGTAATTGAGGAGCACATACCAGTAAGAAACCAATACTATATGCAGTCTTATTAGGGATTGAGTTGGCTCAAAGACATCATGTGGAGAACTTGCATTTGGAGGGTGATTCCAAAAAAAATAGCAAACTTTATTGTCACTAGAAATTGACATGAGTGGAGGTTTAAAAAGGTGGTTGAGATCATGATGCAAGTAAGAGGTGTTAAACAAATTCTTCTCACAAACTCTTCAACTTGGCTTCTTCTAAGCCTTACCAAACATATCACAATCAGTCCCTTGAGACTCCCACAAGGCTAGAGACTAGGTGGTTGGCCTTTTCCTCATGCCACACTCACCTCTTCCTAATATCTCTATCTATCTCTTCACAAACACCAAAAAACTAACCCTTTCACCACACAACACCCCCAATCCCTTACACCCTCCAGGATCTTTCACAAAGTCCACACCCCAAATGCTTCCAAGGTTCTTAATTGGTCACAAAAAATGTCATTTCAAATATTCATTAGGTTTTGTGCACTTTAGTGAGCTCCATACACCAACCTAACAAACTGACCTAATAAGGGGATCTTCTTTGTAGCCCTATTTTGGGGTTCTAAACCACAAATAAAAAATTTGCTAAAACAAAAGCCTAAACTAATGGAGGATTTAGAAACCTATTATTGAACCCTATTAAACTTCAAAAGAATAATTTCCCAACTCATCAATAAGGAACTCAAATACCAAGCCCTAGTTGAGGGCTAATAGGCCTAATTGACACACCAAGCTTCAAACCCACAAAAAATTTGAAGAACTTGAAAAAATGAACTTAGTAACACATTTAACTTATCAAATTCCTTTAAACTTCCAAATTTGGGCTCCTATCCACTATGGAGATAGTTGATTATTCAAACCATTTCTCTCGTGATGGTTTGATTGCCATTCATAGAAATTTTCACCAAATCTTCATTGTCTCACCTACCTAACTCTTCCAATGGGTTCTTTAACATTAAATGAATGCATGCAAGGTCCCTAAAATACATGCAAACCTTAAACCATCCTCTACCATGTTTTCTTTAACTCTATCATATTATATTCCTCATGCAACAATAGATACCTTATAGAGTTTTAGCCAACTCCTTTAAAGGGATCAAGGTTATTGTGTAAACCTACAAGAGGAAAATATCAAACAAAAAGGAATACCTTTAAACCTTCCCCAAATCTACACAATGAGATCATGCAGTCATTTTGACTTACTTCGCTCTAAAAACATACATTGTTTACTGTCCAACTAGTGAGTAATGAGATCTTGACAATAAACCAATGATTCTAAGTACACCTTTGACATTAAAATTAATTCTATACTTTATTCAACTATATAGAAAAATTAAGAACCTTCACATCCATAAGGTAAGGGAGAAATTATAAAAAATGTAGTCAAATATGAGTATACAGACAGATTTCACAAAAAAATGATTATATTATTCAAAACCACCACACTATACCCTTCACTTATCTTCTCTACATCTCATCCTCTATCTCATATACATGATATTTCCTTGTTTATTGAATTGAATGACCTTTTAAATCCCAAAATATTTTGTACAAGATCATTGACCTTCCATCTTCCAAAAACTATCATGCTATAAAATATTGTCAGCAACATTTTAAACCTTTTTGCATTTTTGACATTTATGCTACTCCAAACCTAATTTGAACCTAAAAAGGTCCAAAGGCTTACAATGAGAATTTTAACATTACATTTTAATTTTCCTATGGCCTTGCATGGAACTTTATACCTTTAGGGTCTTAGACTAACCTTGACCAACATTGACTAAAACATAACCTTGGTCTACATGAACTTGATTAAACACATAATTACATTAATTGAAATAAATATTTCACTAACCTATAATAACTGAAAAAATACTAACTATGATCCAAAATTCAATGGATATGGTCAAGGTGCTCCTATGTCATACTCTCTGTTGGTGTTTGAAAACGTTACCCATTTCCAATTACCCTGATGAGAACAAGATGCATCTAGGGGCAGCTAACTCCCATTATCAACACATCCATTCAGACACCAGGCCAACTATAAGGCTATACTCCTTCTACACTTCAGGCTCTGCAAAACCTAGGCAGGTGAACCTCTTTAGAACTGACTATGTGACCAGTGCAATAAGCATATTTGGGATCTATAAAAGTAGATGAAACCCCTAATCCTTCTATGCTTAACCAGGAGATCACAAGCATGAAATAGCTAAGGACATGAATCATGAAACTGGAAAGCTAAGTGTGGGTTATACTTTGAATACCTTTCAACAATAAAATGAAAATGATTTAATAGATTGATATCAGCAAGACCCAAGTATGAGCAACAGAACTTAATGATCCTATCTCTGACCAGTACCTTATCTATTGAGCAATTAAATGAATCATAACCATACATCTCCTGGAAACCTCAAATGTATCTCTACATTAAGATCCCTGATCTATCTTTCACCTTGTGAATAGACATCTGCTACAGAATGAATCTCATACTCAGAAAATCTTATCATGAAATCTGCAAACCCTGTGACCAATATCAAGCAATTACATGGTTCTTTATTCCATAAGCAAGACATTTTAACCACATACATTTCAAAATGTAATGCAACCTAATTCATGCTCTTTGATCACAAATTAGAAGAAATAACAGAGCCATAATTAGGAGAAAAGATTCAAACTGAACTTCAAACTTTTGCTGCACTTTATTTGTTTTCCTTGAAATCAAATACATGAAATGTATAGAAAATAACTCATAGATCACTTAACAGAAAAGAACTATCTACATAAAACTTAAAATGCTATTCAATACAAGAGAAAATGCTGAAGAATGGTTTCTCAGTGCAAAAACTGGAACCCTTACAATGAAAGAAAGACAGAAAGATATAGGAGAAAAGTTGATTCCCGGATCTGGTTTGAAACTGACAAGTGTCCACTTGGAAAACCTTCTCAATAGGTTAAAACAATCTTCTAATTTTCTCCCTAATTGGTAAATCAAATCTTCATGATTACACCCCTCAAAGGCTTCAAAAATCTGAGATATCTGATTCCCATTGTAACTGATTTATGCTCCTAAAGTGAAAACATGATGAAAAGTGAAAAACCAGTTACAAAGTGACTTCAAGAAGCCAATATAACCTTTCTTATTTATTTTCTCCACATTTAGGCTTCAAAAAGTATTCAAATCTGCCCTGTAACTGATCTTAATGCTTCATGATGAAATCTGGTCATTGCACTAAGAAGGCCCTGGGAATTACAAAATTGCTTACAAAACGAACTAGTGAAGACCTGTGCACAATCTGACACCATATCTGAAAAATTTGGATTCTCCCGGTTCCAATGGTATATTGAAGTTCCCGATTCGGTTAAAAAATTCCCCAGTTATGGCCATTTGAAAATCAGGCCTATGCTCTGTGGTTAGAACAATATTTTGCAAAAATTTTAACTTTCATATAGTTTAAACTATATAAAGTTTCAAACTTTATTAAAATGAAGCTGACGTGAGTTTGAGAGGAAAATAATAAAATATTAAAATTTGGAAGCTCACAAATTCCCCACCACTTTCTATCTAGGTCAAACCATGTTGACCACCCTTGACACGTGTCAGCTTCTGATTGGTTTAGCTTACTGCCACATCAGCATGCTACATGGATGCCATGTCACACTCGCTATTTCGCTATATTAATCGGTGAGAAAGTTTGCCTTAGCGAGGTAACAAGTTCGCCTTAGCGAGGTAACGAGGACCGTCGGTTGTGCCACGTGGCGCAATCTGGTGTGCTCCTAACATTCGCTCGACACATCATTACCTAGTCACTCTGTTGCTGCCACTTGTCACCATCCGATTCACTGTTGTCTCTGGGTGGGACCCACTTTGCATTCTAACTCTTGCTGAATTTCAGAGATTTTCTGGCGACCTCGCTACTTTGCTAGCTAGAATTTCTCAGATTTTTTGGCTAGCGACATAGCGACTAGCCAAATTTTTTGCTTTTTCGACGCATATCCCTTGGCTGACGTCATCGGCTTTGACTTGCGTGGATGTTCAAAATTTAACCTCCAATGTTCAGGTCGGACCCACCTGTAGTCGCGTGGCTCCATAAAAACCTATCTTATTAGACAGTCATCATTATGAGTGTTATGTTATTTAAACACTTTAGAAGCTAACCACACAAGAAATGTGGGATTTAACATTGTAACTCTCTGCAAGAAACTTGAGCACCTCCTCCAATCAATTCACCATGTTCAAATACCCCCCATCTATCCGACTGCGGATTTGGAAGTAATGACTTCTC
The DNA here is from genome assembly GCA_028749045.1 of Cupressus sempervirens. Taxonomy (NCBI): domain Eukaryota; kingdom Viridiplantae; phylum Streptophyta; class Pinopsida; order Cupressales; family Cupressaceae; genus Cupressus; species Cupressus sempervirens. The sequence goes on along the minus strand of CM053786.1, from coordinate 842,766,321 downwards.
CAAGCCATGAACAACATCAAAAATCTTCAAAACAACCCCTGTGAAGGGTCTCTGCTCTGGCCTTTTATGGCATGGACGGCTCCTTGTTTGGCTGCGGTCTTTCTTTTTAAATGCTCATGTCGGCCTGCCCTTTTTGTTCACGGGCTTTCTTGTTTGATTTGAAATATGGCAGCTTCCTTTATTTCATTAGCGACATTCTCTTGCTATTATGGCTTGCTCTTTCCTTTTCTCGAGTGTGGGAGTTCCATTTTTCAGTGGCTTAAGAACTCCTCTGGCATGTATTGAGTCTTGCTTGAGCGGTCTCCTGCAACATTTTTCTTGCCCTGATGGCGTCTTTCTATGCGAGCATCTTCAACCTCTGACTGGTCTACTGCCACTTTGGAGTGCCTCTACAATCTTCAATTTCTTTCTTATTTGCATAAAAACTTTCTCTGAAAAATCCGACTGTGAGCTTGAATGCATGGGTTTTCTACTGGCTGGAGGAGAGTCTTCTTTGCTGTAATGTTGAAACGTGGCTTTCTTGAACTTTCAAACTACATGGGGGGAGCTTTTTAATGTGGGTTCTGCCTTTGAATTCATGGGCTTCCTCACCCCTTAGACGACAAGCATGAATATAGTTCTTATTGGAAAGAAATCATTGCAGGATCATCAATATTTCTATATGCACAATGTTGACCTTTTTCACCAAGTAATAAAAATAATGAACTCTATGGGTTGCTAGAGCAATTCAAACATTGATCATTATTGTCAGTAGAGGCCTAAACCAAGGAGGTAGAATCATCTTCATTAAGGAATGAGTAGCACCATCTAGATAATAATAAGCTACATAGGGTAAATACTAGATTTTCCAAATGAGGGGCCCCCTGGTTCCGAGTCAATATCTATGCAATCAAATGAACTTAGTCGGGCCCCAAAATGGGTCCAACTAAAAAACAATTATTCTAAGTGACTGAATCCTCAAACTACTCCACCGACCCTCTCAGACTATTTGAGAACCAATTCGATCAATGAAGACAACTTCTAAGACTCATTTTATCCCTTTCCTGCGCTCTGTGAATTTCACGCCAAGAGGTCCATTGACCGGTCTTAAAAAACTGATCAAATCACCTGATCAAGCTCTAAAAACTGGCACAATGAATCTTGGTTCCACATTCTTGCACCCCATCAGATCTTGTCTCATGAAGAATTCTCAGTCAAAAGATATTGACTATCAAAGTTGCCTTCTTAGAATTACCTGTAAGTAAGCATGTCATAAAACAATAAATTGGGTTCGGATTTGGCTTGGAAAATTGGGCAAACGAACACTTGAGGTTCTGAAAATAGGGAGACTAAAACTTTGCCATGAGGATAGTATGATTCCACAATTTTGACTCATGACGAATAACTGGGCGCAAATGGCAGACGTTCAAAGTATGCTACTTGGATTTTTGCAGATTAAAAGCACTGACATAAAACACTTTTTGCGAATGGAAATGACCCGGAAAAGTGTGCAAATGGATTCGTCAAGATTTAAAAATTTAAACATAAGAAGTCTCTGACATCTACCATGCAACACAACAAAAAATTTAACATTTTAGTCAATTGGATCAAAGTTATAGCACGTCAAATAGGGCTTCCCAGAAATGTGTGCAAAGTGCAAAATCATAAAAATAGGAACTGACCAACTTTGAGGGATTCAAAACCTAGTCAAACGAACTCGAAATGACTTGAAATCTGAAACATAGGTTCTTGGGTATGGACACAAGATAATATCAAAGTGGTAAGTCATGAAAAAATTCTAGGCAAAAGATATTCGAGTTCAAACACAGCCTCGTGTCACTGTTTGACACTTAGGTGAAAATGCAAAATTGATACTAGCTCAAAATAGAACTTTGCCAAATGACTCAGAAACTCAATCTAACTTCACGAAATGCTTAGGCATGTTGAATGAAAGGTACCAGAAGCATTAAACACCTTAGGGGTCAATGGTACAGCTAGGTACATAGGCTTCACAAAGCATTTAAAGGCCTCAAACTAATCGATAGTGCTCAAAATTCGGACTACAATTTTGAGTGCCAACACTCTCTTCATTGAAAAAGCTCAAGTCCCTTGGCTTTTCTATAGGGATTTTTTTATATGTTGATGATGTTTCCCCTAGTTCAAATGGTGCATTCACAAGTTTTCAATCCAATGGATACTTGCTTTATTTTTATGCCTCATCTTCTTACTATCCCAAATGATTCTAATCTATCCCATTCTAATGGGAGGGGGAACTATAATTGCCTTCATATTTTCAGCCCTAGAAATCTATCCTTCAATTTTGTAAATAGAGAATGTGCTAATGTTTGGTGGAATCTCAGTCTTAAATACTCTAGTTCCATCTAAACTACTTACCTTTATCTTCACAAAAAGGTTTTCCCTTCCTTGGGGAGATGAACACAACATACTAAACATTTATCAAGACAATTGCCAAAATTTATGGCTTCATCAAATTTAACAAATTTAACCTTACTATTTTTACCTCATTGTTTACTATCCAAGGAGAACTTGTTCCCTCTATATTGAAAGGCTTCCTTTATATACTATCTAAGGTCTCAAACTGACCTATCACCATCCTTTTTTCATCATCAACCTTTTTTCTGAGGTTACTACCACAAATTCAGTCTAGTCTACCTGATTCTTTTTCTAATTAGAAAAAAGAAATTAGCCTTACCAATGGCTTTGTCTTTCACTTCTACCTAAATTGAGGTGTTCATTACCTCTACAACTAATCCAAATTCTTCAAGGAAATTTTCTTCTTCAAACATCTAATCAATGTATTCACCATTTATTTCATTCAAAATTTCTATCTTCTTGACATTACTTTCCAACTACAAAGGATATTCTACATCGTTATGTTTAGGTTCTTCTTGACTGCCCTTTTCACCATTATTGTCCTCTATCTTGGAACTTTGTTCTCCCTTTGGCACTATCATTCGGTCTAACTTAGTGACCATTTTCTCTTCAACTTCTTGAACATCCATCTTAACAAATTCCTCAACATTTTTTATCCTCTTTACTATTGAAATTTTTCTCAGCTTCCTTCTTTACCTGCTGCCTTGTCAATAACTCTAGTCCTATTCCTCTTTCTTTATTCTTTTCTAGTGCCTTCTTCATATTTCTTATTTCCTCTAACATTATTTCCTCCTCTTCTCTATGTCTTCTCTTTCTCACTTTCTTATTTCTCCTCTCTTATTCTTTATGTCTTCTAAAGGTATATTTGTAGCATACCCATGCTTTCCATATGTTTTCCTCCTGTGTCATCATCCTTTGTGTCTCTCAAACAAAACAAGAATTACCACTTAAACCACAAACTATCATAACTTTTCTATCCTGTTTGAACCCCAAAAATAATTACAAATTGTATTTATTCCTAAAGAAAAATCTTGTCCACAACAATCACAATACTTCTAAAAAACTTATGCAACTAGCACAACTATTCTCTCCAATATGATGCAATCCTATTTTGATACCAAATATGATACAAGTAGGGGGTGTTAAACAAGTTCTTCTCAAAAAATATTCAACATGGATTCTTCTAAGCCTTATCAAATATATCATAATCAGTCCCTTAGGACTCCCATAAGACTAGAGACTAGGTGGTTGGCCTTTTCCTCACCTCTTCCTAATATATCTACCTATCTCTTCATGAACACAAAACAACTACCACTCTCACTACACAACACCCTATCTCCCTTACACCCTCTAGGGTATTTCAAAAAATTGACACCACAAATGCTTCCAAGGGCCTTAACTGATCATAGACAATGTGATTTTAGATATTCATAAGGTTTCATGCCCTTTAATAGGCTCCATACACCAACCTAACAAATTAGCCTAATAAGGGGCTATTCCTTGTAGCCTTATTTTGGGGTTTTAGACCAAAATTTAAAAAATACTTTAAAACAAAATCATGGAATCATATGATTGGTTGTATTTTCCACCTTACTCATTACATCACTAGGTCCTCACCACATGTCAGTTTCTCACATCATTGGAGCCTTATCCCTTAACTACATCTCTATATGAGTGACCATGCGATAGTCTACTTTTTGTGTCGTCAGAGCTCATTTCCCTGATCACATGATTATTCTTTTGAATGTGTGCCTAAATACCATGTTTCTTCTCATCATCTTCTTCTTGCCACACATTTGGCCAAAATTGGGTGGAGTCATTGCCAACTAGCTATGGGCTCCTCTATGGATGAGTAAGTCTTTCCTTCAAAAAACTTGTGTCTTAAAGAAACTAAGCTATTGAGTATATGGGCATATAAATATATTGAATCCTTCTCATGGTATGAATGTGGGATAATAGAAATATGCCATTCTTTATAGATATCTTTGAGGTGATTTCTTTTCTTCATGATGCATCTATCAAATCACTTCCTTTGAACATGATGAATCTTCTACGTGACTGAATGGAATTTGAGAAGATCATGTCTTGAGCATGAGAACCAAACTAACTATAGATATATTTAAGCTCTTCCCTTGAACCCTTAACCTATCTTTCACTAACTGCTACAATCTAGAAATGTCCATCCAAATAACCATCTTGCATCTTTGTTGTAGTTTAAAACTTAACACTTCTTCTAGCTGCAAAACAATGATCACCTTAATATTCACCTTGTCACTTCTTCATGACCACCAGATATAAGGTTTTTCTTAGTGGTATGATATTTTTTGTGAACCTCTTGATTAACTATTACATGCTTCTCACAAGATTGCAACATAAACTTTAACTCAACAATTAACCCTTTCAAACATGTTGTTGGCCTAATTTTTCACTTGCTTGCAATCTTGTTAAAATCTGCAAAAATGAGGAAGAATTATGAGAAAATATTAGGGTTTCTAAAATGTTATGTCAGCTCTCATAAAAAAACCCTAGGTCAAAATTATTTTTCTTTTTATGTCATTAGAGTTCATTAAAAATGCATCTTCCTTTTAAAAGGAAGATATGTGAAAAAAACCTTATTATATCTTTATATCTCTAAGTTTCAAGCTAATGTTTTATCTTTGAATCATGATCTCTTGTATCTTTTAATTCATGTTGTTGCAAAGCTTCAATAATCATACCATCACTCTACTCTTCTTACTAACCATTTCTAATGTGGTGAAAGGGTGAAACAATCTATTTTGAGCTCAACATAGCTTCATAGTGTTTAGTAATAACATCAAGGTTGGAGATGTGAATGAGTGAAACAAGGAAGATTACAAGACCACAAATCATTTTTGACTTAAGCCATTTTAGGTGGTGATTGCATGATAGAAGAAAAATGGTTAGGTCAAAACTATCATTGCAAGGTTGCATGTCATAAAGTATTAAGGATTCCTTAAATTGTGACTATGTGAATGAAAGGAAGTAGTCAATAAAGATGTCAATGTAACATCATGGGGAGTGAGATAAAATGTAAAGACTAAGCCAAAAGGATGAAAAAATGTATTTATGGTTAATAATTATAAGTACACACACCTTCACAAGAAAATTAAAGAAACCTCAATTTAATGAAGTAAAGATACAAAAGCTTCTAGTCATACCCTGGTGGGTTTACTTGCTAAGTTAAGGAATTAAGCTGTGAAGAAACAAAGAAAAGAAGGTAGTCAAATAAAAACATGTTTTCATGATCACATGGTTGAAGTATGAATATGGTTTCTATGATGTGAAATTGCAAAGGATGTCAAATGGATAGAAGAAGTTCTTATCACTAGATCGCAAAGGTTTAATGCAAGGTAATATGTTAAGTTGCAATCAAGTGATTCATTGATCTATAGTTAAGATTTTATACTATCACACCATCACTTGAGTCATTGAATAACTTAGAGTAAAGGCTATGAGGTGGTGAATTTTATGGATCACACCTTTGTAAGGTTTAACTGTAGTTGCCAAGTTGATTTTTCAAACATGCAATGATAAGTTTAGAATGGCTAAGGTTAAACAATAGCACAAGTTTTCAAGGTTTCATATAATAGTTAAGATTCAAGTGGCAAAGCTACAAGAAGAAGATAACAATAAATTAAAGAAATGGAGTGCATCTTCATAGTCAAGAGTAAAGGTAAAAAAATAATGATGTGAAGCTATGAAAAAAGGAATTGTTGCAGTTAAGAATGTTTGCCACATTCTTGCATGTTTCTATAGATGGTCAGAGAAATAATTTGTGTTGCTACAAGATAAGGAAAGTGTTAAAGGAAAATGCTTGGTGTAGCATCACACACTTAGAGTGCATATCATCTCTGATGGTCATGGAAGGGCAATAATGTAAGAATGTAAAGCAACACATCATTGCAAAGCTAAAATATGTTAGGGTATAAATGGTAGTGAAAGTGCAAAATGGTATGTAAATCATTTCTCATTGGATTGTAGTGGTCTAAAGGGTAAAGTAAAATTGAGTTGCGATGGAGCAAATAATGGCATTTATAGTATTGCAAGCCAAAATAGCAATTAGAAAGATAAGATGTGAGAGTGTGAAACATTAGAAAGATAACCCTAGTCACATTGTCACAACCAGAATTAAGAAAAATATAAAAGCCATGGAAAAGGAGCAATGAGTTGGTCTTCACATAATCACAATTATCATTTTTAAGGTATGAAAGAAGTTTTAACGGTCATGTTTGAGCTAGATAAAATGAACATGATTTTTATGTATGAAGATCTAAAATAGCATAGATTTGGATAGCTTTTCCAAAATTGATAGGTTTTCAAGTGTGCTAATTTTTAATTTCCATCAATACCATGCTCCCATTAAAAAAGCAAATAAATCCTAAATGATAGTGATTTTTTCATTACCATTTTAATAATTGTTTAAGTTTCCTCAGTGAATTTTGAGTTACAGAGTGATTTCTAGTGATTTTTAGCATTCAATGATACAAAGTTGAAAAAAAATATTTTGAAGAAATGGCTCAAAGACAAGGAGAGTTGATAGCACAAGCACTAATTGAAGATCTTACTACAAAACAAAAAGGACCTAGCACATTCATAGAAGAATGTATACATATTGTACCTAGATCTTCTAAAGCACAAGCTACTAATGATCATGCTTTCAGATATCCATATGTGTTGTGTAGAGATGCAGAGGTGTTTGAAAAAGATGGATATGTATTATTCTAGTTCTTTTATTAGAAAAGGGAAGAGAAATTTCCAATATGTAACCCTTGGATCAAAAAGCTAGGCAAGTTGATAATGTCATAGGTTTTCATGGATGTGGATTGTTGGAAATATAGGAGTAGTAGAGAGGGGGGGAGGGGTGAATTAGTTACTACTAAAATAAATCCAAGATCCCTTAGATGTCAAAAATAATAAACTAATAAAATTGATTACTATTGTAGCTTAGTAAACATACAAAAACTGTTGTAACTTAGTAAATGCAGAGTATGTATTACTTTAGCAGATCTAATTATTAATAGTAATAACTTGCAAACATGAGATAAGAAAATGAACACATGAGACACTAGATTTGATGTGGAAACCCAATATGGAAAAAACCACCAATGTAACTAGTTACTATTTTTTACTCTTTTGAAGTGAGCCTTGTTAGGAGCCAACCCAGTTAAAGGTTACAATACACACTATTAGGTGTGACCTTGTTAGAGGATTTAATCACACTATTAGGAGTGGCCTTGTGAGAGGTCTTAAAATAATTCAATGGAACTATCACCTTGTTAGAGGATTTACAACTAGTTGTTAAACCAACTCTGTTAAGAGATTTCATATCACTGCTACAATTGTTAGAGAGTAACAATACAATGACCTGATTGTGATGCAACTAAATTGCTGAATCTGGATCTCTATTCTGCTCAAAATTTGATCCTTCCTAATTGAATATTACTCTTCTACTCCACAAGGATATCTACTTATCCTTCAAGTTCGCTCTCACTCTTTCCTTCTCAATTCAATCAATACACTTGCACATACTTGAAAATCACAACTTGACCTTATATTTATATCATCCAGATTATCAAGTTGGATCAATACAAATTAGAATGACCAATAATCAATACCATAGTTTTCTAGAATGAATACTTGAAATAGTTAAGCTTCATATGTCAAAATAACAAAATCCTTCATTAGCCCACCCAGCTCAATAAACACTGGTTCTAAGATTATTTCTAGTGTTAACCAATAGAAGCTTGGTTAACACTATGAACTTGCAAAAAATACTTTGGTAACTAAGTGAACTCGATTAACACTAACTCTGTGCAACTTTCCTTCATTAACCATGTGAACTCAGTTAATACTATTTTCTACCATAATTTCCTTCGATGCCTGAGTGAGCTTGGTAAATTCTTTGCAAAGTAAACTTTAGGAATGCTCAATAGACAAGGAAAAATTGTCTTGCTAATCAAATGAGCTCAGTAAGCATTAACTAACAATTGATATGACATTTATGCGACATCAAAGATAATACACAATTAGAAAATTGTATCCAATAGTGAACTTGGTGAAAGTACTAACCAAATGTTACAATCCAATGAGTATTTCATTCCATATGAAAGATAAAAGCATTTTCTTATCTTTGGAAAGAGAAATATTTATAGAAGCATTTGACCTGGGAGGCCCTATGTCACTGCCTATAAATATTGAAGATTTGAATGAGAATTTCATGAAGCACAAGAGTTTTTATATGGGAAGGGAAATGCCTATACATATCCCTTTGTCAAATAAAGATAAGGGAGATATCCTAAATAAGAAGGAGGTTGATTCAATTATGCCCCTTGATTTCTTCCAAAGGTACTTTTAGAATATTCTCTTTGGTTTAAATAAAGCCCTTGGCTCAAATGGAACTATGAATTCTTTGGCAATAGTCTATTTTATGAAAGTAAACATCCAAGACCTCAACCATTACGTTGGATATGATTTTGTGTATTACATCATTGACAAGATTCATCAAGAAACCACTATTGCACAACAAGGGTAGTTGGGTAATTTCAAATTTCATCATTACTTTCTGATTATGCATCTAATCATGTTTAAGAATGTTGATTCTTTTGATCAAATATTTTTTGAATGCATAGAAGAATGGGGAGAAAGAGTGCCAGTACAAAGATGGACAAGGGTATGGCAATTTTTTTAACTTTATTCAAATGTTATTGTTTTCTATAGTTATTTTGTGCATCTAGTTTTGAAAATGATATGGCTAGAAAATGAAAGAATCCCTAGGAGTGTTAGGAAGGTTGTTAAACCTAAGCTATGCTACAATGTTGGAAAACAATAAACACATGATTGGGATAGTATTTTTCCATTTGAAGATTATATTATTATTAGAGTCTTTGGGTGCCCTTAGCCACCACATATCTTACCCAAGTATGTCCTCAAAAGACTAGGGTTCATAGAAGTGTTTTGTCAATTAATTTCATTGAATAGAGAGTACCTAGGAAAGACTATTCAAAAAGAAAAATTATTGTGTAGGTGTTCTAAGGTGGGTGATTTTGAAATTGGCAAAAATTCCATTGAGGAAATTCAAATTGCCAACTTGGCTAGCTAGAACATATTACCATGTACTGTAGTCAGACATGTCCTAAAAAATATAAGGGGATATAAATTACCTCCCACAAAACCTCTATGGGAAGAAGATGTTATTGCTGATAGGTTGAATGAGGATGAATGCAGGGAGAAGATGATAAAATATAGAGATGTTGTAAATTTTGATTTTGAGGAGAGAAAGGTGGATCTATCCTTCTAGGGATTTTATCCCAAGGAAGATTATCAGTCAAAAATTGGACAAGTGTGTAGAAAACTTTGATGAGATATTAGCACAAGTCCCTAAGGAGAATGCAAAGAAATTAGACCCTGAATTCTCTGATAGCCATTGAGGTTTCTGATGATGAGCAGGATCAGCCTAAAAGTTTAGAGTGGGAAGAACAAAGAGTTAAGAAGAAGAAGATGGTAGAAATAACAAAAAAGGTTCTTCAAAAGGCTTTGCAAATCATGCAAAGGACTCAGTATTTTGATGATACTAGGAGAAAATATATGGTGTCTCAAGTATCTAAAGATGAGAAGAGAAAAAAGAAGATAGAATTATAGGCTCAAATGTTAGATGATAGAATTATTGAAGCAAATGTATTCGTGAGTGATGAAATTTTTATTAGAACTGATGAATTTAAAAGTGTCTTGTTCAAAATAAAGAAAAATGAATTAGCCCTATAGATGAAACCTGGTGATTCTAATGAGGTAATTGCTAAGTTAGTACAAAAATTATAAGATTATAATCTTGTTAGTGAGACCCTTATTGTGGAAGAGGCAAGAGACTTACTAACAAGAAGTGGCATGATTTTTTTCATTGGATGGGACATTAGTTCATCTTTTCTACTAGATCAAATGAGGAGACAAGACAATTCCATTTTATTTGAAGATGAAAACATGTTTGGAGAAGTAAAAGGTTTTGGATACAACATTGATGCCCAGACAATGACAATATGGAGTGTAGCTCCAAAGGACTAGAAGCCAACTCTGAAGGAGATTAATGAATTCCCAAGGGGAAATGTTATTTTTTGGAATATTCATTCCACTTCTAGTGACTAGACTTTTACGTTGCATACCTCAGTGGTAGTGACAAGTAAAAACAAAATGGATACCCTACATGATCAACTAGAAGGATAATATGAGAGGTTTTGTAAGAACTAGAAGAAGTTATGAGAAAGAAATCAAGAAGATATTTCTCTTAGAACAAGAAACCTTCAAAATGGAAAATCAAGTAGCATCATTTAAAGAAATTGTCAGATCATGTGTAGAGGCCAAGGAATAGAGCATCTGAATAGAAGCCCAAATACTTGAAATAGGGGAAGCATCAGGCCATGCAATGTATGTAGATGAAGAGGAAGATGTGGAGTTAGGAAAAGAGATAGAAATAAGTACAATCAAGAATTTTTTTATCTACAAGATAAATCCACTAAAACAAGTATCATAGAATGTGCATAGAAACTATCTTGTATTGCAAGGAGTAGAGTCTAGGTACTTGGATGTAACTGTATTGTTGTCTCCACTCTTTACATTATGAGGCCCTTACTTTCAATTTTTTGAGAAGTTTGTACACTTGTTGGATCAAAAGAAAGATCTAGCTAAGGTACAAATTATAGGCACTAGAAAGATGATCCATAAAGTAAGGGATATAAGTGGATTCTTTAATGGAAAGTTGCAATAGATTTAGAGTAAAATGAATGCAATTTCTATAGAAACACCAAATGTTGTGCCTTAAATTTTGAATGAGGATGGAAGAGTAAAGGACTGGGTGGAATGGTCATCAACGTTTGACAACATAGTGAACCATCCCTGATTCTTAGCCTATAGTGGTGATGAGGTAGGTGTGATAATGGTTTATGATTTGATTAGTATGCTCTACAAGCTAGAATCTAAGATGTTAAAATTAACTGCACAAGTTAGAGAAATAACAAATACTAAATGGAATAAACAACTTGATGATTTTGATGTAATTAGAAATGCCACCTGGCTTGATATAGAAACTGATGTTTCCATTTGGGAAGTCATTGCTAATAACATCTATGGACAGTGACTAGGAAAATCAGTTATGTAGTTAGAGGAAGAAAGGAAAAAAAGACAAGGGAAAGGTAAAGACAGTGACAAGATGTGAAGACAAAAAAAATTTAAAAACACCTGCTGAAAGTTCCTCCTATTGGTCTATTTTTTCACAAGATAAAACTTTCCCCAATCAAGGTACAAAAATCAAAATTAAGTCCTTGGTTGGTGACTAGGGTTTTAGGTTTTTGGTCTTGCAAATTTGTTAGCCTTTGAAAACCTTGGTTAAACCCTATGTCTTGTTCCTTTTGAATTTATGTGAGTGTGAAACCTTTTAAAATATGAATATTCCATGTCCGTTCAAATCTTTTGCAACCCCAAGTGACCTATTTTCCCTTTGTTTCACACCATCTAATCCTTGTAAGATATACGATAGTCACATTTTTTCTATTGAAAGATGCAAGTGTTTTACCCTATGTGACATAGAAACTATCACAAAATTGAGAGGCAGTGTTGTGAAATGGAGGAGTGGCAATAATAAAGTGCATTGCATCAAAAGTGTTCATTCACTTTTTTTTTGTCAAAGCTGTTAGAATTGAAAAAGTAACCAAAATAATGAAGTACAAAAGGTGCCGATAGAATTCAAATTTTATGATTAGTCACCATGTCACTATCAGAAAAAGTTCATGCCCTACTGGTAGCAACATGGCACCTTAATGGGAAACATAGATGATAATAGCTTTTAATTTTCCTAGAGACCATAAAAGCTCCTGAGTGACATGATGAACATGTGATTTTATTGTTCTGTCACAAGCACTAATTAGTATAATTATGATTTGACAAGTATTTATCTTTCTGTCACCAAATTTTAACAAGACACTGGAGGTCACTATGTCATGAATAGAAAACAAACGATCTTCATTATTAGTGACATAATGCCTTGATAGAAAATGATAGTGCAGCAGCAATTTTCAAAAGGTGGGTCCCAAAGATTTACTTCATCAAGTCTGAGTCACACAACCTTTGGATATGGTGGCATCTAGTTGGATACATGTCATGCACCAAAAAAATTGAGAACACCGAAGGTTTCTATGTCACGATTGACAAAACTTTGCGCTTCACTATTAGCAACATAGCACTTAGCTGGAAAGTGAGCATGTGGTGGGACCTAAGCCACAAGGTGATATAGTAAGGATTAAAGTATTACTTTATGAGCCAGCTAGACAATATATTCTCACGTCATTGTAGCTTGAACCTATGCTATAGTAAAAGACCAAGTAAAGAATTGTGATTGTTCGATTAAGATGAGATCAATGATAGTCACCTTGTCACTACAAAAAGATGTCCACTATTTACTCTATGCAACATAGCAACTGGGGACCCACCATAGTGTATGCATGTCATGCAATTTCCTTGCCATTAGATCAAACCTAGATCTGTGGCTGTCACTATGTCGCTATGATAAGTTGCTCAAATTTTTTGTATAGAAACCTAGAAAACAAGGAGGGACCCACCACTCTATTAATAAAAATACAATAAAATACATGCCATCAAATTAAGATCAAATCGAGGGTTGTCCATTCCTTGCTATGGCAACATACTCACTCTTTATGTATAGTGAGGTAGCAACTCAACAATGTGTCCTCAGAAGTTAGTGGGTCCAATTTGAAGTGCCAACAATGAAGGAAGGGTGCACATGGTGAAATATCATTGGGTTAACTACCAACATGTCAAGCAGAATGTGAGTCATCTCTACTTGCATCCCTGGATTGTAGGATTTTTCAAAGATCAATGACATAAATTTGAATGCAGAAGGTTGTGTCACTTTGTGCATTTATGAGGAATAAAAGCTTCATGTGTGAGAAAAAATAGGGTATATTACAAGAGATTTCACCATTTCCATCTCACGCAAACAAAGATTTCAAGTTTTTCTAAGTAGAAATCATTATTGAGAAATATTGTGTTAAGCCTAACAAAAGTGTGAAGCAGTTTCCCATTGTTCACAACCTATTGTAGAACTATAGAGAAGAAAAAGTAAGAGAAGCAAGTAATTACTTAAATACTATAACCCCTATAGCATTTTAGTTTCTATGAATCATAGTCAAGATTCCTCCAGAGAAAGTGTTTTTTGGTCAAGAGAATTATTTGGATAGGAATATCCATGGTGACCTACTTGAATTGCTCTCTGACTCCACTATTGAGACTGTACAAGTTTAAAAACTAACTTCTGTAAACCCTAGGCTAAGAATTGGAGATGGATTATATGATAAAGGGAATTAGGTCTAGGATGCTAACACTTCTCAAACTGGTCTAGATTTATTTAAGAAATGGTTATTAGAGAGGAATTTTTTTGCCCCACATACAAATATTTGGAACTTAGATTTAGGAAAATTAGAAGTTCCCAGTGTCTTTATGGAATATGACCTCCTTGAGGGTATGGAAAAAAAATATGACCAAGCAATTAGAGTAGTGAGGAGAGTTGATGGTGAAATTCTAATCACAATTAGTCCAAAGGAATTTAGGCAAGTATTTGGTTTAGAGCCTCTCACTAACTACCATGTGCCAATTGATTTAAAAGGATTAGAAAAATAATACATGTCAAATAAAGGTGTTGTTAGCAAAAGGTTCACTAAGGGCATATATAGGTAAAATTAGAACTCTACCAACAATAATAGCTGCCTCTAGGGATCCTCTGAAAAGCGCATACTTCAATACTAGGGATATAGAGGCATATAGGACTTTGTGCAAAGTTTTTGGAAAAGATGAAGAGGATTTTATGCCTAGGGATTTTATGTACATGATTACTCATATTTCCTCTTTCGGTGTGGATATAATTTTTTATTTTGCTTCTTATTTAGCTAAAGAAATTCATAACAAACTAGTTGGGATTGCTAAGGGAAAGGTGGAAAATATTTTTGGCCACTATTCTTTTATAATGCACATTTTTTTTTTCAAAGGAGTAACATATTTTGGAAAGGAGATGAAATTAAATAGGGAATAGGATGGGGAAGCACTGCTAGTCCAATTATGGAGTGCAGATATGACCTAGGAAATAGAGAAGGCTAGCTTTGTTAGGTTTGAGATGCTTATTATTGAGTGACAATCCCAAAATACCCAAGGCATTGGTAGGTCTTATTAAGTCCCTAGACAATCCTATTGGCTTGAATTTTTCACACAATTGGGGAGACATCATCCCATATTCAGTCTCAACTATTATTAGGATTTATGGTTTCAAAGGTACCCCCATGTATTAAAGGTAGGAGTAGCTAAACTTTTATGGCAATTGGTAGGATTGGAGGAAAATTATTTTTTGAAAAGGGGTAGGGGCTCAATTTTCCCTACTTGCACAGTGGCCTATCAGTTTATAATCACAAAAGAGGGTTGGCTTTCCCTACATAAGATTTTGGATCAGTATAAGATGGTTGTTTCCCACCCTCATTTTTGTGACACTAAGGGATTTTATCATTTGTCTTTTAGACATAGAATTAAGCTTGGTAAAATTGAGCATGAATTCTATTTTCCTTAAGATATAATAAGAAATGAGTACTCCCTACAAGAGCAGGAGACAAAGAAGAAAAAGTGGAGAGTTTTCTCAAAGGTTTTGGATTTCATTCATTTTTTTGATGTAGATTATAGCCCTTTAGATAATTTTATTACCACAATGGATAAAACAAATAAACTTATGAATACTTTTCCTGTGATAATGGAGGCCATGAATGAAAAGAAACAATTCTTGATTAATTCTTTCCTAGATAAGGCCAGTGAGGTAATGAGAAGATTGGGATTTACTCCCAACATAGGGGCAGGACAATTAACTATCCAAAAGAGGCTAGGTTATATTATCATTCAAAATAAAAAGGCCACTATGGACAAAGGTAAACAAATAATTGGGTCCACTAGTGTAGTCTATGAAGAAAGGCCTCCTGAGACATCCCTTAAGAGGCAAAAAATAATAAGGGAAGAAGATCCTCACATTGGGGAATATTCACCTTCACAAACTCTATTAAGGATTGAGGAAGAATAGCTCACTAGGGAGAAAATTGAACAATTGGGATCCCAAGGGGAAGTTTTTGTCACCCAATCTGAAATAGATAAAATGAACCCTCTAGAACCTCCTATTCCAAGTTTTGAGTTGACAATTGTAGATTATAAAGGAAGGGAATTAGACCTTGTTTTAGAACAAGCAAGTCAACAATTTTTGTCAAATGATAATTTTGTTAAATCTAGAGTCTTTTTCAAGTTTGCATGGAGAACCAATATGGAAAAATTTGAGGAAAGATGTAATAAACTAAGAACAAAGCATCTTTTGATAGAGGAGGTAGCCTTACAAAATTAAATAAAAGAAAAGATGATGTAAGAATTTAAAAACATAACCCTTGAAGAGGAGAGACAAATGCTAAAGGCCTCAAATATTTTATTATTACCTAGTTGGGATATAGCTAATGCTTTGATTTTTAATTTTGTTTCCAATAAATTGGATTTGCAAGATCCAAATAAGAAGGAATTCTTAGGTACTACATTCAGTGAAGACTAGGCTGCCTTAGTCATTTGGTCATTAAGAAAGGGATCTAGGGTTGTTTCATCCTAGCCAAATGACTTAGGATTAATGGGGAATATCATTGTTAGAAGAGTAGCAGAGACATCCCATTTATAGAAAGCTCATATGGGTGTAGGAACCTCTCAATTTGTCTTGGCCACTACAAAGAAAGAATAAAGAACATTGTTTGAACTGTAGAGAAAATATGAGAGTGTTTTGGAAGCCTACAATAAAGGAGTTCAAAAGAGGATTAAACTTGAAAATAAATTAATGAGGAGGTCTTCAAGACCAAGAATAACATATCCTCACCCTCCAGTGGAACCTTTCAAATCCACTCCTCTCATAGAGATGCCAGATACCCCACAAAGGCCATAGTATTATATAGCTGAAGACTTTGAAGAAGAAAAGAGCAAAATGTGGGTGCTACATGTGGAGCAAAATATATAGTATGAAGATAAATTGAGAAAAGCTCTCACATATTTGGGGGATAAAATTGAATGACCACTATTTTATGACCAGTTAGCAAAAGTAATAAGTATATGGGATGAGATGAAAGCCCATGATGAGTCTCTGAAGCCTTTTGTGAATAAATAGGTAAAAGGAAGGAAATAAATAACATTTTTGTGTTACTCTATCATAGAATTTTCACATGATCAAATTGAAAAAACTTATGATATTGTTATTGATCTTCTAGAATTTGATAATAAGAATTCATTTTCAGAGAAGAATAGTGGGCTACTTGAGCAAATATAAGAGAAAATAATTTGATTTATTCCGTTGTGCTATAGATAAGAAGAATAAATTAAAGAAAAAGAAGAAATGGGCTAAGGAATTAGATGATTTTGTCTATCTGAGAATGAATAGAATTATCAATGAAACAAGACATGCATGGTAGGCCACCACAATAGAAGAAATGGTAAAAGCCTAGATATTATTTGATTCTTTGAAACAAGAGTTTGTTGATATTGACAAAGAAGTTGAATATGTTATCAGAAGGCAACAAGACATTCTACATTTTGAATGGCTAGATGATACACTTTATGACAAATGGATGGCAGATATTGCTTCTAGTGAACAATTGGAGGAAGTTGAAAGTGATGATGAAGAAATACATGAAGATGAACTACAAATTATTGATTCACTTCCATTAACACCTAGAAATGAAGAAGACAAAATAGAGCAGTCACTCTCAACAATGGAAATAGGTTAACCAGTTATGACTACTAATCAGGAAGAAAGCAAATGGATGACACATTAGAACATGTAGGGTAGGACAAAGAGGAACAACCAATTCAAGAAGAAAGCATCATAGTCCTAGCTGATGATATGGTAGAAGAGGATTCACAGATAATGCTTTTTTTGACAGTTCATGATGGTGACAATGAAGAGCCACAAATTGAAGTAAAGCTGCAAACATTAAAGTAGAATTCATCATTTCCAAGCCTAATGTCTACATACTCTAACAAATTTGAATGATAAAGGAGCCTATCATAGAGTTTGTAATATCCCAAAAGATGTAAAAAAAAAAAAGCCCCACCAAAGGAATATCATGATGAAAAATCTTTTTTATTATACAAAATTTTTTCTTTTATGATAGCATCAAATGTAAATATTCTTTGTAAAAGGACACTTGTCAATTCTCTACCTAAAGCTTATTGCATCTCAAATTATATAAGTGAGATTCTAGGGCTAGAGGATGGTTTAAGATCTAATGCAATTTTAGTTTTATACTTAGGATGTTTTCGGTCCATTTTTTGAAAAAACTTTATGATATGCATTCTCTACAAATTTTTTGAGAATGCATTAGTGATGAGTGATCTTTGTGTTTCTTTCTAAGGTCATTTTGAGTTTACTACAATTGTATACAATTTTCAAGGAAAATTAATACAAATTTTGAGGTGTCCTCATATCAGTTCTTATTGATTTTTGTCTTCTTTACTATTACTTAGTTATTTGAGATTATGTGAGTAAAGCTTGCTTAATTAAATGCAATTCATTTAGGTTGCATGTCAGTTCATTACTACTATTAATTTAATGAATTAGGTAAAGGCTTTGATGAATTTGATGGGATTACTATGGTAATAGAAAGTATGTCTGTAAGGATGAATTCCATTAAGAATTATTGATAATATTTGTTGTAATGCAACAAATTAGATCTATAGATTGAAATAGACTCTGAATCCCAATGGAATAGGCACTAATCAAATTATTTCAGTCTATAGATAGACATATCATGAATAATCATCAAATCTAAAATCACAATCAACTTTATTTTACTTTTCTTGAAGATTTTCAAAGGTGGTCAACACTTGTTTGTATGAAATGTTTTACCTTAGTTAACCACTATTGTTGGGAATATTTGCAAATCTATAGAGGAATTGAGAGCAAATTTGCTATATGGGATGTATTTTATCTAAAATTTCAAAATCACGTACTTGTCTAAGGATAGAAGATGAGAATCATAATGAAACTAATATAATTCTCATGCAATAGTATCCAGTCTTAATCATCCCTTGGGTATACCCACCTTGGTTTTGCAGAGCCCAAAGAGTAGAAAACCATCCTTGGTTTTGTTGAAGTTGGGTCCAAATGGTTTACACGTGTAATTGTTAATAGGAATTGGCTAATCCTTAGGTTATGTGAGTAATATCAATTTTTTATTGAGAATTTTATTGTTCAGTAGTTTTAAAACACCAACAAAATGGTGACTCTACTAGGGAGTTGTCCAAAACACCTATAAAAAGTACTATACTTTCTTTGGTCTTGTTGCGTATGTGTGTGTCAGATCCTTAGTATTTCTCATGGTTGTAATGGGTCTATTGTAGTGAAAAACCTTGAGAATTTAAAAAAGAGAGAAAATAAATTTGCAACAGAGCTACACTAATGTATTTGACCATTCCAAGTGTCTTATCTATCAAGCAAGAGTTGCAATCTTATGATCTTAGTGATTGGTCCATCTATGTGTTAGATATCTCCATATTATATTGTCTTTTTCCTTGAAGTCGAGAGTAATCTTAATATTTTTATTTCCCTAGGATACAATGGTGACTTAGTCCATTTCCCTAGGATATAGTGGTGACTCAGTCCAAGTTTTGAAGCTAGTGCTTGTTTGATAAATAGTAAAATGGCTGACAAAAGAAAAATCACAAGAGCTTACACAAGAGCCAATCTTGATGTACCAATGCATATTGACTTACCTAAAGGTGGTAGGAAGAACATGAATAAGAAAAAGGTAGATCCACATCCGACCTAGAAACCAAGAGGTAGTGTATCAGTTAGTTCTTAATATCAACCAGTGATAGGGAGAGAGTCTTCTTCACTCAACTCTGAATCTGAAACCACAAGACTCTTAGGAGGGATACTTAGTACTCCAGTGCCAGATGAAAGAACATATCAAGATAAGGATATGTTACTAGTAAGGAATGTATCCCCTAGACCAGATCTAATAGCTGAGATGAATTATAGGCTAGGACTCAAAAGTTCATTTGGAGATCCTTTCAATCCTAGGGCGGTCCCATACATGGAACCTAATTTGATAGACTTGGATGATCCTACTAATTTAGAAGCCACTTCTATAGATCCAAAAGAACTATATTTAGAGATAGGATTTTTGAAGAAATGGATTGCTAAGGAAGAAGCCAAGTGTATTTACCCAAAAAAAGAAAAAGAGAAAGCCACCTTAGATGCTATAGTGGAAAGAGATAATCTACTTAGAAGGATGGTTGCCTTAAAAGAACAAAATAAGAAGTTAGAAGAAAGAACATCAATCCTTCATACTAATGTCTTTGGAGATGTAGAGAGTCTAAGAACTAAAGTTTAGGAACAAGAAAAGGTCTTGAGCCAAAAGAAAGAACCAATCATTACTCAAGTCCAAGCTTACAAACCTATTCAAGTAGATCCTATAGAACCTACTGTGAAATCCATAGATAAAGGAAAGGGGAAAGCCATAGGAATCCAAATAAATGAACCTCAAGCTCTACCAAGAAAATCCATAATACCTTCCATGTAAAAATTAGATCTAGATCTGGAGAAGGCTAGAAAGGAGAAGGAAGACCTTGCAAAAGAACTTGAGAAGGTGGAGAATGAAGCTCAAGCTATAGAAACTAGGAGAAAAATCCAGTTCATTATGTCTAATTCTACATTAGCCTCATGGCTGAATTTTTCCACCCTAGCTTCAACTTCTATACCAGCTTGTGGACTAGTAGTTTTAGTTCAAGGAATATCTCAAGCCTCCCTTGCCTTATCATCCACTATTAATACTCAAGTTCCTTTTGGTCAATCCCAAAAAACTCAGAGTGTTGTTCTTAACCAAGCCAATATAGCAAGAACCTCAAATGTTCTTGGTGTTTAGAAGAAACCTGTATACATGGAATAATATAGACAAATATCATTTGTAGGTATTCTTGGTGCTCCACATCCCATATCTTTTGATTTAAGATATAAAGTTGGTAAGTTCTCTGGAAATAATGTTGTTACCGGTGAAGAACATTTGAGAATTTTTATAGACATGCTAAATGATTATGAAGTTAAACATGAGGATGTGATGATGAAGTTATTTGTTCATTCACTGACTAAGGATGCAAGGGATTGGTTTAGGAGGTTACCTAATGATAGCATTAGTTCATGGAGTGATTTAGAGAAGTTATTCAAAGAATAATATGGAGACAACACTAATGATGGATTCATGTTAAGTGAATTCAATAACATCAAAAAGAACCCTAATGAATCCACATTTGATTTTAATGTGAGATTCTAGAAAGGTATGTACAAACTATTTTAGGTTATGAGCTTGAATGAGGATGTTTGTCTTACAATATATTTTAATGCTTTTGATAGAAAAATGGCTTATCAATTGAGGGATAAAGATTCTAAAACTTTGAGGGATGCCTATAAGGTTGCAATAAATATTGAGAATAATAGGAAGGCATCTAGCAAGCCAAAAGAATAACAATAAAAGAGAGGTTGATAAAATCCCTGTAGGGAAGAAGCCAGAAGAACCTACAATAGGTCAGGTGTTGGAATTGCTTAAAAAGATGAATCCTACTAGTTTCAATACCTAGAAGCCAAATGTTGCTAAGAAATCCCTTGTGAACAATAGAAATTTCAATAGACAACCTAAAATACAAAATTATCCTTATACCACCCAATTGAAGGATGGCAATCCAATCCCTAAGTAGACCCAAAATGTAAAAGATAAGGGTACACCAGATCCTCTACAAAGAAGTTCAATTAATATGAATGATAATGTGCCATGGTGTATTATTTGCCAATCACCTCACTCTATAGAATATTGCATAGTTTCTTAGTCATTTTCTTCTGATCATAGTGTACAAACTAAGGATGAGAAAGAAGAAAAAAGCCATGATGATGTAAGCTATAATATGGTGAGCATGTGCAATGATTGTGTGGATTCTAATTTGGAAGAAACATAAAGTGATCTTGAAAATAAGAAAATTGCTTATCAGTTACATCATCAACAAGTGTTCTTAGACAGTGAAGAGTATGACGAAGATTAGGTGTGTGTTACATCTTCTAAAGTTGGTCATGTGAATTTGAGAATGCATTCTAAAGAATAAATTGATAGGATCACTACAAAAATGATCTCCCAAGTACATAGCAATTACAACTTGAGAAAAAAAATAGTTAACAATGATGTTGGGAAGCCTTCTAGTATATTTATAAAAGATATTACACATAAGATGAAAGATGAAGACAAGAAGGCTAATGTAGAGACACTCAAGATTAAAGACATCAAAACCAAGAAGTGGGAACCCAAAAATAAAGTTCAATTACAAGAAAATGAGACAACAAAAGCAATTGTGCAAGAGAAAGGATGAGGATCTAATACTACTAAGCAAATAATAGTCCTTGCTGCCCAGAAGGTTCCTACTCTAGGTATGACTATGAAACCTACTATGTCTAATCCTATTTACATGATACCCGTGTTGTCACAAATTAATCTTAAGGTACCCTTTTATAAACTATTTAGAATTGAAGATCATAAGAACAAAACTTTGTCATGGTTGGGAGGAATAGGAAATAACAACAACAATGTAGAACAAAATGTCATTCAACATACTCCCTTAGTAATAGAAGATAGTGGTATTATGTCCCAAATTCCCTAAATGTTCTTGGATGATTCATCAATTGCATACATAGAAGATATTGACCCATTTTTTCTTAGTCTAATTATAAGAGGAAAGACCCTAAAAAATTGTATGATAGATTCAAGAGCTTCTAACATTGTCATGCCTTTCAAAGTAATGGAAGCCTTAGGGTTGAAAGTAGATACTAAGCAAGGTAAATGTACATGTATGTATGCTAGAGAATTCCTAGTAATAGGTACTATAAATTCTTTACTATTTAAGCTAGCTACATACCCTGAGGTGGAGTTGACCATGTCAATCCTTGCAATTGATTTTCCTCCACATTATGGAATGTTTCTTTCTAGGAAATAGAGTGCTGCTATGGGAGTTAGTCTACAATGTGACCTAACCTATGCAAATTTTTATATAGGTGACAAAGCTATTAAAGTAGACAAAGAGCCAAGGTTTAATCATATTTTGGGGGAGGAAATTGACAAAAATGCTACTTGCTTTTTAGACATTGGTGTGAATGCATTCAAAGCTGAGTTGATTATCCAAGAAGTTGAAAATTTTCCTTTGTGATTGAACATGAAGTTGACTATTGTATGGACTCACCAATATTATGGAAAATATTTTTTGATGGGGCCAATTCTAAAGAAGCTGTAGGGGTAGGGTTAGTTTTTGTTTCTCCTGAGAAAAACACTTTTAGATACTCCTTCACCTTGAATTTCTCATGCACCAACAACATAGCTGAATATGAAGCCTTGTTGTTAGGATTGAAGGTTGCTACCTACCATTAGATCAAAAAGTTGTAGGTTATAGGTGATTCTAAATTGATTATCTCATAGATAAGGGGAACATATGCTTCTAAGGATAGAAGGTTGAAATAGTATAGAAATGTTGTTTGGGATAGATTGAATTTTTTGATGCATTTGGTATATCATGGAGAGATAGAACTCAAAATAAGATGGCTGAATTATTATCAAATGTAGCAATTAAACCACACGAGATATCATTTGTAAGAATTTCATAGATCAAAGTTCAAAATAGGCCATCAATACTTAACAATATTGAACATTGGCAAGTCTTTGAAGATGACAAAGACATTGTGAATTCCTTGGTAAATGAAGATAAATACCACAATCAAGAGTTGGATTATAGTGATTTGGTTCAAACCATAGATGGGAAGGAAACAATTTTTGGTCAAGAGGTTATCTAATTAAAAACTAATAAAGTACCTAAAGGTTTGTTTGTTTTGGAGAACATGTTTGATAACCAAGAGAGGGTAAGGCTTGGGGCTAAGGATTGTAAACCTCAAGAGCTAGAAGAGATAAATTTAGATACTAATGAGGCACCCAAGAAGGTTTATATTGGTTAGAATTTGTTAGTTAAAATTAGAAAGCCTTTGATTGACTTACTAAGAAAATATAGACATGTTTTTGCATGGTCATATGATGACCTAAAAGCCTATAGAGAAGATCTCTTTCAACATGTCATACCTTTGAAGGAAAATGTAAAACCTTTTAGGCAAAAATAAAGACCAGCTAATCCCACTCTAGCCCCTAAAATGCAAGAGGAATTAATGAAGTTAAGGGATGGGGGAATAATTAAATCCATTATACATTCCACTTGGGTCTCAAATCTAGTACCTATCAGGAAAAAGAATGGAGATATTAGACTATGTGTAGACTTTAGAAATTTGAACATTGCTTTCCTAAAAGATAATTATGAGTTACCAAACATGGAAGCTATGTTGCAACAACTTGGTCTGAAATTATGCCCATGATGGATGGGTTCTTAGGGTACAATCATGTCCTAGTGAAAGAAGAAGAGTAATTTAAGACAACATTCAAAACTCCTTGGGGAACTTATGTATATGTGAGAATGTAATTTGGACTTGTTGGTGCTCAAAAGTGTAGCCCAAATTTTGAACAATTTTGAGAAATTGAGCCCTATAAACGCTTTCAAGTGCCAATGAACCTGACTGTCAAGTCGAGGCCTAAGAGGTGATTAATTCTTCTAGCACCTTTCATTCAACCTGTCTAAGTGTTCCATGAAGTTAAATTGAAATTCTAAGCCATTTCGTGAAATCTCGTTTTGAGCACATTTCAAATCTGCATTTTACTCTATGTCAAACAGTGACAGGAAGCTGTGTTTGCCATTGAATATGTTGCACCCAATAATGTTTTGTGACTCACCACTTTGGGAGTATTTAGCATCCATACTACAGAGCCTATGTTTCATATTTTGATTCATTTCAAGTTTTTTTGACTAGGTTTTGAATTCCTCAAAGTTGGTCAGTTACTGTTTTCATGCTAATGCACATTGCACATAATTCTGGAAGGCCCTATTTGATGAGTTATAACTTTTGACTAGTTGACCCAAATGCTAAATTTCCTTCTGCATTGCATTGTAGATGTTAGAGACTTGTTATATTTCAAGTTTCATCTTATGAAGAATCCATTTGATCATTTTTCGAACGTGATTCCAAATGCAATTTCTATCTTTTTACTCGTGTCAGCATTTGCAAATTTGTTGGAACCCCTGTTCATGATGTTATAACTCAAAATTTGTGATAGATAAGATTGAATGGATTATACCATTGTGTTGTTCTCTGAAAATACCTCAAGCGTGCCATTTTTCACATCTTGACAAATCCATTTGCACACTTTTCCAAGTCAATTCCATTTGTAAAAATGTTTTGTCAGTGCTTTCAATCTACAAAATTCTGAGTAGCCCACTTTGACTGATTTCCATTTACGCCCAGTTATTCATCATGAGCTCTAATCCCAAATTTATAATTTAATCATGACAAAGAACCAATGTCCTATTTTTTATCTTCCCAAGTGTCAGTTTACCCAGTTTTCAAAGCCAAATCCAAACCCAGTTTGTTGTTTTTTGACATGTTTTCTTGTAGGAAGTTCTAAAGGGTTAACTTTGACAGCAAATATCTTTTGACCCCGAATGCATCATGAGATGAGATTTGACAAGGAGAAAGTATGTGGAAAAGAGATTCAATGTGCCAATTTTTAGAGCTCAGTCAGAGGTTTCGATCAATTTTTAAGGCCAGTCAATGGACCTCCTGACATGAATTTCATAGTTTGCAATTAAGTCATAAAATGAGTTTTCAAAGTGTTTCAGTGATGGATTTTATTTTCAATCAGTTCAAGATGCCAAATGGATTAATTTGAAGAATCAATGTTTTAGAAATGATTTTTAGTTTTTTTAGTCAGACTTGCCTTGGGGCTCGACTAATCTTCATTAGATTAACTAGGAGCATATAAGTGTTATGCATGATTGAAATTGTCCATTGAGCCCTCTCCCGATTGAGTTGAAAAGTAAAGTTTATATTTTTAGTGGTATGGGTGTTATTAGTAATGCACATGTCAAGAAAGGGTAGACCCCACACACAAAATGGCTTTCATTATGATGCTATTATTCCTATTGTCAGCACCAATCAACTTAATAGAGATGGCACCCAATATATTGCACAATTTTCAATAGATCTGATCTATGTCCAATTTATGGGTTCAAAGATCATACAAATAAGGAAAATATATGAATAAGACATGTTGTTCATGTCCTTTCACTTATGGTAAAACAAGCATTCATATTTGGGTCTCTAAAATATAGCCATTAAGCAGAGAAAATGATTTTCATATTAAGAGATGCTTAGCACATAAGATCAAATAACCATTAAGATAAATACTAAACACATCAAATTGCCTACATATTAATAGATGTTTAATGAGCATTGATATATTTTAAGTAGGAAGAACATCTTTTTTCAAATTGAAGCCACTGCCTGAAAGGTTTGAGAGAAAAGTCAAGCTGTAGGAATGAAGTTCCACACTAAAATAGGGGTCTCTTTAGAATGTAAGGCCAAAGAAAAGGTGTCAGTGAATGAGGAAGTTAAGCTTTAAAATCAAAGAAATCATTATATATATATATATAAAGTTTGACCAAACAAAGAAAAATGCCATTATCTACAACATTAGTCATTTTGATAATGAAATTGACATGCTTGGACTTGAAACCTATCCCGATGTCAGGAAGATCACAATCAAGCCTCAGATTGATCGATGGGTGCTCCCTGAAACTAATAGTAGCATTATTGTCCTTGCAAAGGGGTGTCTCATGAATTTGGGTTGTGCTACTAGCCACCCAAGTTTTGTCATGCCATGTTCCTTCACAAATTAGGTTATCACTCAGCTGGAGCTTTGAAATGGGGAGCAACCATAGAGAACTCACAGTGAGGTTGTGTAGCAAGAAATCCATGCAAGAAGCTATTTGAGGGCAAATGTTTTAAAAAAGGGAGGAACTCCATGTATCCAAACTCCTATTGAAGACAACATTCATGCCCAAACCAAAAAGATTTCCATGCATTAAAAAGAACGCCTAGCCCATGATAGCTAGTGCAAGTAGGAGAGGTGTTGAACAAATTAGCCAGTGGTCAAAGTAAGAAGAAGCCTGTGCTAAAGTACAAGAAAGCAACAATAGAGAACAAAGAAAATGGAGCCATTGTTTTAACAGGAGCCCACGACAGGGGAGGCAGAGCATGCACATGAGTTGCCATCTGAAGGGTACGATGTGGTAGGATATTGTCTATGCAATAGGATATTCTCAGACAACACAAGGTACAATTGAAACTTCTTCTTCACTAATAGAAGGTGGTAGAACGTATGTTGAAAAGAGCCGCTAACAAAAAGCCATGTCTATTTAATGATGTCAATAAGACCATGGATGAGGTGAACGAGCAAACAGAGAACTAGAAAATATTGTTATATGTTGGAGGCCCCAATGTTGGAGAGGAAAGTGTCATGCACAGTGCATTCAAAAAAATTATCCCACATTGGGGATACAATGTGCTCTTATAATCTTTAAATACTACTCATTGCAACTATGAAGTGTCTAAAGAGGCATGCTTTCTGGGCAGCGTGTGGCTTGTATGGTGGACCCATTTGGTCAGATCAATGTAGTCAAAGGACAAATTTTGAACAACAACGCATAATGAGTAGAATGACATTAGTGAGTTGGAGGTCACTAGAAAACTAAAAATTTGGCACTTCACTACTTCGCTAGCTGGGAAATTTCAAAAAATTCGGCTAGTGACATAGTGAGTCATCGAAAAAATTCAAAAATCTAGCAAACACAAATGAGTTCAGATGAAAGGAGATGTTGAAACATGTCTCGATCTAGTGGTCCTCACTATCTCACCAAGAAAAAATTGCACAAAAGTTACCATAGCGATATGGCGAGGATTGATGCAGTGATGACATGTGGCAACGGATCCAGGAGATGGTGATGTGGCGAGTAAGTTTTTGAGATGCACCAGATCATGCTATGTGGTGAATGCAATGGCTGTCATTAACTCGCTATGGCAGAGTTGCAAGGAAGTTAGTATAGCGAAGTAGCGATGATGACATGGCATGTGGTGAGGTGGTGCCGATGTGGACAGATGGGCAGAATTTGACTATGGGTCCTACCAAAAAAAAGAGCTAATCTCAAATTGACACGTGGCAGATGGTAAAAATAAGTTTGACTCAAATGGAGAATTGTGGAAAACTTGAGAAAACATAAATTTTAATATTTTATTATTTTTTGAACATGCAAGTTTTTTAAATCATGTCTGAACTTTATTATAGTTTGAACTTTAGAAAAGTTTAAATTTTTGTACGATGTGTGAGAACCATGGAGTCAGACTTAGAACTTCAAAAGGCCATATCTAGAGCATTTTTAATCCAAAATAGACGTTCCAATATACCACCAGAACTGGGAGAATCCAAATTTTCCATTTTTGAAGTCATTTTATGCACAGGTCTTCACTAGTTCATGTTGGAGGTCAATTTCTAAAATCTAGGGCATTGGCAACAGAACAGGTTGAAATCATCCTGAATTGTTAGAGTTCATTGTAGGGTAGTTTTGAAGACCTCTTGGAATTTGAATGTGGAGAAAATCAAGCTTAAATAGTTTTCTTACATCCTACAAGCCATTTTCAACTGATTTGTTACTTTTATGTTCATTTCAACACCAAAATTAGTTACATCCTTTCATCATCAGATTTTTGAGATATTTTGATGCCTTTGAAAGGTAAAATGATGGGGATTTGATTTTTAGTTAGAAGGAAAAGATAAGAAAGATGGTTTTAACCTGCTGAGAAGGTTTTTCAAGTGGACAAGTGTCATGTTCAGATCCAATCTAGGAAATTGCTTCTTTCCTATATCTTTCATTCTTCTTCTCATTTGTAGGGGTTAGTAGTTTGCTCTGGGTAATACCAACAGGGTTCTAGTTGTACCATTGAAACTAGGATTGTAGATGGTTTTACTATCTGACTTTGAGTTGAGCTCTAGTAGTGAAGGCCACACATCCACCCTGTGCAAATTTTCATTTCATGTTATGCATTGTTATTCAAAAGTACTAGATATTGATGCTAGATTATGTGGATTATCTTAAGTTTCATTTTGTGTTACCAATTATTGTATTTAATCTTTCCAAGGATAAATACAAAAGGGGATTTACAGGAATTATCTGAGTTTTCTAATTCTGTCTCCTAATTCTTCATGTGTCATTAACTTTTTAATTGAATGGATAATGCTCATTTGGTTTAAGACATTTTGGATGAAATTTGTATTAGATCTTTGTTGCTTTTGACTCAAGCAGTTAAGTAAATGCTTCATAGTTCCGATAAGGTTTCTGGGTGTATGAAGGGGATATTGCATAAGAATGGGATTAGGGAATTTCAATTGATAAACTTGATTGTAATGCAAGAAAGTTAGGTCATCCTGCTAGTAATGACTCTATGTTTCAATGGATAATGCATTGATCACTAAATTAGATGCAAGCTGATATGAATGGCATTTGCACAAATATTTTATTCAAATAAATTCAGCTGTTCATGTTTGAAGTGGGCATAAAAGTTAAATCCTCACTCAGCTTCTGAGATCCATAGATCTACACCTAGCTAGTGTAGGTCCATGTCATTTCATAAGTCTTTAGGAGAAATAAGGGTAAAATCTTCTTTACATTAGATTGAGTATATGCTTTGATAACTGGTACCATATAAAGAATCCATAGGTATACCCACCTAGGTTTTGTAGAGCCTGAAGTGTAGAAGGAGTGTAGCCTTATAGTTGGCCTATTGTCAGAAATGGCATGTTGAAAATGGGAGTTAGCTGCCCCTAGATATGTCAATTTTCTTATTGGGATAATTGAAAACCCTCTAGCTTTTTTAAACACCAATAGGACTAATTAATGCTAGTGCTACTTTTCAAAGAGCCATGGATGTAGCTTTCCATGAGTACATTAATAAGTTTATGGTTGTGTACCAAGATGAAATTACAACTTATTCTTAAAAGGTTGAAGACCATTGTAGGCACTTGGAGAGGATATTCATCAAAGCTTTGGAATATGGAGTATCATTAAACCCTAAGAAATGTACATTTGGGGTAATTGAAGGAAAATTATTGGGACATATAGTATCAAAGGATGGAGTAAAGATAGATCCTAAAAGAGTAGCAACCATTGATAAGGTCCTTAAGCCAAAGAGTGTGAAAGGAATTCAATCCTTCTTTGGGCAAGTTAATTTTTGAGGAGGTTTGTTACAAACTTTGCTGAGATTAGCAGACCCATTTCCAAAATGCTTAAGAAATGAGCTATTATTAGCTAGGATGGTGAACCCTCACAAGCCTTCTAGGACATTAATGTATGCATAGAATGTGGCCTCTGTTAACACACACACTTCAACATGGTCCTTATTTGTGGATTCATCCTAGAATGAACATGAGATTGTTCACCCAAGAATAGTCTAGCAAGGTGACCTATTGCCTTCTATCTAAAGGGATTTTTCTTATTAGATATCCTCAAATTCGAGGTGTAGGAAACCAAACCCTCTAAGAATGAAGGATTTAAAGAAATGCGGCTAGTTTAGATGAATGTGCAAAGTATTCTAAATGTGTTATATAATTAAGCTAAGAACCTAGATTAAGCATATTCATAATTAAACTAAATGAGATTAAGCTAGGAATATAAATGTGTACAAATATGTGAGCTAAGTGAGTATGAATTTCAACAACAATTCAATTCAACCTCTGCAATGAAGAATTATGAGCTTCTTAAATAGAATTCCTGGAATCCATCAATGAGTGAGATCAACTCGAATTGATAGTTAGGATTGAAGCAAAGATTCAGTTAAAATGGAAACTTCCTTGTGCAGGTGAAGTGAACTACTTTAGATTTGAGTATGATGAGCAATCAACTGAACTTGCCATGAGTGAGAGAGTAAGTTAACTGGATTGATTCTAATTTTGAGAAGTAGTTCACTCAAAGTTTCCATTTAGAACTAAAGAGAGGACTAGGAAAGATATTTAATTTAATAAAATGAGATATGATCTCATAAATACTTTTCTATTTAATTAAATAATTTTGTTTAATTAAATAAAATAAGCATATTTATTAAATTAAATAAATTTAATTCCTTAGTACATTAACCTTAGGGGATAATTTAATTCAATAAAGTATAAATACTTTAAATTAAATTAAATTTAAATCAAATAGGTTTAATGCAACTAATATGAGTAAGTACTTATAGGAATTAAATAAGTAGTGTGATTAATGTAGATTACGGTTTTCTATATTTGACAATTAAGTCAAGTAGCAATAATAAGAATGAAAATTGCCTAGGGACATAGGTCTTAGGATTGATTAAAATATACCAGAATTGGTGATCATGGTAATGAGCCAATTTTGGGGTATTACGTTTTTCCCCTCTTTGAATGAATGTGTGATTAGCACATTTGATTCAAAGAAAATTAGAAAGCATGATGGAAAGATCAAGAGATAAGATTGGTTTCAAAATTGATAATACGAAGACCAACTAAGAGGTTTTAAGGATCATCTCCAGAATGGAGCTTAATCCTAAGGAATCCAAGTAGAATACCTAGACACCCAAATTGATAAGCATTCTAAAGGTTTCCATCAGAATGAAGTTTAACCTTTAAGGATCCAGACAGAATGTCTAGATACCCAAATTGATAAGCATTTAAAAGATTATCTCTAGAACGGAGCTTAATCTTTAAGGATCTAGATAGAACACCTAGATACCTAAATTGAAAGCATTTAAAAGATTATCTCCAAAATGGAGCTTAACCTTTAAGGATCCAGATAGAACATCTAGATACCTAAAATTGATAAGAGATCAAGATTGAATTATGGGTCATAGAATCATCCCTAGAATGAGGCTTGATCCTTAGGAGTCAAGATTTAGATTGTCCCAATACCTATAATCAACTGATTGCCAGATGAAATAGATGAAAAAGATGCTAGAAGGAGGGAAACAAGATGCCCCTAGTGATAAGATGCCCCGAATGATGAGGATAGAGGATGGGCAAGAGATGCCCCAAGCAATAAGGATTCAATAATGTAATCATCATGCCCCCTCAGGATCAAAATCAAAAGATGACACACCAGAAATATGATGTAAAGCAATATATTGAGAGATAAAGAAGAAATCCAAGATTTTGGAGAATGCAGTAGAATGTAGAAGAAGTCAGAATGATTAGAAGCAAATTTTGAGTTGAGTTGAAGTGATTTGGAGGTCCAAAAGACCAATTTTGACCAAAAGTTGACCAAAATTGGCCATGGTTGACTTGAGTTGACTATTTCCAAAATGGATTTTGAAAATATGAAGAATTTTGAGTTGAAAGAATTCTAGGAATCAAAATATCAAAAAAAAATTGGACTATACAAGCATTCGATCGCATTGGTCCCAAAAGTTTAAAATGCATTTTTATGGCACTGAGGTGTGTCAAATTTTGAATTCAATCCCAAAAATGGGTTCAAAATGGTCAAATTAGCCAAGGGGGTGATTTTTGCGCAAATCATAGCACTTTAGAAAATTAGGTCAATGGCTATAAAAGGGCCCAAGGGTTCATTTTCAAATCATTTGTGCATTTTGTCTTTGGTGAATAGTAGCTCTGAGAGAAAGATGGCAATGAACATACGAGATCATTGTTTTGAGTGCTCCTAATGACATAGCCAACCGGCAGATTATGGACCTCTGGTGAGTCATCAATATCCTAGCTTCGTACTTTCATTTTCATGCATTTTGATGTCATTTATTGCATTTTTAGCATGTTTTTAGGAAGGTCAAATTAGTCTTCGTGTGAGACCGTCCTTTCTCACATGAAGACATTCTCTTCTCGTGGGAAGAAATAGGATCTGCTATTTCTTTGCATATGATGGTCAATTTTCTCGAATGGGAGATACCCGCCTCTCATGCAAAGAATGAGAAATTTCACTTAATCTTCACATGGAAGACTTTCATTCTTCACACGATGAAGAGATTTCTCGCATGAAGAAATGAAACTTTGCGCGAGATTTTGATATCTTCACACGAGATCTTGAGATCTTCGTGCGAGATCTTGAGATCTTCGCATGAGATCTTGAGATCTTCATGTGAGAATCTTTGATAGTAGAGTTAAAATTTTCATTTTCATTCATGAGATTTGCATTTTTGTCTGCATTGTTCTACCATTTTGACTTGGTACTGATCATTTTCTTTTCATTGTTGTTTGTGTGTGTGCAAGAGGTCTTTGACGACATGTCATTTAGATCACATTATCCACCATATGGAGATTTGTTTTGGAGTCTCGATGATGATAATAGGGCACATATTGCTCGATTAGGCTTATCTTCTCTATGTCAGATCCCAATAGTGCTAGTGAATCATGACCTACTCACAGCCTTGGTGGAGCGTTTCCATTCATAGATAAACACCTTTCATTTGCCAGTAGGGGAGATAAGTATTACCCCAGAGGACATATGGAGGATACTGAGGATCCCATTCCATGGAGCTTGTGTGATATATGATGTGGTACCCCAAGTAGGTATAGAGGCACTGTCTATTGTATTTGAGAGAGAGTTATAGAGGGGTCGAGCCATTAGTTGGGATGAGCTTGTGCACACCTATGGATAGACACATAGATTGGCATTAGTGCTGGCAATATTTTTGAGCTTCTTTTTAGTGCTAGACAGGGGGCAACATAGCTTAGAGTGTGGTTGGGGTTTCATTCTTCAATGAATGGTAGAGGCCCCTGAGATTTTTTGGTGGGGTCAGTGTATACTGGCCCATATGTTCCATAAGATGCACGAGATAGTCTTCCATGGGAAGAAGAGTATGGCAACAGGAGTCTACATCTTACAAATCTAGGCATGGGAGCATCTTCCTGTATGTAGGCCCATTCATGAGGAGGCTCGAGAGACTATGGATCCATATATCTGTAGGTATCGGGGTAACATTAGCCAAGTCTTTTTAGGTAAGACAGAGCATTGGTGGGCATGTCTCGATGACCTAGTCTCCATCATATGGTGACCCTAGTGAGAGACAAAGGATTGGGATAACACCCTGAGGGAGTTAGGCTAGATGTTTTGTTCAATATTAGGAAGCAAAAAATTCATCTTTAGGACATGCCAAGTTGAGATCATGAAAGTCTATACAAACCTTGATAGATTTATCATGCTTGGAAACTGGAACAATATTGGATATCCATTTAGCATAATCAATTGCATGGTTGAAGCCAGCTTTTAGAATTTTCTCCAGCTCCACTTTGACTAGCAATGCAACATGAGGATGCATTTTGCAAAGCTTCTATTTAACTAGTTTAATGCTTGGTGCTATAGACAAGTGATGCATGATAAGATCAGGATCTAGTCCTGGCATGTTAGAGTATGTCCAGACAAAATTTATTTTCTTTTCTTTGAAAAAAGCAATGAATCCTTCCTTTTCTTCAGGTGATAACGACTATGCTAGATGTATCATATGAGGATGTTCTTCTGTGCCCAGGTTTATTGGCTATGTTGGTTTTATCAACATTGATGATCTCTCCTAAAAGTAACTAGAAAGTACATCAAATATCTCATCCATGGGCACCTCAGAGAGGTTTTCACCCTTGGATATGTCTTTAATTTTTACTTTTTTGGTTTCGACACTGCCACAATGTGGTTTTCACCATCAGACCTTTTTTATTTTTTCTTTTTAATTGTATGACTAAGATATTTAATGTCAACCTTAGTCATGTTAACACTCTACTCATTGGTGGAAGATGTTACAAGTTCGATAGAATTTAGGTAACAAGTGAGAGCATAGTCATTCTAGAACATGGGGACTTCACTAGATGCATTAGGGTTCCAATCTATAAGCTCAAGATGTGTGAATGAGAGAGTAGTGGCTGGTTCAATTGCATTTATAGTATAGTCATTAAGTGCTTGGACTAGTAATTCAAGACCTACAGTGACCTCATCCATAGGTGTGTTCAAATGCCTCTGAGTATGAATGTTAGTAATTGATGACTCTAGGACACTAGTTGGATTAGACCCATGTGACCTTACCCTAGATGTTTCACCTGCTTCGATTTGATTTTCATAGGCATGTACTTGGTCAATGTCTTTATCAGTAGTCACTTGTGAAAGAGAGTCTAACTCATTTTCCTTAGAATCAGTGGTACATGGTGAGAGATTATAAAGCTCCCCAATAGTGATAGGGACATACTCACCATCATCCTCTAGGTTCTTACACAAATACTCAATGAAAAATGGCTAACTAGACTCTCCCTTTTCTAAATAATATTTGAGTTGCTCAGTATTGTCCTCAGAAGAGTCACTAGTATTATCTACAGTGCTAACATGTGGCACAAAGTCATCTGGCTCAACAACAAATTTAGTGAGATCATGAGGAATAGGATAAGGATAGGAATTATCATCATTAGATTCTTCCTCTTGAGTATTGGACTCAGCTTGTGACTCATTTTCCGATGAACTCTCAGGTGTTGGTATGAATTTATTTGGTCCCAAATGGAAAGGAACCTTCTTAAATCCTAGGCTAGTTGTATCACTATTGCTTTGAGATGTTGCTTTGATAGGATCAATTAGGCCATTGTTATTACACCCAATAGGGCCAATTCCCTTGTACCCAAAATGCTTCATAAGCCTAAGACCAGGCCCATATTTCTTAGGAGTGATTTCTTGAGCTTGCTCTGTTAGGTCCACTGGAGCCTCTTCTCTATAAATCCATGCTGCAATGGCTCTATTTTCACTTTCATCCTCTGAGTGCACTATAGCATTGACAAAAGTACCATTATACTTGGTCTGGGGTGTCAGCACATAATGACGAGGAGATTCTGGAAGAGATGTCAATGACAGCACTAGTTCAATGTGATACTCTCCCATGCCAGTTTCTTTTAGTTTGAATGACTGCTCAATTTGTTTCAGCTTATTTTCATGATAATCAATGGATTCATGGTTAGCAGGGATGAAAGTTTTAGCAGACATGAGCATATTGTAGGTATAGCTAGTAGTGGCAGGAATAGTAACTTCGGAGCCATGAAATGGGAACTTGATGCATTGGTGGTATATGGATGGCACAGTGTGCATCTCATGTATCCATGGCCATCCTAATAGAATATTGTAAGCCAATGGAATGTTAAGCACCTAACAGGTGACATCCCTTTCTACAGGACTGACGTGAATGGGTAAAACCATAAGACCTAGAGACTTTAATTCTACTTTGTCATATGCTTTGATTGTGATCTTACATCGAGGGTCAATACAGTCCTTAGAATAATTCAATTATCTAAGGAGAGCAGTAGAGATAATATTCAAATTAGCACTATTATCGATGAGTACCTAATGAACACTTGTCTGACAGATCATAACCTCGATGTGTAGTAGTTGATTTTGTGGGTGACTCAGCGAGTTATCATCCTACTTGGAGAAGGTCATAAGATAAGGCAACGTCAGGTGACCTACCATGGATTAAAATTTCTCAAGATCAAGATCTTGAGGAACATTTGCCTCAGCGAGGGCTTTGTCCAGAATCTACCTGTGAGCAGGTGAGATTTTAAGTAGCTCAAATATGGAAATCTGAGCATTAGTTCATTTCAATTGATCGAGAACACTATAACTAGTTGATGTTGAGTTTGTTGTGGGTTTTGTACCTTTTCTTGATGGACCAGTAAGGGCTTTATCTTTGTGTTGTTCAAGATCAAAAGTAGGAGATGCAGGGCCTTTGAGCATCAACTTGGCATAAGAGCAAGTGACAACATTAGCACAGTGTTGCGAGGGTGTATTATCCATTGTGTTGAGAGTAGGGCCCCTCAAGACAAATGGTGTCTTGGGTTTGTCGTTATCTTGTTTTCCCTTAATGGTAAAAACATCATAGTATTCAGAATCCACAAGTTCAACCATGTTGATCACATTGTCATCATTGGAATATGCATAGTTGACCTTATTTTTGGGTTGTGGTTTCAAAGTCTCTCCTTTTTCATAAGCTGGGAAAGGTTCTTTGAACACCTCGTGATCCAAGTTTTTGTTATGTCCATCTACCACAAGATCACCAGCATCAATCATGTCCTAGACTTTATGGCACAAGTTTATGTAGTTACTAGTTTTGTGTCCCTTATTTTGGTGATACTCATAGAATGAGGTCTCATTCCACCATGGTGGACGTGGTTGTGGATCATAGGGACAAGGATTGTCCATTGGTGAAATAAGCTTATGTTGTAGCAATGTTTTGTAAACCACATCCAAAGGTTCTCCCAAGGGTGTATACTCTCACTTGGGGCATGTTACCCATGAGTTTCTTGGTTTGTTCCTAGATGTCTTGTTGTTAGGAGGAGGTTTTTCAATGTTTTTGGCCACTTTGAGGCCATCTATGAGATTAAATGTTGCTTTAGCAAGTTTGGGTGTGACATTGTCAAGGACTCCATCATGTACAATATCTTAGTTCTTGTTGACATGTTTGGTTTTATCCCTATTGGAAGTGAAACCTTGTTTTATGTCCCTTTGAAGAGCGAGTTCACCTTTCTTGACCATAAATTCCTCATTATGGATAGCTTGCATGATCATGTCTTCAAAGGTACGTAGACCTTGAAGTTGGACTCTATATCTGAAATCAGGTAGGAGGTTATCAGTGAAAATATCAAGCTTCTCTATTTCTAGAATTTTGCAAGAATATTTAGTGTACAATTATCTCCACCATTGGATGAATGTGAGAAAAGGTT
Organism: Cupressus sempervirens; assembly: GCA_028749045.1. NCBI lineage: Eukaryota > Viridiplantae > Streptophyta > Pinopsida > Cupressales > Cupressaceae > Cupressus > Cupressus sempervirens. The sequence continues at coordinate 842,729,164 of CM053786.1, read as the reverse complement.
CTCCAACTTTCTGTTTAAGGTTGCATAAATCTCAAATGTTGATAGGATTTTGAATGTTATGAGAATACTGCTGAACAAATAGATTGGCAATTTCATCAAACATCTTAATACTAGGAGGTAAATGTGAAAACCACTCTAAAGCCTGACCACCCAGGCTTCTAGGGAATAAATGCATGAGGTATGTTTGATCATGTATAAACTCCATAGAAAAAGCACCAAATTCTCACAAGTGATCTTGGGGATTAGTAGTACCAAAGTACTTATTGTACTTGGGTAACTCTACGCCTCATGGGAAAGGCAACATGTTTATGCTTTTGTCAAATGGAAATGGGCAAAGAGCATCCAATGTATATGTTTTTGTGGGTTTCTCTTTCTCATGCATCATCTGAGCCAATTGTTTTTGCATAATTTTCAATTGCTCTTGGTGTTTGGAAGTCTCAGTTTCTTCTTCAGGCGTGATAATAGTTTCCACATTGAAATGAGAGGGCAACTTTGCTCCCTTTTGGGAAAGTTTGAGAAAATACTTTTCTTTCTCTTCGTTGAGTAGGATTCCCATGACCTTTTGAAATTTTTTCTCTTTGACATTTTTTTATGTGTTCAGGGAGAATTTCCACCTCTTCCTATTCCTCATCGGTGTCATGGTCTTTCTCTTTCTCTTCATCATTTCTAGGTGGTTCTTGATGTTAACTATGACTACCATGTTCAGGTTCACAATTAGTCATTGTAGGCATGTGTTTAGTTTCAGTGCGTTGTATTTTGAAAGTGTTAGAATTCTTTAGAATAACTGAGAGGGGGGCTGAATCAATTATTCAAGGTCCAAATGCCCTATTAATACATTTTACTACTTTTTATGAATCCATACACTTTTCATCCATCCAAACTTTTAAATCAACCATATTAGCAAGTTACAGTAAATCAACATGCAAAGATAAAACATGCAAGATCAACACATGACACAATGATTTACGTCGAAAGCCAATTTGGGAAAAACCACCAGTAACATGCTACTTGATTCTCACTCTTTTGAAGTGATGCCCTATTAAAAGCTTTCCCTTTTAAAGGCTTACAACAAACTGTTAAATGTGACCTTGTTAGAGGATTTCACCAAACTGTTAGGAATGGGCCTGGTTAAAGGGCTTTAGAACATTCACTTGGAATGTCACCCTGTTAAAGGATTTATCTCATGGCTATTAAACCAACCTAAGTCCATAGGATTTAAACTTTACTATTATAATTGCTAGAAAGTAACGATAATGATCTTTTGATCTGATATAACTTACAACATACTTTGCAGATTTCAGATCACACTTTCAATTCAATCCTAATGCTTGGCTTCAAACACTTCAGCTCTGACTGCTTGACTTCTTCTCAAGCTTCATCTCCTTGATTCATCTAACTCATTGTACCAATGCATCCATATCAGGGGTCTTCTTACTGAAACAGAGTCTCTATGCTCTCTTATCTCCTTAGCACCTCCTTCAGCATTTCATGCTTTCATGCTTGACTGCCTCTCTCTCTCTCTTTTATTAACTTATGACTCCTTAAATAGAAATCTGATTTGTCTTTGCCGCTCATTTCTCCCTTTCCAATTTTAGGGTTTCGAATGGATTAGGTAGGATACAATCTATCTACCTCATATCTTGTTCTTATCTTCAAACTTCATCAATTGTATTCTTAAAAATGTTTTACATGGTGATCTGTGCCACCAACTCATCATTCTTATCTTTCATTTTAATTCACAAACTTCTAGATAACAACCTTGTCGGCTTAGATCTGGCGAATGTTCAATTTTCAAAATAATGCAGCACCTCGGCATTATTGATTTACTAGTGTTCAGCATCTCTATGTTACTCGGCACTATTGGTTTTACTGGTGCTCAGCATCTCTGTGTTACTCAGCACCTATCTCTGCTCGGCACTCGATATCACTCAACACTTGAACTTGCTTGGCTTACTTAGCACTTGAACTTGCTCGACACTTGAACTTGCTCGGCACCTATCTCTCTAATGAACTTAGTTGAGCTTTACAGATGTCTTAGCTAAAACCTTACATTTTTGATATGTTTCAATGTGCCAATTCTCTACGTCTTATAGTATGTCATCAACACACTTTTTCATCAATGGCTTAGCTGATCCTTGTACTTCATCAGAACATCATAACTTCAACCTTTCTCTAGGTGTTCTATTTACATCTTATTGATTGCCTCCTCCTTGACAATCAACTAATTGATAGTATTTGGATCACTAAAGTAATTGTCATTCCTGTAAGTAGCAAGTTTGACATCAATGACAAAACAATGATTGAGAACATTCTTTACCATTTCCATATATCATTCCAATAACTTTTCTTATGATCATTTCAATCATTTTCAAAAATCTCCCTCTTTGGCATTGATGAAAAACCAAACTGATCAATTGATCAACTTAGTTACCACCAAGATTATATGTGTTGTCTGCTATATTTCTTTGTTGCTGCATCTTTTACTACTGATATCATATATCTCCCTCTTTCATATATATTGATTAGGTTTCTGCACATTTCTCCCTCTTTGACATAAATGCGAAAGATGTAGCATCTTTATAATGCAAAATATGAGCTTTGGCTTCTTGTTGTTTTATGCCTCTATCACCATGCTTGTGACTGATTTGGAGTTTCTGCTCTACTATCATCCTCTGCATCACTCTTCTAATATTTCAATGATTCATTACTAGTGATGCAGGGTAGTTTCCTTGTTGCTTTAAACTACTTGAGTTAGGGGTATTACCCCCAACTTGCCTCTAAGATATTCATAAGCATCCTTTGGCAATGGTTTGGTGAAGATATCTGTAGTTTGTTCCATTGTGTGAATGTATTCCAACTTTACTTGTTTGTCTTCTACCAATTCTCTAACATAATGATACTTGATTGTGATGTGCTTGGTTTTTGCATGCATTACTAGATTTTTAGATATGTTTATAGCACTTGTGTTATCACAATACAATATCATAGGTTTTGTTACCTCTTCTTTCATTCCTTCTAATAGATGTGTGAGCCACACAATGTTTGTGCAATTGACTTCTGCTACCACATATTCTAACTCTGCAGTGGACTGAGATGTGCATGTTTGTTTCTTGCTAGTCCAGGTAACTAGCCTTTTTCCTAGAAATAATGCACCTCCACTTGTGCTTTTTCTATCATCAATGTTTCCTCCTCAATCTGCATCTGTATATGCATTGAGCTCAAATTTTCCATTCTTTTTGTAGTATAGAACAAAGTTATCAGTTCTTTTAAGATATCTCATTATCCTTTTTACTTCTATGAGATGATTTTCTTTAGGATTAGCAGAGAATCTAGCCACTATTCCAACTACTAATACTATGTCTGGTCTACTATGTACAACATATTGTAGTTTTTCAATCATGGATATGTACATTGTTTGATTGACTTTAGTTGATTCATCATTTTTGGACAGCTTATTTCCTATTGCCATTGGTGTGCTGACCGATTTGGACTCCTCTAATCCGAATGTTTTAAGAATCTCTTTGATGTATTTTGATTGTGTCACAAATATACCATGTTTGAGTTGATGTACTTGCAATCCAACAAAGAATTTGATTTCTCCAAACATAGACATCTCAAATTCATGTTTCATTTTGTCATCAAAGCCTTTACAAAGCACTTCGTTTCCACCAAACACTATGTCATCCATAAATATTTTAGATACAATAATGTCTTTACCTTCTTCTACTTTGATGTACATGTTGTTGTTATCATCAGTTCTTTCAAATCCAATTTGTACTAGATACTTGTGAAGTCTCTCATACCATGCTCTAGGTGCTTGTTTCAAACCATAGAGTTCTTTATGTAGCCTACACACCATATCCCTATTGTTTTCATCAACAAATCCTTCTGGTTGTTCAATGTAGACTTCTTCTTCTAGTATACCATTTAAGAAAGCAGATTTTACATCCATCTGATAGACTTTAAAATCTTTATATGCAGCATATGCAAGTAAAGTTCTTACTCCTTCCATTCTAGCAATAGGGGCAAATGTTTCCCCATAGTCTATTCCTTCTTCTTGAGCATAACCCTTGCATACTAGTCTAGCTTTGTTTTTGGTAATCTCACCATTCTCATCCAGCTTGTTTCTAAATACCCACTTGGTGTCAATCACATTCTTGTCAGTTGGTCTAGGAACCAAACTCCAAGTTTTGTTTTTCTTTATTTGATCAATTTCTTCTTCCAAAGCTTTACACCAATTATCATCTTGTAATGCACCATATACTGTCTTGGGTTCAAATTTTCTGATCTGACATGATTCATGTCTTAGTCTATTCCTTGTCATTGGTCTTGCATCTTTGTCACCAATTATCTATTCAGCAAGGTGATGTCTTTTTACATATTTGGATAATCTTGGCTCTATCCTTGTTTCCATGTTTGATCTTTCAGATTTAGGATCACTATGCACTTTGTTTTCAAGTTTTTCTTCATCATGTGTACTATCTTCAAAATTAGATTGTGCATTTTCTTCATTCTGCAACTCGGCTTCTGAATGCAACTCAGCATTCATTGGTTGTGACTCAGCTGAAATTGATACTTGTTGTTGATTTTCAATTTGATTGACATCATCCTCATCAACAGTCATTCCTTCATAAGAATACATAAAAGTTTTGTACTCTTCCATTTTCTTTGGTACTTCAGCTTGGACTTTTGTGTGCTCATCAAAATTTACATTTGTACTTTCCACAATTTTATTAGTGTTAATATTCAAACACTTGTATGCCTTACTTTTAGTGGAATAACCAAGGAATATGCCTTCATCACTTTTTGCATCAAATTTTCCATTTCTAGCATCTTTAAGGTAAAACATTTACAACCAAACACTTTGAAATGTTTTACATTGGGTGAGTGGCCATACCATAATTCAAAAGGTGTAGTATGTGTACCTTTCTTGACTTGCACTCAGTTCAATGTATGTACAGCTTCACTTACAACTTCTCTCTAGTATTTTAGAGCAATAGTCTTTTCCATCATTAGTGTTCTGGCACAATCAATCATAGATCTATTTCTTCTTTCAGCAATTCCATTCTGTGGGGGAGTTCTAGGAGCTGATGTTTGTCTTTTGATTGCTTTATCATTACAGAATATCTCGAATTCATTTGATGTGAATTCACCACCTCTGTCTGATCTTAGGCATTTCAAGCTTTTTTCTGTTTCCTTTTCAACTCTAGCCACATACCACTTAAACATTTGAAAAGCATCAAATTTTTGTTTTAAAAACATAACCATCATCATCCTGGAATAGTCATCAAAAAACAACATTATGTATTTATCACCTCTATAGCTTTGTACTTCCATTGGACCACATAAGTCAGTATGAACTAATTCAAGTACTTCTTTAGATGTATAATATTTTCTTTTGAAACTTGACTTAGTCATCTTTCCTAGCTGACATTGTTTGCACATGATATTATCAGGCTTTTTCAATTTTGGTAAACCTCTGACTTTCTTCATTTTACTAATGTTGACCAGATTGTCAAAGTTGGTATGACATAATCTTCTATGCCACAACCATTCATCATCAAATTTTGCAATAAAACAAGAAACATCATCCATATCAAGGTAAAATAGATTACTCCTTATTTGATCTCTTTTTCCTATCAGTTTACCATCAGTATCATAGATTTTTGCAGTTTTGTTTCCAAATTCCACTTTGCATCCTATATTGCCTAACTGTGAGACACTCAGCAAATTGTTTTTTAATCCTTCAACATAGTATGCATTATCACATGAAATTTGTTCTGTGAGCTTAATAGAACCTTTTCCTTTGATTTGACATGGAGCATCATTACCAAATCTAACAGTATTTCCATCATACTGAGTAAAGTTAACAAACTTACTTTTGTCTCCTGTCATGTGATGTGAGCATCCACTATCTATGATCCACCTGTCATTCTTGTTCATATATGTTACCAATTTTGTGGGCTCTTCTTCATCAAATTGATCCTTCATGGCTACATAAACAACTTCATCATCATTATCATCAGAATTTTTTTCAACAATGTAACACTTCTTACCTTTTTCTTTGTAATCTCTCTTGTCATCATCTCTTCAAAAAAAAATTTTGTTGCCTTCCTTGTAATCCTTTTTCTTTGGATACCTAGTAGCAATATGACCTACTTCTTTGCAATTGAAACAAATGATAGGCATCTTGCCTTTGAATTTTCCTTTACCTCTGTGAAATCTTCTAGTAAGAAATGCTTCCAATTGTTCTACATCTTCCTCATCAGTGCTACTGTCACTGGATACATACTTTATTTTTCTTCTTTTCTTTGATTTCACCTATTCAGCATCTTTTAGTGATAACTTGGCCTTAAAGCCAGATTCAACATTCTCTGGTCTGTAGTTGTCAAAATTAGATAACTCAAATGCAGTGAGTCTACCTATTATTCCTTCAAAACTTAGATTGTTTCTTGGTATACATCTTAGCTCTTGTATTACTGATACTTTAATAGCATAGATAGGAAGCAAGGTTCTTAAGAACTTACTATTAATATTATCTTCATCCAATTGACCATTCAAGCATCTTATTGCACTTACCACTTCCTTTATTCTTGCACCATACTGAGCAACATTCTCATTTTCCTCCATTTTCATGTCATCAAACTTTCCTCTAAGACTTTATCTTTTTGCTCTTTGTACATTTTGATCTCCTCCATAGATGTCTAATAGGGCTTTCCACATTTTGAATGTAGTATCACATCCTTTGAGATCATCAAATTCAGCATAGCTGAGTGCAGAGGCAATTTCTAGCATTGTCTAATTGTGTTGCTTGTTTTTCATATCTTCTACAATAGGAGCACCTATTGGATCTACATGTTCAGTGACAATTGAATTTTGGGCATAATCTCCTATTGATCCAAGATGTAGCTTCATCAAGCTTTTCCATGCAACAAAGTTGTCTTTATTGAGCTTGGGAACTTCTTTCTTAGGCATTTTGATCTTTTCTGCTTATAGTTCAGGTTTAAACTAAGTCAGCAACTAGGCTCTGATACTAATTGTTAGAATTCTTTAGAATAACTAAGATGGGGGGTGAATTAGTTATTCAAGGTCCAAATGCCCTATTAATACATTTTCACTACTTTTTATGAATCCATACACTTTTCATCCATCCAAACTTTTAAATCAACCATATTAGCAAGTTACAGTAAATCAACATGCAAAGATAAAACATGCAAGATCAACACATGACACAATGATTTACATGGAAACCTAATTTGGGAAAAACCACTAGTAACATGCTACTTTATTCTCACTCTTCTCAAGTGATGCCCTATTAAAAGCTTGCCCTGTTAAAGGCTTACAAAACACTGTTAAATGTGACCTTGTTAGAGGATTTCACCAAACTATTAGGAATGGGCTTGGTTAAAGGACTTTAGAACTTCACTTGGAATGTCACCCTGTTAAAGGATTTATCTCATGGCTATTAAACCAACCTAAGTCCATAGGATTTAAACTTTACTGTTACAATTGCTAGAAAGTAACGATAATGATCGTTTGATCTAATATAACTTACAACATACTTTGCATATTTTAGATCACACTTTCAATTCAATCCTAATGCCTAGCTTCAAACACTTCAGCTCTGACTACTTGACTTCTTCTCAAGCTTTGTCTCCTTGAGTCTTCTAACTCATTATACCAATGCATCCATATCAGGGGTCTTCTTACTAAAATAGAGTCTCTATGCTCTCTTATCTCCTTAGCACCTCCTTCAGCATTTCATGCTTTCATGCTTGACTACCTCTCTCTCTCTCTCTCTTTTATTAACTTATGACTCCTTAAATAGAAATATGATTTTCCTTTGCCACTCATTTCTCCCTTTCCAATTTTAGGGTTTTGAATAGATTAGGTAGGATACAATGTATCTACCTCATATCTTGTTCTTATCTTCAAACATCGTCAGTTGTATTATTAAAAATGTTTTACATGGTGTTCTGTGCCACTAGCTCATCATTCTCATCTTCCATTTTAATTCGCAAACTTCTAGATAACAACCTTGTCGACTTAGATCTGACAAATCTTCAATTTTCAAAATAATGCAACAACTCAGCATTATTGATTTACTGGTGTTTGACATCTCTGTGTTACTCGGCACTATTGATTTTACTGGTGTTGGGCATCTTTGTGTTACTCGGCACTTGAACTTTACTCGACACTTGAACTTTCTCAGCACCTATCTCTCTAATGAACTTAGTTGAGCTTTACAAATGTCTTAGCTAAAACCTTACATTTTTTATATGTTTCAATGTGCCAATTCTCTATGTCTTATAGTATGTCATCAACACACTTTTTCATCAATGGCTTAGCTGATCCTTGTACTTCATTACAACATCATAACTTCAACCTTTCTCTAGGTGTTCTAGCTACATCTTATTGATTGCTTCCTCCTTGACAATCAACTAATTGATAGTATTTGGATCACTAAAGCAATTGTCATTCCTGCATGTAGCAAGTTTGACATCAATGACAAAACAATGATTGAGAACATTCTTTACCATTTCCATATATCATTCCAACAATTTTTCTTATGATCATTTCAATCATTTCCAACAGAACGGTCCTTTGAAAAAAGAGTCAAACATCATGTTTGGTGATATAGGACCTCTACCTATCTTAGTATCCTCTTGATACAAAGGATTCCTAATTTGTTGTAGGTTTATGGAAAATGTTTGTTGAATTCGAGGTGACCTGATAGGTGAGGGAGATTGTGAAGATGCCTCACTAGCCAAACTGGATACAGATTGTGTAATGAAAGGTAAGCAACCTCTACCATGATTATGACCCCTAACATGACCTCACCTAAGTCTTAGAGGAAAAAACACATTGCCACTCCTGGTTGCAACAGTCATAGACAAGGACAAGAAGCAAGAACCTAGATAAGGACTACACTAAGACTGAGTCTCAATAAGATAAGACAAGAATGTTGTATACTAAGGCATGAGTAGTCTAATTTGAAGGCTAGAATAGCCAAAGGTTATGACTATTGTAACATAGAGTATGACAAGCATTAAGGAACAAGAATCCAAAGAAGTAAAAGATAAGACTAGTCAAAATGCAGATCACAAATCTTTGGTTAAGTTAAATGCTCCTATTCAGGACTATGTACAGATAAAAAAGGACAAATTGATGTAGGAAACTGACTAGATGGAGATCACAGATTGGTCAAACAAACTGATTTGATAGTTTTAGAGCAGGATTTTGTGTGAAACTTTTTCTGAGCCACACGAAGAAGTTCACTAGGCTACGCAAAGACTCATGACAGTAATCTAATTTTGCACGAAGACTTTTTGTGGCTCACACAAAGAAGTGGTAGGACAACTAAGATAGTGGCAAGATCTCATGTGGGTATACACAAGATCTCATGTGAAGACCTAGACTAGCTCGAGCAAAAAGATGAATTCTCACATGAGAAAGTACAAGTCTATGCATGAAAATCAGGACCAAATTAACAACATTGAATTTTGAAGAGATTTTTTGACTATTTGGACATATTAGACAGATTTTTCAGAGAAATTTGATTGGATAGACAATGAGGTTAACTCAGTAAGACATTTGGACAATGTTTCAGGATTCAACCAAGGTAATGTGTTTGAACAAGATAGTGGGAAGCAAGCTGTAGTTGAAAATAGTCCTACTGAGGGAAAAGCAACTTAATAGGATAGGGGAGTCTTGACCTTTGTTTGTTGTAGATAGTTTTGGACTTGTTTATGATTCGAGAACAAACACGCTTTTACCCCTAAAAACAAAAATTGGTAGAGAAGGAAAAACCTTTGTCCCACATCTTATGCGCATGCATGTACTCACACATCCATGTCACCCCCATAGAGGGTGCCCATGTTTTTGGTATATTCAAAGGACTCAATAGTATATGTTGAATGAGCACCCTTGTGGTAGGGGACGAACATGTATACCACCTTCAAACATCTAGTAGCATGTCTATGGTGAGTTCTACAAAAGAGATTCTTCTCCCTCCTTGCACAAAGATTATATCTCCTTTTAGAGGTGAATCGGGTGGCTTCTAACTACAAGGTTTTTACTTGGCTTCCATACATATTAATTCCTAGTGGCTCCCCTAGTAGATTTGAGACTAGCAACCCACACTAGCATCTAAAAGTGCACACTACTTGCTTAGTAAGCTAGGGGCTGGCACTGACCAATGCACAGATAGAGTTTTCCCTTGATATGTGATATCAAGAATCAAGGGAAAGAAATTAATCTGGCTTTGGAGTCTTTCTCTCTATAAAGCATCTTGATTATAGTGAGTTGGAATCTCTGGATAAAGGAGTGTGCTCACTTGGGTTGTTCTCAGAGGTTGGATCACTCTGGCAGGCCCTTTAAAGGATTAACTTGGACTGCTAGTTTGATCGCAAAGGTCAAAATTTTTTATTTCCCCAAAGGGGAAAGAGCATACTCCTCTACCTTACTTTTTCACCCAAACACACAAAACAAGTTGATTTACTGACTTAGCTTAATCAATCCAGACTTGTCCTTTCTCAAGATTCTGATTCCCTAAAAGGAAACCATCATCTCTTCATAGAAAAGGACCCATACTAGAGAACCACTAAGTTGCTTTCCTTCTTCAAAATGTCATCTTTTAGAAGTGTCTAGGTTTTTGATTCACCCTTAGCCATGACCTCCAAGTAGTGAAGAGAATAATTCCTTATTCTTCTGTCTTGTACCCTAGGAAGTTCACAAGCCCCTAATTAATTTGATATCAATTAGATTCAACCTCTGTAATGAGGAATTATGAACTTCTTAAATAGAATTTCTGGAATCCATCAATGAGTGAGATCAACTCAGATCGACAGTCAGGATTGAAGCAAAGATTTAGTTAAGATGGAAACTTCCTTGTGTAGGTGAAGTGAACTATTTTAGATCTGAGTGTGATGAGTAGTCAACTAAACTTTCCATGAGTGAGAAAGTAAGTGTAGTTCACTTGAAGTTTCCATTTAGAACCGAAGAGAGGACTAGGAAAGATATTTAATTTAATAAAATGAGATACAATCTCATAAATACTTTTTTATTTAATTAAATAATTTCATTTTAATTAATTAGGAATGACTTCCTATTTAATTAAATAATTTCTTCTAATTAAATAAAATAAGCATATTTATTAAATTAAATAAATTTAATTCCTTAGTACATTAGCCTTAGGAGATAATTTAATTCAATAAAGTATAAATACTTTAAATTAAATTAAATTTAAATTAAATAGGTTTGATGTGACTAATATGAGTAAGTTCTTATAGGAATTAAATAAGTAGTATGATTAATGCAGATTAGGGTTTTCTATATCTAACAATTAAGTCAAGTAGCAACAATAAGAATGAAAATTGCCTAGGGACATAGGACTTAGGATTGATTGAAATAGACTAGAATTGGTGATCATGGTAATGAACCAATTTTGGGGTATTACAATTAAGACTACCATAAATAATGCTCCAATCAATAGGACTCTAGACTACTCAAAAACAATGCACATATTCTCTTTTGCATCTTTCCATACTATAGCTGCAATCCTATTGCAAAAGAACAAGGAAGGATATGAACAACAATTACATTTTTCATTAAGTCATTACAGCCTGTTGAACTGAAATATGAGATAAATGAAATACAAGCATATGCTTTAGTAAAGGCTATTAAGGCCTTTATATGTTACTTGGTAGATGCCATTATTATTGCATTTGTACCCAGTGCAGCTATAAAGGACATTTTTTCTCAACAAGAAGTATTAGGTAGAAGATGCAAGTGGATTAACAAGATCCAAGAATTTAACATTGAAATACAAATAACTAAATTGGTAGGAGGTCAAGGTTTGACTAAACTAATGGCTCAATCTAATCTAGATGCTAATAAGATAAATATGGTGGTTGATGACCTCAGATTTGATTTATGTGACATGGATCACTATGAGTGGTATACTAATGTTATCTATTATTTACAACACATGGAAGCTCCATCTCATTTGACTAAAAATGAGAGGAGGAACATTAAATTACAAGCTACCAGGTACATAATTGTCAAGGGTAGTCTACGGTGGAGAAATTTTGAAGGAGTGTTACTGAAGTGTGTTGATCAAGAAAAAGAAAAAGAAATCTTGAATGAAATGCATGCTAGATTCTGTGGAGGACATTATATGGCCAAGACTACTACACACAAGGTAATGAGAGCTAGATTTTGGTGGTCATCCCTTTTTAAGGATGCTCAAATCATGGTTAGAAAATGTGATGCCTATCAAAGGTTTGCTAGAAAATTGAAGTTCTCAGGTAATATCCCATTACAATCAGTTGAGGTTTAAGTACCATTTTAGCAATAGATTATAGATTTCATAGGTGAGATCTCTCCTAAATCTAGCACTATCTATTCTTAGATATTAGTTGCTACTAATTATTTCGCAAAGTGGGTAGAAGATAATATCATTTCCAGATTTGGTTGTCCTCAGAGAATTGTAACAGATAATGCAATGTGCTTTAGGTCTGAGGAATTCATAAAATTATATGACAAGTATGGAATTACTAGATCACAATCTTCCCCATATCATCCACAAGGAAATGGAAAAGTTGAATCCACAAATAAAAGCTTGTTAAAAGTCATCAAGAGGACCTTAGATGATAACAAGAAGGCTTGGGATTCTAAATTGCAACTAGCAATATGGGCTGATAGAGTAACTATGGAGAAAGCTATTGCAGTAGCCCCATTTGGTCCGATATATGGAATTCAGGCAAGACTACCTTAGAATAACTTGGTAGGAATTTACACTTACATCCAGTTGTATGATGAAAATATTTTAGATGACATGCAAGAAAGGTTGGATTAGCTTGTAGAACTAGCAGAAACTAGAAGAGAAGCATCTCTAAAAAACCAAAAGTTGCAACTACAAGTCAAGAAATTATATGATAAAAGGACAATAAGAAAAAAAATTGAAGATGGAGATTTAGTCCTTATGTGGAATGCTAGAATTGAGGATAAAGGAAAACATGGTAAATTTGATCCTATCTGGTTAGGTCGCTATTTGATTGAACATACCTGGAGAGAAGACTCTTACATTGTAAAAGATTTGGCAGACAACATTCTTGAACTGCCAGTTCATGGACAGTTCTTGAAGAGGTATTTTTCCTAAAAAAATACTTGTTTTTCCATGAACAATAGTCTAGGATTTATTTGTACATTTGTAAATCCTTTGGTCTACATATAGTTTCCTATATATTTTTGTTTCCCTATGGTTGTTGCTTTCTTAGAGTTGTCAATTTTTAGGGTTTTTCTACTTTTTGGTTTGCTTCTCCTAGAATTTTTGAGCCCTCATTTGAATTCAAAGAATTCAATGTCCCCAAACAAAGCCACTACTGGTTTGATGTTTTGCATGATAAAACTTTCCCCAATCAAGGTACAAAAATTAGAATTAAGTCCTTTGTTGGTGACTAGGGTTTTTGGTTTTTGGTCTTGCAAATTTTTTAGCCTTTGAAAACCTTAGTTAAGCCCTATGTATTGTTCCTTTTTAATTTATGTGGGCACAAAACCTTTTAAAATAGGAATATTATGTGTCCCATTCCAATCTTTCACACCCCCAAGTGACCTATTTTCCCTTTATTTCACACTGTCCGATCCTTGTAAGATCTATGGTAGTCACATTGTCACTATTGAAAGATGTAAGTGTTTTAGCCTACATGACATAGTGACTATTGCAAAATTGAGAGGCGGTATCATGAAATGGAGTTGTGGTGTCCAAAAAGTGCATTACATTATAAGTGTTCAATCATGTTTTTTTTGTTAGAGCTAATAGAACTAGAAAAGGAACTGAAACAATGAAGTGCAAAAGGTGTCAATAGAATTCAAATTTTCTAATTAGTCACCATATCACTATCAGAAAAATTTCAAACCTTGCTAGTAGCAACATGGTGCCTTAATTAGAAACACAAATGATGGTAGCTTTTAATTTTCTCGGAGACCATAAAATCTCTCAAGTGGCATGATGGATGTGTGATTTTATTGTTCTGTTGGAAGCACTAATTAGGATAATTTTGATTTGAGAGGTATTTATCTTTCCAACACTAAATTTTAACATGACACACAACCTTTGGACATGGTAGCATCTAGTTAGATACATGTCCTACACCAGAAAAATTGAGAACACCATAGGTTGCTATGTTACGATTGGAAAAACTTTGTTCCTCACTGTTAGCGACATAGTGCCTAGCTGAAAATTGAGCATGTGGTGGAACCTAAGCCATGAGGTGATATAGTAAGGATTAAAGTATTAATTTATGAGCTAATTGGACAATATGTTCTCATGTTAGTAGTAACTTGAACCCATGCTCTAGTTAGAGACCACGTGAAGAATTATGATCGTTAGATTAAGATGAGATCAATGATAGTTGCCTTGTCACTATAAAAATATGTCCACTACTTACTCTATTTGAGATAGTGACTGGGGACCCACCATAGTGTATGTACATCATGCAGTTTCCTAGCCATTAGATCAAGCCTAGATCTATGGCTGTCATTGTGTCGCCATGATAAGTTGCTCAAATTTTATGTATAGCAACCTAGCGAATAAAGAGGGACCTACCACTCTAGTAATAAAAATATAGTAAAATTCTTTCCATCAAATTAAGATCAAATTGAGGGTTGTCACTTCCTCGCTATGGAAATATGCTCACTCTTTATGTATAGTGAGGTAGCCACTCAATGACATGTGTCCTCAAAATTCAGCAGGTCTAGTTTGAAGTGCCAATAATGAAGGAAAGGTGCAGGTGGTGAAATCTCATTGGGTTGACTACCAACATGTCAAGTAGAATGTGAGTCACCTCTGCTTGCATTCCTAGATCATAGGATTTTTCAAAGATCAACAGTGTAAATTTGAATGTAGAAGGTGGTGCCACTCTATGCATTTATGAGGAATGAAAGCTTCACATGCAAGAAAAAATAGAGTATATTATAGGAGATTTCACCATTTCCATCTCATGTAAACTAATATTTCAAGCTTTTTTAAGTAGAAGCCATTACTGATAAATATTGTGTTAAGCCTGACAAAAGTGTGAAGTAGTTTCCCATTGTTCGTGAGCTATTGCAAAACTATAGAGAAGAACAAGCAAGAGAAGCAAGTACTTAAATACTATAACCCCTATAGCATTTTAGTTTTTGTGAATTATAGTCAAGATGCCTCCAAAGAAAGTGTTTTCTAGTCAAGAGAATTATTTGGATAGGAATATCCACAATGACCTACTTGAATTGCTCCCTGACTCCACTATTGAGATTGTACAAGTTAAGAAACTAAATTCTTTAAACCCTAGGCTGAGAATTAGAGATGGATTATATGATAAAGGGAATTGGGTTTGGGATACTAACACTTAGACTAGTTTGGATTTATTTAAGAAATGGTTTTCAGAGAGGAATTTTCTTTCTATGCATGCAAATATTTGGAACTTTCATTTAGGCAAATTAGTTGTTCCCAGTGTCTTTATGGATTATGACCTCCTTGAGGCTATGGCAAAAAACTATGACCAAGTAATTAGAGTAGTGAGGAGAGTTGATGGTGAAATTCTAATCACAATTAGGCCAAAGGAAATTAGACAAGTGTTTGGTTTAGGGCCTCTCACTGACTACCATGTGCGAATTGATTTAAAAGGATTAGAAAAAGAACACACGTCAAAGAAGGATGCTATTAGGCAAGGTGCATTGAGGGCACATATAGGTAAAATCGGAACACTACCAACAATAACAGCTACCTCCAGGATCCTTTCAAAAGGGCATACTTTAGTACTAGGGCTGTAGAGGCATATAGGACTCTATGCAAAGTTTTTGGAAAAGATGAATAGGAGTTTATGCCTATGGATTTTATGTACATGATTACTTAGATTTCCTCTTTTGGTGTGGATATAATTTTTATTTTGCTTCTTATTTAGCTAAAGAAATTCATAATAGACTGGTAGGGATTGCTAAGGGCAAGGTGGAAAAGATTTTTTGGCCATGATTATTTGATAATGCACATGTTTTTGTTCAAAGGAGTAACATATTTAGGAAAGGAGATGAAATTGAATAGGGAATAGGATGGGGAAGCACTGCTAGTCCAATTGTGGAGTGTAGATATGACCTAGGAAGTAGACAAGGCAAGTTTTTTTAGATTTGATAGATATCTTGCCTCAAAATTGAGATGCTTATTATTGAGTGACAATCCTAGAATACCCAAGGTATTGACAGGTCTTATTAGGCCCCTAGACAATCATATTGGCTTGAAGGTTTCACACAATTAGGGAGACATCATCCCATATTCAGTCTCAACTATCATTAGGATTTATGGTTTCAGAGGTACCCCCCATGTATTACCCTACCAAGTGCCTTTAAAGGTAGGAGTAGTTGAATATTAATGGCAACTAGGAAGATTGGAGGAAACTTATTAGTTGAATAGGGGTAGGTGCTCAATTTTCCCTACTTGCACAATGGCCCATTAGTTTGTAATCACAAAAGGGGGCTAGCTTTCCCTACACAATATTTTGGATCAGTATAAGATGGTTGTTTCCCACCCTCATTTTTGTGACATTGAGAGATTTTATCATTTGGATTTTAGACATAGAATTAAGCTTGGTAAAATTGAGCTTGAATTCTATTTTCCTAAAGATATAATAAGAAATGAGTACTCCCTACAAGAGTAGGAGACTAAGAATGAAAAGTGGAGAGTTTTCTCAAAAGTTTTGGATTTCATTCATTGTTTTGATGCAGATTATTGCCCTTTAGTTAATGTTGTTACCATTGGAGATAAAATAAATAAACTTATGAATACTTTTCCTAAGGTAATGGAGGCCATGAATGAAAAGAAGCAATTCTTTATTAATTCTTTCCTAGATAAGGCTAGAGAGTTAATGACAAGACTGGGATTTATTCCCATCATAGGGGCAAGACAATTAAGTGTCCAAAAGAGGCCAAGTTATACTATCATTGAAAATAAAAAAGGCCACTATGGATAGAGGTAAACAAATAATTGAGTCCACTAGTGTAGTTTAGGAAGAGAGGCCTCCTCCCCTAAGACGCAAAAAATAATAAAGGAAGAAGATCCTCACATTGAGGAATATTCACTATCACAAACTCCTTTGAGGATTGAGGAAGAACAACTCACTAGGGAGAAAATTAAATAATTAGGTTTCCAAGGGGAGGTTTTTGTCACCCAATCTAAAATAGATGAAGGGAACCACCAGGAGCCTCATGTGCCAAGTTTTGAGTTGATAGTTGTAGATTATAAAGGAAGGGAATTAGACCCTATTTTAGAGCAAGCAAGTCAACAATTTTTTTCAAATGATAATTTTGTTAATTCTAGAGCCTTTTTCCAGTTTGCATGGTGAACCAATATGGGAAAATTTGAGGAAAGATGCAATAAACTAAGAATAGAGCATCCTAAGTTGGAGGAGGAAACCTTGCAAAATCAAATAAAAGAAAAGATGATGCAAGAATTTCAAAACATAACCCCTGAAGAGGGAAGACAAATGGTAAAGGCCTCAAATATTTTATCATTGCCCAAGTGGGATATAGCTAGTGCTTTGACTTTTAATTTTTTTTCCAATAAATTGGATTTGCAAGTTCCAAATAAGAAGAAATTCTTGGGTACTGCATTCAGTGAAGACCAGACTGCCTTAGTCATTTGGTCATTAACAAAGGGATCTAGGGTTGTTTCATCATAGCCAAATGACTCAAGATTAATGGGGAATATCATTGTTAGAAGAGTAGCAGAGACATCCGATGTATAGGAAGCTCATATGGGTGTAGGAATGTCTTAGTTTGTTTTGGCCACTTCAAAGAAAGAAGAAAAAATAATGTTTCAACTGTAGAGAAAATATGAGAGTGTTTTAGAAGCCTACAATAATGAAGTTCAAAAGAGGATTGAACTTGAAAATAAAGTAATGGGGAGGTCTTCAAGACCAAGAATAACATATCCCTACCCTCTAATGGAACATTTCAAATCCACTCCTCTCATAGAGATGATAGATACCTGACAAAGGCCATAGTATTATACAGTTGAAGACTTTGAAGAAGAAAAGAGCAAACTGTGGGCTTTACATGTGGAGCTAAATATATAGTATGAAGATAAATTGAGAAAATCTCTTACACATCTGGGGGATAAAATTGAATGGTCACTATTTTATGACCTGTTAGCAAAGGTAATAAGCATATGGGATGAGATGAAAGCCCATGATGAGGCTCTGAAGCCTATTGTGAATAAATGGGTAAAAAGAAGGAAAGAAATAACATTTTTGTGTTACTCTGTCATAGAATTTTCACATGATCAAATTGAAAAAACTTATGATATTGTTACTAATCTTCTAGAATTTGATAATAAAGGAATTCATTTGCAGAGAAGAATAGTGGGCTACTTGAGCAAATACAAGAGCCAAAATTTTGATTTATTCCCTTGTGCTATAGATAAGAAGAATAAATTAAAGAAAAAGAAGAAATGGGCTAAGGAATTAGATGATTTGTTCTATTTGAGAATGAATAAAATTATCAATAAAATAGGATGTGCATGGTGGGCCACCACAATAGAAGAAATGGTAAAAGCCTAGATATTATTTGATTCTTTGAAACAAGAGTTTGTTGATATTAACAAAGAAGCTGAATATGTTATTAGAAGGCTACATGATATTCTACATTTTGAATGGCCAAATGATACTCTTTGTGATAGGTAGATGGTAGATATTGCTTCTAGATAATAGTTAGAGGAAGTTGAAAGTGATGATGAAGAAATACATGCAGATGAATTAAAAATTATCGATTCACTTCTGTCAGCACATGGAAATGAAAAAGAAAAAATAGAGAAATCGCTCTCAACAATGGAAATAGATCAACTAGTTATGACTGTTGACCAGGAAGAAAGCCAAATGGATGACACATCAAAATATGTAGGGTAGGACAAAGAGGAATAGCCTATTCAAGAAGAAAGCATCATAGTCCCAAATGATGATATGGTAGAAGAGGATTCACAAATAATGGTTGTTTTTACAGTTCATGATGGTGACAGTAAAGAGCCACAAATTGAAGTAAAGCTACAAATATTAAAACATAATTAATCATTGGCAAGCCTAATGTCTACATACTCTAATGAATTAGAATGATAAAGGAGCCTATCAATGAGTTTGTAATATCCCAAAAGATGTAAACAAAAAAATAGCCCCACCAAAGGAATGTCATGATGAAAAATATTTTCTATTATACAATATTTAGTCTTTTGTGACAACGTCAAATGTAAATATTCTTTGTAAAAGGACACCTATCAGTTCTCTATGCCTGAAGCTTGTTGCATCTAAAATTATATAAGTGAGATTCCAGGGCTAGGGGATGGTCTGAGATCTAATCCAATTTTAGTTTTATACTTAGGATGTTTTCGGTCTAGTTTTTGAAAAAAAACTTTATGATGTGCATTCTTGGCAGATTTTCTGAGAATACATTGATGTTGAGTGATCTTTGTGTTTCTTTCTAAGGTCATTTTGAGTTTACTACAATTGTATACAATTTTTAGAGAAAATTAATACAAATTTTGAGCTATCCCCATATCATTTCTTATTGAATTTTGTCTCCTTTACTGTTACCTGGCTATTTGAGATTGTGTGAGTAAATCTTGGTCAACTAAATGCAACTCATTTAGGTTGTATGTCAGCTCATTACTGCTATTAATTTAATGAATTCAGTAAAGGATTTGATGAATTTGATGGGATTACTATTGTAATAGAAAGGATTTCTGTAAAGATGAATTCCAGTAAGAATTGCTGATAATATTTGTTGTAATGCAACAAATTAGATCTTTAGATTGGAATAGACTCTAAATCCCAATGGAATAGGCATTGATCAAATTATTTCAGTCTACAGATAGGTATATCATGAATAAGCATCAAATCTAAAATCACAATCAACTTTGTTTTACTTTTCCTAAAGATTTTCAAAGGTGGTCAGCACTTGTTTGCATGAAATGTTTTAGCCTTAGTTAACCACTATTGTTGGGAATATTTGCAAATCTATAGAAGAATTGTTAGCAAATCTGCTCTATGAGATGTATTTTATCTAAAATTTCAAAATCATGTGTGTGTCTAAGGATAGATGATGAGAATCAAAATGAAACTAATATAATTCTCATATAGTAGGATCCACTCTTAATCATCCCTTGGGTATACCTACCTTGGTTTTGTAGAGCCTAAAGAGTAGAAAATCATCCTTGGTTTTGTTGAAATTGGGTCAAAATGGTTTGCACATGTAATTGTTAATAGGAATTGACTAATCCTTAGGTTATGTGAGTAATATCAATTTGGTATTGAGAATTTTGTTGTTCAATAGTTTTAAAACACCAACACCACCTACCAGTTTTGTAACTGCATCCTAGAATTTTGATCAAGTACAAAGAATGTCTATAATTGTAATAGGAGAAAAATATCTTTGTATTATGTCACCAATAGTTTTTTGATAGGTTTCCTCCCATATAAAGCTTGTTGCAATCCTTCCTATAATAGGATTTCCAAGATGTGAAGTAGAGGCTCAAAATTTATGTAATTTTTAATATTATGCTAGACTTGCATTTAGTCTAGTCTATCTTGGTGTCAATTTTGTGATGTATTCATTTGTAAATCTAGGAATATAAAAACATATTTAATGAGAAATTTTTATACCTTGAAGTATTTTTAAGTTTACATTATTGTTGTATAATTTTCAAGGAGAATTAATACAACAGACTGTTCTATCAATCTATTTTCTCTATATTTTTTCTCCATTATTATGTGATGGTTATGTTGAGATTGTATGAGCAAGGTTAATGTAATGTAATGTAGCTAGGATAGGTTGTATATCAATTTTTTATTTCTTTTAATTCAAGGAATTAATTAAATACTTCAATAAATTGATAGGATCTCCAGTTATATAAGAAGGATATTCATAAGAATGGGGTTTAGGGTTAATTGCTAATATAATTGATTGTAAGGAAATTAATTAGGTCAAAACTTTTTGGGTAGACTCTAAATCCAAATGGATAGGGAATTGATCATTTATTTAGTTGCATGTTGAAGAAATCATGGAGTTTCATGAAGAAAAACTTTAAAAATCAAATCAAATTTTACTTTCATAAATGTAGAGTTAAATTGTTGGTTAGCACTTATTCACAATAATCCCTTTTATGTCATTGTTAGCTATTGTTGTCAAGGATAATTTGTAAAAGTTAGAAGAATCATGACCATTTTTCTATTGTAAGACATAAAAGTGAAAAAGAAAGATAATGTTAGTACGTATATGTTGAAGTCAAGAACCATAAACTAGTTATGTATCGACATTATCCCTAAGGTGCACCCACCTTGGTTTTGCAGAACCTAAAGAGTAGAGAATACCTATAATTTTGTTAAAGTTGGATACAAATTTGGAGATTTCTTAGTTGAATATAAGAGTTGGCTAACCCTTGGACCAAGACTTGTCCTCAAAATCTTGGTATCATCTCCTTGGTTGCCTGGTAGTCTTGAAACACCAACACATGTGATCTGAGTACTTTTCCATTTTTCTACTTAGAACTTAGGCTATCTTTAACTCTGTGTAACATTGCCATAACCTTAAAACTTAGCTTTTATTGCCTTTCACATATTCGTGACTTAAACTTTAGTGTTTATCTTATTTCCTATGATGGAGTAATGATTCAAACTTTGATTGCCACTTTAAGCTTTGCGCACCTTCACAACTATAAAAAATTAAATTCATAATCCTACTATGATCATGCAATCTCCATTGGATCACTCCTTCACAACCTTAACTTTCTAGTTAGCCTTAACTCATATGAAGCCATGCTGACTATTATCTTGACTATTTCACATTATTGTGCCCTTTGAATAGTTAGTTATCATAGAGGAGTGATTTTCCGATTGAAACACTCACAATATCCCTATTTTAAAATTACATGCCAACTTATGAATAATTCATCAAAATCATAGGACATGACTATTTACTATGGTTTTTCCATGAGGAATGAAAAAACTTGAGAAACACTAAGTAGTAAGAACACATTTTCTTCCTAATTTTAACATGGTATTTCAAAACTTTTGGCTTGGTAAAAAATCAAGCCAATAGTGTCTCTATCTAGGGATGCATGTCCCTTGTGGACATGACAAGGATTCATAATTTTTTGAAGAAGCAGACCACCCCAAAACTTTCTCTCAAACAACTTTATTGAAAATAAGAAACCTACTCTAATTGTACAAGTTATGGCCTCGTACCACCAATACCTCAAAAAAAGTTCTTACCTTTGTCATAAACCTAATTCTCATCTCCTTTTTCATAAGGTAAACCAAGAATATTACTTCCATCAATTTTACCAATCAAATTAGTATTCTAAAACAACTCGCTTGGCAAAACAAAATCACTTCCTTTCCTCTCATTATACATATACCAATTGAAATCTACTTCAATATCATGCTCACTATGAATGAGTGAATCAAAATTATTACATAAACTAACATCAAATAAAAAACCATCATCTATATATGATTGATTCATGATATAAACTAGGAATGCAAAGGCTTCATATTATACTTTAATAAAATAGTTGCATGTGTCAAAAGTTTGTAACTCATCTTGTGTAACTAGGTGTGAAGAATACATAAAATCTTGTTTCTCATCATTTGTAGTCCTAATATTCATCCAATCATATTCAACATACATTGAAACTCCTTTACACTCAAAAAAATTGATTAGTCAACAATTTTGAAAAATTCTCACGAAAGTGCTCACATAAAATATGTTGATCATAATCTTCATCAAACAACACGTTAGAGTGAAATTTGAACTCATCATTACAAGATTCATTAGAACATAAGGAAAACCTAGAATCAGATATACAATTTCCAACCATTTCCTTTTCATCATATGAATAGTCAAAACTTTTTGCAACATTAGCAGCATGAAAACTATTTACAATAGTACCAAATTTCCCTTCAATAACATCCCCCATTAGGGTATTTTTTTAGCAGTGAATATTCATGATTTTAAATTTTAGAAAAAATTTGCTAGTAATTTGGCTAATAATTTAAGATTTAATGCAACCTAAATTGCCACATTTTAATTAACTTTAGTTCTAAAAATATTTTAAATCAATCAATAATTTATTTTATTAAAAAATTTAAACTCAAAGATTCGCCACAATATTTGATACATGATTAGATTTGATTCACCTAAATATTATATATTATCAAAGGTATTAAAATTAATTCACCAATAATTATTGTAATTATTAGTTACTATAGGGATATATACTTAATAATTAGTTTTCAATATTGATATAAAATATATAATGTAATTATCCTTATAATTTCCATGAGATAAAACATGTTCGATTTTGATTTGTAATATTTGACGATGATTAGTGAACTTCCTATTATTATTGGGATTTAGTAATATTTTCTACTCAAAAATTACGATTCCAAAATAATCGTCAATGTAAAAAAAACAAAAATTTAAAAAAAATGAGAGATTCGCTGACAAAAACAATGGTTTTTAAAAATACTGAAAGACTCACCAATAATTTATATCTTTTTCTAAAGGGGGGTTTCTTAAATTTTACCCTATCCCCTACTGTCATGCCCAAAATACAAAGGGCAAAAACACATGTAATAAATTTTTTTTTTTTAAAACAATTAAATCCACTAAGTTGATAAGCTTAATTTAGTTAAGAAATAGATACATTGCAAGACAACAATAGGTTTTTCTATCAATACCTTGACTTTCCATTTAGGTTCAAAAATCAATGTGTAGGACTAGATTGTTAAATTAAAATTTTGTATCAAATCAATTATTAAAATTTAAAGAAATTAATTTAAAGGTCTAAACATTAATAATAATAATAGTAATAATAATAATAATAATAGATCATAAATGTAAATGTATCTGATAGTGTCTCGACATATTGAGTCATGAGTATCAAAATAATCATGTATCAACTATGCTATGATGGGTCAAGGCAAGGCCTTGCATTCTCCCCCAGTAGGCATGAACTTCCTCCTAGAGGTCATAAAAAAGATAAGGGTACTGAAATCGCATCCATGTTGCATCCTCCCATGAAGCTGTGACCTTATCATAAAAATCCCACTAGACCCTAACCTATGGAAGTCTCGGCCTCAAAGAGCTAGGGCCTATTGAGAAATAATATGGATAAGCTCTAGTGCTAGCTACCCATTCAACTTGACCTGCAAAGCATCCCAATCTATAATATGAGACTTTTCATAAATGTATCCTCTAAGTACTAAAATGTGAAACACATCGTGGATGTATAACAGGCTAGGTGGCAAAGCTAGATGGTATGCAACTAGTCCTATCCTCTCTAGGATCTCAAATGGTCCAGTGAACTAGGGTGCCAACTTAGAGCCCTTTCTAAATCTAATCAAACTCTTGTGTAGTCGCACCCTCAAGATGACTCTATTTCCAACCTAATACTCTTGATCCATTCTATTCACATCTGCATACTTCTTCTACCTATCCTGTGCCTCTCTCAAGCACCATCTAATCAGGATCAACTATTGTTCCATCTCCTTTACTAATTAAGGACCAATAGAGACTCGATCATTAATCCTATCCCAACTCAAGGGCATTCTACACGGTCTCCCATACAAGGCATCATAAGGTGACATACCTATGGAGGAATGATGCCTATTGTTATAGGAAAACTTGATAAGATGTAAGTATTCCTCCCATTTGACCTAATGGTCCATCACATACATACATAACATGTCCTCCAAAACCTAATTCACTCACTTAGTTTTACCATCATTCTGAGGATGGTACGTTGTACTAAAATTGAGCCTAGTGCCAATGCTACCTGCAACTCTTTTCAAAAAGATGAAGTGAACAATGAGTCTCTATCAGAGATGATCTTAATGGGAATGCCATGAAGTTTGAAAATTTCTTGCAAAAACACCTAGGCCATGTCTCATGCTATGTATATAGTATGCATGAGTGAGAAATGGGAAACCTTAGTCAACATGTAAAGTATCACCAAAATGGCATCATGGTGGCAAGATGACATGGGGAGACCAACAATAAAGTCCATAGATATAGCATCCCACTTCCACTCTACAATGTCATGAGGCTGAAGAAGCCCACCAAAAATGACAATGCTCTGCCTTCACCCTCTGACACTCGAGGCATGTCGTAATTATGTTAAAAATCTACACTCTCATTCTTGGCTAGTGATACAACTACCTTAGATCTACATGTAACTTCTTAACACTAGGGTGCACTGCATAAGGTGCTCTATGAGCCTCAAGTACAATGAGCTCACTCAAAATCTCACTAGAAGGTACATACAAAAGTCCTCTATGATGCAAAATTCCATCAAACTACAAGAAATACTCTGAATACTTCCCTTCCAAGGGTCTTTGAGAATGCACTATCTAACTAACTTTTGCATAAAGCTAATCTTCTAGCAAGTACTATAGGATCCGCTCTCTCAAGTCAGTGCAAGTAGTCATAGATAAAAGCTCATGGCACCTTCTACTTAAGGCATCTGCAACCACATTCTCCTTTCCCTTGATGTAATGAACATCAAAATCATACTCACAAAGGAACTCCATCCACCTTCTTTTCTTAGCATTAAGGTTTGCCTATGTAAATATGTACTGCAAGCTCTGGTGGTTATAATGAAGCTCAAATCTATGACCTAGAAGGAAGTGTCACCACCTCTCCAAGGCATGAACCACTACCACAAGTTCTAGGTCATGCATAGGGTAATTGAGTTCATGAGTCTTAAACTTTATAGACTTGAAGGAAATAGGTCATCCATCCTACATAAGGACTGCCCCTATACCATCCAAAGATGCATTGGTGCACACCATAAAATCTATAGAAGGATATGATACTGCAAGAATTAGTGCACCCATGAGGGCTCTCTTGAGCTCTTGAAAATATCTATCACACTTCTTTGTCCACTCATATTTCTTCCCCTTTTTTTCTAAAGAGATGTGATTGGGTGTTCCAATCTAGAGAATCCCACAATGAAGTGTTGGTAATATCCTACTAGTTCCATAAAACTCCTCACTTCAGTGACATTGGTGGGTGTTGGCCAATCCATGATGGCCCTAATCTTTGATGGGTCTACTGAGACACCATCACCTAAAATGGCATGACCCAAATAATGTATCTTAGGTATATAGAATGCACACTTTGACAAGATGCCATACAATTGATTCTCTCTCAACTTCTGTAATACTTGTCTTAGGTGTTCTTCATACTCCTTCTCATCACAAGAATAAATCAGAATGTCATCAAGGAATGTGACCACAAACTTATCCAAAAAGGTACAAGAGGCTCATGAATATAGCTAGAGCATTTTTGAGGCCAAATGGTACCACAATGAACTCATAGTGACCATACCTCATACAAAATGCAGTCTTGGGGATATCACTATCCACAATCATCAACTGATGATAATCCAACTTTAGAATAATCTTTTAAAATATTTAGGCACCCTGTAACTAATCAAAGAGATCATCAATTATGAAAAGAGGATATCAATTCTTGATGGTTACTATGTTCAATTGTTGATAATCAATACACAACCTTAGTGATCTCTCTTTCTTCTTTGCAAAGATCACTGGTGCACCCCAAGGTGACACACTAGGTCAAATATGCCCCTTCTCTAAGATTTCCTCCAACTCAGTCTTTAGTTCATTGATCTCATGAGTAGTCATCCTGTACGATGCTCTCGATATTAGCTCAACTCCTGGCACAAGATTGATATGAAAATCTATTGCTCTAAGTGGAGGCATACCAGGGAGCTCTAACAAAAACACATCTACAAGCTCCTATAGGATTGGAAAATAATTGAGGGATGGCTCTCCCTCTGAATCTTCCACTCTGTTACTAATGTGATAGTGAACAACTGGCATCCCTTTTTCATGCACCATCTGAGTTGCATAGAAAAAATTATAAGAAGAAATACTAGTCTCTTCACCCCAAAAATCACTTTAGAGATCCCAAACTCGTCCACACATTCTATCCTCTTCTATCGACAATCCATCTTAGCACTATGGGCATAAAGCCGATCCATGCCAAGAATAACATCATAAGAACCTAGAGGGGTAATGTGTAAATTAGACATCATGGACATGTCTCCAATTTGAATTGGACAATTATGCATGATGGAACTAACTGACACTCTGGCTCTTTAGGCTATCTCTACTTCCTAACTATTCTCCTATCTAACTACCACTAGCTCGTAACGCTCCACTACATATGGAGATATAAAAGAGTTAGTAGCTTTGGAATCAAATAAAACAACCATATGACCATATATTATACCTATGGCTTTGATAACTATGGCCTGATGCTTAGCGTAAAAATTTTCAACCACTGCAAAAACTCTATGAGATCTGACCATATCACCAACTATCAACTCTGAAAAAGCCCCTCTCTAACCACTGGATGACTGTCCCTATAGAAATTCTCATGTTATATAACCCATGCCACCATAAGTGTAGCATGGCCCTTAGGTATAAAACCATACATCCTATGATCTAGACTATTGTGGGCCTCTTGAACTACTAAATCCACTCTATCTACCCTTGGAAGACTGTTGAGTCTTCATTGACTGTGACTATGGGGCCTGTACCTTCTGATCCTATTTGGGACCTTGCAACTACCACAGCTTGGGCTTGGAGCCCTGATAACCCTAAGAGGGCTTGTGCTACTACTGCTAAGATTGTTGGCCCTTAAAGGACCCTATTGTATACTTCTAATTCCCTTTCCAAGGGGGTTTCTACTGGGAAGAGTTTTGATTCTAAGACTGATCCCATGACTCATGTCCACCTTAAGTATCCTCAACAACTAGTGCTATCTCAACTACCTATCTGAAGGTGGTAGCAAAGGCCAAATGGACTAGACCTTGGAGTGAGAAATTTAGGCCCATGATGAAGTGATGTACTTGTAGTTTCTTGTCCTTCATGTATTCAACATATGGAAGGAGCTTGAGAAACCTACTCTCATACTAAGCTATTATGAAACCTCTCTAATATAGAGAATTAAATCCCTCTATCTTCTTTTTTCTGAAGTGCTCAGATAGGTACCTCTTGCGAAATCTCTCCAAGAATGACTCCCATGTAAGGGTATCTATCCTCACTCCTCCTATAGTCTCCTCTTAATTCCACAAATTGGAGGCATCTCCCCTCAGTTGATGGACCGCTAGATGTGCCTTCATATTACTCCCATAAGGATGTAATCTAAAGCACAGCTATAGACTCTATAACCAAGCCTTCGCTACTATTCCCTCAGTGGAACCGATGTAGAATGGTGGCTAGAGTTGCATCAACTCCCCAATATCATCTCCTACATGTCTAGGAGGTCTATCGAGAGGTGGTCCCCTCTGATGTATCAACTCACCCTCATGCTCACCCTATTCCTCTACTTGCCTCAGTGGGGGACTCCTACTCCTCTCTCTACCTTTGGGCCCTCCTCCTCTGAGTCCCTTTGCTTCCCCTTTGGGAATCTGCTACTCTACTTGTACTATAGGTGGTAGCCTCTACTGGACTATGCCAATCAATGTCTAAAGGGCATCCAAAATATCCTAATTCAGGTTTGGTGGTGGTGGTGGTAGTGGTGGAGGTGGTGGTAGTCCATTCTCATGTTCTACTCTACCACCTCTCACCCTATGACCTCTGCCTCATTAGTTACTTTGTGTAAGAAGAGTCATCCTACACAATTTAAAGTTTAGTTTATGTTTCAAAAGCATAATTGTTCTAGGTTCCTAGTGTTGAAATACAAGCTCTGATACCAAAATGTCAAGCCCAAAATACAGAGGGCAAAAACACACATAATAATTTTAAAAAAAAAAACTAAAACCACTAAGTTGATAAGTTTAATTCAGATAAGACATAGGTACATTGTAGGACAACAATAGGTTTTCCTATAAATACCTTGGCATTCCATTTAGGTTCAAAAATCAATGTGTAGGACAAGATTATTAAATTAAAATTTTGTTATCAAATAGATTATTAAAATTTAAAGAAATTAACTTAAAGGTCTAAAGATTAATATGTCCTTAAATTGACTCCTATGCTAATTAACAAACTCACTCATAAAAATAATTTACAACTAATTTAAAACATATTAACATTAGCCATTAAAACATTAATAAGAAAAATATTAATGACAATATAATTGGTTCATTCGAATAATGATCTAAAAAAGTATAAGCCCAATTATTTCATAGCATAGGAATCAAAGAACCAAATTCTATTATAACATGTAATATAATTATCTAAGCTATAATTAAACTTTATTCTTGATGTAGGAGCATCCAGTGGTGTAAGGGCAATTTTGTATCATCGAAAAATATGCTTAGAAATAGTTTTTGTTGAATGTGTTTTCATTTCTAGATACCCATTTGGGTCAAATAAAGGTTCCAACACTCACAATTCCACTATTAGTCTTTTTGGTTAGAGTTTTTAAGCACCTTGGGATACGTGTAAATGCCAAAAAAATAGAACTATGTAATTAAGCCATAATTATGGTGAGTTAGAGGGTGTAAATTGGAGGGATGGTTATATTTGTAATTTAGAACACTCAAGAAAAAAAATCAGGTCAAAAAGCTTCACGGTTAGAAAGTTATTGCAATTTTTTAGTTCCTAGAGACCTCATAAGAGCACTTCAAAGTTAGATATGGAGCATTAAACAACCTTGTACAGGGCCAAAAAAATAGGGAAAAGCAAAGCTCATCCATAGGGTTGTAAAAAACTTCAAGAGCTTTTTAAAAATGTAAATGGTTCATCAATCTGAGCTATGGTTAAAAAGATATGCCTCTCAGAAGTTCGACTACTATTTCTGGATTCTTCTAATTTTACACTGACTTCTAACATGATTTCTAGAACCTTCTATTTTGGAGGTGGATGCCAATTGGCATATTCTATAATGTTTTCATAACCCTAAACCATTTGGGGTTTATTTAAGAACATCTATTGCATTGTAAAGGCAACATTTAGTGGAGTTAGAGAGCAGGTACTATGTGGAGGATTTCTTTCTCTAGAATCATATTGTTGTAAGCCCATAGGGAATTTTTCATTGATAATAATATTTTCCCTTTTCTTGTGTGTTCATTCTGATCTTCAGTTGTGTCTTCATCAAGTGGTATCATAGCAGGTTTTCCTAAGTGTGTAGATAAAGTGCTGACTATGAGGCAATTTGCACCAAGATTGTGTGGTTGTGGGTTTGAGTCAAGAAGATGCCTCCATGAAGAGAGTGTGGCAGGAGGGCCAAAGATATTAATCCTAAGGAGGTTAGAGCCCTCTAGAGGTAGGTTCAAGCATTACAGGAGGAGATCCGTAGAGGACTAAATGTTGCTGCAGGCAATGAAAGTGAGGAAGAAAATGAAGAAGAAGAAATTGGACAAGAAGGGGAAGGTGAAGAGGAAGTCCTAAATCAAGAAGAGGAGAGGCTTTTTAGGGTCATTTCTAAGCTTTGAAAAAGACCTAAAATTGATGTGGGTATGTTTTTGGGAACCCTAATTCAAGATGAGTTGATCAATTGGATCAATGGACTAGAGGAGTATTTTGAGTATGAGGATATCAGAGACCTTGAGAGGGTTAAATTTGTGAAGGCCAAAATGAAAGGCCATGCCAAAATCTAGTGGCAAGAGGTTCAACTTGAAAGGAATAGAAGAGGAAAGGAGAAAATCACAAGGTGGGATCGCATGGTGGACAAACTAAAGAAGTAGTTCATTCTTGTTGATTACAAGCTTGATTTTTTCAAGAAAATGCAAGGGTTAAAACAAGCAAGAAAATCTATCCAGGAATATATAGAGGAATTTTATCGACTTCTTATTAGGGTAGGATATGTAGAAGCTAATAAGGAGAAGGTTTCCTATTACCTTGGTGGGTTACGACCTAGCATTTAGGAGGATTTAAGTCTGGTTAGAATGACTAGCATTGAAGAGGCATACCAGTTTTCCCTATGAGTTGAAGAGGAGCTAAATAAAAGGTTTGAAGGAAGGAAAAGAGGGTGTGGTCAAGGAAGAAGGGGTGGCAGTAGGTTGTCTGGAGGCCGAAATGAGACCCAAAAGAAAAATAAAGATGTGGGTACTAGTAGAAACTAGAGAAATGAGGGTTTCAACCACTCCCGTGATCAAAACTTTGGAGATCAAAGAGGAAGAGGTAGAGGATGTGGACAAGGATTAGGAAGAGGAGGCTTTCATGGTACCTATTTTCATTGCAATGAACAAGGTCATTTTTTCTTTGAATGCCCTCAATGACAAGGAAGGATAGAGAGGAGGGTTGATGGTCAAGCAAGGGCTGCTCATGTAGACAAAGATGCACAGTCATTGCATTTTGAGGATGCAAAAAGAGGAGAGGTTCTTGTAAATGAAAGGGTCTTACTAAGTGTTGAGACTAAACCTGGACAAAGGAGGAGTTTTTTTTGTACTAGGTGCAAGTGCGAGGATAAGTGTTGTGATGTGATTATTGATGGTGGCAACACTGAAAACTTGGTGTCTAAAGAGATGGTCTCTAAGCTAAAGCTCAAAAGGGAGAAACACCACCAACCCTATTGTATTTCTTGGGTGAAGGATGATCATAAGGTCCTAGTAAGTGAACAGTGTTTGGTGAAGTTCAAGACTGGGAGTTACCATGATGAAGTTCTCTGTGATATTATTCCAATGGATGTCGGCCATTTATTGTTGGCAAGACCATGGAAATTTGATAGACATGCTATACATGATGGTCATGAAAATATATACTCTCTAACCAAGGATGGAGTTCACCACAAATTGAAGCCCATTATAAAGGAAGGTGAAAAGGTATGCAGTAGTGCTAGGATATGTCTTGTTGATGGAAGAAATTTTTTGGATGGTATGAAACATCAACGTATGTGTTATGCTTTGATTCCTAGAAGAGATAAGGAAGGTAGTAGTGAAATTCCACATAAAGTTTCAAGCCTCTTAAGTGAGTATGGAGATGTCATCTCTACTAATGTTCCAGAAGGGTTGCCACTAGTAAGGCAAATCAATCATCAGATAGATTTAATCTCTGGAGCTAGTTTTCCTAACAAGTCTGCTCACAAGATGACTCCTATTGAAACTAAGGAGTTAAATAGACAAGTTTAGGAGCTATTGAGGAAGGGTTTGATTTGGGAGAGCTTGAGTCCATGTGTAGTACCTACAATGCTGGCAACAAAGAAGGATGGAGAGTGGAGAATGTGCATCGACTCACAAGCTATAAATAGGATAACCATCAAGTATCAATTTCCTTTGCCAAGAATGGATGATCTTATGGACTAGTTGAGTGGAGCTTAGTACTTCATAAAGATAGATCTTAAAAGTGGCTATCACCAGATATATATCCAAGAAGAAGATGAGTGGAAGACTATGTTGAAGATCAAGGAGGGTCTATATGAGTGGTTAGTCATGCCTTTTGGAATGACCAACATGTCAAGCACCTTCATGCAGCTTATGAATGAGGTACTAAAGAAATTCTTGGGAAAATTTGTTATCGTCTATTTGGATGATATTTTAATTTTCAGAAAGACTTTGGATGAACATTTATTGCACATTTGTAGTGTCCTTGAAAGGTTGAGGGAAAAGAAAATGTTGATTAATTTGAAGAAGTGTAGCTTTGTAAAAAATGAGTTAGTCTACTTAGGGTTTGTTGTATCATTTGATGGTCTCAAAATGGATCCAATAAAGGTAAAAGCCATCTTGGAATGGCCTACTCCAAGGTCTACTACTGAGGTAAGATCATTTCATGGTTTGGTTAGTTTTTACAGAAAGTTCATTAAGAATTTCAATGGCATATGTGCACCCCTAACTGAAACAATAAGGGGAGATAGAAAAGAGTTCAAATGGACTACAACAATTGCAAGGAGTTTTGAATTGTTGAAGAAGAAGGTGATAGAGCAACCTGTGTTGGCACTTCTAGATTTCAATAAAGTGTTCCAGGTAGATTGTGATGCTAGTGGTAGTGCTATTGGGGTTGTATTGAGCCAAGAAGGTAAGCCTATTGTATATTTTAGTGAAAAATTGAACAATGCAAAGAAGTATTTTGTTTATGACTAGGAGTTCTATGCAATAGTTCAGGCCTTAAAGAAATGGAGGCACTATTTATTGCCAAAAGAATTTATCTTGTATATTGATCATGAGGCATTATAGTACCTAAATAACCAAGATAAATTAAACTAGAGACATATGAAGTGGGTAGAGTTCTTGCAAAGCTATACATTTGTGTTGAAACATAGAAGTGCAAACTCTAATAGGGTTGTCGATGCATTGAGTAGGACATAGTTGTTGCTTATAGTAATGCACGTTGAAGTGGTTGGGTTTGATGAACTCAAGCATTTGTACCCTGAGCATCCTAATTTTGCTAAAGCATGGAAGGCTTGTAGAGAACCTGTTATTATAGACAAAACCAAGTGGCTAGACTATTTGATTTAGGATGGTATGTTGTTCAAGGGCAGTCAGTTATGCATTCCAAGGAGTTCCGTGAGGGAAAACCTTATCAAAGAGAAACATGGTGGGGGAATGGTAGGACACTTTGGTCAAGATAAGACCATTACCATTCTTAGAGAACATTATTTTTGGCCTCAATTGTCAAAGATGTGAAGAAATTTGTGCAAAGTTGTCAAGTGGGTCAAGTAGCCAAAGGATTTAGTCACAATACTGGAATTTATCAGCCATTTCCTGTTCCATCAAAGCCTTGCGAGGACATAAGTATGGATTTGGTTTTTGGATTTTTGAGGACACAAAGGAGTAATGACTCACTATTT
This sequence comes from Cupressus sempervirens, assembly GCA_028749045.1. Lineage (NCBI taxonomy): Eukaryota > Viridiplantae > Streptophyta > Pinopsida > Cupressales > Cupressaceae > Cupressus > Cupressus sempervirens. Next base: position 842,695,384 of record CM053786.1, on the reverse strand, counting down.
GTGGTGGTTGATAGGTTCTCCAAGATGGCACATTTCATCCCATGCCACAAGACTCATGATGTTGTACATATTGTAGAATTTCTTTTCAGAGAGGTGGTGAGACTACATGGTCTCCCAAAGAGTATTGTTTTCGACAGAGATACTAAATTTTTGGGTTATTTCTTGACGACTTTATGGAAGAAGTTGAGGATAGAATTGAGGTTTAGTTCCACACATCATCTGTAGTCTGATGGATAGACCAAAGTGGTAAATAGAAGTTTGGGCAATTTTCTAAGGTGTTTAGTGGGAGATAAGCCCAAGGGGTGGGATTTGATTCTACCACAAGAAAAAATTTCTTACAATAACTCTGTAAATAGGAGTACTAGTAGATCACCATTCCAAATTATGTATGGAAGTAGCCCAAGGACTGCACCAAAATTGAGGAAGATGGAGAAAGGGGAGAGGACAAGTGTCAAGGTAGAAGAATTTGTTGAACATATCAAGAGCCTACATGAGGAGGTCCATGCAGACATTACCAAGATGAATCAATAGTATAAAGCTAGGGCTGATCAAAGGAGGAGACATAAGGAGTTTCAAGTAGGGGATATGGTTATGGTACACTTACAAAAGGAATGGTTTCTAGTGGGTACTTACAACAAGTTGTAGATGAAGAAATTCGGCCCCTATAAAATTTTGAAGAAAAATGACTCAGGAAATGCATATGAGGTGGAGTTGCCAGATGGGATTCATATTTCTCCTATCATCAACATTGCAGACTTAACAAAATATCATGATGATGGTGCAGATGAGGGTTTGATGCTGGAACCATCTCTAATGCCTAGTTCTAAAAAGGAGGGGATAAAAGAGATTATGGATAGTAGTGTGGGTAGGAGTACCAAAAATAGGCAATATGAGGAGTACCTAGTGAAGTGGAAAGGATGACCAATAGAGGACTCAACTTAGATATCACTAGCCGAGGTTTCCCATTTGGGTTTTCCTCTACCATAAAGTGATAGGGTCACTTTTCAATCTACCCTAGGCGTCTGATGCAGGAGCATCCAGTAGTGTAAGGGCAATCCTGTATCACCCAAAAATATGCATAGAAATAGTTTTTGTTTAATGTGTTTTCATTTTTGGATACCCATTTGGGTCAAATAAAGGTTTCAACTCTCATATTTCTACTATTAGTGTTGTGGGTTAGAGTTTTTAAACACCTTGGGATACATGTAAATGCCAAAAAATAGGACTATGTAATTGAGCCAAAATTATCGTGAGTTAGAGGGTGTAAATTGGAGGGATGGTTATATTTGTAATTTAGAACACTCCAAAAAAAGAATCAAGTCAAAAGGGTTCACGGTTAGAAAGTCATTGCAAATTTTTAGTTCCTAGAGACATCCTAAGAGTGCTTCAAAGTCAAATATGGGGCACTAAACGGCCTCATATAGGGCCAAAAAATTGCAGACAAGAAAAGCTCATCCATAGGGCTATAAAGGACTTTGAGAGCTTTCTAGAAATATAAACAGTTCATCAATGAAGCTAAGGTTCAAAAGTTATGCCTCCCGAAAGTTTGACTACCATTTCTAGATTCTTCTAATTTTACACCGACTTCTAACATGATTTCTGGAACCTTCTATTTTGGTGGTGGATGCCAACTAGCATATTCTTGAATGTGTTCCTAACCCTAAACCATTTGAGGCTTATTTAAGAACATTTTTGGCATTGTAAAGGCAACACTTAGTGGAGTTAGAGAGAAGGTACTATGTGGAGGATTTATTTCTCCAGAATCATATTGTTGTAAGCCCATAGGGCCTTTTTCATTGATAATACTATTTTCCCTTTTCCTATGTGTTCATTTTGGTCTTCAGTTGTGTCTTCATCTATTCTCAAACTAAATACATTTACATTTATGATCTATTATAAAACAATAATAATATTATTAAAATAACAAAAGAAAAAACTAGATAAAACTTTATTTAAATACAACACAATAACCTACTACTAATTAACTAACATTAAAATCAAAGATATACATTACAAATAAAACTTAACTAACTACACTTAAACTAATACTTAAAAATTAAACTAACTAAACATACTAACTAACACTAATACTATTTAAAATTTTATACTAACTTAACTTTTAAAAAAACTTTTAAAAACATACTAACTTAAAAAAAATTCTAAACTAATACTAAACTAATCTAGTAACTCCCTACATTCTAACACAACCCACTAACTTCTAACTATTCTACTCCCCCTTTTCCCCACCAAATGTCACTTAACTTTTCCCAAGTGTTATCCCACTCAAGACTAGGCTAGACATTTTCCAAGACAATTAAGTTTGTTGGTTGAAACAAATTAGCATGAAGGGGGTGGAGAAGAGGGATTAAAATACCAAGTTCAAAACAACTTTTTTTTTCAAAACCAAATTCCCCAAACTCAATTTGATTTGACTCCTTTGACATCTGACATGGGGCAAGTGATTCCAGGGGGTACTTGCTAGAGAAATTCACATCCCAAGGCTTTAAGGAAGTACGCTAGGTTGAGAGAAGGAAAAAAGGTAAAACAGATATGTTAAACCAATCCTTACATAAACTTACTCCATCCCTAATTTTCCACCAATCTTAATTTCTGACTTGACTGTTATGATAGTCTGACATGGGGGGATGTGATGCTCCTTAGTGTAGACCTTTTTGTGGCCTTTACCAATGCCTAGAAATGGAGGTGGAGTATAAGGGATTTATGTTGAAAAGTTTAGTAGTTAGGATATTAGTTTATTTAGGATGTTTAGAATATTAGCTAAATTATTAATAATATTTTCTTTTTCTTTTTCTTTTCATTTAAATATTTAATATTAATAAGTTCAAAAAGAATATTACCATAATCTTTTAGATGCTTTGTTGTAGGAAAGGCAATTGATTTTGTTCCCATAGAAAATCTAGTGAGCTTTTTGCTCTTGGAAGTGTATATTTTTTTTCAAGGCCATATCTTTTTCTAAGTGTCAAATTTTTGAAAGCAATCTATTTTTATAATAAGAGGCGTATAGTTTTCTAAGTATAGGTTTTGATTACCAAATATATTTCATGTTTAGGGGAGATTATATTTATTTATTCTCTCTACGCTAATTTTAATGATCGAGTTTACTAATTTTTTTAAACCTTAATCAAATGAGTAAAATTTTGAAAACATGAGATTACCATAGGAAGAAAGAAATTATTTTTTTTTCTCATTTTATATAATTGAATTACAAGGAAAAACTCATATGAAGGAATTCTACTCTTTTTTTTTATTGAACTACCTAATTCAAAGGCTCTACTAGGAAAGAACTAGGAAGAAAACCTGACATCATTGCCATTCCAACAATAAGTTTAAATAACATTTTTTCACAGGATTTCAATCCCGAGGAGAAATCTCCCAACATAACTAGAATCCATTAACCATTTTTAATTGCCTTCTTTTCCCATAACAAGGGATCCATTACAAATTTTGCAATACATCATGATGATCATGGAGAGAATAAGGACTGATTGGGAGACAACCAAACATAACATGAAGACAAAATAAAACATTCACTCCCATCCCAGATTGCACAACAGGTTTGACATTGAACTAGAGTACGGAGAAGGTGGATTTTTCCAATAGGAGAGATTAGACACAACACCATAATAGGTTCCCTTTCAGGACTATAAACTCAAGCACTTTCATTCTTCTATTCTTATATTCCAAAACTCATACGTGGTTTGTGCGTACAAGTAGGGGCTCATGAAACCCTACCCTCTCTCCCTCTTCTCATCCTAAGAAGAGACTCTACACTATCAAAGTCCAACTTAAGACCTTCCCTCATACATGGCCACTTCTACCCTATCTAAGGGTGAGTAATGCCAATACAACCCATACAATCTCTTTGAAATGAAAAACAAAACACAAAGGAAAGACATTTAAGAAAACTAGTTTCAATCCCTACCAAACATACACAACACACACACAAACATACATATGCAGTAAAACTGAAATATGAAACACAACATGAACAAAATGAGGTGAAGTATTCCTACCTTCAAAATTGTGTTATGGAAATTGAACAAATTTGAGATGAGCATTCCCTTCCTTCTCCTTCTCCTTCAATCCTGAATTCCACTCTAAAACTAGAGGTTGGGTGAACACTCAAAACCCTCTCAAAAATGCCTCTAAATAAGATCCTAAATTGAACCACCCTCCAAAATAAATAACTCCCCCACTTGCCTAAAGTTCTAGAGGCTCCTAACTCAACTAGACATAAGGCTAACCTCAAAGTGGAGTTAAAATTATCCAACTCATGATGAAACACTCAATTTTGGAATAAAGCAAAAATGGGGTTTTTGAGTGACCATAAAAGTCAACAAAAGGGGCTGGGGGGTGGAAAATTCCCCCAACCCATACCCATACCCATACCCCTTGGGTACTTTGATTTCATGATTTTAGGCCTTAAGGATAAATTAGGGACCTATCAAAAGCTAATTTTTTTTAGGACTTTCTAACAACCTTCAAAATGCAAATTACTCACTAATCTTGATTAGGGTAATTAAACTCAATTACTAATTGATTAGCAAAAAGTCACTAACCTAGTATGACTTAGATCTTTAGGTTACTTGGTTAACCCTAACTATGATGTTGGAATGCATATATAATTCATGAGTGTCAAGTGACACTATAGAAATACTATTATGAAACATTAATATTTAAAGATTACAAAATGATACATTCATCCAATCCACAATACAAGTAAAATATAAACAATGAGGTTTGCATCTTTTGTTGCATTCAACCTTGGTTTCCACAAATGGTACATAGGGTTCAATTTCATTTCTCCATTAGATTTCTCTGCTAAAATATCTTGTGCACATCAATAGCTCAAAAAAATCACATGCATATATGTATATAACATATCGAGGAAATCACATAAATTAAAACATCCATCTTTCAAATAACTAGTTTTTTAGCTCATTCTACTCATATTCATAATCATTAAAATTGGATAATCAAAGTGCTAATTCTACATTCACTTTCTACACCACTTCATTAGTATACATGTTCATAAAAATTTAAATATCATAATCAAATATATGAAAGTAAAAAATCACACATGAAATAATATAATATGTTCAATGTATCTGATAGTGTCTCGACATATCAAATCATGAGTATCAAAATAAAAATGTATCAACTATGCTACGATGGGTCAGGGCGAGGCCTCACACCTACATCTAACAAGTCATCATGTGCACAAATATTTGAGATACTATCATATACACCTCCAAATCTTGACAAAGATGGTTCTAATTCAATATCTCTTTGCACATTAAAATTTGGGGAAGTGACTTTATTAAATGAAGAAACATCATAAGGGAAATATGAGAATCCTTAGAAACACTTACATACCTTTGAAAATCACAAGCTAATAAGGCTAAAATTTCATTAGGGTCCAAAAAGACTTCCTCACAAATCTTATTCTATTAGTTGTGATTACTATCTGGATGACATTAAAAACTTATAACAATAGAACCATTAGTATAACAATCTAAAACATCAAAATCATTACTACAACATATTTAATTTTCCTTGTATAATACCTCTTCACTAGGTGTTTCATTTTTATTTTTATCAAAAGAGAAGTTATCCATAGTGCTGTTGGAGCTTTCTTCATTCTCATACATACTATCACATGACTTATTTTTAGTTACATATCCGTCTTCCTCGTGCTGACTACAATCATTTGATTCACTAAATTTTGAATCTTGTTCTTTACACTCATAAGATAAATTAAAATTATCTACAGATTCATTACATTCACTCTTACTTTCAACACATTCACTATCCTCATTCAAAGATTCAAAATGAACTCTATTGTTATACAAATTACTTTCCATCTTCTTGATGTATTCTTCAAATGTAATGTTTCTATTTAATAGTGTTAATTGGTTCTGCTAAACTTATACAAGCTTGTTAGAAAAATAATAATAATAATTGTATCCTTCTACCCTCTAGTTAACCCCCAATATTAAGGACATCTCCAAGTCAGGCTTCCTATCTCATAGCTACTTTGTCATCTTCCTGAGAGTGCACCCCTTTATATTCTTCTTGGATGGGCATCCTCTATCCAAGGCTACTCACATATGCATATTTTGACAACATCAAAAAGATTTTTTTTATCAATTATCATTCATTACAAACAATGGAAATATTAATATCTCCATGATCCATGCTTCAATTCAGTTCTTAGCTATGACATACAATGGAGATCTTAATATCTCTCATGCTCCATGTTTCAAGTATCATTGATATTCATAGTGTTAACCCCATAGGTTAAAACAATCATATAAGTAATAAGTTAATAATAAATTAGTAAATATTTCCTTGTATTCACATTTTCTATAATCATAAGTTATTTCTTATGTGTATACTATCCATAATAATCACACCTCAACATAAAAGATAATTTACACTTTAATTCATCATCTATATTTTAACTAATAATTATAATTCTATGAATTTTAATTATGTTGTAATGATCATATATTTCTAAGAAATGATGAGACATCTTTGTATAATCTACTATACTCAATGGTCTGCTATTCCATGTGGGTAAAACATGAGTTGTAATATGAATACCACCTTGCTACTACACACAATCAACATTTAAAATATGATTTCCTATCCTTGGTTTAGTCCTACACCCATGTAGGTATGTGGTCTGAGTGCCTCTATTCTCTTCCCTTCTTCTGATGCTTCTTTGTCTTTATTGTATCCTTATTTTATATCTGTATGAGGTGTTGTGGTCCACCTGATTCTTTAATAATTGGTGGGTCCCATTTTTTAATACATTGTTTATCTTTGATTTATTAAAATCAAGTTTATTTTCTTGTTATTAATCATTATCGTTAAACCATGATCTTAGTATTTACAATAATGACTAAAACAGTAAATCATAGTTAATAATTTCCTTATTAAATTAATTTTATAATTTGAGCACTTTTAATAAATGAGTAATTTTATTGCAATGATGATAAAAATAAATCTTCCATTTAAAAATTCTATATTTTATTTACATAATTTTTTATTTTAGCTAAGGTCCATTGCATTCCTTCCATCCTAAATTTTTTTGTCCTCAAGAAATTTTAAAATTTCCTCCTTCTCCCATGTGGCATCTATATCTAGTAGATTTCTCAATTTAATAAAAAATTCAATGATAGTTTTATTCCATAGTTTACATTCTCATGGATTGAGGACACCTTCAAGTATTAAAGTAAGTTGTCCTTCATTGTCTAGGGGAGGTAGCCCAATGCATGGAATTATGTGTTGTACCAAGTTTTTCTTTAGTTGCAAAACATGGAATAGATTATGGATTTTACTATCTCTAGGAAGTTCAATCTCATAGGCTACTTCCCCCACTCTTATAACTTTATAAGGTCCATAGAATTGAGATTTGAGTTTTTCCATTTCATTTCTCTTGATTGACATTTTCTTGTATGGTTGTAGTCATAAAAATATCAAATCCTAATCATGAAGGATCTTTCGACATGTTTTTTATTTGCATACATTTTTTGTTGATTCTGAGCCTATTGCAAGTTTTCTTTAAGAGTTTTAATAATGTCAAAACCTTGCTTAATGAAATCTTGCACACCTAGAACTCATCTCTCTTGCAAAATCAATTCTCCAACTGATGTAGCATCATAACCATATAATCCTTTAAAAGGGCTCATTCTCATAGACATATGATGAGTTGTATTGTAGTAATATTTGCCTAAGTGTAACCACATGATCCATGTGTTCTATTGTTATGTTACATAATTCCTCAAATATCCTTCTATCCATTTATTCACAACCTTAGTTTTTCCATAAGACAGTAGATGGTAATTAGTTCTCAGGGTTAGTATTGTACCTACAAGATGGAAGAGTTCCTACCAAAATTTGCTGAGGAATTTATTATGTCTATAACTACTCAATGTGATTTGTATTCTGTAGAAGTAGCAAATAATTGGGCATATTTGGAAATCCTATCTAACACCACAAAAATGCTATCTTTCCCTTGTACCTTTGGGAATCCTGCAATGGAATCCATAGATATACTCTCCCATTTCTGAGTTGGAATTAGCAAGGGTTGTACTAATCATGCTAGGTGTATTAATTTAATTTTTTTTATATTGACATGTTATGCATTCCTGTACATATCTTTGTACATCTCTTTTCAATCCTTTCCAAGAGTATTTCTTTGTATGTTTTATAGTACACTTGATGACCTGCTAGTGGAATGTCATGGAATTCCTTAAGAATTATTTCCTTTATTTTTTATTAAGAGATAAAGTATACCTATCCCTTGTAAATGATAATATCATTTCAAATTTTAAAGTCTTAATTGGGTAGGTTTCCTTCTAATATGTCTTTTTTTTAAAGAGTTTTTAGCATATTTTGATAGGATTTCCTCTTTCCACTCTTGTGAGATTTTAGTAATGGTATTGATATGTGGTTGTTAGGAGAGTGCATTAGCTACTTTAGTATTAATTAATTTTACATATTCAATATCAAATTGTATGCTTGAATCTTTCTTACCCACTTTTGTTGTCTTTCATTAAGATCCTTTTTATTTATCAAGAAATGCAAGCTATTATGATTTGTCTTAAGAATGAATCTTCCATAGACTAAATATTGTTAGAATTAGGTTAATGCATGCATTATAGCTAGTATTTATTTATCATATATAGGGTAGAGCCTCTCTAGATTAGTGATCTTATGGATTTTGAATGTCATTGGTCTCTCCCTTTGCATGAGGGCTTCTTCTATAACTTCCCTTGATGCACCACATTGTAATTCAAAGGGTTAGATGAAATTTGGGATGGCTAGAACTGGGAAAGAACTCATGATTTCCTTAAGTTTATCAAAAGCTTGATGTGCTTCTTCATTACAAGTGAAGGATCCCTTTTTTGTTAAATTTGTAAGGGGAGATACTATTTTGGAAAAACCCTTTTAGGAATCATCTATAGTAACTGCATAACCCTACAAATCCTCTTAGCTAAGTTAGGGACTTGGGCCTTGGGCAATCCCTAATGGCACTAATTTTTTCTCCATCTATAATTACACCCTTGAAACTCATTGTGTTTCCTAAATATAAGATTCCATCTAGTTCAAATTCACATTTTGAAAACTTTGCATATATAAATTCTTCTTCTAAGATCTTCAAAACCTCCTCAATATGGCTAAGGTGTTCTTTCAAAAATTCACTACAGAAGAGTATACTGTCAAAAAATATGAGTAATAATTTCCTCAATTGTTTTCTAAAAATATGATTCATACATGATTGAAACATTATTGGAGCATTAGTGAGTCCAAAAGGGAGGACAAGAAATTCAAAGTGTCCATAATGGCATTTAAAAGTTGTCTTAGGTATATCATTTTTCCTCATTTTTATTTGAGGGCAATTAGAGTGCAAATCAATTTTTGAAAAATAACATGTGCCATGCAATTCATCTAGTAATTCATTAATTATAAGAATATGATACCTATTTTTCATTTTTTTCTTATTTAAAGTATGATAATCAATGAACATCCTCATAGTAAAATCTTTCTTTTTTACTAATACTACTAAGGACACAAAGGTGCTACTGCTAGGTTGGATATGTCCCTTATCTAGGAGTTCTTTAATAGTCCTCTTCATTTCTTCCTTGTATTATTGAGGCTTTCTATAGGGAGTGGTTATTATTAATTTTGCCTCTTCTTCTAGTTGTATGGGATTTTCAAAACCTCTTTTGGGAGGAAGCCCTAGAGGAAGCCCTAGAGGAATCTCTTCAAAGAACTTTTGATGTTTATTTAGAATATGTTGGATATATATGTGGATAATTTTTCCTTATACATCTAAATTATCTAATATCATGCATTGTGCCATATATTTTCCTTGGTTGCAACTAAGTATTTTTTCCATTTTTTTGCAAGTTACAATATTTTGAGAGACATAAGGTAATTCCTTTAGTGTAATTTCTTTTATATTGTGACTGAAGCATATTTCTAAGTTAGGACCATCCATAATGAATCTTCCTAATGAATTTTTCCAAGGTATTCCTAGGATGATACCATTCTAAATATTTTTAACATAAAAGTTCCTTCTAATTGTGTGCCTTCTAAGGTGACATCTAGGTTAGGTACAATATTGGTGCATCATTTGATAGTTCCATTACCAAAAGCTAATTTAAATCCACTAAATTCTTCTATGTGGAATTTCCTTCTAGATATAATGTGTTTACTAATGAAATCAAGTGATACCCCATGTCCACCAAGGCAATTACTCTTTCCCCTTTAATGTCAGCCTTGATCTAAGAGGTTATGTTCTCATTCGCTTCTAAGATCAATGTTAATGTTCCTTGTTCATTTTCATCCATCTTAATTTTTGGAAGATTATTTCTAAATATTGTTACAACTATTATTTTCCTTATGTTTTGAGCTCTTCTTGTACTAATATAAATATTCCTATTGATGTCAAGTGTCATCATAATGGACATGGCTAGAATAGAAGAAGTAAGATTATTCTTAGCCTATGTAGTACAGAAGAAATTCAAAGTCTATCAAACGGATGTCAAGTCAACGTTTATAAATGGAGAACTTGAAGAAGAGGTATATAATGAGTAGCCTAAAGGATGTCCTTTGATATATGACAAGGACATAGTATGTAGACTAAGGAAAGTATTGTATGGATTGAAGCAAGCACCTAGAACCTGGTATGCAAGGTTGGACAAGCATTTGACAAATCTTGGATATAGAAAAGGATTTTAGATTTTCTAGAATAAAGAAGGAATATTTATTTTTTAGACTAAGTACCTAAAGGATTTACTGAAAGGTTTGGTTTGGAAACATGCAAACCTATTGGAACACCTATGATAACCAGACACAAGTTATCTACAAAGGATGAAACACCTACTATTGAGTAGAAGAAGTACATATCAATGATAGAAGGATTGCAATATCTAACTTATACAAAGCTAGATATAGAAAATGTAGTTGGAATTGTTGCAAGATACCAGGCTGATCCCAGAGAAGCACATTATGCATTAGCAAAAAAAAATTAGATATTTGAAAGGAACTTCAGAAGTTTGATTATGGTATGATAGATATAATTATTTTACTCTAAGTGCTTATACTGATGTAGATTGGGAAGGTAGTATGGATGAAAAAATGAGCACTAGTGGAGGATCTTTCTTTCTTAGAGGAAGAATGGTTTCTTGGTTAAGCAAGAAGAAGGATTGTACATCTCAAAGTATAACAAAAGTAGAGTATGTTGCAACATCAAATAATTGCAATCAAGTAATTTGGATGAAGAATGTGTTGAAGCATGTAAGGATAGAAATCAGTGAATCTATTTTTATATAGTGTGACAACACAAGCAAGGTAAACATGTCTAAGAATCTAGTATTACATTTGAGGACTAAGCACATTTCTATTAAGTATCATATGTTGAGAGAAAAAAGTTGCAGAAATAGAAATTAGATTGGAATATGTGAGCACTAAAGAGAAGATTGCAAATATTTTCACTAAGCCTCTTCCAAAAGAGACTTTTGAGTATTTGCGAGGTATGCTTGGAGTTATGCCCCTTCCTACATTAGAGTAGAAGATGAAAGCTTGTATCAGTCTAGTGTAATAAAGAACCATTATTTGTCTAGATTTAATACTAATGCTTCTTGTATAGGGCAATATCTGTGATGGGAAAAGTCATCTAGGACTCTTGGTGATATTTTTTTGAACAATTTCTTTTGACACTTGAGTTGAATAAGTATCAGTTGTTGTAGAATTTGATGTAGTAGAGTTAGTTACCTTTGACATTGATGTCAATGGGGGAGAAGTATTGCATGAAAAATATTATGCTAGAAGGGAGAAATTCAGCATAAGCATAATATACAAAATGATAGTTTGGTATCAAGCACATTAAGGTATATCAATGGGGGAAAATGATTGATAAAGAGGATTTGAAGACTAACAATCATTTGTTGGTATTCTTGGAACTAGATGTTTTTCACCTATTTCACCATCAATTCCAAAGGGGGAGAATGTTGGAAGATTGGGGAGATTACTAGAAGATTGGTTGGAAGCATGAATGCTAATGATATTCCTATGGGGAAGTACTTATATGATGATATGTTACATTCATGAGTGAGTTTTTCATTGAAATCAACATACCATGTTTATGTCTATATAGTAGTTTTCTATGGTATCTAATAGAAGAATAGTGGAAAGATCAAGTTGGTACAGATAGCTAGTTGAGCATGATAACCACCTGAGGTTACGAGAGACACTTCTATGTATCTAGTATCTTAATTTAATGTTGGAAGAAGAAAGGATAAGTCTACAAGAAGTTATGTAAATTTTGGTGATGTCTATTCTGATACAGTGTTTACAAAGGTATGTTTTGGTAAACTTGTTATATCTCTTAGTAGAGTTGATATCTTGAGGATTAAGGTTGAGGACATGGAGAAGACATGTTGAGAATGACTTGTCTAAGCTTTCTCATCATAGTATTATATGTATGGAAATCTATTCAAGTTGTAAGGTGGAAGATTAAGGTTATCAATAAGTGTAACATGTTCTTAATGTGGTCCTATAATAATTAATTGAGAAGGTCTAACAACTGACTCTAGAAATTGTTTTATGGGCTTGGTATAAAGGAAGGACAATTTCATTTATCATGATATGGAGAAAATGCAAATTTTGAATTTTTGATAAGCAGTAGAGATGTGGAATGCAAAGTTGAGTAGAGTAGTGTGGAAGTGAAGAAAACTTCATTACTTAGGTTTTGTTGAGTGATCTAAGGTTTTGAATTTGGATCTAAGGATCATGACCTGGTCTTCAAAGTCTTATAGTGATTGTTCTAGTTGATAGGAAAGTGGAAAGGATAGAGGAAAGAAGAAGATAATAGTAAATTATTCATTTGAGTAGTAAGCTCTTCTTGTAGTTGAAATTGCATGTTTTGGTAGTGAGCTTTTCTTGCATACAATATACCACAACTCTTAACAGGCTTGGAATCTTTTAATAGAGATTCAAAGTCTCCAAATAGGGACTCATTGTACTAAATGTTGTAACAAACTCCTAATAGGATCCATCTTCTAACAAGGAATATTTATATTATTACATCATCTTGCAGGCATCATTTCCACTGGGGTTTTTCCTCTAATCAAGGGATTCTATAGTAAACATATTTGGTGTAATTGTGTATGTGCATCTTTATATGGTTATTGTTTACTTTGGTTGAATGGTTTAAGTTTGTTTAAAGAAGATAAATATTTTAATTATTCCCCCCTCTTAGTTGTCTTGGTGGACTATTGTTTCTAACTAAATTTGATAAAGTATGTGGTATATTTAGTTAACGTCAAAAAAAAGGACAAGTATAGAAGAAATTATGTAAGTTTTGGTGATGTTTGTTCTTAGATAGAGTTTACAAAGGCATGTTCTAGTAAACTTGTTATATCTCTTAGCAGAATTGATCTCTTGAGGATCAAGTTTGAGGACATGGACAAGACATGTTGAGAATGATGTGGCTAAGCTTGCTCATCGTAATATTGCATATAAAAAAGGGTATTCAAGTTACAAGGTGGAAGATTAAGGTTATTGATAGGTGTAACATGTTCTTAAGGTTATTCACTAAGCATATTCCTGAAGATATTTTTGAGTATTTACAAGGTATGCTTGAGGTTATGCCCCTTCCCACATTAAAGTAGAAGATGCAAGAGTTTTGGAAGATTGGAGATTGGTTTGATGATGATATGTTACACTCATGACTAAGTTTGTCATTAATGTTAACATAGCATGTTTGATGTCTTCGGTGGTAGAAAGATCAAGTTGAGCATAAAAAACACCCAAGGTTATGGGAGATACACCTAAGTATCTAGCATATTTAATTAATAGAAAAAGTAGAAAGAATAAATTTGGAAGAAGTTATGATGTCTATTCTAAGATAGAGTTTACTGAGGCATGTTCAGCTAAACTTGTTATATCTATTAGCAGATTTGATATCTTGAGGATCAGGGTTGAGGAATTAGAGATGTTAAGGATTACATGGCTAAGCTAACTCATAATAATATTATGTGTAAAAAAAGTTAATCAAGTTGCAAGGCTAAAGATTTGTGTTATTGCTAAGTGTAACATGTTCTTGGTGTCATCCTATAATAATTAATTGAGAAGGACTAACAACCAACTCAAGGAATTGTTTAATGGACTTGGTATAAAGGAAGGATATTTTCCTTTATCATGGCATGGATATATGTGAATTATGAATGTTCAAACAGTAGCAAAAACTACAGAATGTGAAGTTGAGTAGAGTATGTGGAAGTGAAAGAAACCTTCATTATTGATTTTTTTTGAGTGATCTAATGTCTTTTTTTGGATGTGAGGTTCATGACCTAGTCTACAAGGTCTAATAGTGATTAGTTTGGTTGATAGGATAGAGGAAACAACAAGCAAGGAAGACAAATGAAACTAACTTAATTTTTTGAGCACTGAGCTCATCTTGTAGTTGAAATTGCATGTTTGGGGAAATGGGCTCTTCTTGCATACATTGTACCGCAACTCTTAACAGGGTTGGAATCTCCTATCATGGATTTTAAGTCCCTATTAGGAACTTGTTTTACTAAATGTTGTAATAGATTCCTAATAGTGTCTATCCTCTAACAAGGAATATTTAGATTAGTACATCATCTTGTGGGCATCATTCCCACTAGATTTTTCCCTCTCATCAAAGATTTCCCTAGTTAATATATTTGGTGTAATTATTTATGTACATATTTTTATGGTTTCTATTTACTTTGATTGAATGGTTAAGTTTGTGGAAAGAAGATAAGTGTTTTAATTGTTGGATAACTAATTCACCCTCCCTAGTTAGCTTGGTTGACTATTGTTTCTAACATGTTGTATCAAAGCATCAGATCCTTGAAGAAAAAGTTTAATAGCTTTAGGAGATCCATGGAAAACATGTTTAGAAAAGATAATCTAAAGTTTTATGGAATAAAATATGATAGCTGGAAGGAAAAGATGAAGATACATGTGTTTTGTATGGGTATGGGATACTGGATCTTGACAAAATTAGAAAAGGTAATCATTGAATAAAAGGATTTGGAAACTTACACTGAGGTAGAAAGAGATCTTCTTATGTGTGACATGAGAGATAGAGAAGCATTATTGACTACACTTCCTAAAATTGAGTAAAATAAGGGAAAATCACTTGCTACTTCACATTTGATTTGGAAAGCTTTGGAAAATATGTTTGAAGGTGATGATCACTCTAAGAAGTTAAGGCTACAAAACCATATTTGTGCATTTCAAGATGCTAAGATGATGGAAGATTAATCTATAAGAACATATATAGGAAGAATACCAAAAATTACTATAGGCATTAAAGCTCAAGGAGGAACCAAAAGTGATGATGAAGCTATATGGAAGATAGTGAAAACTCTAACACCACCATTCAAGCCAGCAATGCAGATGATACTATTGTCACACAATCTTGCACCCTTGTCCAAATTTTTTACTTAAGGAAAACCTTGAGAAACATGGAAACAGCCTCCAAGCTCTCAGACTTGAACTATGAGGTTGAGTCTCTATAGAAGGCTGGCTTCCTTTTCTATTAGAATGCACCTAGCTACTCTTGAGAGGAAAAGGGAGAAGGAGATGCAAGAAACAAAATATACCCAATCTATTCTAATGAGGTGATGCACCAAAATAGAATGTTCAAACTAATGTTTTCCCATATATACACTATTGAACCATTGTAACACCAAAAGATATACAAATCCAGGCTTGTTTTAATCTAAGAATCACATGTTGATTGGAAAACCCAAATAAATGATGCAAGGAAAATGAGATTCACTTATATATCATTCATAGGCTATAGAGATATAGTAATACAAAATTGCAAATATCCATAATACACCAATAAGAGGAAAATAGTTCTTGCATAATAAATCAATTACTAAAGGAGATAAAGTAGAATGACATACAGTTCAGAGGCAAAGGGGATTTATAGTAGCAAGCTAGAGTAATGCCAGAGAAACAAAGAGGGTTTGACCTTAACAAAATTTACAAAATTTACCTTTATAGCTCAGGCATAACTGAGATATTTTTTTCCCTAAACCAAAATCAACCACTACACCTATCATTTACTATAAATTCAAAATAAATCTAATCATGGAACAATTCTAGATGCAACAATAATAGGAAGAAACTAAAATCAATGCATCCATCCATAAGACATCAAATCCAAAAGATCTGATCATTAAATGTAATAAAGAGGAATGGAGATGCATTAACGTCATGGAATAAGCCCCAAAATGTTGGTTTTCCTTAAAAAATGATCCCTATAGCATGCAATGGATGCAATAAATAATTTTTCACCACTATCAAAGTAAACATGGGATGGGATAACATGCAAGTTAACCCACTACAAAAATATGGAGTTGACCCATGTGGAATAAATTTGATTTCACCAAAAAAGATGTGAACTATCAATGTAGATCTCCATTTGAAATGAATAGCTTAGACACTACAAAATATCCCCAACTAATGAATAAAACCCAACCGTAGATCTAAGATCTTCCTTTATAACCACGAATGGCTAAGATGCACTCAAAATATACCGAAGATACTTCCAGATCCAATGGCCATCATATCTTCACAAGAGAAAAGGGTAGAAATGTAGAAATATGACCACTATTCGATTAAAAAAAACCTAAAATAAGAAGGATCTTCCATGTGGCATGTAATAGTAAGTCAATACATTTCTCAATGTTTGGTTGAAGAGATAGCAATGATTTCATGATTTCTAAAAGAGTAGCAAAGTCATCCTCCAAAAAGACAAAATTGGTTAACACAAAATGTTAACCCTAGGACTTAGCATGTTAACCTACAACTTGACACATGAAGAAAAAATGATCCAACTTAGCATATGAAGAAACTACATTAACACGAGATGCTAACCTAACCAAAAAGTGTGTTAACCCACATCAAAGAATCCAACCCAGTAAAGATCTCTCAGATCAATTATCAATGATGGGCTGAAATGGGGGGGAAATAATTAGCCAACATTTTGGGTGACTCAGAGGGGATTCTTGCCTACTAAGCATAGACTAATGGCCTTAATAAATCCATTGGCCATAGAGTCACTACCATGAATTGACAAGTTATCCCACCCGTGACTAACACAAAATTTGCAACCAGCAAAAGAAAAAAACTTTGGTGAGCACCAAAAATCTAAAAACAACTCTAGATAAAGGAGAAAATGTGCTTGTTCACTTCTTGGAAAGGATGAAAAAATAGAAGGAAGACTAAACTACTTATGCATATGGAGACTTTAACCTTCATCATAAGCATGGTTTGAGATAGATCCTATTGATTGGGATAGGAAAAATTTAACCATTAGGCTTTCTTAACTAGAAAGCTTTCACCACTCCATAGTGCATCAAATTTTGAGTGCCTCCCTAATTTTTCCCTATCAACATCCCATTTCAGCACAAGATCACCTTGTTTGAAAATTTTTAACTTAGCCTTCCTATCAAAGGACTTCTTCACCTATTGCTAATGTACTCCCAAGGTCTACATGGCCTTATTTCTTTTCTCTTCTAACTTTATTAGTTTTTCTAGTCTTATAGAGATAGAATCATTTTCTATCAGTTCCAATTGATGGGCTAGTTCAAGAGTAGGAAATTCTAATGAAATAGGAAGCCTAGCTTCTCTGCCATATACCAACATAAAAGGGAAATTTCCTATAGCTCTCTTAGGTGTTATTCTATCATCCCACAGTGTTGTTTTTAACTTCTAATGCCAACACATCTAGTTATCTTCTATAATCCTTTTCATAATCCTAATTAAGTTTTTGTTAGATGGCTCAGCTTATCCATTTCCCTAAGGATAGTAGTTGGAGGATGTGCTCAAGTAAATATTATGGTCAACTTCCCATGCAAAAATCTGAGCTTCAACAAAAGATTTTACATTATCTAAACTAATGGTTGAAGGGGCACCAAACCTAGTTACAATTCCATCAAGGAATTCAACAACTAAAGATTTTGTAGCATTCTTTAATGCAATTGCCACTATCCATCTAATGAAGTAATCTATGGTAGCTAGAATCTATGTATGACAAGAGCTATAAAGAGGATTGATGGGGCCTATAAAATCTAATCCCCATTGAGAAAAAGGCTGATCAACCTGAATAGGGTGGAGAGGAAAAGCTGTAAGTCTTTTCTTACCTGAAAAGAAAGCACATCTTTCACACTTTCTAATGTACCTTTGCAAATCATTGAACAAGGATGGCTAGTAGTAACCAGCTCTCATTATTTTCATGGCAGTTGTTCTTGGTAAAAAATGACCACCATCAGGACCATCATGGAGCTCTTTTATTATTCTTTTATCCTGGTCTATATCAATGCATCTCAATAGGGCTCCACTAAATCCCTTCTAAAAAGGATACCATCAACTATGGCATAAGGAATTGACTACAACTTGTACTATTTTCTTTTGGTTCTATCCAATCCTTGATGATATTTGTTGCCTAACAAGAAGGTCATCATATTATCCATCCAATTCCTTGGATTATCATTTCTAGCTTCTTGATGTTATGTTAGTATCGTAGAAACTTCCTCATCTGATTCCTGAGATGAGATTATCTATTTGCACAATCTTTTTCCTCTTATTAACTCAGTGATCTAGATGTTAACATCATACTTCATCACCTTTGTGACCTATCCAACTCTCTTCTCACTAATGTCTTTGCTGAAAAGAAAGTCCTTTACACTTGCATAAGGTACTAGCAAATAGATCTTGTTGTGTGACAAAAGGTGTCTGAATTTATTCAAATCTCTTATGACTACAAGGGCTTGCTTCTATCCATAGCTATATTTGTCTTCATACTCTTTAAGCCCTTCACTAAAGAAGGCTATGGGTTGCTCTTCATTCTTATCATTTTCTTGAGTCAAAATAGTAGAAATGATTGACTCACCACCTAAGGTATAAATAATGAAATCCTCTTCAAAATTTAGATTAATGAGCATAGGTGTTGAGGCTATGGCTTCCTTGATCTCTTAAAAACTTTCCTTCCCTTCCTTGGTCCATGAGAAGACCATATTATTCTTGAGCATAGATGTGAGGGGTTTCACCATAGTCGCAAGATTAGGAATAAATCTTCTCACAAAATTTAGCCTACCAAGAAATTTGTGTAGGCCTTTCTTATGCTTAGGAAGAGAGAGCAAGTATTACCATTTTTCTCTCTAGATTAATGGTTAGACCATCTATAGATATAATGTGTCCTGATAATTTTCCTTTATTAGTGGCAAACATACACTTGCTTGGATTTAAGGACACATCAAACTCTCTACATTTTATAAGCACTTGTCTAAGATGGCCAAAATGATCTATCATGCTCCTAGAATATACTATAATATCATCAAGATAGACCAATACAAAATTTTCAAATATATTCTTGAAGGCCATATCCATTGCCTTCTAAAAAGTACCACCTGCATTAGTTAATACAAAGGGCATTCTACAATAAGCATAGTTGCCCCACTTTATGGTGAATGCAGTCTTAAATCTATCAGCCTCTTTGACTAGCACTTGGTTATAACTAGAGAATCCATCAAGAAATGAGAATCTGTCAGAGCCAGTAACCTTAGATAATATTTTTTCTAGGGAAGGGAGGGGATGATGATCCTTAAGGGAAGCTTGGTTAAGGTCCTTAAAATCCACGCACAATCTAATTTCTCCATTCTTCTTCCTAATAGGGACAAGGTTTACTACCCATGACAAGTGCTTTATAGGAAAAATTATATTGGCATAAATTAATTTTGATAGCTCTTTTCTCATCAAGTGTTCAATTTTAGGATTCATTGGACTCTACTTTTGTCTCACTGATTTGACATTATAAATTAAATCTATGGTATGCTGAAAAAACTTGGGTCAAAACCCTTCAAATCATTATATGTCCAAGAAAATACATCATTAAATTATTGACATAGATGAATAAAACTTTCTTGTTCAATTTTAGAACATACCATTCCCATGTTTAAGGATTTTCCATCAGCAACCATGACTGGTGTGTGATCATCCCTACTTCCAGCAAGGTTCATGCCTCTATTTCTTGCTTGGTCATCATGATTAAAGGCACTCTCTAAGGTAACAAGACCCTTAGTAAATATGCTAGAACTGAGATTAATGATCTAATCATTATACTAATCCTATAGTCTTGATTGGTTTTTATCTAAAAACTCTACTTCATTCTACAAGAAGCTTACAATTTCTTCATCAAATTCAAACACTTGCCAATTGGTGTTGTTGTCAAGGATAGTTGGCCTAATTCTACCTTAATCTACTACTTATTTTCAACTTCAAGGTTCTTTGGAACATCATAATATGCACCCATTACTACATTTCTATCAGCATATCTATTATCTTTTCTAGTGATTCTTTAAATATTAAATGCATTTAAACTTTCAAGAAAATCCCATACTCTATGTTTATAAGACATAAGAAAATCATTCTTGGTGATATTCAAATTTCTCACTTGACTAACCACCAAATTACTATCTCCATATATACTCAAGGCTTAAATTCCTCTTTTTTGAGTAGGTAGGATGCCTTGAATCAAGGATTCATACTTGGCCACATTATTAGTACAACTGAATTGGAGCCTAAAGGAGAAGTAGTACCCTTTTAGTGTAGGAGAAATCAACATCAAAGTACATGTTCCATGTCCCACTCATATCCTCTTTGGTTTTCATCAAATTGGGAATTAGAGCATCCTATCCTAATATACAGTATGTACCAAGGCCTACCTCAATGGTTTTTGATATAGAATCAAACTAGTATGCATTAGCCCATTCATTTAAGTACTAAGGAGGTAGCAGGCTCATTTAACATATCATTTTCATCTATCTCTAGAACAATGCAATTCATATTGATGAGATTTGGTGTGAAGAGCTCAATATAATTGAGGGCTAGAGGCTCTACTCTGATTGAAGCCTTGGTTCCATATCTTCTAAAAAAATGTATGACCAATCAAAAGATGTGTAGCCAGCTATTTGGGTAGTGAAATCTCTTGAAATACAAATGGCAATGTGTGGCTTGACTTCAACAATTGATATATCTTGGACTATATTAAAACCAGAGCATGTATGTAGGGCCATTTCCACATTCCTAAGGATTCCTATAGTCTTGATAGTACTACCATTCAACTATAATGCATCGTTAACAATGAGCTCATATTTCATTTCTAAAGCATTAGTAGCACACTTAGACATCATTGAACTGTTATCTCCTGAATCAATCATGCAATTATCAACTAGCATATACTCTATAATTAGAGAAACATAAAATGGAGGAGGCCTAACCTTTTTACTTGCTTCTACCTCCCTTAAAGGTTATACTAGACTTGTGGCACTTTCTTCTCTTGATGGCTGATCCTTTAGTTCAATGCTCTCCAATTCTTATTTTAGTAACCTCTTCTACATTGGTATAATTGTAACAACATCCCGCATAGAAATTTTTACACTTGTCTTCTTGATGCAGGACTACACCACCCTTACCAACTCACAACCAAGATCACAATAATATGGAGATAAAGAGATGACAAAATGCTTCATAAGGCATCCATTAATACTTGAAACTCATTACAACATTCTCCAAATGGAAGAACTCCAAATTCTTACAATATAAGAGAGAGATTCCTCACTAAGAGCTTCAACCTAAAAGAGCTTACAACTAAAGAGCTTCTTCTTGAAGACTTCTACTTCCTGAGCTTCTACTTCTCAAACTTCTACTTCTTCAACTTGATTATAAATACTCATATGCCTTGCTTAAATATGCACTTGGCACCCAATGCATGACTTATCCACAACCTTCTAGAATTCAACCTCAATTTCCACAACCTTCTAAAATATCCACAACTTTCTATAATTCCACCTAAATACAACTAAGCACCACCATGTGGCCCAAATAGAAAATTACATTTCTTTTGTGGATCACAACAAATATTAAATGCACGATTTAAGGAACTTTCCACAAGCTTCTAAGATGCCACCTACACACTTTGATAAATGGAATGACAACTATTTTTCTATTTATACCTCCTATGCACTTTGAAAATAGAAATTCCTCTTTTCTCCTTTTTTTCTATTTTCTATTTTTATTATTTTCTTCTATTTTCGTCACTTTCTCTCTCTTCCACAATTTTTTTTTCTTTTTTAAAATTTTCCCATGCAAGATGTTCCTACATCACTTCTTTATCTAATCTACCACATTGAATGGTGCATTGGGTGCTTTGGTAGAAGCTTTGGGAGCTACATTTTTATGAGGTTGAGCTGGAACATCTTGAGGATCACTCACACCTTTTTTGCTATTATTTTTCCTTTGCTACTAAAAGGAATTTGATTAATCATTTACTACATGTACTTGAGGTATTGAATTTGTAGTTGAGGCCCAATTAAGGGGGATGGGTAGCATCTTCAATATCTCTTCTCTTGCTCCTAGTATTGGGACAAATGAAATATTGGTTTACATTACAATGTTCCTCCACTTGATGATTCATGAAAGAAAAATCCCCTAGTTGTTACAAATGGGCAACATTAGTAGACTGAGGGTCATTATATTATTGTCCAGCATATGGATCTTGTCTAGTCAATGCTAGGTGTGCTTCTTCCTTTTAGCACATGCAACGACTACATGGATATCTAAATGAGGGACAAAAGTCTTGATCTTGAGAAAGAATATTTTGAGAAAATAATTCCCTCACTAGATTTGGGTTCACCACCTTGTTGCCCATTTTTTGGACCACTAAGAGATTGTCTTCTAGCTTCTTTTCTAGATTAGAACTTTGATCTTGTAGCTTCTTGTCCATCTTTTTCATTATTATTCACATCATGGTCTCGATATTATCTACTTCATTGGAGGATGTAGAAGCTATTGGAGCTATAGCAAGAGGTTGGCTTGTCAAAGTAGTAGGGATAGGGGCTACTAGAGGCCTATGATTACGTATATCTAGAAAGAAGGGCACAAGAGGCCTTGGAGCCAATTTTCCTCCTTATATCAATATATTCTCTGTCCTAATGGAATTTTCATAAGCATTAGGTAAGGTGTCTCCTCCCATAGATTGTAGAGTGGTAGCAATATCATTGTTAAAGGCTTTGAGGTAATATAAAAAAGCATTACCAAGAGAAGGCTTAAACACAGTGGGTATTCTATCCCATGTCTTCTAGAATCTATAATTTAAATCAGTCATATATTCATGGGGGGATCTCTTGATAGTTGTTAATTGCTACAAGAGTGATAGGTGATCTCTCTTATCTTCAAAGTTTTTATATAATTCGGCTCCCAATCCATCCCAATCAGTAATAGAGTTATGAGTCAAACCTCTATACCATTGCAAGGCCTTCCATTTTAAGGATGAATCTAGAAGCTTGATAGCAACATGATCTTCTACAATACTATGTATATTACAGATATTTGAAATTTCTTGGATATGTTCTAAGGGAGAAATGGAACTTTCACCAATAATTTCAGGTATAATTTTGAGGGTTGATACTAGTATATCATGTCTTTGAGCCAATAGGAGAGGACTTCCACCATTAAATATGGAAAAATCTTGTGCTCTAGGTTGTGCCATATGGAATAATGATGTATTTATATGAGCAAATGACAATCTAGGTTGAGATCTAACAATAGGAAGAGTAGAGATGGATCTTGCAAGTGCATTTGTTACTATTGTACTCCTAATTGGTGATAAAGATACTCTAGTTTTTATTCTTCTATACTCTAGTTTTTATTCTTCTAGGATTTGAAAATGAAAGCTCTTGATACTAAGATTTACCTCTAGAAGATGCCCTCATTTTAGCTTTTGGCATGAATCACTACAACTTGGCTGAAACTAGACATTAAGATGTAGAGTCACCAAGTACATTATGAATAAGCCTCTTGAAGGCTTGTAACACCAAGAGTAGCACTATCTTCTCAACATTAATCTTGAAATCTTGTTTTTGACACCAGTTGACTTGAAATTTTTTGAATATGATTCTCCCACCAAGAGTTCTGAAAAGTGTTGTCACAAAAGTTTGCACCCTTGTCCAAAGTTTTTACCTAAGGACAACCTTATGAAGCATGGAAAAAACCACCAAGCCATGGGACTTGAACTATGAGGTTGAGTCTCTAGAGAAGGCTGACTTACTTTACTATCAAGATGCACCTAGCTACTCTTGAGAGGAAAAGGAAGAAGGAGATACAAGAAACAAAATCTACCCAATCTATTCTAGGAGGTGATGCACTAAAATAGAATGTTCAAACCAATCTCTACCCATATATGCACTATTGAACCATCATAACACCAAAAGATATACACACCTAGACTTTTTTTTATCTAACAATCACATGATCAAAAAACCCAAATAAATGATGCAAGGAAAATGAGATTCACTTATATATCATTCATTGGCCAGAGAGATACATGTTGGAAATGTTCAAGACTAACTAGGTTATTAAGAAGGGAGGGGTGAATTAGTAACCTCAAAAACTTTATCAAATTTAGATCTTAACTGCATAATCCAATTACCATCTAATTCATCAAATCTGATCTAACTATATGAATGAGAAACTAAAAACCCAACATATTCATAACACTTTGAACACAATATTTGGTGACCTAGAAACCTTCCAAATAGAAAGTAAAATTGGGGTGGGGATGATACCCACAAAACTTCAATACTATAGCATAAAGTTGGCTAGTTAAGGCTTACATTGATCACTTATATTGATCTATCCTATTAGGAGCATTTAGGACTACTAGGTCCACCTTGTTAGAGGTTTTACAAACATACAATGAAGTATGTTCTTGGTAAAGAGATTTGAGAAAAGACTATTAAGTCTACCTTGTTAAAGGATTTGAAGCTAGTTCACCTATTAAGATGAAATAATAAATCTTTGACTTACAACTAAATTGTTGATAGAGATTACTTTAAGTACTGATCACCTTTATGTGATAGATATGATCCTACTACTCCTTAATTGATATGGCCTCAAAAAACTTTTTCTGCTATTGATTCACATTCACATGCTTACATTCCATTCACATTGTCACACAACATTCCATTCACATTGTCACACACTTCATTTTTTTCATACTTAGATATGCTATAATACATTACATATATATCAATCTAATTCTCATAATTAAAAAGTTTTCCATCATACAAGTTAACAACAATATTAAAAAGTTGGCCCATATGTAGATACTTGGGTTCTAAACATTGACTTGGTGAAGTTTTGATACTTGGTGTCCACTGTCATTACTCAACATCATCATGCATTTGGTAAAAGTAGAAGCTCAGTCAATACTAATTAGTTCAATGTAGTCTCAAACTTGGTGTACACTGGTGACTTGGTAGATACTATGTAACTAGTTAGAAACTACAAAGCTCGATAACCACTAAACTACTTGAGTTGAACTATAGACTTCCCACTAATTGAATTTACTAGAAATGCTCAGTATGAACTGTAGTGCTCAGTGACTACTGAAATACATGGAAAACACTATAGACTATTTATTAAGCTCGGTAGCCATACAAAATCTAAATAATTGTTGTCACTAATAAAAAACTTGACTGAATGTCAACAATCTTCCCCTTTGTCATTAGTGAAAAAAACACTTATCATCCAAAACTTATATACAACATAGTGTGATACTTAGCTTGGTATGGTATACCGTTTTGAGGTTTTTCAAAAATTGTCTTTGTAACTTTGCAATATACACCTTCTCTTTGCATGATTCTATCCCATAAAATATACATATCATATCAAGCATATTAACATACTAAGTGTCTCTCCCAATATATACTTTCTCCCTCTTAACATATACAATGTCTCTCCCCCTTTTTGATAGTAATGCCAAAGATTGATACACAACTTATTTACATGGAGATACCAAAATGAGAAAGAAAATTTGAATGTACCT
Organism: Cupressus sempervirens; assembly: GCA_028749045.1. Classification (NCBI taxonomy): domain Eukaryota; kingdom Viridiplantae; phylum Streptophyta; class Pinopsida; order Cupressales; family Cupressaceae; genus Cupressus; species Cupressus sempervirens. The sequence goes on along the minus strand of CM053786.1, from coordinate 842,669,415 downwards.
TAAGAATGAGAGTTAAGGTTTTATCCTAGTTGTCTTGTGAAACTTTTCATGAATGGAGAGCAACTTGCACCTCTACAGAGAGTTGGATCATGTGATCTGCAATTGAGAAGTTTTTATCATGGATCAATATTTTGGAGTAGACAATGTGCTTCTGCATTGTATCTATGATAGGAAGGATCATATTTTGAATATGTATGAGTGTGGACTAGATCCTTGCTTCCTCTCTCAACAACTCTTCTTGCATATCTGATAAGAATTTGATCTTCATATGATGTGCAGAACTTGAATTGGAGTCAAGTTGTAACTGCTTTGCACTAGCCATCAGATCTTCATTAATCTTAGTCAATTTTCTCTTTATCTCCTTTCTAAACTTGGTAACATCGCACAAATTTCCAAAAAGTGATGTTACATTTGTGCAAGAGGTTTCAAGACTTGTCAAAATTGAAGAAAGCTCTACCTGCTAGATAGCTATTTGCTGAGCATTGTGCTCAAGCACTTTTTTATCAAATTTCTTCTTAGCTTTCTCAATGAACTTTTCTTGACCATTGGTATCCTCACTGAACTTACTAACTGCCTCTTGTAATTCTAACAAAATGTGTTGAAAAATATCAACTTCAACACCTATAGCCTCAATCAAAATGTTCTTTTCATCCTCTATGATTTGATATTCTCTTTCTCTCTCCTCTCTGAGCTTCTCATCCTTGCCTTTTTTTTGAAGAATTTCACCAAATTCATGCATTTAGTCTGCAGATAGATTACAAATAACCTAGTTGATAATTTCTATCTCCTCATCCAAATCTATAGCATCCTATATTTCTTTTTCTTTACTCAAAAATCTTGTACTCAGTTGAGCCTTATGTTCAATTTTCCTTGTACATAATTCCTTAGAATCTAGAATAGAAACAATAGTGGAAATAGTAGGATTGGTAGCTGGCAGTGAAAATTTATATAGAGCCAATAGATGAAATACTGACTGGAATACTTATTGAATCCAAGATTGATGTACTTATAGAAGTATTCAAAATTATAGAATCCAAAATTCTACTTACTACTAAGGAGCTCAAAATGGTAGAACATATTGTATCTCTTGTTGATGCTAACTCGATGGTTGAAGGATGCTACAGCTCGATAGATGAAGTGGTAGACATTTCTATCAGTGATGTGTTGAGTTGTAAAGTAGCAAAGAGTGATTGAACATTTGATGTATCAATGGTTGTCACAATCAAACTTGTTGAAGCTATCTTTGTGCTTGATGATGTTATAAGTTTAGCTTGAGAGAGAGGAAGGGCGGCAATGACAGGTGTAGTTATCTTGATTGGGTCAATCTCCTCTTCATCTTCCTTGGCTTCCTCTATAGTTTCTTCCTCTTTTTCTTATTCATCATCCTTCATCAGCTCCTTACAATCAACTATATCAACTATGACAAATTAAGTGGAGACTTCATCATTATCAACATCTTTATCACTGTAATCATCATCATCATCTTTGATTTCTACTAGATACTCACCTAGTTTGTGAAGATGGAACACATTTCTCCATGTGCTGGTAGTATTCCTCACAATATACTCTATATCTTTAATCAAAACTAAATGAGTATTGAAGATAAGAGTCATTTTGTTCTCATGTTCTTTCAATGCCTTGTTTACTTCTGCATCAGTTAATGTGGGTACTAGTTGTCTTAATGTGTGTGCAAATATGTCTTTGACAGTCTGCTAGGTGTTCTCCCATCTTACCTTGATCTTATCTAACAAAACTATAGGGACCTATGATACCAGCTAGTTTGGAGAGTATTTCCATTTTCCCATCTTATCCATGACCAAATCTTTAACTTCTTTCTATTCTACTGGAGTCCTTATCTCATATTTGAGAGCTTTAAAATTATGCACTCTTGTACCTTCTCTCAGCACCTTAAGCCTTTCTTGAAATGTAGGAGGAGGTCTGTTGAAGATTACATCACTGTCTTCTTCCTAGATCTCCTTGTAAACACTGCGATGGATGGCTTTGGTGGCTTGGTGATAATCACCTTGCCTTTCTTCTTTACTAGCTCTTTTTCCTCTTCTAATTTCTCTTCATCCTCTACTTCTTCCACATCTTCTCCTTTACCCTTAGTTAACATAAGAGGTGTGTGTTGTGGTTCCACAATGCATGCCCCATTCCCTACTAAGAATGGGGACCCCCTACTTTTTTTGATTCTTTGAACTCAAAATTAGGGATTTGAGAAATGTTAAAGAGTTTAAAATCAAAAAAACCAAAAAATTGAAAAATTGAGAAAAGACATTGAAAAAAAAATCAAATTAAAATTAGCACTTCACTCTCTTGTCATTTGCATTTTGGTGACAATTCTCTGACACATGCACTTACCATGCCCCTTCCAAGTCCAAATTGATCATAAGGTATGTGAAACACATCACCAAGCATGCGTCATGCATCGTGTGCACTGTAGGTCACACGTGCATTCCATGCACACTACTTCACACACCTAGTGCACTTTGCATGTTGTACATGCCATGCACCATGTGTGCCACTTCACATACTAGGCATGCATGGTGCACCACACATTGCACCTACACCATGTCTCCCCTTCACACACCAAGTGTGTGCCATGCATTGCGCTTGTGATGAACCACCAAACATTCTACTGTGGGTGTGCATGCATGTCACACTGCATGCCGCACATGCCCATCACACCATGCACACCCATGTGCACCACCTACACCTGTTGCACCAATTATGCACACCTACACTATACATGCTTCATGTCATGCACACCTGAGCTACATCTACCTATTCACACTTTACCCCCCCTCCAAACCTAAAAAACCCCCAAAAAAAAAAGAGAGCACACCTTATTTATTTTACATTAAATAAAAAGAGGAATTAAATTTTTTTTGCATTTTTTTAAAGTTTTTTATTTTGAGGTAATAATTTTTTTTAATGTGTTGTGCAAGTTAAATGGTATCCACATCGAGAGAGAAAATGACATCTAAGCCCATTGCATTCAATTTCCAAGGTGTGCTATCGAAGTCAAGGTTTCAAGATGACTATGCAAAATTCAAAGATACCAATTTGGGACATACAAACTTGGGAGAGTTCCTCAAAATCTACAATAAACACAAGGAAAGATCTACCCTAGTATCCTCATTGATTCAATCTAGGTTGGTGAGCATAGCTTCACATCTAGTATCAGTATAGTCAGTAGAATTGATCATGACACTGGCACAACATTTTGTTCCTAAAGAAAGAGTGGTTAAAGTGTAATTGGATAAGTTGTACTAGACCTACAACCCAATAACATTGAAAGGGTCTTCCATCTCCCAAGGGAAGATTAGTTCATAAGACTCTCCTATGAAGTAGTAGAGAGGTGGTATAGAGAACACCAAAAAGAGGTGACATAAATCATTCAATCATCTTATCTCATTGAGAAGCCTCCTCAGGGTAGGGTAATATGAAAGGTGGACATGACTTGGGGATACATGAAAGACAATAATGTCTATTCTATCATTCTTCTAAGTAGAGTTATGGGTCTACCAATAGCTGGCCACCTTAGTGCTTTCATGCTCAATTTCATTGAAACAATCAAGATGACAAAGATGCCACTAGACTGGGCCACCGCATTAAGTGAAAACTTGCATGAGCAATTGGGGGTAGTTAAAGAAAAGAAGAAGTTCTATATGACTTCTTACATGGTGTATCTACTTGTAGCAAGGGCCACAATATACCCTGGACTATACAAGAGAGACAATATATAGGATCCTAATGCCTGGCCCTACATTGTCTACCCTCAGCTGGTGAGGAAGAGGCTTTCTACACAAAGCAAGGAATATAGAATTGTGAATGACACATTCATTTTCACAGTCATCCAATTCATAAAAGGTGATTATGCAAAGAGGTTATTTGATAAGACAATAGTACATATAGTTCTCAAGGCCTATTACATGCAATTTTAGACATTTATGTATCTACAAGTAGTTGATGCCTCTGTCAACCCTAAAAATCTCCCTAGATATCCAAGTGATAAATTGGTGTTATTGAAGATTGCACAGCAGATTGCATCTACATATGAGAGGGTGAAGAGACAACAAAGACCTTATAAGTCATGGCCCTTGGTCATAGGACCATACTAGGTGAAATGGAAGCAAGATATTTCATCCTTTTAGTGGGAATGGGAGAATTATCCCCTCGAAGAGTAAAATTCCCCTAGGCCCTATTTTCATAATATTGGGAAAGTGGAGAGTCTGCTTGGTAGGGAGTTACACCATGAAGATGCCATTGAAGATCATTAGATGAATGTGACAAATGACTATGATGTTTGCATAAGGGACTATTGTAGGATGACTTTGTACTTAGTAGAGAAGGCTCTCAAATTGAACATTATAGAGGAGATAAGGCAACAAGATTCAAAGGAGCTGTTGGACCCTCTATTTAACTCAGACAAAATAGGAGAAAGACCAATCATGAATGTTGAGGTGGATAGGGAGGAGGCCAATGATATCAATCATTAAGCAAGTCATGTCATCAGAATGACAAAGGATTAGATCAAGAAGCCTTTTCAACTTGATCTAATACATGACACCATGATCTTTTATGCACAAGCCCACCTAGAGAGAGGTAGAGGGAAGAAAGTGACAATTCCTACCTTTACGTCCTATTCTTGTATTAGGCTAGAGACAATATACCAACTTGATCACCCAGTTGGATACTATCACCCTCCAGAGAGGAAAGAAAAGAACAAAAGGAAAAGGAGCTCCCCTCAGAGAGTTGAGATAGGACAAGCTAAATCACAAGTGCCTCTCTAGAAACAAGAAGAAAATGTACAAGGGTCTGAGGATATTAGAGCTGCTCAAGTCTAGGATGACCCTCAATTTCCTCGCTTTGTGCCCAGCTAGTTAGAAGAAGGATAGAGTTAGTAGGTTTCCATTCCTCCTTCACAAGAAGAGCCAACATCCCCTTCTACCTCTATGAAACAAAAGAGGATTAAGATTTGAATGAACAAGAGGCAAAGGATCACTAAAAGAATGGTTCCTTTCCATATATTCTTGAAATCATTTCAGAGGGAGATGAAGAGGAAGAAGAAGAGGAAGATGAAGAGGAACAAGTGCCCCTAAAAGGAAGAGCTTGGCTAGCTAGAGTCGCTAAACTACAAAGAAGAAGAAGTACCACAGTGACCTCACCATCCACCCAAGTAGAACCCTTGGAAGTCTCTTCTTTGGAAGATGAAGTACAATAGTGGGTGGATGAGCAGAGTGAGGAGGGCAATGACATTTTCAAAATGTCAGATTTTGATTTTATGCCTATGGGAATAGAGCTAGTTGGGGACAAGATCAAGGATACCTCTATAATGAACCTCAACAAGAAGATTGGACATAGATGTCACCAGATTCACAAGGTCCTAATCTTACACCCCCATCTTTGTCGCAAGTCACAATGGTAGATAAAGGCTCGGTTACTCCCCTACCTCAGAGTTTAGAAGAGGAATAGCTTTAGAAGGAACCATCTCAAGAGGAGGAACCAGAACAAACGGCAACTAATGAAGTGTCAAAGGATGGACAAATAGTAGAATATTCTCAACCACCTTCCCGAGACACTAAGGTGCAAGCTATAGGCTCTAATAAAATAGAGGCTATAGAAGAAGAGTCCTTATAGAGGAAAGAAAGTACTCTAAGGAGGAGTGATAAGGGAAAGGAGATAGCTAAACATACTCCTTCATCCTCAAGAGGTAGATCTTCCATTGAATGACTCCCAAGCTAGCTCCAAAATGAAGTAATGAGGAGCACGAGGTCATAATTCTATGCTAACGAGGAAGACCTCCTTGAACTAGCAGATGTCCTAAAAAAACCTAACTCTCCTACACATGAAGCAAGATAGTTGGCATTTTTCAACAATACCAGTGATTAGGATTTTTTTGCACAAGTGGCCATCCCTCCTAAAAATACAAATATAGAGGGTCTTGGTGCACAAGATTACTAGGTCAAAGAGGTCATGCTTCAGAGGCCTACAAGGGATGCCACTAGGTTAATGGTGACTATGGGGATCAAGGAGGTTCTTAAAAACATGGAACATGATGAGGAAGAACTTTGTGCACTTTGTAGGAAAATTAAAATCCTAAGAGGATATCTAGCTGAAGTGGTTGGTCCCCTAGATCATGAACACCCTAAGGAAACATTGAATACCATACTCAAAGAAGGGGGAGCTATGCATATAGGCCCATTTTTGAAATATTTTCAATAGTGGTGGGAAAGTTTTGAAGAGAAGGGTATTCTAATTATCTAGGGAAATTTGAAGTTACTGCATGCTACAAAAGAGAACGTGAATAAGATGGTGGTGATTTTGAAGCAAGACTTCAGTATTATGGATGAAGTAAGGACTTGGAGTAAGGAATTACAAATTTTGCAGGCTATAAAAGGGCAAAGATACCTAATTTTGATTGATATATATATATATATATATATATATATATATATATATATATATATATATATATATATATATATATATATATATAGGGGAGGAGTTGGATATGATTGATGATTGGATGGAGAAAATAGTGGATAGCAATAAAGTAATGGAAACATTACATGAGGAGATTCATCGGCTCAAGGACCAAGCCCAAGAGAAATTTTTTGAAGTAGAGAGACACTATAGCTATGCATGCTTTGAAATTTTTGAAGATGAGGAATAGGAAAAGTTGTTGCCTGTTAAGGTACTAATGGATAATTTTAAGAATATTTTTGAGGAAGCTTCTAGTGATGAAGATATCTATCAAATGTTCAAAATAGAAGAAGCCTTGTTAGAATTGGATACCAAACTTGGGGATTTTGCTGACACCAAAATTGATGTAGAAAATTATAGAAAGAAGGTCAAGGACAAATATGAGGCTTTAAATTTACAAGATGTGGCTAAAATAACTAATATTATAGAGAAATTCTAGGGCAAACATCCAGACATAGCTTTGGGATGAAGGGGAACAAAACCTAGAATCCATAATTCCAATTTTGACACTTAGTTAAATTTTGAGATTTTAGACCCTATCAAGGTGAGCAGGTCCACAGTTGCACATGTTTGTAGGTGCATAGGTACATGGGTCCGCATGCCTACTTTTCTAGAGGTGGATCAATAGTTAACTGCCAATTCTAAAAATAGAGCTTTCCATGCATAAAAAATGCATTATGATGGTAGTTTAACTCTGACAAACACCCAGTAAAGGACTAGCTTCCAATTTTGGCACTTCTAGAAACTTCTATTTTGACTAAAGGCTTTTTCATTCTTTCTTCTCTCATAAATTCTTTGTTTTTGACATGAAAAGGCTCATGCATCTAATTAATGAATAAAATATGCATGGAGTCCTACTAAGCACCAGTTAAATTGTTAGCTTGTATATAATTAGTTTGTTTTATTAATTAAAATAATTTTGTTGCATGAAGAATATCTCTCACTTTCAACAAAAATTGAGGAGATGATTTCTTATAAATACCCCATTGTAATATGTAATTAAGGCTATCATTATTATGCAATAAAATTATACTTTTGGTGCTCACATTTGGAGTGTAGTAATTCTTGCCTAAATGTGTCATTATTTTGTGAACTTTTTTCATGAGATTGTGATTGAGCCAAAGGTTTATTGCATTGTTTCTGGTTGTGGGCTTTTTTAATTCTAGTGTTTGCTATAGTTTTATGAATTATGCTGACATATCTAGCTTGAGAAGAAATCATCAAATTGTACCTGCATAACTTTTGTCTCACATGAGTGAACTTTATATGGCCTTGGAATTTGATGAAAGGTGAAATATCATACAATCATTAAAGATTCTCACCAATGATTGCATCAGTGGAATCTAGGAAGCAATGCTCCTATTTTCATTGGTTACCTACTAATTTCCTTGAAAGCTTAACTCATAGATGTGTTGTTTTTTGTAGCTTATGTTCATTAGGATTTCAATTTCATGTTGTTTTCTTTAAAGTTTCATTATTATTTTTATTAACCATTTTTAGAATAGGAATTCATACCAGTTGCATTGTTAGATTGTATTCATTTAAAAACATAAAATACAAAAACATAGTTCTTTTGTATGCATATTTTGAAACAATGAATAGATTCTACATCTCATCCAAGATAAAAAAATGAACCAACAAAGGCCTCCTCATGAGAAATCACATTTATCTTCAATTGAGTGGATTTTAGTACATCATAAGACAACTACAAAACCTTGGAGTTGATTCAAAAGATTAGCTTTTCAAGAGAGGGATTCGCAAGAATTCTTGCCATCTAGCATCGTGCATAATGATAGCTCAATAGAAGTGGTGCTAGAAGGAGGGCCTAACTTTTGATTCTTGAAAAAGAAAGAAAATTTGCACTATTGCAAAAATCTACATTTTTCACAAGTTTAGAATTTTTTTTGAGTTTTTTGAGAAATTTAGGTGTGCAAGTTCATTGATCCGTAGGTCTATAGGTATATAGGTCTGTAGATTTGTAGCTACATAGGTGCACAAGTACACAAAACTTTGTAGTGTGCCCAATTTGTGAGAAAGTGTGATTTTGCAAAGGTGCACTTTTTCTAGAATTGATGCAAACTAGAGGATTTTGATCTAGAATCCCCATTTCAGTGAGCATTGAGATCTTCACCAAGTGCACATGAGCTTCTTGAGCTTACCCACTTTCGTAAGCCATGTAGTGACAAAGGAATACCCTAAATCCAACCACTTCCATTCAACATTTCATCATCTTCTTCTACTCCACCAACACTTCAACCACCAAGTGGACCCCCACATATTCCAACAATCCCACCACCATTCCAACCACCTTTAGGTCCACCAAATCCTCCAATGGCCTTTTTTGCAAACATTGTGGACTCACTAATCAACTTGAAAGGTGCACTTCATAACATCCCTAAGAATCCCAAAAAAATTTGCCCAAGGTTCATTTATGGAGAAACATGAACTGCTGAAGATCATGTCAAAGTATTCAAATAAATTTGTAACTAAAAGTAGATTGCTAATCAGGATGTGGTCTTTCATTTATTCCCCTATTCTTTGGGGGAAATTACCTTTAATTAGTATGTTGATTTTCCACCATGATGTATTGGAGATTGGGATACTTTCAAAAAACTATTCTTAGAACAATTCAAAACCTTCATCAACCCTCCTATGATACATCAACAATTCATATCAATAAAAAGGGACTTAGCTGAGATAATTTCACACTTCAACCACCACTTTCACATGGCATACCACAAGTTGGAAATGTCATATACTATACTAGTTGAAGCCACTATTTAGATTTATCTAAATTCTATGGATGCTCTTACCATGATCTTCCTAAGAAGACTTCCTCCAAGCAATATCAATACATTAGAAAAGGTCTTTGTAGAAGTGATCACGTTCATGAAAGAAGCCAATCCTAATTGAGGAGGGATGATGTTTCTAGCACAAGTTGTCACTACAATACCAACATACCCTATTGGAGCACCCACTATGCCTAGTCAGTTCATACCTATGAATCTAGTTCCATTATAGTAGGCACCTACTCCAAAGAATCCCACAATAATATATCCAAGGTATGATCCTACAAAAATTGATTTCTTTGAATAGAAGGCAATAGTTACTGTGGAAGCAAACAACAACTTCATTTCAGAATTTGGTCAAATGAGAAAGACTATGCTGCAAATGAATAATGAGTCAATGTGTCTTAGATTGTCAAAAGGGAAAAACAACAATTTTCAAAGAAACAACATTGTTCCCTACAACAACAATTTTGGCCAAAACTATAGTAGAAACTTCAGCAGGAGCAATAACAACATTAAGGCAATAAATAATAGTAGAGGGAAAAACTTCAACACTCTTGACCATAATAATGGTTTCTAAAGGCAAAAACAACAATGGAACACCTGCTCAAATAATGGAAGCATTCCTACCGACAAAAACAACAACATTCAGTATGTAGATATCAATCAATATGATGATAGTCAAAATGTGCCTAACAATGATGGTTTGTACTATAATGGCGATCAAGAGGCCAATAAAAGCTCATAAGTAAATGGAAATGCTCCTCTTAAAAAATTCAATGTCATTCTATTAGAATCCTATGATTCTACACAAAATGTACAAGTAGAACAATCAACAAGAGAGGATTTTTCATCTCTATTTAGCTAAGAACCAGACCTTCAATATGATGAGATGTTTTCCTTTTGCAATGATAATCAGAATACATACAACCTCAGGAGCAGAAAGGAACCCTTGACGGATGGAATTCCTCCAGCTTTACAACCAACTCCATCTAATCCAAGAGAAAGTAACAATTTGGCACCAATTAGACCAACATATGGAGGACAACAGAATTAGAATCAAGTGAATATACCAACAATACTAAAAAATCCTACTTGGTCTATTGAAAAGTACAATGCAGTAGAGAACTTGAAAAGGACTAAGGCTAATATGTTCATGTTTGACACATTACAAAACTATTCACAACAATGAGAAGCTCTTATGAAAATGCTGAATCATACAAAAGTTTCCCATAATATGAATATTGTTCCTCAAAAGATAGTATCTCAATAAGTGAATGTTGTAGAAGTGATGCTCACTATGTTCAAAGAAAAAGTTGAGGTACCCCCATTTTTGCTTAGCATTAAGATATATGGGAAGAATATTCAAAATTGCCTTATTGATTTATAAGCTTCATGTAACATCATGTCATTATCAATAGCTCAAAGGCTAGGATTTAATCCTCAACCTTCCAATTGAGTAGTGATATAGTTAGACAAAATAGAGGTAAAAGTCATTGGTGTATTCAAAGATGTATAGGTACAATTAACAATTGACCCTTAGATTCAAGATGTTATTGATATACATGTGATTAATATCCCATAAACATATGGGTTACTTCTGAGAAAAGAATGGACAAAATGTCTAAGAGGATGGTTTTCTATAGATTTCACTCAATTGTGGTTGCCATGGAAAGCATTGAACAATCAGATCAAAATAGATGTTGAACCCAAACTTAAAATGATGATTACTAAATACAATGGCCCGATACAATTCCAACCAATACATCTTAACATCAAAATGAAGAACCTAAAGTGATAGTACCAAAAAGTGAAACTATGACATAGTTAATAGACAACATGGTGACTAATTTACAGTGTTTAGGAGAGGAATTTGACCCCAATACCCTCCTCCTCCTAGGATTTTGCCAGTTGCATAAAATTGGTCACTCAGAATTTGAATGCTCATCATGTCAAGAAGTAGTTTTGAAGGTAGTAACACACATAATGGGAAACAAGGATAAAAAGATCCTAGCAGATGAACTCATAGGAAGCCAAAGTTCTATAAACTCATCTAACTTTGTTGGAAAAACTGAAGAGGAAATCGAGGATCTAAACGTGTCATATAGTGACACCTCTTCAGATGGTGGAGGTTTGTCTTCTCCTCCCCCATGGATGATTAAAGTTCAAAGAAGAAGACAATATTTGAAAGGTCTAGGATGGACTTTAGTAGTCATTCATCCTAAAATTAAGGTTGAGGAAATCAAAGAACTAATAGGGGAAATTTAGGATAAACAAGAAAAACACACACTTCCTCTATCTACAAGTTATAAAGAGGAATCATCAAGTCCTCCAAAAGGAAAGTTGCACTGGGTTCCTAAGAAACAATCATTCAATGCTCAAGTGAAAGAGAAGTTAAGAATGAAGAAGCATAAAATTAGAAAATGCAAGGAAATTTTGATTTGGACACTCTACTTTGACAGCTCCAGGTGAAAATTGGGAGCTAATGTAGGTATTGAATTGGTCAACCCAAAAGGTAAGTAATTCTATGTTTCATATTGATTACAATTTATATGTACTCACAATGCTGTAGAATACGAAGCATTAATTCAAGAACTTCTCTTTGCACTAAAGAAAGGAGACATGACTCTCATAATCAAAGGGGATTCTCAATTGGTCATACGACAAGTAAAATCAATATACTCTTGCAACGATAAGAGGTTACTTGCTTACAAAAAAGGGTATGGGATATATTGGATGACTTTAAAGCTTTGAACATAAAATCCATTCCAAGAAGGAAAAACATGGTAGCAGATGCTCTCACCATTTCAGCAAGAGCATTACAACTAGTTGAAAGAACTAAGTTGAAAATATTTTTAGTAGAATTGGTTGTTGTTCTGTCTATTCCTAATAATATCACAAACCTTCAAGTCTTTCAAGATGATCAACATATACTTGAGTTTATCATGTCCAGTTTCCATTTGGAGGGGCAAGAGATTGATGATACACTAGATGAAAAACCTAAAGATGATGAGCTTGAAGACAAAGATAGGATTCTTAATCTAAAAACTAATACTATACCAAAATGGATGGTTGAACTAGAACATATGTTTGATCATGATGAATCTACACTCAATAGGAGGGTGACTCAAGGAAAGGGAATCAAAGAATGTGACTCATACAATTTGGGTACTGATGAAGAACCAAAAATGGTATAGATAGGAAAAGTGTACAATCTACAGGAAAGGGAAGACATGCTTAAATTACTCATTGAGTATAAGGATGTTATTTATTGGAGCTATGAAGAACTAAAAACATATGATCCTAATATTATCCTGCATAACATCCTATTGAAACCAGATGTCAAACCATTCTAGCAAAGACGAAGACCTATAGAGCCTATCATTGAACCACTGATCATGAAAGAAGTAAAGAAGTTACTAGACACTAAGATCATATTTCCTATCCACCACTCTACATGGGTGGTGAATTTGGTTCCTATATGGAAGAAGACTGGAGAGATTCACCTTTGTGTTGATTTTCATAACTTAAATTTAGCATCTCTAAAAGAGAACTATCCTTTGCCCTCACTAGATGAGGTATTGTAGATTGGAAATGGTTCAAAGATGATGTCATTCTTGGATGGATATTCAAGATACAATCAAGTGATGGTTGATGAAGAAGATTGACTAAAGACAACTTTTACAGCAAAATGGGGGACTTTTGCCTACAGAAGAATGCCTTTTGGGCTGATTAATGTAGGAGCTATGTTTCAATGGGCAATGGATGAAGCTTTCAAAGGATTGATTAATAAATGTATAGTCATCTACATGGATGACTTGATTATCTTTTCAAAAGATCAAAGTACTCACATTGCCAATGTAAGATAGGTATTCAATAGATGTCGTAAATATGACATATCTCTCAATCCCAAAAAATGTTCATTTGGTGTTACTAAAGGAAAGCTCCTAGGGCATGTCATTTTTGAAGCCAAAATTATCATTGATCCTGATAGAGTTAAAGCTATTCTAAAATTATGACCTCCTCACAGTCAAAAGGAACTAAAGTATTTCTTCAAAAAGATAAATTTTGTGTGGAAATGCATAAGTGGATTTGTAGAGATAGTTCATCCCCTTAATGATTTACTCAAGAAAGGGGCTAAGATAGAATGGGTTCCAAAGATTAAGAAATCATTTGAAGATATCAAGGTGGCCATTTCTATGGCCCTAGTCTGGGTGAGTCCTAATTATTAGTTACCTTTTAAGAATTTGATCTGGAAATTCAACCTATAAGATTGGTTAGAGGTCAAAGGTTATCAAATATGATAGTTGATAACTAGGATGGAAACAAAAAAGAATTCAAGTTTGATAGTGAAACAAATGAGGATGATCAGAATAAAATGATTGTATCTCAAGTTGATATTGATCAAAGTGTGGCGATAGATGTTTGGTATCAAGACATTATTTATTATCTTCTACAAAACCAATGCCCAAGTTGGATGAATAGTTCACAATGTAGGGGACTCAAAATGAAGTGTGAGTCCTACATGTTACATGACAACAAGTTATATAAAAGGAACTATGAAGGGATTTATATGAAATTCTTAAGATGTGAAGAAGCAAAAGAAGTCTTAGAACATTTCCATGACAAGTCAGGTATAGGACATGGTTCAGTAGAAGCAACAAATCACATAATTTTAAAAATTAGGTTATTTTTGGCCCTCGATATTCAAATGTGTGTTCTTGCTATATCTATCAAACTAGTGCCAATAGAGAAAGTCACCCAAAAAATGCCATTACAACCATTATATGAGATATGCCCCTTCACAAAGTGGGGACTAGATTTTATTGGTCTATTCAATCCACCATCATCAACTGGACATGCATTTATTCTCATAGCTATAGATTACTATGCGCAATGGATGAAAGTAGAAACATTCAAAAACTACACTGCTAAGGTGGTAACCAATTTTTTGGAAGAAAAATTATTACTAGATTCAAAATGCCATTCACCCTTGTATGTGATAATGGGTCTACTTTTGCATTTGCATTCTTGACTCAATGGGCATTTGAAAATCAAGTCATTATCAAGTTCTCTTCAAATTACTATCCATAAGGAAATGGGGTAGCAGAATCTACAAACAAGAACTTGATTAGAGTAATAAGTCAATTATTGAAGGAGAACCCTAGAGATTGGTATACACAACTCAAATATGCCCTATGGAAAAATTGAGTAAGAGTCAAAAATGCTTTAGGGACTTCTCTATATTTGCTTGTCTATGGACAAGAACTTGTGTTCCCATTTAACCTCAAGATTCCTATTTTAAAATTCATGAGTCGATATGTTGAAGATGCCAACAAACTACAAATTAGGTTGATTAATATTTTAGGGATGGATGAGAAATGAATAGTTTCATTGGAGCACATGGCTAAACATCAAGCTGTTGTGAAAAGATGGTTTGACAAGAGAGCCACAATAAAATCATTTAGGATTTCCAACCTTGTTCTACTCTAGGATAAGGCAAAATAAAAGTTGGGTAGCCATACCAAGTTTCAATGCTTGTGGACAAGCACTTATCAGATTGTAGAAATTCTTGGAGAAAATACTTTTAGGCTCAATTTCTTATAGGGTGAATTTCTTCCCTTGCCCATAAATGGGCAATTTCTAAAACATTATTTTGAAGCTTAAAAGACACACAAATATAAAATAGTTAGATTTTATTTCTAGATTTAGTTTAGATTTTTATTTCTGCAAGTGTCTTTATTTTCATGTTCTATGTTTTCTTTTAGTCATGTCTTTGCTTTTAAAGTCATGTCAGTCCCAAGGGGTAAGGTGTACTTGAGATTTTATCTTGAGATACTTCACTAACCACTATTTGGTCCTATTTTTAGGGAGAGGTATTTCCTTGTCAAAACATGTGGAAAATTGTGTGTCTTACACCAACTGATCAATGAACGTTACTTGCAGAAATAGGGGATAATCAGTCTAAAATTTAGGATTCTAGACCAACAAGTTCTCAACACTTTACAAAATTTAAAAAATTGATTATTTTAGGTGTTGTCAAATTAAAGTCAAATATGGAAAGGGATGATTCAAACTTCAATTGGTTCAAATAAGAGGGGTCTTCTCGAAAGGTTGCTAAGATTATTATTTGGCATGAGAGTTTTTAAAAGTTCTAAAAGAGGAATGCAATGGATGTTAACAAAATATCGAATTCAAGAAATGACACTGATGTCTTGCTTACATAATCCAAGCATAGTCAGGATACAAATAAAATAAAATAAAGGAAAGAAAAAAGAGAGAAAAGGATGGTGTTAAGATTGAAGGATTCTAAAGATCTGAAATGGCAAAAGATATGTTTTCAAAACAAAGTATCTTGTATCCAAAACATTGCTTCAACAAAGAGTGACATTGTGAACTACATGGAGTGATTATTCAAAATTTACTAGAAAACTAAAAGAATGTGGTAGCCAACCAAGATCCCTCAAACTGATTCTCAGATCTAATCAAGAAAATTATCAACAAATAACCTTCATGAAGATTCTTAATGAATGAGCCAGGAGGAGTGGAAGATTGTTTCTGGGTTGTCAAAAAAATTTGATAGACTGCATGCTGAGATGTCGAAGGGAATGAGCACAAGAATCACACACTAAGCTTGAAGGTTTTAAATTCTAGAATTTTGATTGAAAAGTCATCCAAAATATGCTTGAGGTGTTCAAAGTTTAGTTGGTGTTTGACACACATTGAAAGGATGTTAGCTGATGAAGAAATGCCTTGGACATTTCTTCCTTTTTTGGGGCTATTTTTTGTGGTTCCACAACACATGCCCCATTCCCTACTAGGAATGGGGACCCCCTACTTTTTTTGAGTCCTCAAACTCAAAATTAGGGATTTTAGAAATGTTAAAGAGTCAAAAATTGAATAAACCAAAAAATTGAAAAATTGAGAAAAGACATAAAAAAAATCAAATTAAAATTAGCACACATATGCACCACACATGATGCGTAGGGTGCACACCACCCACGGTGGTGCAAGGCATGCACCTATGCACTTGCATAGGAGTACATTGTGTACCTACACACTTGTGTAGGGGTGAGCCCCATACCTATGCACTTGCATAGGGGTGCGCCATGCAACCTGTGGGTGGGTGGGGTTATACAAACCCTAGCACCCCCAAAAGCACGTCACTCTCTTTTCATTTGCATTTTACTGATGGTTCTCCTATGTGTGCACTTACCGCCCCCCCTTATGGGCTCCACATTAATCATAAGGTGCACAAAACACATCACCAAGTGTGCACCACAGGTCACACATGCACCATGTGCCATGTGATCTGCTTCACACACCAAGTGTGTGCCCCTTCACAGTCCAAGTTTGTGCACCATACACCATGTGCCATGCATGTCACTTCACACACCAAGTGCACATCATGTGCCATGCTTTCCATGAACCACCAGAGACTCTATCGTGGGTGCACATGCATGTTATGCCATGTGTACACATCGTGTTGCGCTCACCCATCACACTGTGCATGCCCACATGCACCACCTATGCTCATCAAACTACCTATGCATGCCCTCCCCCCTCCAAACCTAAAAAATCCAAAAATAAATTTAAAAAAATTATTAAAAAGAAAAAAAAGGAGCACACCTTATTTATTTTGCATTAAATAAAAAGAGGAATTAAATGTTTTTTTGTGTTTTTTTAAAAAGTTCTTTATTTTGAGTTAATAAACATTTTTTTTGTGTTTTTTAGGTTAAATGGCATCCACATCTAGAGAGAAAATGGCACCTAAACCCATTGCATTCAAGTTCTAAGGTGTGTCATCGAAGTCAAGGTTTCAAGATGACTATGCAAAAATCAAAGATACTGATTTCAGACATACAAACTTAGGAGAGTTCCTTAGAATCTACAATAAACCCATGGAAAGCTCTACCCTAGTATTCTCATTGATTTGATCTGGGTTAGTGAGTGTAGCTTTGCATCTAGTATTAGTATACTCAGTAGAATTGATTATGACCTTGGCACAACATTTTGTTCCTGAAGAGAGAGTGGTGAAAAGTGTAACTGGAGAAGTTGTACTAGACCTATGACCTAATAACATTGAAAGGGTCTTCCATCTCCAAAGGGAAAATCAGTTCATAAGACTCTCCTATGAAGTAACAAAAAGGTGGTATAGGGAACACCAGAAAGAGGTGATAAAAATCATTCAATCGTCTTATCTCATTGAGAAGGCTCCTCAAGGTAGGATAATAGGAAAGGTGGACATGACTCAAGGATACATAAAAGATGATATCAACTATTCTATCATTCTTCTAAGTAGAGTTATGGGTCTACCAGTAGCTAGCTACCTTAGCTCTTTCATGGTCAATTTCATTGAAACAATCAAGATGGCAAAGATGCCACTAGACTGGGCCACTACATTGAGTGAAAACTTGTGTGAGAAATTGGGGCTAGTTAAAGACAAGAAGTTCTTCATGAATTCTTACATGGTGTATCTACTTGCAGCAAGGGCCACAAACTACCTTGAGCTATACAAGAGAGGTAATATGTAGGATCCTAATGCCTAGCCCTACATTTTCTACCCTCAGCTGGTGAGAAAGAAGCTTTTTGCACAGAGCAAGGAATATAGAATCATGAATGATGCATTCATTTTTGTATTCATCCAATTCATAGAAGGTGATTATACAAAGAGGTTATTGTAATCACCTAAAAATGGTCATCTAAACTATTAGCCCCATTCTCAACATTTTGCCTAAATAAATTAATCATTTACCTAGACCAAATTGCTATTAATCAATTAATTTGATTATAACCTATATTTTGACTATGCTATCTTAAGTTCATTATTTTATTAAAAGAACATGTCCTCTTTTAATCAAATAAAAGACCCCATTCTTCTAACCCACTTAAGGTGCACACATAAAGTCCTTTTTCTATTTTGCAAATAAAATAAAAGGCTTGTGAAAATTTCATCTTATATGACAAATCAACTTATATTCTATTGGTTGACTTGTGTGTGCACATGGATCACTCCTCTTTTTGAGTTCCACCATTGATCATCCACCATATTCATTTTGATCTCTATCATCCATACGATTTTAAAGGGGAGAGAGATTTCCCCCTCAAAGGATCCATCTTTTGAGTATTGTTATGATGTAGGTTTTCTAACAAGTTTTTGAAAATTTGAGGAGAGCTTCTCTTTCTTGTCTACAGTCGACTCTCATCCATGGCATTCTAGCTTAGCTTAGCTTTCATTTTTACACGTAGCTTAAATCATATAGTCTAAAAGTTGGATTGTAACACTCTCATCTATGCTTATAATAGTTGCACTTTGCATATTCATTGTAGCTTAATCTTCATTTACATTTCATCCTTGAAGAACTCCTTGGGACATTGGCATTCTTGCATCTTGTCTTTGAAACCTCCCATTGCATGATTTACTAGCAAGAAGCATAATCCTAAGGCTCAGTTGTGAGCCCTTGAACTTGAAATACACTCTCTCACATTCCATGGATAGGGAGCTCTAAGCTAGCATCCAAGCATTTCAAATCCATGGAATCATTTGGATAGAAGGGTTTAGAGTGGGACACTTTTAAATGTATATTTTTGGCACCCACCGTGGGGCTTGAATCAAGTTTCTAGATCCATTTTCTTTCCTTTCTCATTTCTAGTTTTTTTATAGCAGCATATTGGATCTAATCAAGTGGTTTTATAGAGTTCTCACTTTGGTTTTAAGGCTAACCCATATGCGGATTGGTTTGAAGGCCAAAAACCTAATTTGTTTTAAGATTTGAGCATATCTCCTAAACCACTTGGAGTTTGGTTTTAATGTTTTTTTTTCAAGTTATCTATGTGTCTAAGATGTCTTAATCTAATTTTTAGATCATTTTGACTTGATTTGCATTAGTTATGAATTTTGCATTGTTTTTCATAAAAAGTAATTTTTGGTCACAATTCAGCTAATTTTTTGGGAAAACTTAGATTTTCAAAAATTTATTTTAATTTTAAGTGGGGTAATTTATTTGTGTTTTGAATTTTGAGGTCATATTAAGGATCAAAAACTTCATTTGATAAATCATGTCTGTTTTGACAAAATGGGTCCCTAGGGCACAAATGAAGAATTTTTTTTGAATTTCTTACATTTTTTAAAAGCTCTGTAGTTTTTAGTATGGGTCTCTTCTTTTCATTTTTGTTTTTGGATTTGAAATCATAGTAAAAAATTCTAACCTTGTTGACTAGGTCAAAAGAAAAGAGTAAATATGAGAACATTTGTGATTAGTTTGCACTTTCTTTGCATACGCTTGGTTGGAAGATAACTTGGATATTTGAGAAAATGAACCACTTTTTTTTTCAGGTATTATTTGGTTATTTTACACTAAACCTTAGTTTTTTTGTAGGGAGTTTCTCATTTCATTGCTAAAAAGAACACATGTCAAAGCTTCAAATGCACAAGGGCTACTAACATATGTTTGTAGGGCTACCCAAAGCATAAAAACCTAAACTTTATTGCTCTTTTATTTTCATGTGTGGCATTGACTAATTGTTCATTTTTCAAAGTCACATTAAAATTGTTGTTGGATTTCTTTGGTAATAGGAGAATATGCTCTTCACCCTTGTGGTGAATCAAAAATCTTGATTTACCTTTGGATTTAAAAAACAAGTGGATAATTGAATCTTCTTGGTGTGTTTGGGAGAAACAATTGGAATAGGAGAGTATGCTCTTCACCCTTGTGGTGAATTAGAAATCTTGACTTCCGAAAGTTGATTGACTTCTTATTTATTCTAGAATCCTTTAACAGGCCTACTCTTGGACAACCTGAGAGGAATGGCTCAAGTGGGGACAAGTAGAATACTTGGCTCTTCCAACCCACTATAAAATCAAGGCTATCAGGGACACAAAACCTTGGTAGACATAGTGTTTTTCTTCACCTAGTGTGATTTCTTGTGGAATTGTGACCATGAGGAGATCACTAGGAAAGAACGCTTAAGGTGCTCTTGTGGCCACAAGGTACGTTACCCAATGCAAGGTGCAGTGTCCCTTAATTGGGTGTAAGAGGAACATTATGAATGGAAGCCCTATCTAAACACTCTTAGTTAGTAACTACCATTTTTAGCCACTCAACTTCTTGGTGCAAGGATCGATCCTAGTGGACTACCCAGATCACCCCAAGATTTTATAGTCACCATATGTGTTATCTTGGTTGTGCTTATGGCACTTCCATGAAAAAGCCAATATCTCTTGTGGGGAACCACTTGGTGTGAGGTGAAGGAGCATCAAGTGTGGGCCAAGTTGTTGAGTAATGAACTGTGACTTCTAGGTAGATATTACTTGATATGTTCTCGAATGTGCTAGACCTGTGGTAATCTTTTGAACATACACATGATGATAGTTTTAGGGATTTATTTTGAGACCTCACATATGCTTGTATTATGCAAGGTTGTTTTTTCCCTTGCTTGATTGTTTGAAGACTACTCCACGTGTCATTATCTTGCTTGGAAAGAAATTTATTTTGAACATCAAACTTGCTATGCTATCAACTATTGTCAAATTGTGTCAACCAAGTCAAAACATCAAATGCAAAAAAATTCTTATGTTGCTTGTTAAGGGGAGTCTTATCATTTGACTTTTTTTTCTATGTCTCTAGTGCTTGAACATGCTTAAAGTGACTCTTTGGTCTTAGTACTCTTTTTCTTTCTATCTTCATTGTCTATGTCCACTTGCTAGTTATCTTTTTTATTGAAATGGTTACCTTGATTTCTTGACTACACTCTTGGGTTGGAAAGTTTGTTCACTTGTTCTTGCTTTCTCTATTTACTTGGCTATTTGGGCTTCTTGCCTAGCTATTAAATTGAGTCATTCATGTCATGATTTTCTTGGACACATTATTTGACAAGTCATTTTCTCATTACTACCCTCTATCTTGGCAAGTAAACACTCTAACTCCTATAGTTTCAGCATCAAGTTATCTTCTAGGCTCTTTTATGCTTGGCTTTGCATCTACAACAATGGGATCTAAATCTTATGCTATCATATCTCAACCAAGTCTAGATGATCCTGAGTTGTTTGAGCTCTTTAGGGAATTTTAAATCTTACACACTCAATTCAATAAAATTGAAGAGACCCTAGACCCTTCTTACACTAGTCTCACTAAGGGCAAGATAAAAACATATACTAGATTTGGGAAAATGGTCAACAAACAAATAATATCATTAGATGATTCTCTTTCTAGTTCATGCTCTACTTGAAGACATTAATTGCCCTCACCTACAAAATCTAAAGGCCTTTTTAGAGAGCTAGAAAATGATACATCCTTGGAGCATATGCTAAAATTTGACAACAAGCCTATCTTTGACCAATATGATGAGGACATGAAAGCTTGTTATTTTCTTGAGAAACAAGAAAAGGACTCTAGACATCATTTTGAGAGAACTTTTACTCCCTTGGGATATTCTTACAATGTCATTTTTCAAACACTTCTTCGCACCAAGCTCAACATGTTACCTAAGTCTAACTCATATAGAAACCTATTCTTGGATATCTATTGTGTTTATCATTGACATAATGAGCATAGAACTTCTAATTGCATTGACCTAAAACATAAAATCCAAGATCTTATTGATGACTCTAATGACTCATGCGATGTAGATACTTTTCTTGTGAAAGATCATATTAATGAACCTATGTCGAGTGATGGTTTCCTTAATACCTCCACTTCTTCCAACACTCGTGCACCTCCCAAAACTTCAAATCTTTCCAACATGCCTCCATCAAATAAAGAAATGGATTCTTTTCTGGTACACTATGCCTATCCTCAAGGGCTACCTCTAAAAGAAACTCAAGCTAACTTTCACTTGGCTACAAACAATTTTCAATGCTACTAAACCTAAAGATCCAAGCACCACTCCATTCACTATTCATTCTCCCTTTTCCTTAGAAGTGGCTCCATGTCAAGAGGACTCTCAAAAAGAAAAAGATATAAATGTCAAGAAAGATCAAGATCAAGCATCCTTTGATCTCCTTCAAAATTTCACCCCTCTATATCCTATGTCTTTTCCATCCCCCAAGTATGATGAAGATACCATTTCCACTATTTCCCTTGAGCTTACCAAAAATTATGAGAAAATTTCTCCTCCTATGCTATCCAAATCTATTTGTAAAGATCAAAGCATCCCCTCATGTTCTACTTCTCCATATCCACTTCAAAATTGTGCTCAAGCTTCAAGTGCTGCTATTAAAAATGTTGCTCCTATCAAAGCTATGCATGAGTCTATTGATGGCTTTGACCATGTTACTCACTCTAAAGATGTTGATATCCCTTTCCACTATCCATTTGCATCTCCTAAGTCTATCCTTAGTCCTCATCCATCAAATCTAAAGCCTTCAAACCTTCCATCTATATTGGGACCTTATGTTCTTTCATCTCCTATATTTTCCACTCCTATATCTCCCATCATACCTCAAGATCAACAAAGATGCTCATACTTGATGAATTTTCACCCATCTATCCATTTAAACTAGTCATATTAGCCTTATTTGTCAACAAATCCAAAGTCCTTTGGAAGTGAAAATAAACATAATAATCCATTGAAAAATGAAAATCACTATGTCCCATCTAATAGACATGTGAAAGCTAAGAAAGGACAAAAATTCAAGAGACTGGAAAGGTCCACTACTGAAAGAGCTAAACCAAACAAAAGATGGGTTCCTAAATCCATCATTGAAGAAATATGCTCTCAAGCATCCAAAGAAAAAGAAAAATCTAAAGCTATATGGATTCCAAAGTCTCATTTGAAAGACTCAAATATTGAAAATACTTCAAAGTTGACATTCAAGCTTCCAAAGGTTTCCACTCCATGTTTTTCCAAATATATCCAAAACTCTTTCAAAGCCTTCCACTCCATCTTCTTCCAAAATTTCTCTATTACCTCATACATCTAAACCTCTATTTTATCCATGATTCCTCCATCATTCCAACACCCTTGAAGGTGTGTGTCAATGTCGATCTTGCCCAATATTTCAGCAACCCTCATGAAATCCTCTAAAGCTTACACTTACTTGCCATCCATGCCCATTCAATTCATTCAAAACATGAACTCTTATCCTTCATATACTCCTACTATCATCTTGCTTCCATCACCCTATCAACATCTTTGAGAATACCTTTCTATGGTCTTGGTTTATCATGACTTATCTTTCCTATAGGAGCACTATCCAAATTCAAAAAGCTTGAGCTCTTTATAAAATTATATATTTAAAAAGAAAAAAAAAAAAATGTGCCTTGGTGAAAACCACTTCTTTTGGCACCTTGGTAGCAAAAGTAAAGAGAAATAAATCCATCCTATGGTGAAAAATACTTCTTGTGGCACCTTGGATAAGCAACATGATGAAAACCTAGTAAACAAGCATCATGCGTAATTCTTCCACCATCCATCTATCCCCTCTTCTCTCTTTGATCTTGACAATGTTGAGCTATCTTTGCATATTCACTATCTTATCCATGAGATTCTCTATTGTGCTTTCTCATTCACTCATAGCCTCCATCTTAATCTTTATTCTTATTATTCTATTCCATTGCTATCCTATCTAGTTGACCCCTTGGTCTTGATCATAATAAATGAAACATGGTTCTCATAGGTCTCTTGACATGGATACTCTTTTGGACTACACACTTCATGTTGTCTAACTTGTTTCCTTCATTGCTTATCATACATGCTATCTTTCTCATTACTTCCATTGCTTATTGAAAACATGCTTCATATGATTATTTCACCTCTTTCCCTAGCTTGGGTACTCTTGAGGAGTCAATCCTTGAGGATCACTTTCACTTGCTTCATATTCCTTTCTTATCCATCTTTGCTTATCCATTGGCTTGTTACTTCATCATATTCTACACCTTTCTAGACATTGGAACAAAATGATGTGATATTTCTTGAGAACTAGTGATCTCTAGGTTATTCAAAAAACTCCAAAAAAAATCATATATGATGTTGAAAAAATTTGAAAAATCAAAAAATGTCTTGAAAAAATGATCATCTTAGTGAAAACCCAGTAATAGGCACTTTGATGCATCACCAAAAAAATAAAAAAACTTCAAAATCCAAAAAAATAAAATAAAAATTCTTTCAAGTGGTGAAAACCTGGAAACAGGTGCTACTTGAAACCCTTGCACCTCTGTCTATCAGTCTCCATCACCCATTTTGGGACACATTTCCTAGCTTGGGATTGTTTTTTGTCTCCATCTTGGGGACATTGTTTCATAGTCTATTAAGTATTCTTGTGCATTAGGGTTTCTTTGACAAAAATCACAAAATAGTGTTATTCAACACTACCCCCAGGTTGACATCAAGTGTTTCTCAACACTTTTCAGATAAGCTTACCTATAGTCTCTGGTTTCATGATATTTCTCACTATCAAGATCAAGTCTTGAAGAAATGGCCAAGTGAATTATATACACACACTTAAACATTTAAATTATTGAGCTATGCTAATCTTTATCTACTTTGTGTGCTATCTATAGACACCTAAAAACCTTTAGAAAATAAAGTATTTTTATTTTCTGAAAAAGTCTTGATGACATCATCATTTATTAATTAATTAATTAATTAATTTTTATGCCATTAAATCTCTTTATCTTAATTAAGAATATTTAATTAAGGAATCCCTCCCAAAAATGTTTAAATCTTATTTAAACATTATTTCCTTATTTATTAATTATTTAATTAATAAATTGACCAAAAATCCTAAAATAAATAAAAAATTTATTTTTTGCCCAAAACTTGGCCAATTTCCTTAAGACCACTAACCTCTTCCAAAATCTTCTAATCCTTCTTTAATTTTAATTAAAGGCTAATCCCATCATTTCCTACCCCTAATCCCAACTGAAAAAATATTTATTTAAGACTAAATATTAATCCTCATGTTTATTAAAAAAGTTTTAATAAATATCTCCTCAACCCAAACCCTTGAAATAAATAAAACTTTATTTATTTCCTAAAAATCTAATTTATCCTCATCCTAAGAAGTTCTAGACTCTTCTAGAAAGTCTTCATCCTCATCTTAGGAAATTCTAGACTATTCTAGAAAGTTTTTATCCTCATCTAAAGTCTAGACTCTTCTAGAAGATGTCTTTAAACCTAATCCTAATCCCCTCCTAACCTTGTCACATTCCCTAAACATGGGTTAAGACTTACTAACCCAAGCCAAAGTTAACAAATATCTCCTCCTTCACCCACCCTCATTAAATGCCATCCACTTGCCTATCCCTAAGCTAATCCTAAACCATCCTAATCCATCCTCTAATCATTTGCACAAGCCTAAACAAGCTTAAAACCTTCCTAATCAAGTCCAAGTCGAAATTGCTCTCATCACCCTCAAAATATCTCAACCATAAAACTTTATGAAGTCCACTAAGTCATAAATGACTCTTACAAGCCCTTTTATTGCTCTTACAAGTCATTATGAGGGTCTTTATGAAAATTTTATCCCTTGAGCCTCCTTTGTTGAATCATCCTTCCCCTTTCCTCCTTCCTCTCACCATGTGACATGTGTCACTCCTTGATTGGCTATAAGGAAGCACAATCCATGTGCTCTCTTCTCATGCAATCTGAGCCCTCCATGATCTTTTTCCCATCCTTGCATCTTAGCCCTCAATTCCTCAAGCCTCTTGCCTATAAATTGGATCCTTTCCCTTTGCAAAATAACACAATCTATGAAGTAAAGTTATAATGCTATTTTTAGAGCCAAATCCATACTAAAGCCATCTATCCACACCAAAAATTCACAATCATCCATTGAAGCCTTTGGAAGCATATTGAGCATACATCCTATCCATTTAGATAAAGCTACTCAACAAGAGAGATTCTTATTGAGAGAGTCCATTAATGGCTCATATTCTCAA
This sequence comes from Cupressus sempervirens, assembly GCA_028749045.1. Classification (NCBI taxonomy): domain Eukaryota; kingdom Viridiplantae; phylum Streptophyta; class Pinopsida; order Cupressales; family Cupressaceae; genus Cupressus; species Cupressus sempervirens. The sequence goes on along the minus strand of CM053786.1, from coordinate 842,643,257 downwards.
TTGAGAGCTCATCTTAGTCTATCTTGAAGTTTATGAATTTTTTTTAGTTTGTAGAAGCTTTATTTAAATTTGGTTTCTATTAGCATACTAACATTGCTCATATACATTTTGGCACGCCCGGTGGGACCCCGCATGGGTCATCTTCATTAGCTTTTTTAGTCAAGTTTTGTATGTCATTTGCTGATTTTGGCTAATTTTTCTTGTTTTTGTGATTGGTAGGATGGTATAAATTGGTTTTGTAGGTCCACATGAGCATGAAGAAGACAAAGGAACTCATAGTATATCTCATAGTGTTTGCAGATTTTTCAAGCTTATAGGTGGACAAAGAACTTGGAATTCTTCTTCCTCTTCTTGTCTATATTCTTCTTATTCCATCTACTTCTTCTTCTTCTTCTTGTGGGAGATCTTGGCCATTTTTTTTAAGGAAGCAAAATCATACACACTTCTTTTTAGTGCTTAAAATGAACCCCCAAATCATACTTAAATCCATTAAAAAATTAAAAATTTGCAAAAAAGAAAAAATATTTTAACAAGTGAAACTAAACCAATCCAATCATTTGCATCCTTGCAACATCAAGGTTTTAGATGTATTCATGCAAAGTTAGGAACACTTCATTTTTGGGAATTTAAAAAGAACTTCAAGTTTCTATTTCAAAAGGTTCAAAATCAACACTAAGTGCACACTAAAATATAAATCAAACTCAAAGCATCAATCAAGGATAAAATGAACCTCATTTGCAAATATGTTAAAGTTCTTTTCAAAATCTCATGAAAACTAAGAGTCCTAAATGGTTGCCAAAATTGTCCTAAAAAGCTTTGTTATTTGTTCCAAACAAATGTCTTGTTGCAAAATCTTGAATGTTTCTTAGGTTTTTTATGCATCAAAACAATCTAGGAATATAATTTTTGGGCTTAAAACATGCAAGCTAGAACACAAAATCTTGAATGAAAAGAAAAGTCCAAAGAGTCATTTTCACTTTTGAGTCCAAAAACAATCTTGAATGATCTAAGGTTAAAACAAAGCACTTCAAAGTTCTTAAAACAACATACAAAATCTCAATCTTGAATGCTCAAAGGAAAAAACTTGAATGTTTAATCACTTGTCTTTGAATGCATGTTGCTAAAATCACTCTTGAGTTCCATGGATTAAAATCAAAGTTTTTTTTTTTTTTTATGAATGCATGATTAAAACAAAAAATACAATCTTGAATGCCATAGATCAAATAATCATCTTTTGGAGCATAAAAAGAATCTACATTTTTGTAATCTTTTAAGTTATAAAAACAAATAAAAATGCTTTGAGTGAGTTTGTCGTTGGACTCACCCTCTTTAATCACCCATCAATTTAACCATTGGTTGCAATCTCAATGCCATCTATGGGGATGGGTCCACCTAGGAGCGTGTTAAGTGCTCCACGCAAATCAAACTCCACTCACTTGGATTTTTAGTGGTTTTTCTAAGTTAGAAAATTCCTTGAATGCGCATTAATCTCGCTCACACTTCATTTGGGCATAAAAATTGGACAAATCTTGACGTGGAGGGCCTCCAGGCGCGCGCTTGAAATCGAATCTGACACACCTTTGTTTTGGGCTTAAAATAAACTCACACTCAATCTTGAATGCCTTAAAGAAAAATCAATCGATACTTGACGTGGAGAGCCTCCGGGCGCACGGGTTTACCTTCTTGTTGACCCTAACTCTTCTTCTTGTTCACATTCTTCAATCAATTTTATTTTGTCGATGCTTCAAAGTTAGAATAAATATAGTATCTTAAACATGAGTGCTTGCAAAGTCTAGATCAGAAAACTTAAGCATCAGTTGGTAAAAGAACAAGCGTGCTTTTTAGCCCAAGATCATCCAAGTCTTCTCTCCCCTTGTCGTCTTTCGAGGCCATCTTAGGTGCATAAGATTAGGATCCAAAATCTTGTCTTAGCTTTTTAGGAGGCCTTCTTGGGGATTTCATCACCCCTTGGGATGACCTCAACTCCAGCATTTTGACGGAGTATAAAGATCGGGAGGTGAATCCAAAGACACCTCTCTTGAGATCAAAATTTTGTCACTCGAGCTAAGCCTCAAGGAACTTTATACCCTTGAGAAGTGAAAGAGGAGAAGTGGGTTACCACTCCTCTCGGCTGTGTGACATCTTTTTGGTTTTATCTACGGATTTGGGCCTCACGTACCTTGCATATATCGAGGACACCCTAGCTAAACCAAATTTCATCCTTGTAGAAAGCTTCCTAGGATGTTGGTGTGTTTGATGTGCTTGCTCAAAACTTTTGTCTGCTTGTTTGTTCATAGCTTTTGAATGAATGTTTGCCAACTTTGGTCAAAATCCCAAAAAAGCAAAAATCTCCCAGCTCAAGGCATACTTAGTGTAGTCACTGCCTCATCAGAAAATCATCCAAGCTCCCCCGCTACAATCGAATCTATCTAGTTCCTTGCTTTAGAACAATCCCAAATCCAAAGTCTCTCCAAATCATCACCCCCAACCAGCTAGCAACCCAATCCAAAATCACACCCAAGCCTTTAGAGAGTTGTTGTCATTCTGCTAGAATTTTCTATCCAATCAATCCGACCAAATCCATCAATCTCACCAAGGTTATCCCTTTGATAGAGCTTTGTCTAGGGTAATCCAACTTTGTCACTTGTTATCCCTCATCACCTTTAGCTAAAGGTTGGGATCCAAAAGTGGTCAATCTCGTGTCATGCCCATAGGATCATTAGTCTATTCTTAGGTTGACACAATCTCCACCAATCCAGCGCATAGGAAAGAAAAACTCTCACTTTTTGATAACATGCCGTTGAAGTCTTCCATCCATAGGAAAGCCAAAAATCTCCAGCCAATCCTCCTTAGGTCTGTCATGCAACTTTGACTCTCCCTAGGAAATCTTTCATCAGCTAATCCAAAATCTGTGCTTAACCCAAATCCAACCATGAGCTTTCATGTTCATCCATACGCAAGACCCCATCCCCATCAAACTCATCATCAAAGCATGAAGTACCAATCCTATCATGATGTGTTTGGTCGCATTGTCCTTGCTCCCGCCACCTCCTATTCCAAAGATGATGAAAATCTTGTTGACTATGACGGGTATATTGAAAGCCTTAGAAACATTCCCCAAAGCATCCCCCAATATCCAAGAGTTATTCAAAACTATCTAGTCATGCCATCTGATATTCCAGCTTCCCCTCCATCACCCCATCAACCAAGCTTCCAATCTTCCACCCCCATCACACTAGCTATTCCTGTCAATCCACCTCCACCTTCGACACATGAGTCTCCAAGGAATCTCCTAGAGGAAATACAAGAAAAGTTGCCTCCAACAATCGATAAGCCATGTCATCTAATCCAACCATGTGAAGTAGTCAGTGATGAAGCTTCCCCATCTATAATATCACCTCCATCTCCCATAGCTATCATCCCCATACCATCCATCAAATTTCTTAAAATCCTTCCACTTCCCGCAAGCATCAAAATCCCCCCACCTATCAAATCCCTCCAAATCCTATCCACATCACCTCCAAGCATTTCCCAAATCTTTAATAATGACCCTTATGCATCCATCTTCTACTCACCCATCTCCACTACTGAATCCCCCATCTATCCATCTACTGCCTTTGAAGAATCCATCCCTTCACCTCCTATCGCACCATCCACTCCAAACCAATCCTATCAAGATCCTACCCAAAAGCATGTTGACATCCCCCAAAGAATAAATGAAGATATCATCATACCATGTCTTCCATCCATAGTGCAATCACCATCTCCTCCATCTCCAAAACCTCGAGCCATATCTCCTCCATTACAAGATATCTTGTCATCCCACCAGCTACATCAAGATCCTATCCTTCCATCTCCCCCACTCCATGCTTCCATCTTACCACCTATCCAAGCTTTTCCACCATCTATAATCTACCCTCTTGGTTCACTTACATTCATCCACGATGGCCCTCTCTCAGCAGAAGAATTAAGAACAGTATCTTCCCATTGAAATACACCTAATAAATCACTTCTACCATTTTCTGCAAGCAAAAAGTTTCCTCAACTTGTTCAAATGCTCAATCGATGGCATTATCAAGGTCAAGGTTTAGGACCACAAAAGCAAGGAATCAGAGAGCCTATTATTGCACAAAAAAATCTAGAATTTCATGGTCTTGGATATGTATCCAAAGGCTCACCATCTAAAGGTGTTGGTACACCACACCCCCAAACCAAGCCTATCTCCAAGCCCACCATACCAGCCTCCCATCACTCCTTCAAGAAATATTATGTCATCCCCCCTCCACCATCTTTGCAACCCAAAAAAACCTACCATATCCCCCCTTCATCCGCTAAATCCATTTTGGGTCCCTATGTCCCAAAATCTACCATCCTCCATTCTCCTATTAGCCATCATAAAAATCCTATTCCATCCATTCCTATGCAAGATCAACAAAGGAACATATCAGGGCACATCATCCATCACCATCCCCCTACACGCTCTCCCATATCCTCTCCATCTCACAAAGCTTCTCCTAACCATCTTCCCAAAGCTTACCGCAGCAATGTAAATGCCAACTTCAAAATGCATAAAGCTAAAAATCCACATCCTAGGCAATCATATGTCTATTCTAAAAGACATACTCCAAAAAGGAAAAATCCAATCAAAGAATGCAAAATAATGCAAATGCCTATGAAAAGAAAAACCAAAACCATGTGGATCCCAAAGAAAAAGTTGAAACCCAATGCATAATGGCATCCACCATTGCTAATCCCCCATCCCGTGACTCATGTCCCCCATCTCTTAACTCCATCTTGGGTGCCTATATCCCAAAGCACGCTTCCACAAATCCTCCATCACGCCCGCATCTACCATATATCCCCCATATGCTCTTTTCACACCCGTCCCAACATGTGCCAATGTTGCTCTTGCAAGCATCCCCATCTCATTCTCCTTTCCAGCATTTTCATCCCTCCATCTCCTACCATCAATCCCATCTAATCCAATATATTGCATAAATCACACCTCCAATGTACCAACAGCTAGCAACAAAATTGAACATTCCAACAGCCAGTGAAAAATCCCAAAAAAAAGCCAAAATAGCTAAAGAAAGCCAAAATCATTCCAGCTAAGTCCAAAGTCAAAATGTCAAAAAAAAAATTAATTAAAAAAAATAATAAAGAAAATAAAAGTGTCCACTGGTGAAAACTTGGCAATTCAAGCGCCTTGGACAAGTACCATGATGAAAACTTGCCAAACAAGCATCATGCATAATCCCGCCATCCCCAGCTTAGCCTATCACCCTCATGCTATTGGTCATCTCTTGACATCCAACTCCATCTTCCAATCTATCCACCTATCCTCCATCCTCCAGCTTCCATCTCACACCATCCACTAATCTTATGCAGCTTCAGCCAATCATCTCAACTATCATCCATCTCCCTAGCCCCTTCAGCTTTTTCCATCCTAGCTTCAATCCTATCACATCCATCATAAGACCTCCTTCCGCATGTTATCTTCTGATTGGGGGCACTATATTCCTTGGAGATCTTATCTTTTCCATCCTCCCTTGTCATTGGTATCTAGCTCTAGGCTATCCTCATGCAAACCCAATGTCATCTCTTTATATCCATCATAATCCTAGCTATCTACCATCCTATCCATCCATTTCATCCTGCTCCTCTAGCTATCCTTGGTCACAAAATCTCTCCTCATTATTGGATGCATCCTGCCAAATCCATATCTTTCGCTATCACCCCACCCTTAGCTTTAGCATCTTGCACACATCGCACAACCCTTGGTTAGCTATTCCAATGCATCCTTTAACTAGATCTCCTGTCACCAAAGTACTATCCTTCTTAGTTCAGCTTGCCAGACGCATCACCCATCCAGATCCATCAACTTAGGTGCTCTCCGATAGATCTTTGTAGGATATAGCTTTCCTCATGTCTGATCTTGGTCCGTTAGTACCTCGTCCTACCCATCTCCTTGGCAAACGGTTCTCTTTTGGATTTTTGCTTTCTTTTGATTTGGGATCTTCCCTTTTGGGTCTTGAAGTATCTTTTCCAAGCAATCTCCTTGTTCCCTCCTTAAGGTTGCCATGATCTTCCATATCATGGTATGCTGCGAATGGGGCAATCAGAGTGTAAGGTCTTGATCGTGTCTTTTGCTTGTTTTCTTTTCTTCTTGTGGGTTACGCAGTGTCATTTCCACATTGCTTCCTCTGGGATTCATGTGTGATGTTGGGGCAATCCTTACGTGTTTGTTTTGAGTCAGTCCGTTAGTCCTCTTGACAGTTGGTGAAAAGGCCTTGATGTTCTTGGTAGCCTTGGCAATTAACCAACAGTCCTATAGAAAATCTAGTGCTCAACTACATGGTGGTACTTCTCTTTGAAGTATCCACCCGCTCAAAAAGCTTCAATGGTTTTCCTTCATCTCCATTATCCCCCATCCATATCCAGCATCCATCTCTCCTACCCCATCTTATGCATCAGTATCTCTTTGAATCACTCCTCACCTTTAGCTTTAGGGATCCACAATCCTAGTCTTAGGGATCCACCAAGCCTCATCTTTCGAGATCCACAATCCTAGTCCTAGGGATCTCCGAAACCCATCTTTCGCCAATCTGACTCTTTGAAATCCTGTTGCATCAGCTTTTTAATCCCCTCATCCATCTCCCCATCCTGGATTCCTTTTATAGTGCTCCGCTCCTTCATCCTCCACCTTCCCTAAAGTCTTAAGCTTGCTTCCTCTTATGCATCTGATTCTCCTTTATCATTCTCCCATAGTGAGAGTTTGAGCTAATTCAGCCCCTTCTCTTTGCCAATCTGAGTTTCCTTGCTCATCCGAGATTCTTGTACTTTTCAAGAAGCCATCGAGCCTCACTTTCTCTCCCCGCTGCCTTCTTGAGGGGGCATCTCACAGTCCATTCTCTCCTCTTCTACTCTAGCTTTGGGCATCTTATTTTCTTATCTTTGATGCCATGCCACTTGCGGCATCACATCAAAGAGGGGCAAAATGTAGACACCTAAAAACCTTTAGAAAATAAAGTATTTTTATTTTTTGAAAAAGTCCTGATGACATCATCATTTATTAATTAATTAATTATTTAATTAATTATTTAATTATTTAATTAATTAATTAATGAATTATTTAATTAATTAATGAATTATTTAATTAATTAATTAATTAATTAATTAATTAATTTTTATGCCATAAAATCCCTTTATCTTAATTAAAGATATTTAATTAAGGAATCCCTCCCAAAAATGTTTAAATCTTATTTAAACATTATTTCCTTATTTATTAATTATTTAATTAATAAATTGACCAAAAATCCTAAAATAAATAAAAAATTTATTTTTTACCCAAAACTTGGCCAATTTCCTTAAGACCACTAACCTCTTCCAAAATCTTCTAATCCTTCTTTAATTTTAATTAAAGGCTAATCCCATCATTTCCTACCCCTAATCCCAACTCAAAATATTTAATTAAGATTAAATATTAATCCTCATGTTTATTAAAAAAGTTTTAATAAATATCTCCTCAACCCAAACCCTTGAAATAAATAAAACTTTATTTATTTCCTAAAAATCTAATTTATCCTATCCTAAGAAGTTCTAGACTCTTTTAGAAAGTCTTCATCCTCATCTTAGGAAATTCTAGACTATTCTAGAAAGTTTTTATCCTCATCCAAAGTCTAGACTCTTCTAGAAGATGTCTTTAAACCTAATCCTAATCCCCTCCTAACCTTGTCACATTCCCTAAACATAGGTTAAGACTTGCTAACCCAAGCCAAAGTTAACAAATATCTCCTCCTTCACCCACCCTCATTAAATGCCATCCACTTGCCTATCCCTAAGCTAATCCTAAACCATCCTAATCCATCCTCTAATCATTTGCACAAGCCTAAACAAGCTTAAAACCTTCCTAATCAAGTCCAAGTCGAAATTGCTCTCATCACCCTCAAAATATCTCAACCGTAAAACTTTATGAAGTCCACTAGGTCATAAATGACTCTTACAAGCCCTTTTATTTCTCTTACAAGTCATTATGAGGGTCTTTATGAATTTTTTTTCCCTTGAGCCTCCTTTGTTGAATCATCCTTCCCCTTTCCTCCTTCCTCTCACCATGTGACATGTGTCACTCCTTGATTGGCTATAAGGAAGCACAATCCATGTGCTCTCTTCTCATGCAATCTGAGCCCTCCATGAGCTTTTTCCCATCTTTGCATCTTAGCCCTCAATTCGTCAAGCCTCTTGCCTATAAATTGGATCCTTTCCCTTTGCAAAATAACACAATCCATGAAGTAAAGTTATAATGCTATTTTGAGAGTCAAATCCATACTAAAGCCATCTATCCACACCAAAAATCCACAATCATCCATTGAAGCCTTTGGAAGCATATTGAGCATACATCCTATCCATTTAGATAAAGCTACTCAACAAGAGAGATTCTTATTGAGAGCGTCCATTAATGGCTCATATTCTCAATTGAGAGCTCATCTTAGTCTATCTTGAAGTTTATGAATTTTTTTTAGTTTGTAGAAGCTTTATTTAAATTTGGTTTCTATTAGCATACTAACATTGCTCATATACATTTTGGCACGCCCTGTGGGACCCCGCATGGGTCATCTTCATTAGCTTTTTTAGTCAAGTTTTGTATGTCATTTGCTGATTTTGGCTAATTTTTCTTGTTTTTGTGATTGGAAGGATGGTATAAATTGGTTTTGTAGGTCCACATGAGCATGAAGAAGACAAAGGAACTCATAGTATATCTCATAGTGTTTGCAGATTTTTCAAGCTTATAGGTGGACAAAGAACTTGGAATTCTTCTTCCTCTTCTTGTCTATATTCTTCTTATTCCATCTACTTCTTCTTCTTCTTCTTGTGGGAGATCTTGGCCATTTTTTTTAAGGAAGAAAAATCATACACACTTCTTTTTAGTGCTTAAAATGAACCCCCAAATCATACTTAAATCCATTAAAAAATTAAAAATTTGCAAAAAAAAAAAAAATATTTTAACAAGTGAAACTAAACCAATCCAATCATTTGCATCCTTGCAACATCAAGGTTTTAGATGTATTCATGCAAAGTTAGGAACACTTCATTTTTGGGAATTTAAAAAGAACTTCAAGTTTCCATTTCAAAAGGTTCAAAATCAACACTAAGTGCACACTAAAATCTAAATCAAACTCAAAGCATCAATCAAGGATAAAATGAACCTCATTTGCAAATATTTTAAAGTTCTTTTCAAAATCTCATGAAAACTAAGAGTCCTAAATGGTTGCCAAAATTGTCCTAAAAAGCTTTGTTATTTGTTCCAAACAAATGTCTTGTTGCAAAATCTTGAATGTTTCTTAGGTTTTTTATGCATCAAAACAATCTAGGAATATCATTTTTGGGCTTAAAACATGCAAACTAGAACACAAAATCTTAGTGCTTATCCTAGTGCTTATGCCTTGATATAGGTGTAATCATTCTAAATCAAACTTAGGGAATCTAATCACATAATTATCTTGACTTACATGTCTTTGATGCTTAGATTTGATTTCCACATACCTATCTGATATCAATCATATTCATTTCCTCATAGTTATACTAGTGATGGTTGTATGATCTCATGATGTCCCTAATAAATGTTCAATGATGAAATTAAGAGTCTAAATGTTACGTGATTCTTGCTAATAAACCACTTTGCATATTAGCTTGCATTCTTGCATAATAGGAGAGCTCTCTCTTCATATTTTTGTAGACATATTGGCTAACTCCTTTCATATATTTCTTTACTTTCTTCTTGTTCATGTCTTTTCACCTTCTTAATCTTTCACTTCGTCTCCTTTTTATCGTATCTTCACATTATATAAAATTTTGACCTCTTACATAATTTTGACCTCTTTGGTCTAATCTCTTAATCATCATTGGGGAATCTTTATTTCTTCATGTTTTCATCATTTTCATGCTTCATATCTACTCAAATTCACTTTTTCATGTCTAAAATTATCTTTCTACTCATTTTGACCTAATTTTTATGCCATATTCTTCAATGTCAACTCTAGTCAAATTGGGGCATTCTGTCACTCTTTAATAGTCATTCTTGGGTTTTAATCATCTATTTATCATCTTGGAAATTTCTATATTCTAATTTTCTCATATCTAGCTTGTTTCTACATCCCCTTACCTCATTTTTATTTCGATCTGGAGGGGGCAGAAATACTCTATCACTACTTACTACAACTATCTATTTCCTAGGAACATATGTTTGATCTTTTCATTTTCTCTTGATCTATCTACTTTTCTAGGTGTTAGAATTCTTTTTGAATTTTGACATCATCTTTTCCCTAATGTTCAATACTATTGTTATTAGGATTTGATATCTCTTTCTACATTTCATTCTTTGGAATCATATATCTATATCTATTTCTACTTACTTGGCTTCTATTTTCTTTAACATAATGTATTCCTAGATTGATCACACATTATTCAAAGAGGGGCAAATGTAATCACCTAAAAATGGTCATCTAGACTATTAGCCCCCTTCTCAACATTTTGGCTAAATTAATTAATCATTTACCTAGACCAAATTGCAAATGATCAATTAATTTGATTATAACTTATAGTTTGACTATGCTATCCTAAGTTCATTATTTTATTAAAAGAGCATGTCCTCTTTTAATTAAATAATATACCCCATTATTCTAACCCACTTAAGGTGCACACATAAAGTTCTTTTTCTATTTTGCAAATAAAAGAAAAGGCTTGTGAGACTTTCATCTTATATGACAAGTCAAATTATATTCTATTGGTTAACTTGTGTGTGCACATGGATCACTCCTCTTTTTGAGCTCCTTCATTGATCATCCACCATCTTCATTTTGATCTCGACTGTTTGTATGATTTTAAAAGGGAGAGATATTTCCCCCTAAAAGGATCCATCTTTTGAGTATTGTTATGTTGCAAGTTTTCTAATAGGTTCTTGGAGCTTTGAGGAGAACTTCTCTTTCTTGTCTACATTCTCTCATCCATGGCATTCTAGCTTAGCTTATCTTTCATTTTTACATGTAGCTTAAATAATATAGTCTAATAGTTGGATTATAACACTCTCATCCATGCTTAGATTAACTACACTTTGCATATTCATTCTAGCTTAATATTCATTTGCATTGCATCCTTGAGGAACTCCTTGGAACATTTTCATTCTTGCATCTTATCTTTGGAACTTCCCAATGCATGGTTTACTAGCAAGAAGAGTAGTCCTAAGGCTCAGCTAAGAGCTTTTTAACTTGAAATAAACTCTCTTGCACTTTGTGGATAGGGATCTTTAAGTCGACATCCAAGCATTCCAAATCCATGGAATCATTTGGATAGAAGGGTTTAGAGTGGGATGCGTTTGAGTGTATAGCTATCTAATGAGGCAATAGAAAAAATAATAGTTATCAAGACCTATTATAGCTAGTTTAAGACATTTACATATCTATGGGTAGTTGGTGCCTCTATCAACCCTAAAAAGCTTCCTAGATATGCAAGTGACAAACTAGTAATATTGGAGATTACACGATAGATTGAATCTGCATATGAGAGGGTGAAGAGATAATGAAGACCTTCTTGAGCATGGTCCTTGGTCATAGGACCATACCAAGTGAAATAGAAGCAAGATATTTTGTCCTTTGAGTGTGAATGGGAGAATTATCCCCTTGAAGAGTAGAATTCCCCTAGGCCCTATTTCAATAATATTGGGAGAGTGGAGAGTTTGGCTGGCAAGGAGTTCCACTATGAAGATGCCATTGAAGATCATTGGATGAATGCAAAAAATGACTATGATGTCCACATAAGGGGCTATTTTAGGATGAATTTGTACTTAGTAGAGAAGGCTCTCAAATTGAACATTCCAGAGGAGATAAGGAAACAAGATTCAAAGGAGCTGCTAGACCCCCTGTTCAACTCAGACAAAATAGGAGAAAGACCCATCATGAATACTGAGATTGATAGGGATGAGGCCAATGATATTAATCATTGGGTAAGACATGTTGTAAGAATGATGAAGGATTAGATCAAGAAGCCTTCTCAACTTGATCCGATATCTAACACCATCATCTTTCATGCACAAGCCCACTCAAAGAGAGGTAGAGGGAAGAAAGTTACAATTCCTACCTTTCTAGCTTAGTTTCCCATTAGGTCAAATACACTATACCAACTTGATCACAAGGTTGGATACTATCACCTTCTAGAGAGTAAAGAAAAGAACAAAAGGAAAAGGAGCTCTCCTCAAAGAGTCGAGACAAGATAAGATGAAACATAGGTGCCTCTCCAGCAATAGGAAGAGAATGTACAAGGGTGTGAGAATACTAGAGCTTCACAAGTCTAGGATGACCCTCAATTGCCTCTCTTTGTGCCCAACCAATCAGAAGAAGGAGAGAGTCAATAGGTTTCCATTCCTCCTTCACAAGAAGAGCCAGCATCCCCTTCTAGCTCTACGAAACAAAAGAAGATTAAGATCCAAATTGAGAAGAGGCAAAGGATCACTAAAATAATGGTGCCTTTCCCATCTATTCCTAAAACCATTTTAGAGGGAGATGAGGAGGAAGAAGAAGATGAAGATGAAGAGGAACAAGTGGCCCTACAAGGAAGAACTTAGCTAGCTAGAGCCACTAAACTACAAAGAAGAAGAAGTACCATAGTGACCTCACCATATACGCAAGAAGAACCCTTGGAAGTCTCTTCTTCAAAAGATGAAGTACAAAAGTGGGTGGACAAGTAGGGTGATGAGGGCAATGACATTTTCAAAACATCAGATTTTGATTTTATTCCCATGAGAATAGAGCTATTTGGGAACAAGATTAGGGATACCTCTATAGGTGAACCTCAATAAGTAGACTAGATGTAGATGCTACCAGATTCAAGGGTCCCCAATCTTACTCCACCATCTCTATCGCAAGTCACAGTGGTAGATAAAGACTTGGTTACTCCTTTGCCTTAGAGTTTAGAAGAGGAACAAGTTCAAAAGGAACCATCTCAAGAGGAGGTAGCAGAACATATGGCAACTGATGAAGTTTTGAAGTAAGGAAAAATAGTAGAATATTCTCAACCACCTTCCCAAGATACTGAGGTGCACATTGTAGGCTCTACTAAAATAGAGGCTGTACAAGTAGAGTCCTCATAGAGGCAAGAAAGTAGTCCAAGGAGGATTGATAAGGGAAAGGAGATAGCTAGACATACTCCTTCATCCTTAAGAGGTAGGTCTTCCATTTAATGAGTCCCAAGATGGCTCTGAAAAGAAGTAATGAGGAGCATGAGGTCACAATTCCATGCTAACAAAGAAGACATCCTTTAATTGGCAGAGGTCCTAAACAAACTTGAGTCTCCTACACATGAAGCAAAACTGTTGGCATTTTTCAATAGTACCAGGGATTAGGTTTTGTTTGCACAAGTGGCCATCCCTCATGAAAATGCAAATATATAGAGTCTTGTTGCACAAGATTACCAGGTCAAGGAGGTCATACTTGAAAGGCCTACATGAGATAGTGCCAGGTTAATGGTGACTATGGGGATCAAGGAGGTTCTTAAAAACATGGAACATAATGAGGAAGAACTCTGTAGAATTTGTAGGCAAATTGAAATCGTAAGAGGATATCTAGCTGAAGTGGTTGGTCCCCTAGATCAAAAACACCCTGAAGAAAAATTGAATACCATACTTAGAGAAGGGGGAGCTATGCATATAGACCCATTTTTGAAATCCTATCAATAGTGGTAGAAAAGTTTTGAAGAGAAAGGTATCTGATTATCTAGGGAAATTTGAAGTTACTGCACACTACGCGAGAGAACATGAATAAAATGGTGGCTATTTTGAAGCATGACTTTAGTATTATGGATGAAGTAAGGGCTTGGAGTAAGGACATACAAATTTTGTAGGCTATAAAAGGGCAAAGATACTAGATTTTGATTGATGTATATATAGGGGAGGAGTTGGATATGATTGATGATTGGATAGAGAAAATAGTAGATAGCAATACAGTAATGGAAACATTACATGTGGAGATTTATCATCTCAAGGACCAAGCCCAAGAGAAAAATTTTGAAGTAGAGAGACACTATGGCGATGCATGATCAAAATTTTTTGAAGATGAGGAATAGGAAAATTTGTTGCCTATTGAGGTAGTAGTGGAGAATTTGAAGAATATTTTTGAGGAAGCTTCTAGTGATGAAGATATCTATCAATCCTTCAGAATAGAAAAAGCCTTGTTAAAATTCGATACCAAACTTGGGGATTTTGTTGACACTCAAATTGAGGTGGATAATTATAGATAGAAGGTCAAGGACAAATATGAGGCTTTAAATTTATCATATGTGGCTAAAATTATTGAGAATATAGAGAAATTCAATGGAAAACATCCAAACGTAGCTTTGGGATAAAGGGCAACAAAACCTATAAGCCAAAATTCCAATTTTGACACTTAGTAAAATTTTGAGATTTCAGACTCTGTCAAGGTGCACAAGTCTATAGGTGTATAGGTATGTAGATCCACATGTCTTCTTTTCTAGAGGTGCACTGATAGTTAACTGCTAGTTCTAAAAATAGAGCTTTCTATGCATCAAAAATGCATTTTGATGGTAGTTTAACTCTGACAAATGCCCAGTAAAGGACTGGCTTCCAATTTTTACACTTCCAAACACTTCTACTTTGACTAAAGAATTTCTCATTCTTTCTTCTCTCATAATTTTTTTTTTTTTGACATGTAAAGCCTCATGCATGTAATTAATGAATAAAATATGGATGGAGTAAAAACTAAGCACCAGTTAAATTGTTAGCTTGTATATAATTAGTTTTTTTTATTAATTAGAAGCATTTTATTTCATGAAGAATATCTCTCACTCTCAACAAAAATTGAGGAGATTATTTCTTATAAATACCCTATTGTAATATGTAATTAGGGCCACTACTATTATGCAATAAAATTATGCTTTTGGTGCTCTCATTTGGAGTGTACTAATTCTTACCTAAATGTGTCATTGTTTTGTGAATTTTGTTCATGAGATTGTGATTGAGCCAAAGGTTTATTGTGTTGTTTTTGGTTGTGCAATCTTTTAATTCTAATGTTTGCTATAGTTTTATGAATTTTATTGACATATCTAGCTTGAGAAGAAATTATCAAATTGTACCTACATAAATTTTTATCTCACATGAGCACGTTTTCCATGGCCTTGTGATTTGATAAAAGGTGAAATATTATACAATCATTAAAGTTTCTCATTGACGATTGCATCAGTGGAATCTAGGAAGCACTACTCCTATTGTCATTGGTTACCTATTAATTTTCTCAAAAGATTAACTCACATATTTGTTGTTTTCTATAGCTAATGTCTGTTAGGATTTCAATTTCATGTTATTTTCTTTAAAGTTTCATTATTTTGTATACTAACCCTTGTTAGAATAGGAATTCATACTAGTTGGATTGTTAAATTGCATTCATTTAAAAATAGAAAATACAAAAACATAGTTCTTTTGTGTACATATTTTGAAATAGTGAACATATTTTACATCCCATCTGAGATCAAAATGAACTAGCAAAGGCCTCCTTGTGAAAAATCACATTTATCTTCAATTGAGTAGATTTCAATATGTTATAAGACAATTATGGAACCTTGGAGTTGATTCAAAATATTAGCTTTCGAAGAGAGGGATTCACAAGAATTCTTGTCATTTAGCATCGTGCATCATTTAGCATCGTGCATAATGACAGCTCAACAGTGTGGATGATTTCAACTTTTCTATCCTCCTCTTACCTTTTTTTATTGCCTATGGAAGCTTGATCCCAAGCTCTATTATTTCTTTGGCCTCATCATAGGTTCCAAAGTAGGGTGCCTTTGGATCAATAGGCTCGTTTACTAGGGCTTCAATGATATTTTTAGTCTCATCAATATTAACTTCATAGGGAAGAGGTTTTACCCATACAACTCTGGGTCTTATTGCCTAGATGTAGACTCTTTCACTATCTACAATGAAACAAACATCATTCTTATAGTCTTCTACCAACTTCATTGGTATCCTTAATTTTCTATTCATCTTTTCCTTAAACACTTCAAAGTAATTATCCTTAATACTAAAAAAAATTTCACCCATTTCAGTGATATATAATCTAATACAAAACTAGCACATATTTTCTCCATACTGTTGTGCCTTTTGAAGGGAAAAACTTTTGAACATAGAAAAATAAACATGTTAACAATGAACCAAATTTGCATGGGTTTTTCTTGGAGGTTCTAATGCTTTCCATGTTTTTGTTCAACTGCTTTAACAACAAGTCTGATAGGTCATATGATAGATTATTCTTCACGACCTTGTAAGCCAAGTCAACTACTTTGTATGAAACACTATTGAGTTGGCTTGAACTATAAATCTTGTGTGGTATCACATGGATGCCAAATTTTAGTTTTGCATCAGTCACACTACTAATTTTTGTTCCTCTGTTATCCTACTCAGCTAGGGTTTTCTTCTATAGCTTAGCCCAACCTAGGGTTTTAGTGGTTTTAGCTTTGGTGAGCATGGGTAGACTAGTAATGTGATGTATCATCTTCTTGGTGATGAAGACTAGTTGTTCTAGCCACAGTTGACCATTGTGAAATTAGCTAAGAATGTACCTAATCCATTTGATTTGAAAGCTTCTATGTAGGTGAGGAATATGAGTTAAACCCTTTTCTCCCAAATGTTTGTGCTTAGGCTTGAGAATTTCATCCAAAAAAAGTTCCCCTAGGTCATTATCCATTTCTAGGGTTCCTATCTCCTGAATTGTGCATTTAAAATGAGTTTGGATATCATTTATGAGAAGTACCTTTGGTGGGATCTGCAATTGTGCTCTATTTGGGTCAAGGGTTTCAGCTATGGCTGGCACAAGTTTGAAATTAGGGGCTTTCCATTCAACACCTCGTACCAACATCTTAGACCCTTTCCTTGCCTTGCTACTACTACAAGATGCCATGATAATTTGGTAAGTTGTTAAAGCTTCGAAGAACTTAGCTAAAAATTTTACTCAAAGTCATTTTGATGCTCTACAAATCTCTTCTGTGCAATTACTCTTTAATTCTTGGTGAGAATGTAGTTGATTTTCTTCCTTTTTTATAAAACTTTTCCATTAATGCTTAGTATGATGGCAGTTGTGATGACATTGTGGGCTACAACCTATCATCCACTATTCCATTGATTATTTGATAAAAGCTTCACAACTCAGCAACCAAACATGCCCATGTTACTCCTGACTTTGCTTGGTAGAGTGCATGACCCAACCCTTTTTGGTAGAGAAGTCAACTCAGTGATAACTATTACCAATCTCACTTGATGATCTTTCTTTATCTTAAATACTGATTTGGATCTTGTTGGTCTAATTTTTCGCAATCCAGAGGAATTCTAAAATTTTGGTGAAATATCATTTTAGTCATTGTCTCATGTAGATTAGGGGTTTCATTCTTTATAAAAATTCTCAAATTTTTATGTTACCCTAGTCATGCCTTGGTTCACGTGTTGTTTGAATTCTATTAAATTCTCAAGGTTTTTCATTAACACAATCATTTAAATACTCAAAGTATGTAAAACCCTAGGTCTTTTTCAATTTTTCAAAAGGGTTTGTAAAATGCTTAAGTTTTTCCCTTTACGGTCTTATGGTGTAAGATTTCCTGTAAGAACAAAATACCTTGTTACTCATGTTTCCATGATCATGTTTCACCAAGTAGCACAAAGCCATAAAGGAGTTCATGTTTTATGGGGATATGCTTATGCTTTCTGTAGTAGCAAAACAATTCATTTTGAGACTCATCGATCATACATTTGATCCTTGGGTGAATAGGCGTAAAGGTTTTTATGCTTTGATAGTGGTCTTATGGCTTTATAGTGATAAGTTGAGTAGGTGAGCAAAAGAAGTTTGAAAAGGTATTTTTAATCATACATTAAAGTTTTAAGCATATAATCATAAAAGGCATTAAAGGATATGTGTTAGATCACTTTATGGGAATATGAGTAAACTGTTGAGTGGAGGGGCAAAAAGGTATTGTGGTTTGATCTACACACCTACATTCTAGTGAATGGTGTAAAGGCATAATACCATGGCATGGTGGAAATGCTGGTTTATGAGAAGGCATAAAGTTTCTTATGGTTTTACATGTAAAAGGAACTCATAAGAACAAAAGTGAAGTTCAATCTTGTTTACATGCCTTTTCTTCTTGGACTTGCAGACAACCATAAAGCCATGTTATAATAGTGATCATGTTAAGTGGGACCTGTCAAGTTGTTAGATGGGCCTTGATGAGAATGAATCAAATGGTGACATGTCATACATGTCAGATGGGCCCAACCTGCATGGTAGATGACTTAAGTTCTTCATTTTGCATGTGCCTAAAATCAATGTCAATGTTCTTTTCTATTTTTTTGAGATTCAATCTAGGTTGTTGATAAGTGAAAAGTGAAATTTCTCATTACACCTTTATGATTGCACAGTCACCATATGAACGAAGAGCTATTTCATCTTTTCTCCATGGTTACAAGCTAAGTCTAAGCATATAAGTGTAAAATAATAGACAAAGGAATGAAAAGAAGGCTTTACACTACTACGAGAAAGAAGAAATGTAAGAGCAAGATGCCATTTGTAAAGGCTTTCAGATGTTATGAGGTTAAGGTAACCAATGTAGGTGTAAAGGAGAAATAAAGAAAAGATGAGAGATATTATGATGCCATGTGTAAAAGTCTTGAGCATATCATCAGAGGATGAATGGGTAAAGTGTTATGATGTCCCAAGTAGTGAAGTAAGTGTATCAGTATAAAGGGTAAAGTGAAGGTTGTAGCAAAGGATTTACTCTCATATGAGAAAGTTTTGAAGCATAAGAACAAAAGTATCTACTAAGGAGGCTTGAGATTCTATGGTGTAAGGGTTTGCATAAGAGTGTAAAAGAAATTTTAATAGAGTGCTGAAGAAACCCTAACACTTCTACACTTGGAGCATTACGAGGCATCACCAAATAGGTGTAAAGGCTTGCTAAGTGTGTTTCCAAGGTTATGAAGATTGAAATATTTTGACTCAACATATAAATGGAAGACCAAAATTTGAAAAGAAAGTGGCTAAGGTATCATGCCAATTTAAAAAAAAGGACAAATTCACCATGACCAAGTAAAATAAAACACAAAACAATACATCAAGATCAAATCTCACAATTTATATTCCTTGCTATCAGCCTACGAGGGTAGTATTAAAAGCTCATGCATATAGTTTTTATTAAAAAAGCTAGTAGATTGTATGATTAAACCATAAATATTTGATTGAACATTTATAATATTTCCATTTCAAAGAATTTGTGTTCCTATTCTAAAAAAATTCTCCAAGTATCCATAGCCTCATGATTTTTGTGTTACTATTGTAAGAGTTCAAGATATAATTTGCAAACAAAAATGGCTAACAAGGAAGTCAAAGAGGTTCCTACAGAAGAGATAGAGGTTGAAAATGAGGGTGATGATGTTGTTGAAGTTATAGTAGAAGGAAAAAGGAAGAAGGACACTATTAAAATAGAGAAGAAGTCAAGGGTTAGGAAGCCAAATAAGCATGCAGAAGATTGGCTAAAACTTCTTCCAGGGTCATCCAACACCATTTTGGCAAATGAGCATATTTTCAAAGACCCTTATTTCCTCATTAGGGATGCAAAATTCACTAGGATTGATGGTTTTAATCTATTTTCATATTTCTACCAAAATAGAACTGAGAACATACTAGTCTGCAACCCATGGAACATAAACATGAAAAAGTTGATATTTCTAGAAGTGTTTGTTGATGTGGACTTGTTAAAGGCACTGATTAATTCTTACAATCTAGTCACCAGGACATTCCAAAGGCATAATGGGAGCTTTTTGTGCAAACTAGATAGAACTTCTTTAATAGAAGCTTTTGGATTAGAAGGGAAAATGGATGTGCCTATTGACATTGAAAACTTGCAAGGGAAATTTGGGAAAAATAAGACCTATTTTGTGAACAATCTGATGTTGCCCCACATCCCTTATAATGTAAAAAAAGGTAGGGCTGATTCCAAATAAGGTAAGGGATCATTTTACCTTTAACAAGTTTAAGAATTACTTCAAGAATACTATATATGGATTGCACAAAGTTCTAGGAGGTGATGCTGTAGAGGATTGTGTCTATGGTTCCTTATTTTTCATGGCATGTGACATACAAGACCCTTTCCACCATAAAGAGTATGGTTAAGTGGCATTCATCATGGATAGCATGCACAATCAAATTTTCAATGCAAAGAGAGGAGAAATGAAGGATTTCAAGTTCCATCATTACTCACTACTGATGCACCTAATCTTGTATTACAATATTGGTTACATCAGCCAGGACTTCATTAATCAAACTTTTGATGATTTGGTGAGTTACCTGTGCAACTATGGAATCACATTTGGGATAAAAATTTCCATTATTCAAATGCACTTGTGTTTTTTAACTTGTTCAGTTCTGTGATTATGAGGCAATTGGACCATACTTTCTTTAGGGCCCCAAATGTTTTGAAAACTTTGCTTTGACCATCTTTCTTGTATGAGAAAACAAAATTAGATCATAACTAGGGGAACATATTTTTGTTTAAGGAATGTACATTGATGAGAGTATATGCATGCCCACAGCCTCCTCACATTCTGCCCAAGTATTTAACCCCTAGATTGGCCATTATTGAATTCGATTAGCAATTCCTACTGATGAACAAAGAAATGATCCCTCCTTCTCTGCACAAAGACACATTTGTTTGTATAACTTTTAAGGTAGGAGATTTTGAAATAGGGAAGAATGCATTTGACGAATTGAGTGAATACCTAGGCCAGTACAAATTTTCCGCTAGACCTTATAGGATGTATGGCACTGAGAACTACATTAAAAATGAGGTTAAAGGCATCAAGGGTTACATTCTACATCTTATTAGGCCAATCCTTGTAGAAGATTTAATTGCTAACATAGTAGGAGTAGGGGAGAACTATGGTGAAATAAGAAAGGTGGAGGAGGCCTTGAAAAGAACAAACCCTAATTTTAAAGGTTTCTATATAGAGATCCCCTACCTTGGTAACTTAAGGAAGATGGTAGAAAATTTTGATTACATCATGTCTCAAATGCCACATGAGCTAGAGGGAATGGAAGCAACTATAAATAGATAATCCCCTAAGCCAGATGTACAATTGGAGGTTGATATGGAGGAGGAATAACCATAATCTTCAACATGGGTACCAAAGGGCAATAAGAGGTAGAAAACAATGCACATCCCAGAGAGGGTGTTAAGTAGGGCCTTGCAAGTGATGCCAAGGAATGATGAATATTTTTCTAACATTAGGAAAAATTATTTGCATCAAAGGGCTACAGAGGTAGGAAAAGCCTCTAGTGATCTTCAAATGGAAAAATTAAGATTAGATGATAGCCTCATCCAATTTGAAAAATTTATGGAGGTTGATGACTTTGTTAAATCATTAGACTTTAAAAAAAAAAATTTGTAAAATAAATTAGAATGATCTCACATTGGGCCTCATGCTAGGAGAGGATCCTAAGAAAAATAAAGAATTGGTGGATAAACTGCTAGCCTATGATCTAGAAAGTGAGACAATGACCCTTGCAGAAGCCAGGGAGTTGATGCACAAGAGTGGTATGATTATGATACCAAATTGGGATATTGAGAGAGATTTTGTTCTTAATCAAATCAAGAGACAAGACAAAGCCATCAACTATGAAGTCAGTAGCAGTGAGGGACTAAAGAGGGGGTTAGGGTTTAATATAAACACAAAAACCCTAGCAGTTTGGAGTGTTGCCCTTGACACAAAAAGGCCTAAGATGATGGACATATAAGAAACTACACAAGGAAATATGATTTTTGGACACTAGAAAAGAGATCTCTAGCCTATTCAAACACTTTGCACTCATGAATGAGGCAAAGGTAGATCAAGTTGAAGATAGGCTAGCTGCTATATATTATGAATGTCTAGATGTCAAAGAATTGTATGAGGAAGAGCTCAAAATGAAATTTGTGCAAAAATAGAGTATAGAGGAGCTAGAAGTGAGAATTCAGAGCCTAAAAGTAGAGGTGGTATCCCTAAAAGAATAACTCAAGGCTGCAATAGAGGTAGAACATGCACCTAGACAAGTGGAATAGGAAAAGTACAGTGTAGAAGCAGAAGCCCAAACAAAATAGATACCTATAGGGGTGATAGTACTAGTGCCTATGGTGAGTGTGGAAATAGAGGTTCCTCAATTTGATAGTGCAACAAAGAGGAATGTTATGATGAATGTGCTGAGTCAAAAAATAAGCATTTTGAATAAAATATCTCAAGATGCCTATAATGCATTCATCAATTTACAATCCGTAGAACAGATGTGCAAAGAATCAATAGGATGACTTGGTCCAATCTTCCAACAATGGGGACCATACATGCAATTCTTTGACAGATTGATACCATTGCTAGCCAAAATGCTAGATCTCCCTGATAAAGTTATTTCTGTAAAAGAGGGCATGGACAAGGTGGAAGATCTATTGCAATTCTTCACAGGGAAATTGGCAGCAATTTAGAATAAAATGAAAATATTGACAAATAGTTTTCATTGTTTAATTCTTTATGTCCTTGATTCTGATAATAATGTAGAGGATTTAAATTAATGGTTTAATTCTTTTGACCATATTGTAGACTTGCCACAAGTGGCATCAATTTCACAAGGTGATATTGATGAACGTGTTTTAAATGAACTGGTTGAATCCCTATTCAAGATTGAAACTAAAATGAATAGGTTTACCATAGAAGGAAAAGTGATCATTGATGCCAGGTGGTAGAAATCTAGGGCTAAATTAACAACAATCAAAGCATGTGAGTGGTCCACCAAAAGAGAAGTCATTGTATGGGACAAAATCACAGAAATAAAGGCTTTACCAATGGGGGACAGTTAGACAAAAACACAAAGTTAAAGATTTTATGCTCCACCAGTCATATTCAACTATTTTTGTTATTTCCTTTTGAACTAAGGTGTCCAATTTATTTTGAAAAGGTTGTTCTATTTCTTGTTGTAAAATGACACATGTCAATCACAATTGCCCTTTGCTTCTTGCAACTCATGCTTATATAAATGAGTTTTCAAGGCATTGTGAGGGTCTGAATGCTTATATATATTTTGATTTGTTAAGAAGAAATTTACTTAGTCTTTTGTATATGTAGTAGTTTAGAGTTTACTTTCAAGTGTACTTTCTAATATATAGAAATGATAGAATCAGCTAAATATGTTGGGCTTTTCATTGAATCTATATTGGTTATTGTATTAGTCATTTAAAAGGATAATACAAAGGGGTATTTACACTTTTTTTTGTCACCATTTTCTATCTCCATTTCATGAGCTTGTTTATTTTGAGGGCATTTGAATAAGGTTCAAGTGACTAAATGCAGTCTAGATGGATTGTGTATTGGTTCTATTATTATTTTTAATTCAATGAATTATATAAAAGCTTCAATAGATTAGTAGAAAACATGGGTTTATGGAAAGGATATTTTATAAGAATGGAAATAGGTGATTGTTATTGATAAATTCATTCACAAGTTGTCTGAATTAGATCTCCAGCCAATAGTCATTTTTTGCCCAATGATTAAGGCATTGGTCACATAAATAAGTAATGGTTGAGAGTAAATCTTACTTCTACATGCCAATTCAATTATACATTCAAAATCATTCTCATTAGATTTGGTTCAAGGCTATAATGCTGTTCAGCACTCGTTTATATTGTATTTCTGAGTCTTAGATAGCTGCTATTACAAAAAATATTTGTAAATCTTAGGAGAATTATGACCAGATCTGCTTGAGAGGGATGTGTATAACCCTAATAATATTAAAGAATTGGATGAACTTTTTATTTGTTTGAAGATAGAAGATGAGAATCAAAATGAAACTAAGATAAATCTCATACCATAGTTTGCATTTGAGTCATCCCTAGGTATACCCACCTTAGTTTTGTAGAGCCTAAAAAGTAGAAAACCATCTTTGGTTTTGTTGAAGTTGGTTCCAAATGGTTTACTTACACAATTGTTACTAGGAAGTAGCTACTCCTTAGATTATGTGAGTGTTTCCATTCTAGTATTGAGCATTGTGTTGTTCAGTAGTTTCAAACACCAACAAAATGGTGACTCTATTGGGGAAATAACACTTTATGTGTCATAAACTAGTGTATCATTTAAGATCTATGTTTCCCTTGGTTAGAGTCTAAGGTAGGCATTTTCTCATGAACTTTTCTATAGTTTTGAGGGTTATTTGCATTTTCTCTATGATCATTAGTGAAGTAATTGTGATCTATTTAGAAATTTTCCCATTCTGATAAGGTGGGTGGAAACTCAAACGGTTTTAACTAGTGTCATTATTTAGAAGTTTCTTGTCTCAAAATCATGGAAAATAAAAGGAACACATAGGAAAATGTGAAGAAAAACGTAGGAATCAAATTACAAATTGATCTCCCTCCTTGGGGAAGATAGAATTGGGCTATGAAAAGATATCAGATGCATAGAGAAGACCATCCCCAAGAGTAAGTAACTAGGAGAGAGAGTGTACATTTTTCTACTATGGAAAGGGAATCATCTTGCCAAAGTTCTAGATCCTATCCTGGACTATCTAGTGATGACATTTTTAGCACACCCAAAGTGATATGCCAAGAAATTGTAGGGCTGCACAATACACCCAGATTAGAAAAAAGAAATAGCAACAATCTTTTTCAATGAAGTATGAACCCTTTCCTATCTAACTATTCTCAAGGAGAAGTGGGACCTGTAGATGCTCAAAAATGGTTTGCATCTATGGTTTCATCACTTCTTCATACTAATTCATCCCATTTTCTCATTCTACTAACTTTGATCTTTCAACCAAAATTGATCATATTTCATCATTTGTATCCTTGTTCACATCAATTTCATATCATTTCATATCAACTCAAAATCATTTCAAATCAACTCAAAACAATTTCAAATCAACTTGGAATATCAAATATCAAAAATCAATCATTATCTACCCAATCCTATGCATTGTTGTGGCTTTCAACTCCTTGGAAATCTATCAATCTATCAAAACCTATCAACCTATCAATCTTATCAATCTGACCTTAGTACTATCATGGCTCTTAGTACTAGGTCAAACTATCATTCATGTCATCTAATCTTTGACATCATTCAGGCTTTCAATGTTGGATCATGGAATTATCATCCATTTTAATAATATTGACAGTGTTTGCCGATGTTATTATGATCAAACCTTTTCAATCAATTTCGATCTTGTAGCATTTACAATGTTGATTAAATGTTACATATCAATCAATTCATGTCATGTGTCCTTGACATGTTATCAATTTAAATCAATCAATCAATTTGATCATAGCTTTGGTCTATCTATCATAATCATATTCAATTCATATCATTATCACATTTTCATCAAAGGATATTGTCGCATTTATTTAATAAATCCAGCCAATCATTTACTAATTTTCTCTATAGGATTAAATAACCCATAATTTAATCCTCTGTCATAATTACTAATTATTCTTCCTAATTATCAACCTTAGTATATTAATTTTATTAATTAATTGGTTCATCATTCAAAAACCATGGAAATTCTTAATTTCTTAAGTCACATTTTCATCCATTAATTCCATTTTCTACTAATTTTTATTTTGTTGAATAAAGGATTTTTAATTCAAATAGTCTAAAAAATATTGACATCATCATGACACTTGGGTATGACACCTCATGGATTCTCCTTTGACATTTGGCTAAGATATCTCATAATCCAATATTCATCTTCCCTTACACATGTCCATATTTTCCTTATTTGTCATAGATTATTAGCTTTAAGTGGGCTGAGGTGTCTTATGACAAGTCATAGATTCTCTCCCACATTTAGCCAAGTTTGACTTCCATGCATCATAGAATCTTACAATTGGCATCTTTTCTCATATGTTTCATGGATTCTCAAAGGAATCTCTTGCCACATCACATATCCAAGGTGAAAAATCCAATGCTCTCATCCTCCATGTCAATTATAAAATGAGCATTCTTCCTCTCATTTCTGGTTCTTGGTTTTTTTGGTATTTTTACTCTATCTCTCACACTAAAATCACAACTTCAAGTATTCTCATAGAATTATAATCATTTTAGGCTTTTGCTCCAACTTTATATGCACTATAGGAAATTTTGGAGGTACATCATTTGGAGAAGAAAAAAGGACATGGGAGCTACAAATGAAAGAGGGGGTTTCTAACCTTGTGTTGCTTTCTTTATTAGTTTGGCTTTCATGGTAGACTAGTGGACGCTAAAATATGTTTATTGGGTTTGTGATTTTCTCATAGTATGTTATGCATTTAGCCTATTTTCTAGTCCTACAATTGGTTAACCCGATGTGAACATGCATATCTAACTTGGGTTTTCTTGTTTTGTGCTTGTAGGTGCAAGGAAGGAGCTCACTTGGAGGGGTATAATGCTTATTCTCTCTTATTTATTACACCTAGATTAATTAGGGGTATAGTACCATGCTTGTATGCTCTTGTTTCATGTATTTTGTTAGCTTGCTGTCCTAGGGTGCACTTTGCTTTGTGAGGGTGCACTTGGGACCCCTAAGAGTAGTTTTAGGAGTCTAGAAGCCACCAAAGCCCCTTTCTACTATTTCTAACTTCCCAAATATGCCTAAAACTTACCAACTACATCATTGACATAGTATACACTATTTAGGCACACTTGGTAGTATAGGTGTCAAAATTTGCAGTTTCTAGGTCTCATTTAGGGCACAATTCCCCACAACTTGCACCTAGGCTCCCAACTATGCCCAGAAACTACCAAATGCACCCAATTGGGCCCCAAATACATCATGGATGTATTTAGCATTGTCTAGGTGCACTTGGGGGCATTCTGAGCCACTTTAGCCTTCTAGGGTGCAGTCTGGTTTGCCAGAGCACACCTAGTTCATAGGAAACACACACATAACACAAAATTTGCATCTAAGGTTTCTATCACTCTCTAGGACATAGGTTAGATGATTTTTTGTTATTTATGGTTTTTTTGTAGCATGTGTCAATTGTAGGATGAAGATATGATCATGAAAAACTACTAATGTTTGTTTATAGGACATTTTTGAAGACCATTATGTGTTTGTCAAAACCATGTGTGTGGATTTCCTAGATTAGATAACACTTTGTTTGGTACTTAAAATGAAAATTTTCTCTTCTACCTAGAATGTCTATAGATTTTAAATCCCTAGGAGCTACATTGGATGTATCGTCTCCCCTCGCCATTCGTTGATCTTGGGTGTAAGAGAAATCTATGTAACTTCTATAGGAGGCTTGCCTTGGACCAAGATACTTGATATTAGGTATGCCAAGGGACAACCTCAGAGTGGAAATAGGCCAAAAGCCAAGTCAACATGCTAGTTTCTATATAAAATTTGATTACAGTGAAATCCATGTCGGTGGTATTGTTGCATGGTAGCTCTCCTCTAGTACCCTTGTGGTGCATCAAACCTCAGTTCTCAAGGCTAGGAGACCTTCTATGGAAGTTTATCATTCACTTTTAGAATGGGATGTTTTTACTAAAAACTATGTTTTAGTGGCCAAAATACTTTCTATCCACTGGCTTAATGGGTCAACCATGCCCATGAAGACATCCTACATTCTCGCAGTCCTTAGTAGAGGCAATAGTCCCTTGGGAAGTCATGCCCCTTCTGAAGCGAATCTTAGTAGCTCTGAGAAGTGAGTGTGCTGTAAGGGGGAGCCTATGGTGCCAAGATCCTAGGTTTTCCACTCTAGATAAGTGTGGTTGAACTTTGGTTTAAGTAGGAATTTAGTGGATACAGTCCTAAAAGCCTAGGTTGTGGTGTGTTTGTTCACTTTAAACAACTATTCTTGTCTTAATATGTCTTGCGTGTGTGTGAAACATTAATCAAGATAATAGCCAACATTCAAATTTACACCTTGAACCTTTCCAAAAAATTACACATTGTCAAAAAAATATAGCCTTTGTCACATCTTTGCAAAATTTTCTCAAATACATTGAAATTTTTGAAAACATGGCAACTTGTGATCCTAAACGTGCTTGGCAAAACATAGATTTCATACTTGCATAGACTCCACTTGCATTCACCCTAGTATAGGCCTCATAATTGCACCATATAGATTTCATCTTACATCTTTTAGCATTTACTTAGTATCCCTCAGTTTCACATTGCAATCATTAGAGTTTAGCTTGCATCCTTTGCATTTCACCCTCAAAATTGGCACTTTACATCTCCCATCTTGCATCCTTGCATACCCAACCCTCATATTTCCCACTTTAACCATCATTCTAGGTGTCATAAGAATCATTTTGGACCTCCATTCTAGTCTTAGCATTTTCCTCTACTATTTAGCTCTTTGTGACATCAATCTGGAAATCATAGCTCTTAGAATTGCCTTAGTTTCAGCCCAGTTTACCAACTACATCCTAAAACTACCAACTACATCCAAACTAGCCCCAACTACACCATAGGCATATTTATTACTATCTAAGTGCACTTGGTGGTCTGAGGACCTACTTTGGGATTCTAGATAACATTTGAGGGTTTAACAGTGTCCTTAGATACCTGGTTAACTCTCCTTGCATTAACATACCCTGATTTGAATCTTGAAATTACTAGTCTTCATTACCTTCACTTAGGAAATAATTCCTTAGCTCATAACCCCAATTCTACTCCTCCTAACCTATCTTAACATCAACCCTAGCTTCTTAGGTTCCTAGCATATCAATTTGGCAACCACAGTACTCAGAATCAACAAACCTTTAACCTAGCTTCCCAATTGCATCCATAAACTACCAACAAAACCCAAATTGGCCACAACTAAACCATAGGCATATTTGGTATTATTGGGGTGCACTTGGTACTATCTAGATACACTTGGGACCCTACATGACCATTTTGGGCCTCCAAATTGTATTTTGAGACCCTAAAACTGCATCTAAGAGCCTTTGTACCTCCCCATTCTGCACTTGACCCAAAACTACATCTTGCACCCAAAATCCCATTTTTCATCATAGGAATTGTCCATATTTCATATTCAATCAGTATAATCACCATTTTGAGTCCCCTAAACATCATTTTGAACCCCAAAACCTTTGAATTTAGTCAAAAATCTAAACCAAAGTATGAACTCTAGAGTATTACATTGTGTCAATGGATGATGGATCTTGACCATGGTCATTTTATCATTTTCTTTGGTCAAATGATCCCTATTTCAAGGTATATTTGGCTTTATCATTTTGATCTTATCACTTTTTGTCTTTTTTTGGTCAAGATCCAAAGTCTATTGTCATAACATTAAACTCTTAGGTTAATACCTTGTAAAGATTTCACCAAAGTTCAAAACCTTGCATATACCTCTATCATTAGCATAATCATATTACTAAACATCATTTTAAATTACCTTAGTGGTATATCTCCTTCATCTTCCATTGATCAAAATCCTAGCATCATTTTCACTACCAAACCCTATCAAAGTGTCCATCAACCAATTGTCCTTTTGATCACTTATTCTCATTTTTTCATATCCCAAACATCATTATCAACTCTAGGACACCATCCCTTGCATAGTCCACCTTGCATACATCACCTTTAGCATCATTGTCCAAAATGTAACCCTTAGCTTCCTTTTGCATACCATAATCTTCATTTTGAATACCTTCAAAACATCACCTTGCATTTGCATTTGTATAACATCCCTAGGACATTTTCACTCTACATATCAAAACCCTAGTTTATTTAGCATTTCCTCACATTGGATAACATCAATAAACACTTAAAAATCTCAAAAAACTCATATCTTGCATACCTACATCTTAGTTATCAAGTTTTGACCTCTTTTACCAACTACAACCCTATTTTAACAATTGCAACCCTATTTTACCAACTGCACACTTCAAGTGCATACTTGGTGTTTTCAGGATGCACTTGATAGTTTCAAAGTGCACTTGGTAATTAGGTGTTTCATTCTAGGTTCTAGAACCCTAATCTACACTTCCACACATTGCATTACATCCCAAGACCTTAGGAAACACTCTAAATCACTCAGAACACTAAAAATTGGCATTTCAGACACCCTAGAACCTTTGTTTACCCATTGCATGCCTCTTACTTACCAACTACTCACTTTTAGACCCCTAACTACATCATGGGTGCACTTGGTACTATCTAAGCATAGTTGGTAGTCTAGGTGCACACTTGGGAGGTAGAAAAGTCCATTTAGGTTTTCCCCCTTTGCATTTGCATTCTTAGGTATCATGCCAGCATATACTAGGACACAATCAGCTTAGAGACCTGAGGAAATTTATCAACCTTTATTTTTTGAGGTGCAAGTACAACCAAAACCTTGTCCATGATAGAAGAATAGCAAGAAGACCCAACAACCATTTGACAAATACCAAATCAAGGTGTTACAATTGTTACTTGTGGACCCCTTAAACATGTATCCACAAGATCATCATAATCAAGCTATGACACAAAAAACCTTAAACAATGCATCTACTATGAGGTTTCCTTCAAAACTTTCCCTACACATGGGATGGTTCAATGGAGTCTAAACTTTGAACCTCTATTTGTGTTTGTACCACTAGGAGGATGAAGTGTACCAACCACACCCAAAGATGAACAATCACATTCCTTTGAATTTAGCCAACCTAACACAAGTACCTTCCACCCTAACACATCAAACATACAATAAGGTACTATAAACCTTAGTGATGACTCTAACATTGATTATGGCATCACTGATGAAGAAATGGCTGGGCATGTCAAGACAAAAACTTCTATAAAAACTTCAAACTTTTGGCAGCCTAAGAAATTGTCAAATTCAACCCAAATGTGGAAGGACCTAAGTCCAAACATCAAACCAACACAACCATTAAAAACATAAAACCCATGATCAATTTGGACTTAGAGAATGGAAAACAACCTTTGGAGTTTTTAAACACAATAATGGCACCTATAAGGTCCCATCAAGAATCAACCATCAAAATCCTCCAAAGTACATTTGAACACATCAATGTTAACCCTTTGTTTGACAAAATACCACCAATTCCTAAACACCCCAAAAGGACATTAAGACTTGATTTTAGTCATATGATGCAAAAATAAGACACACCTAAAGGGACTTGTTCTCTAGGGATGCCAAACATACCTCCTTTGGAGATAAATCAACAAAGTGCACCTCTACTCCTAACTCTACCACGTGTTATGACATCAAATGTTATGGAGCCTCCCATGAGTACACTATGTGACACATCAACTATAAAAATCCCTATTTATGCACATAGGAAAAGTCTTATTGATATTACACCTATTTCCAAAAGGAATGCACCTCATTGTCAAGTCAATATGATGTCCCAAGAAGAAACCTCTAACACACAAAGGTGTCAAAGCAAAAATACCAACATGATGGTCAATTCACAAGGACTTAGTCAACTCCCACAACAACATCAACCTATAGTGGTATAAGGACTTAACACTTCCAACCCACAACCAGGTCTGCATCCACTTAAAACACATTCCACATATCAACAACAACATCAATCACAACAACAACTAGCTCAAGTGGTGCAACCATCCAACATCCCTAATATGTAGTCCAACATAAACCCACTTGACTTCCATGTAGCCTATCAACAACAATTCCAAAAACAACAAGCCATATTTTCTAAACAACAAGAGCAACTCAAGCAACCACTGGAATATCAAAGGTGCCTTGAGCAAAAAATTGCATACTAGCAACATTTGTTACAACAAAAACACATGCCACGACAACCTCAATAGATACCTCTACAACAACAATCGCATACATGTTCTCACATACAACCAATAGAGCTATCCCAACAACAACCACAAAAAATGGCACAACAACAACATATGGTACATCAATCACAGTTGATACTACAACAAGTGCCACATCAAATACCACAACAAGTACCCCAACATCTATCACAATAGGGATCCTTTTGTCTTTGAGGTGCCAACATACTTCCACCACCTAGTGACACATCACTTGACTCATCAAACATGGAAATGTCAGAACCAAGTAGACATAGCTCAAACCACAGAAAATGGTCTACTCATAGGCACAAAAGACTTGAAGGAAAGACCATCATGCAAAATCCCAATGAAAAGCTATTACAACAATTCAAACAACTTTCCAAAGACATAGAGGCATTGGGAGTCCAAAAGAAATAGGCTTTATATATAGACAGGGACTTACATCCTAATCCATTCAATAAAATTCTATATATGCCTCCATTCCCAAAACACTTTGAGGCTCCAAGGTTCAAAAAATATCAAGGAAAAGGCAACCCCATTGATCACATTAGAGAATTTTTTTCATCATGTATCAAACTTAGTGATGAGGCCACTTACCTCATGAGATTGTTCCCTCATTCTCTAGGTGGGCCTGTACTTGAATGGTACTCCAAACTTCCCAGCAATATCAAATCTTGGTCGGAACTTGTTGACAAGTTCATCTCCCACTTTTCCTTTAACATTACAAATGAGGTGACACTTTCTAATTTGTGCTCAACTAAATAGAAGATGGGAGAACCATTTACCACATTCTTACTATGCTGGAGAAGATTAGTTAGTCAATCCTCACTAGACATTCCTGAAGAACAACAAGTCAACTTGTGCATTGAAAACCTAGTTCCTAAATTAACGTATGAATTCAAAATAAAAAATCCAAGCACCATTTCTAAACTAATGAAAAAAGGGGCTAGTATTGAAGATGCTCTTATCTATAAGGGAATCCTCAAGATAAACAAGGAAAATATAAACACTAGTTCCTCTAATGACAAGGCAAATTTTTTCTCCAAAGAAAAGAATGTGACTAATGATGGCATTGTGGATGCATGAAAAATTAGCATAGCATAAACTCAATTGAATTTGAAAGGTACAAACCCTATGAATTCACAAACTCCTAATCAAACAACACCTCAACAACAAAAAATTGAGACTTCCACACAAGACAAACCTCAAAGACATCCTAGAACCAAGGATAGAAAATTCACACCATTGGGGATACCTCTTGAGATTGCATTACAATAGTTACTAAGTAATAACTTCCTATAATTACCCCCAATCAAAGATGAACCATTAACTAAAATAGATTGGTGGGGTGACAAAAAGTACTGTGATTACCGTCGCACCAAAGGACATAAGACTTCATCATGCTTCCAATTGAAACATGCAATACAATACCTTATTGATGATGGTGTAATCATGATTGATCCATCACTATTAGCATCCAACTCTAACCACACTATATTCAAAGATCATTTGGGTAATCATGAAAAAGAGAAACCCTCAAGTTTAAACTCAAACTCACAAGGTAATGTGAATTACACATGCATCGGATATGACTACACCATCAATTGCTTTAATGAGTCTAATTCTTGCATATACACATTCACATTGAAGGTTGAAGACCCTCATTGTGCTGTCACTACATGCCATATCAAGATCACCCTACCTAGAGCTCCATCTAGACCTACTACTTCTACTAGACTTGCACCCCCTAGTAGACCTATGGCTCCTTCTGTTGGTGTTTGAAAATGTTACCCATTTCCAATTACCCTGATGAGAACAAAGCACATCTAGGGGCAGCTAACTCCCATTTTTAACGTGCCCATTTAGACACCAGGCCAACTATAAGGCTAGACCCTTCTTCTTCTTTAGGCTCTGCAAAACCTAGGTGGGTAGACCTGTAGATTCTTTATATGGTACCAACTGTCAAAGCATATACTGAATCTATTATGAAGTAGATAAAACCCTTATTTCTCCTGATAACTCATGAAATAACATCAATCTATAGTAGCTAAATGCAGATCTAGGATATTCATAAGTTGAGTGAGGGCATTCTATTATAGCTCTTCAACATGAAAGGGGAAAAGCATTTGATTATTGATGTTGATATTCAACAAATCCTCAAACATGCAGCAAAACCTAATGATCCTGTAACTAATTAGTGCCTAATCCATTGGGCAATTTCATGAATCCAAAACATACATTTGTGACATCAGGACATATTCTGTATACCCAGACATCAGATCTATCTAATCACCTTGTGATTCAGACATCAATGTTCACTCAGATCTCATTCTTACAAAATATACTTCTCAGCATAACCAGTAACCCTGTCAAAACACATTAAGAATTTACTTGGCACTTTTTTCCAACAACAAAATATATCAGACATACAACCCTAAGGGGAAGCAAATTCATCTCAGCTCTTTATTCCAGGATCACATAAGACTATAGATTATTGAGACAGGAGACGAGAACCAGAATGAAACTAATGAAATGCTGCTCATATGTATTCATTTTCTTTGAAAATATACATTCAAATACATGAAATGAAAACATGAAAATACCAAACATATCAGAACTATCTGTATTATCTACAATACTATTGTTCATACAAGAAGAATATTGCTAAAGAATGGTGGCATAATCATAGTTCTGGATCCAAAAAAGTGGTCTCACAGAATGACTGCAAATTCTCAACCAATAGTGGTCTCCCAGTAAAAAAAAATTGGAACCTCCACTAAGAATGAAAGATAGAAAGATATAGAAGAGAAAGAATTTTTGGATCTGATCTTTACTTGACAAGTGTCCACTTGAAATTCAATCTTCTTGCAACTGAAAACTTCTTCCTTCCTTCTCCCATCTGATCTGATTTGATTTCATCATTAATCTATAAAAAATTTGAAAAATATCCTTGCCTAATGATGAAATCCCTTTACTTGACAAAATATTTGAAATCTTCATGAAATGCTAAGGGAATCAAACTTTAACTAATTTGAAATTAATTCAATTCGACCCTGACTGCATTTTTACTATCTTTTAACCATACCCATGTCATCATTATGTTAGGAATCAATTGTGAACCACCATACCTAAATATGGTTGCAAAAAAGGAACTGATAGAAAATCTCATACTGCTCAAACAAACGGATTCTTGTGCAAAAACTAACCTCAAAATTGGAAAATTTAGACTTTCATGATTTTGACGGTATATGATAAGGCATACTTTGCCTTCCAGAAACGCCCAGAATCTTGATTTGAAAAACACTCCTCTGGTAGAACACTCAGGGTCTACAATTATAAATTTAAATTTCAAAAAATTTAAAAATGTTTAAGGTCAGAACTATAGAGAATGACCCCTCTTTAAAATTTAAAAGAGTTTGCACGCATCATTTTTTGAAAAACAATTTTAAAATGAAAATTTTTAAAATCATTTTATTTTTCCATCCCCTCCAAATTTAGGGTCAACCTTTGTTTGACTTGCGCCACATGTCACTTGCTGGTTAGCCTGCTTGATTTGCACCATCTGCCATGTGTCATCTTCTTGCTAACTCACTATGCTAAATCTCGTGCATCTTCCGCTTGGTGAGTTAGCGAGAACCATCAGATCATCCACGTGTCAACATCTGGTGAACTCTAAGATTTTCCCACCACATCATCACCCAGTCATTTTATCCACTACCACTTGGTGTGATCTGATTCATTGTTGTCTTTGGGCGGGGCCCACATTGCATTTTGAATCTTGCCAAAATTTGGAGATTTCTCGACAACTTGCTACCTCGCTAGCCGAATTTTTTAAGATTTCTTGACTAGCGAAGTAGCAAGGGGTCGGATACTTTCATTTTCTGGTCGCCTGTAACTTGTTTACTTTTTTGTTTAAAATATTACGTTGGATTTCTCCTCCAAATGTCATCAATGGGTCCACAACATGCACACTAGCTTCCAAAAGCCTTCCATTTCAATTCACAATGTAAGATGAGTGCTTTAGTATTTAAACTATAAAGTAGCATCTCCACTTACCAATGTGGGATAATGCTTTTCATCTTTCCCTTCTAATTCGTAGGTTACCTTCCATGGCATGGATGTTTTCTCGTGGTGCCTACCTCTCTGCATGAGTTTTTTTTCCTAAATGCGTGGGGTGTTTTTCTTTTTTAAACAAGGCATCTCCTTGTTTGGATTGCCTACCCCTACAGCTTCATTTTATTTATTTTGTGCAGACTTTATTTATATGGTGGCACCTTCTCTCAAGTCTACAGCTCCCCTGCACTTCAAAATTGACAGCTTCACTTGTTTTCTTTCTGTGGGTTTCCAATCATGCTGCAACATTTGCCTTTGGACATGGACTGCACTATTCATTTACAATGGCTTTTGATTTGAATGGTGATTCCCTTCATCTTGGCATGAGTTCTTTCTTTGATGGGCAACTTGGTCTTCTAATGATGCCTCCCCTTTCTAAAGTAGGCTCTTTATTCCACAGGCATCTTTCCTTCTATTTGGTGTGAACACTTTTTTGTTTGATGTTTTCTTT
The DNA here is from genome assembly GCA_028749045.1 of Cupressus sempervirens. Lineage (NCBI taxonomy): Eukaryota > Viridiplantae > Streptophyta > Pinopsida > Cupressales > Cupressaceae > Cupressus > Cupressus sempervirens. The sequence continues at coordinate 842,606,873 of CM053786.1, read as the reverse complement.
GTGTTGCGTGAGGATTGCCATTGCAAGGCATCTTTCTATTTAACATGGTGGCTATCTCTCTTTGAGTCGAATTCTCCTATATCTCCAACTTGGCACTGACTGTGATGCATCTTTTGAATTGTGTTGGGTTTCATTTGTTTTAAATCTCTCTTTGACAGTGGCTTTTCTATTCTTGTTTGCTCTGCCTACTCATACTATAGTGTGAATGGCTTCCTTTTTTAAAAACATGAGCACCCTTGTTCATGGCATGAACCTTCCTACCAATGTGTAGATCTCTTACAAGGCGGCCTTCTTCAACCCTGCACGGAAAGTAGCTGATCAGCTGGTCATTTTTTTACTTTAGCATGGGATCATCATACATTTGACCTGCATGTTAACTTTACAAACACTTCCCCTTGCTATGTGCTATGTACTGAATGCTCTTTATAATGGTGGCATGCTTCTTATTGACTAGTTTGAAATGCCTCCTCTTTTCTTTGCATGTTGCGGCTTGAAAAGGTGACTTCCTTTTTGTACAAGCTTGTTTTCTTAGTTCTATCTCATATATGAAATAGGTGTAGCCATATTAAGGAGAGTCACTGCTTCTTCTGATGGGTCTAGTACCCCTGGACAAACTCATTGATTCACATTGATTTACCTTCCTCACACATTGCCTCCTATTTTTTGAATTTGATTTTTTTAAACCATTTAATATTTTATCAATATACAATTGACCATTAGGAACATTTAGTCATTGTTAGCTTAGCATCTAGATTCAAATGGATGTTACTAACCATTCGGATACACTGATATCCATGTCCAACATTTGCACTGTAATAGGATGATTCAATTTTATCCCATTATTAAAACAATGGCCTTCATTAAGACTAAATCACCCTTGCAATACAACAATTATTATGGCCCTTGACTACGTAAAAAAGCCATATCTTGATCATAAGAGTCGGGGTACATGGTGGCCTGACTAAATTTTTTTTTGTTTTCTAGCGACTGACTTTGCTAATTTGATTCAATAAGCATATTTCATTGATTAGGCTCAAATTTAACCCTTACTGCGTCATTGAAAAATCAACTGAACTCATTTTACCATTTATTTGCGAATTGTCAAATTTGTGCCAAGAGGTCTGTTGACTGGCTTTGAAAACTGACCAAATTAACTGATCATGCTCTTAAAATTGGCACATTGAATCTTTGTTTCACACACTTTCAGCCTGTCAAATCTCATCTCATGATGAATTCAGGGTCAAAAGATATTCGCTATTGAAGTTGACCTCTCAGAATCACCTGCAGATAAACATGTCAGAAAGCAATAAATTGGGTTCGGATTCAGCTTAGAAAACTGGATATATGGGCACTTGGGGATCTGAAAACAGAGGCATTCATACTCTGTCATGAGGTGAGTATATATCTGGGATTTGGGCTCATGATGAATAACAAGATGCATTTGGCAAGCAGTCAAAGTGAGCTACTTGGATTTTCTGGCTGGAAAGCATGACAAAAAAGCAATTTTTACAAATGGAAAGACCCTAGAAAAGTGTGCAAACAGATTCGTCAAGATTTGAATATTGACACACTTGAAGTATTTTCAGTGGAAAAAATAGGGGTATAATCTATTCAATATTGCGAATCACGAATTTCAAGTTATAACGTCACGAACAGGGGTACAGATAAATCTGCAAGTGTTAACACCAGTAAAAAGTCATAAATTACGTTTGGAATCGCATTTGAAAACTGATCAAACGGATTTTTCAAGACTTAAAAATTGAAACATAGGAAGTCTTTGACATCTACCATGCAACGCAAAAGGAAATTTAGCATTTTAGTCAACTGGGTCAAAGTTATAGCACGTCAAACAGGGCTTCCCAAAATTTTGAATATTTTGCAAAAACATGAAAACAATAACTAACCAACTTTGAGGGATTCAAAACCTAGTCAAATGGACTCAAAATGACTCAAAATCTGAAACATAGGTTCTTAGGTATGGACACTAGACACTCTCAAAGTGGAGCATCACAAAACCTTTCTGGGTGCGAGATATTCAGATGCAAACACAACCTCCTGTCACTGTTTGACACTTAGGTGAAAAAGCAAGATTGACAATTGTTCAAAACAGGACTTCACCAAATAGCTTAGAATGATGATTTGACCATATGGAACAGGTAGAAAGGCTGAATGGAAGGTGTTAGAAACATTAAACACCATTTATGCATTAACTCAATAGTGAGGTACATAGGCTTCACAAAGCATTTATAGGCCTGAATTTTTCAATAGTGCTCAAAATTGACCATGCAATTTTGAGCGCCAACACATTCTTCATCTAATTATAGCCTTGTTGAATAGCTTGACAACACCCCTATTCAAATATCCATCTTAGACCTACTGTTTGCATCTCCCCAACATCAAAAGATCTTGGATCAAGCCCTTAAAGAGTTAGTAGTCCCAGATAACATTGATGTTTCCCAATTCCAAGCCATGGTTGGGAACTTATCCACCTCATAGCATATCACCTTTTCCCCTTGAGATATTCCTAAGGAAAAACCTAACCACAATGATCCCCTTCATCTCAAGGTCTTCATCCATAATGCAAAAGTCAGACGTGTCTTAATAGATGGAGGAGCAAGACTAAACATCTGTACTCTTAATTTTATCAAAGGTTTGGGTTATTCTAAAGATGATGTGGTTCCCTCTAGAAGAATCACAATAAAAGCTTATGATGATGGTGAATGCTTCTCCAAGGGTATCATCACATTACCTGTTAGAGTTGGCCCAGCTACTAAAGATACATTGTTCCTTGTCCTAGATATCAAAATGAATTGCAACATGATACTGGGATGTCATTGGCCTCATGCTATGAAAGCAATCCCTTCTATATATCATCAATGTCTGAAGTTTTCCTATGACAATGTGGAGGTTACCATCCTTGGTGATCTAGATCCTTTCTATTTTTGTGCTAATCTAAGAGATGCTACTGCATACCAAATCCCAACAAACAATGAAGCACAACCCATAGATTCCTCTAAGTATATGGATGTTGATATACTCCTCAGTAAGGCCAAGGAAAAGATGAAGATTGAAGACAACGGGTGTGGAGAGTACTTTATGTCTCAAGTCTCTCACATTAGGGAGTCTCCACTTTCTCCCCTATCTTATGGTAAATCACAACTATTGTAAGAACAACACTCTAATATCAGTACACAAAATGCCACTTCTATCAATAAGGATACATTTGTATGTATTGAGAGAGAAAAAGTAGACCAAGAACCTACTTTGATATCTCCCAGCTAGTTTAGACTTGAGTTTACTATCATGCAAAAACAAGGCTATGATGGCTATAGCAACCTTGGATCTTAGAATCAACGAATCATTGAACTTATCACTACAAAAGGATGACCCCCTAGTTTGGGGCTTGGATTTAAACCATTACAAATAGGTCCTCCTAGTACTACGATACCTATGTGTAAGACTATGGATGTTTTGAACGATGAAAAGCCATCTAAGGATATCCTAGCTAAAACCAACAATCCTCTAGCTTCTAAGAATAACCCCAATGATACAAAATAATCTAATGCACATATCCATACCTTTCACCAAAGCCAATTCAGCCCTGATGATGACATCCCCTCAAGTTATCTTGAACTATGGGATTGGGACCAACGTGGACCACCAATTTTTTATCAATTCAACAATGATGACACTCTTATAATAGACTTTGAAATATATGGAGGCATTATGGACAATAATCATAAAGAAGTAATATCTCTTGAAGTGAACACATTGGCATATTTTGGGGAGCCAACTCCACCTTCTAGTTACAAAGCAAAAAGAGAAAAAGATAGAAAGCGTACATCTCTTGGTGAAAACTAAAAAAGCACCATTAGACCATAAAAAATCAAAAGCTAAGAAGCTCCCAAGGGTACAAGATGAAAAATATGATGCCATGAATATTAGTGTTCTAGTATTCAACATGCTACAAAGTCTTTTGGAGCTCTCCTGATCAGCATTTATGTGGAAGGTCATTGGTGTCAACCCTCCCAGCCCTCCCTTATATCCAGTTGTTTATCCCCAAATCTAGCTACATAATTTTCCCAACACCCAAGATCAAATCTTTATCCCAAGGGCCTTTGGATATGTCATCATTAGTGACATCCCACATAACATATCTATTGACCCAATTATCCTTAGATGCCTTGATTTGTAAGAGACAAACACTATCTTACATATAATACATGATCGTATATCTTGAGGCCTTTCTAGTGGTTTGATCTTAGCTACAAACCTAGAATGACTCCTATGTAATTTTGGTCAGTTGTGGGTCCAGAGATTATTAGCTAGTAGCATCAACAACAGATTTCTTCTCAGCATTCATTAGCAACATTCTTGATTTTGTCTAAAAGTCTTAAAAAAATATATCAAAAAAATAGCAAAATTTCATGAAAAAATGGATGCTTTGATGAAAACCTCGCAAACAAGAATCTTGGCACAAAAATTTGAGTCAAGAGAAAAACTCCATCCACAAGTGAAAACCTAGTAAACAGGCACTTTGGGCAAGTACCATGGTGAAAACTTGGCAAACGGGCACCATGTGTAATCAGTTGTTGCTCCTCCATCTATCAAGATTCCATCTATTTTCCCCCCCTCTATCATTCCTTGGTTATATCTTTCATATTGCAAGACATCTCTAGTCACTTATCATGGCTCACAAATTGGTTAATGTCCTTTGATATCTTGCCTAAGCATCACCGGTCTACACACACTCTATCATCAGCCTTTTTATATAGTTTGCATCTTGTCTGTGGCCATATTGCCTACATGGTGCGTGAGTTTGAACTTGAACTAGGGGCATATCCCTAAGAACTTTTTACCCATTGGACTTATTGCATAATGGATTCGAGCTAACACTTGTATATGTTTTTACGATCCTAAAAAAATCCTAAAAATTCAAATATGATCCTAAAAAAATCCTAAACATTTGAATATAATCCTAGAAAAAATCACTGAAAAACATAAAATGTCTTGAAGTAAAACCTAAAAATCGTAAATTGTCCTAAAAAAATCAATCACACAAAAACATCAAATATCCCCAAAAAACCCTAAAAATCACAAAACCCATCAAAAATATGTAATAAACCTTGTCAATATTCACTATACATAACCATCCCTTTTCCACAGGCACTTGCACTTTGCAGACTAAAACTCAAAGCACTACACTTTCAAGACAGTCACACTATTTGAACAACATGAACCAACAATCAATCCAACATATCACTATGAACCTCTCAACTGAATCCACAAATAGAGCTATCACATCATCAACATGTCAAACACTACCTATACATCTTCAAACATTAAAAACAAAGTAATAATGGACAAGAATAGCTATTGGCTCATGCTATTTAGTGAGTGATGTATTTTTGGCTTTGTTTTTATTTGATCATGTTCCTATGCCAGTCGATGATATAAACTGGTCTATGAGAGTGGCCAAGATGGTTCATGGTCATCTTTTTCTATTTCTATCTATTACAATGTACCTATGAGAGTTTGGGGCATGTACATATGCCTCAAGAAGGACAAGTTCATTCTCTTTCTATATCATGCTTGTTTATGCAAAAGGCTTGCATTTGCACTCTAGCTCTTTATGCCATGATGTGTTGCATTCCATTTTCCATATCAAAATAAAGCTCCATTTGACATATAGTGCACTTTACAAAAGAAAAATTCTTTCCATCATACTAACATCTCCTCATCTCATCTTTCTTCTTAATCTCATTCTCTATCACCATGATCATGTCTTCTGATTCACCAAATCATCTTCATCTTGCATTCATGCATTCCTACATCATCCTACACTATCAATCAATTTTCTATGGCTTTCCACCTGGTTCGACCTTAATCTGACATTTTTCTCACTATCTTTGACCAAATATGACCACATTTGATGATTTCACTCATGTTAGGACATTTTTCCATCATTTTGGGCATGCATGCACAGTTTCAAGTCATTCAGAGTCCAATTGGGCTAATTTTGGCCCTCGGAGCCTTCTAGGGCTTAGTTTGCACTTTCAGAGCATAGTTGGGCTTCCCAAGTGCATCCTAGGTGCACTTGGTACTATCATGATGCACTTGGGCTTACCAAGTGCACACTAGGAACACTTGGATGAGTTTTGGGTGCACTTGGGGTAGTAGGATGCCCAGAACTGCTCCCAGGGCCCCTATGTTGCACTCTAGAGGCCATAACTTTTGCATTTCAAGTCTGATTTAAAAACTATCAGTTGTGTTGCACTCATGTATTTGTCATGAAAAAGATGAACTATCATTTTAATTATTGGGTCATTGTATTGAGTGGTCATTCTTACAACTACTCTTAGGCTCCTGGTTGACCCCCGTCATGTCGATTTTGGATCCCTGAGCCTTCTAGGGCACATTTTGCACTTTTCAAGTTCACCTAGGCTTCCCAAGTGCATCATGGGTGCACTTGGTACTGTCATGGTGCACTTGGGCTTACCAAGTATGCACTGGATGCACTTGGATGAGTTTTGGGCTCACTTGGGGTAGTAGGATGCCCAAAATTACTCTCGAAGCCCTTAGGTTGCACTCTAGAGCCCATAACTTTTGCGTTTTAACTTAGATTTGCAATTTTTCAATTGCATTGGATTTGTATCTTTTTAGTGAAGAAAATGAGCTATAATTTTCATCATTTTGTTACTTTCTTGGCTGTTAACTCATGCAATTACTCTTGGGCTCCTGATTGACATTGTTTTGTACTCTGGACCTCATAACTTTCACATTTTAACTCCAATTTTTGATCTATCAGTTGCTATGGTTTTGTTTTCTCATTGTCAAAAAATTGATTTATCATATTCTTATCTTAGTCAATTTCTTGAAGGGGCACCCATATATATCATCCCTACTAGGGCATGTTGTGGCTTTCTCATTTATTATTCTTTGACACAACGCTCTAAATCACATTGTATCAAAGAGGGGCAAAATGTAGACACTAAAAAATGGTTCACATCTATGGCTTCATCACTTCTTCACAATAATTTTTCCCATTTTCTCATTCTACTAACTTTGATCTTTTGGCCAAAATCGATCATATTTCATCATTTGTATCCTTTTTCACATCAATTTCATATCATTTTGCAATCATTTCATATCAACTCAAAATCATTTCAAATCAACTCAAAACCATTTCAAATCAACTTGGAATCACTTGAAATCAGTCATAATCATCACAAAACATATCAAATATCAAAAATCAATCATCATTTTCCCAATCCTAGGCATTGTTGTGGCTTTCAGTGCCTTGGAAACCCATCAATCTTATCAATCTAGCCTTAGTACTATCATGGCTCTCAGTATTAGGTCAAACTATCATTCATGTCATCTAATGTTTAACATTGTTGAGGCTTTCAATGTTAGATCATGGCATTATCAGCCATTTTAATAATATTGACAATGTTCGTCGATGTTATTATGATCAAACCTTTTCAATCAATTTTGATCCTATAGTATTTATAATGTCAGCTAAATGTTACATATCAATCAATTCATGTCATGTGTCCTTGGCATGTTATCAATTTCAATCAATCAATAAATTTGACCATAGGTTTGGTCTATCTATCGTCATCATATTCAATTCATATCATTATCACGTTTTCATCAAAGGATACTTATATAGAATTTATTTAATCAATGTGGCCAATCATTTACTGATTTTCTCTATATGATTAAATAACCCATAATTTAATCCGCTATCATTATTACTAATTATTATTCCTAATTATCATCCTTAATTAATTAATTTTATTAATTAATTGGTTCATCATTCTCAAACCATGGAAATTCTTAATTTCCTAAGTCACATTTTCATCCATTAATTCCATTTTCTACTAATTTCTATTTTGTGGAATAAAGGATTTTTAATTCAAATATTCTACAAAATATTGACATCATCATGAGACTCAGGTATGACACCTCATGGATTCTTCTTTGACACTTGGCTAAGATATCTCATAATCCAATATTATGATTCCCTTACACATGTCCATATTTGGCTTATTTGTCATAGATTCTTGGCTTCAAGTGGGTTGAGGTGTCTTATGATGCGTCATAGATTCTCTCCCACATTTAGCAAAGTTTGACTTCTATGCATCATAGAATCTTACAATTGCAATATTTTGTCATATGTATCATGGATTCTCAAAGGAATCTCTTGCTACATCACATATCCAAGGTGACAAATCCAATGCTCTCATCCTCCATGTCAATTATAAAATGAGCATTCTTCCTCTCATTTTTGGTCCTTGGTTTTTCTGGTATTTTCACTCCGTCTCTCACACTAAAACCACAACTTCAAGTATGCTCATAGCATTATTATCATTTTAGGCTTTTTCTTCAACTTTATATGCACTATAGGTAATTTTGGAGGTACATCATTTGGAGAAGAAAGAAGGACATGGGAGCTACAATTGAAAGAGGGGGTTTCTAACCTTGTGTTGCTTTGTTTATTAGTTTGGCTTTCATGGTAGACTAGTAGATGCTAACATATTGATGGGGAGACAACCCAAGAATAGAATGGACACAACAGAGAAGGGAAATTGTATTAACTGAAAAATAAGCTAGTACATTTAGTACAGAGAAAATAAACTTCAAAACATGCCCTAAGGGCTTACAATAGCATAAATGTGGTGATAATTTCTTCTTTCAGTACCCCCTCTCAAACTCCACTCCGAACTACCTTTTACAATGCCATAAATCTCCTTAAATAGACCTCAGAGGGTTAAGGACTAGGAGTACATTCTAGAAAGTGCTAGTAGGCATCCACCAACCAAATAGAAGGTTCCAGAAGCTGCATTAGAAGTCGATGCAAATCTAGAAGAATCCAAAAATGGTAACCAAACTTTTGGGAGGCATAACTTTTGAACCATAGCTTCAATTGACAAACCGTTTACATTTTCGAAAATCTCTCAAAGCGCTCTATAGCCCCATGGAAAAGATTTGCTCATCCCCCATTTTTAATCCCTTTTCAAGGTCATTTAATTCCCCTAACCTAACTTTGAAGCATTCTTAGGAGGTCTCCACAACTTTAAAAACTACAATAATTCTCAAACCATGGGGCCTTTTGACCTGATTCTTTTTTTGGAATGCTCTAAATTACAATTACATTCATCTAACCAATTACACCTCCTAGTTCACCAAAATGATGGCTCAATTACACACTCCTATTTTTTTGGGATTTACACGAACACTGATAGTGGAACTGTGAGAGTTGGAACCTTTATTTGACCCAAATGGGTATCCAAAAATGAAAACACATGAAACATAAACTAAGTCTAAGTATATTTTTTTGGGTGACATAGGATTGCCCTTATTCCTCTGGATGCTCCTGCATCAGACACCCAGGGTAGATTGAAAAGTGACACTGTCACTTTATGAATGGTAGAGGAAATCCCAAATGGGAAACCTCAGCTGCTAAAATCCAAGTTGAGTCCTCGATCGGTCATCCTTTCCATTTGACCAAATACTCTTCATACTGCCTATTTCTAGTACTCATACCCACACAATGATCTAGAATGTCTTCTATCTCCTGCTTCTTAGAAGTAGGAATTGGACATGGCTCTAACACCAGCTCCTCATCTACACCATCATCATGATACTCTATTAAATTTGAAATGTTGAAAATGGGAGAAATGTGAATACCATCTGGAAGCTCTACTTTATATGCATTTCCTGAGTCATGTTTCTTGATAATTTTGTAGGGGCCAAATTTCTTCATTTTTAGCTTGTTGTAAGTAACGACTGGAAATCTTTATTTTCGTAAGTGCACCATGACTAGATCCCCTACTTGGAATTCCTTATGTCTTCTCCTTTGATCAGCCCTAGCTTTATACTCTTGATTCATCTTGGTAATGTGTGCTTGAACCTCCTCATGTAGACGCTTGATATGTTCAGAAAATTCTTCAGCTTCAACACTTGTCCTCTCCCCTTGTTCTATCTTCCTCAATTCTAGTGCAGTCCTTGGGCTATTCCCATATACAATTTGGAATGGTGATTTTCTAGTACTCCTATTTATAGAGTTATTGTAAGCAAACTCTTCTTGTGGTAGAACCAAATCCCATCCCTTGGGCTTATCCCCAACTAAACATCTCAGCAAATTGCCTATACTTCTATTTACCACTTCTGTTTGGCCATCAGTTTGTGGGTGATGCGTGGAACTGAATTTCAAGTTGGTTCCTAACTTTTTCCACAATGTCCTCTAGAAATACCCCACAAATTTAGTATCTTTGTTAGAAACCATGCTCCTTGGATGACCATGTAGTCTTACCACCTCTTTGAAAAACAAGTCTGCAATATGGACAACATCATGAGTTTTGTGGCATGGCATGAAATGTGCCATTTTGAAGAACCTATCAACCACCACGAATACTGATTCATTACCCCTTTGTGTCCTTGGCAATCCAAGAACAAAATTCATACTTATGTCCTCCCATGGCCTTGATGGAATAGGTAATGGCTGATATAGGCCAGTATTGTGACTAAACCCCTTGGCAACTTGACAAACCTGGCAACTCTGTACAAACTTCTTCACATCCTGTGAAATTTGAGGCCAAAAATAATGTTCTCGAAGAATGGAAATGGTCTTATCTCGACCAAAATGTCCTGCCATCCCTCCACTATGTTTCTCCTTAATCATATTTTCCCTCATGGAACTCCTTGGAATGCACAATTGACTACCCTTGAACAACATGTCATCCTAAATCAAACAGTCTAACCACTTGGTTCTATCTACAACAACAAGTTCTTTACAAGCTTTCCATGCTTCAAAAAAATTAGGATCCTCGGGGTATAATTTATTGAGTTCATCAAACCGAACTACTTCAAACTACATTACTATAAGCAACAACTATCTCCTACTTAGTGCATCTGCAACCCTGTTAGATTTTCCACTTCTATGCTTCAACACAAATGTATAGCTCTACAAGAACTCTACCCACTTCATATGTCTCTGATTCAATTTACCTTAGCTATTTAGGTACTGTGATGCCTGATGATCAGTATACAAAACAAATTCCTTTGGCAATAAATAATGCCTCCATTTCTTTAAGGCCTGAACTATTGCATAGAACTCTTGATCATAAATAGAATACTTCTTCTTTGCATCATTCAATTTTTCACTAAAATATGCAATAGGCTTACCTTCTTGGCTTGATACAGCCCCAACAGCACTGCCACTAGCATCACAATCTACCTGGAAAACCTTTCTAAAATCTCAAAGTGCCAACACAGATTGTTCTATTACCTTCTTCTTCAGCAATTCAAAACTTCTCGTAGCTACTACAATCCATTTGAACTCTTTTCTATCCCCTCTTATTGTATCAGTTAGGGGTGCACATATGCCACTGAAATTCTTAGTGAACTTCTTGTAAAAACTAACCAGACCATGAAATGATCTTACCTCAGTAGCAGACCTTGGAATAGGCCATTCCAAGATGGCTTTTACCTTTTATGGATCCATTTTTAGACCTTTAGGTGATATAACAAACCCCAAATAGACTAACTCCCTTTTTGCAAAGATACACTTCTTCAAATTAATTAACAGTTTCTCTTCCCTTAGCCTTTCAAGGACACTACCAATATGCAATAATTGTTCTTCCAAAGTCTTGCTGAAAATTAAAATATCATCCAAATAAACAATAACAAATTTTCCCAAGAACTTCTTAAGTACCTCATTCATGAGCTACATGAAGGTGCTTGGGGCGTTCGTCAATCCAAAGGGCATGACTAACCACTCATAAAGACCCTCCTTGGTCTTGAAGGCTATTTTCCACTCATCTCCTTCTTGAATCCATATCTGATGATAGGCACTCTTGAGATCTATCTTTGTGAATTATTGAGATCCACTCAAGCAGTCCATAAGATCATCCATCCTTGGCAAAGGAAACCAGTACTTGATGGTTATCCTATTTATAGCTCAAGAATCTATACACATCCTCCACTCTCCATCCTTCTTTGGTGTGAGTACTACAGGTACTGCACATGGACTTAGGCTCTCTCGAATCAAGCCCTTCCTCAACAGCTCCTGAACCTATCTATTTAGCTCCTCTGTTTCAGTAGGAGTCATCCTATGAGCAGCCTTGTTAGGAAAACTAGCTCTTGGAATTAGATCTATCTAATGACTAATTTGCCTTACTGGTGGCAATCCATTTGGAACATTATTAGAGATAATATCTCCAAACTCCCCTAGCAAATCTAAAACTTCAAGTGGTATTTCACTACTACCTTCTTTATCTTTCCTAGGAATCAAAGCATAGCACATATGCTGATGTTTCAGGCCATCTAAAAACTTCCTTTCATCAACAAGAAAAATCCTAGCACTGCTACATACCTTTTCACCTTCCTTTTTCATGGGCTTCAATTTGTGGTGAACTCCATCCTTTGTCAGAGAGTACGTGTTTGCATGCCCATCATGTAATGCATGTCTATCAAACTGCCATGGTCTACCCAACAATAGATTGCAAACATCCATCGGAATAACATCATAGAGAACTTCATCATGGTAACTCCCCATTTTGAATTTCACTAAACATTGTTCACTTACCAAGACCTTATGATCATCTTTTACCCAAGCAATCCGATAGGGATGGGGATGTTTCTCCCTCTTGAGCTTTAACTTAGAGACCATCTCTTCTGATACCAAGTTATTAGTGCTACCACTATCAATGATCACATCACAACATTTATCCTCACACTTGCATCTGGTACAAAACAAACTCCTCCATTGTCCCAGCTCAATCTCACCACTTAGTAGGACTCTTTCATTTACCAAGGTCTCTCCTCTTTCTACATCCTCTAAATGTGATGATTGTGCATCTTCATCCACATGAGCAACCCTAGCTTAGCCCTCAACTCTCCTATCTATCCTTCCTTGTTGTTGAGGGCATTCAAAGGCACGATGACCTTCTTCATTGCAATGGAAATAGGTACCATGGAAGCCTCCTCTTCCTTGTCCATTTCCTCTACCTCTTCCTCTCTAATTTCCAAAGTCTTGATCATGGGAGTAGTTTAAACCCTCATTCCTCTGGTTCCTATTGGTACCCACATCTTCATTTTTCTTTTTGGTTTCATTGCACCTCCAGATGATCTACCGCTTCCCCTTCCTCCTTGACTACACCCTCTTTGTCTTCCTTCAAACCTTTTATTCAGCTTCTCTTCAACTCGTAGGGAAAACTAGTATGCTTCTTCAATGCTGATCATTCTTACCAGACCTAATTCCTCTTGGATGCTAGGTCGTAACCCACTGATATAACGAGCAACCTTCTCCTTATTTGCTTTTGTATGCCCCTCTCTAATCAAGAGTCGATAAAATTCCTCTATATATTCTTGGATTGATCTTCCTGCTTGCTTTAACCCATGCATCTTCTTAAACAAATCAAGCTCGTAGTCCACAGGAATGAACTGCTTCTCCAATTTGTCAACCATGCAATCCCATCTTGTGATCTTCTCCTTTCCTCTTCTGTTTCTTTCCAATTAGACCTCTTGCCACCAAATTTATGCATGGCCTTTCAATTTGGCCTTTGCAACTTAACCCTATCAGGGTCCCTGATATCCTTATACTCAAAGTATTCTTCTAGTTCATTGATCTAATCGATCAACTCATCTGGTTTCAGATTTCTTGAAAATACACCCACTTCAATTGTAGGTCTTTTCCCAAACTTAGTAATGGCCCTAAAAAGTCTTTCCTCTGCATGATTCAAAACTTCCCCATCAAATTCCCCTTATGGTCCCATTTCTTCTTCTTCATTGTCATCCTCACTGTCGTCACCTGCGGTAACATTTGCTCCTCTACAGAGCTCCTCTTGCAATGCCTGTACCTACCTTTGGAGGGCTCTAACCTCCTTAGGATTAATAGCTCTAGCCCTTCTACCATGCTCTCTTCATGGAGGCATCTTCTAACTCGAACCCACAACCACATAGTCCTAGTGAAAACTACCTCATAGTTGGTGCTTGGTCTACACACTCAGGAAAACTAGCTCTAATACCACTTGATGGGGACACAACCCAATAATAGAATGGACACAACAGAGAAGGGAAATTGCATTAACTAAAAAATAAGCTAGTGCATTCAGTACAGAGAAAATAAACTTCAAAACATGCCCTAAGGGCTTACAATAGCATAAATGTGGAGATAATTTCTCCTTTCAGCACCTCCTCTCAAACTCCACTTCGAACTGCCTTTTACAATGCCAAAAATCTCCTTAAATAGACCCCAAAGGGTTAAGGACTAGGAGTACATTCTAGAAAGTGCTAGTAGGCATCCACCAACCAAATAGAAGGTTCCAGAAGCTATGCTAGAAGTTGATGCAAATCTAGAAGAATCTAGAAATGGTAATCGAACTTTTGAGAGGCATAACTTTTGAACCATAGCTTCGATTGACAAACTGTTTACATTTTTAGAAAGCTATCGAAGTGCTCTATAGCCCTATGGACCAGCTTCACTCATCCTACATTTTTTGGCCCTTTTTGAGGTCATTTAATGCCCCTAACATGACTTTGAAGCATTCTTAGGAGGTCTCCACAACTCGAAAAATTGCAATAACTCTCAAACCGTGGAGCCTTTTGACCTGATTCTTTTTTTGGAATGCTCTAAATTACAATTACATTCATCTAGCCAATTTACACCTCCTAGTTCACCAAAATGATGGCTCAATTACACACTCCTATTTTTTTGGGATTTACACGAACACTGATAGTAGAACTGTGAGAGTTGAAACCTTTATTTGACCCAAATGGGTATCCAAAAATGAAAACACATGAAACAAAAACTAAGTCTAAGTATTTTTTTTGGATGACACAAGATTGCCCTTATACCTCTGGATGCTCCTACATCACATATGTTGATTGGGTTTGTGATTTTCTCATAGTATGTTATGCATTTAGCCTATTTTCTATTCCTATAGGACCAAAACATTTAGATCCCAAGAGTTTCAATGATGAGAAATTGCTAGTTTTGAGTTTACTATCCTTGATCCTGATGAGATTGAGGTCCTGAGAATGCAGCTTTCTAAGCAAGAAACCATAAATAAGAAATTACAAAAGGAGAGGGAAGAGAAAATTACAAGAGCTTTTGAAGAAAAGAATACATTACTAAGGAGAATTTTTACCCTAAAAAGGAAAAAAGAAATAGCAGCCAATGCATGGCAACCAGAGATTATAGGTCAAGTTGAACAAGTTAAGATACAAGAACAAAAGTTGTTGGAAACTCAGAATATTAACCTAGAAGGACCTATAATATAAAAAATTAAGAAATATAGTGCTCTAGAAGCTAATAAAAATAAATCAAAAGATGTAGGACATGATGTTGAGGTTAGAGATAAAGGGAAACAAAAGGAGAATGGTATTAAGATTAAAGAACCAACAAAGATTGTTCAGATCCATGATTCCATGTCATTTTTTGATATTGAGTTGGAAAATAAAAGGATGCTTTGGTTAAGAGGTTGGAAATTTTAGAAAATCAAGTATCCATAGCTGAGATAAACAACAAGATTAAGTTCTTGCAAAATTCTAGGAGGTAGCCTATAGTTATGCCTAAAGATGATGGTGGATCTAATGATGCAAATCAAAATGCTACTAAGGTACCTATTTCTTTCTTATTCTTATTTTTACATAAAGTAGATCTTAATAAATTTTTTGGTGATGCTAGCACTAGAAATATTGTGGATAACACTAAAAAGGATGTTGACCATCACCCTAAGATTGATTTACAAAGGAGACATGTCTAGTTAGAGGGTTATAGGAAAATATGCTTTGATGGAATCCCTGGTTACCCTAACCCCATCCCATAAGAAATAAGGAAAATGTTGCTTAAATTTTTTGGGAACAATGTTATCACTTGTGAAGACCATTTGATGAGTTTTCTTGATATGATGAGTGGTTATGAGATTGAGGCTAAAGATGTTATTATGGAGTTGTTTGTTTAGTCCTTATCTATTATTGATTGGAAGGATATTGAGTACTGTTTGAAAGAGCAATATGATGACAAGCAGAATTGAAGCTATATCCTAAGTGAATTTAGTAATATTAAGAGGTTGCCTAATGAATCTGTTACTGAATTTAATAATAGGCTCCAAAAAAGGATGTATAAGCTCATGTAAGCCATGCGAGTTGATGACAAGATTTGTTTGATTTCCTATTTGAATTCTTTTGATGGAAAAATGGCATACTAGCTTAGGGATAAAGAACCTAGGACTTTAAGAGATGCTTTTAGAATTTCTATAAATGTGGTAAACAATTTGAGAATTTTAGGAAGGTTGGAAAGTAAAAGAGATGATCCTAGATTGTTTGGAAATAAGGGGAAAAAAAAGGAGGATAACAAAGGTGGAGGTGGAAAAAAGCAAGAGTCTAGTGAGATAATTCAAGCTCTAAATGCTATAAAGAATCTAAATATCCCTTAGGTAAAAAATGATAGGAATCCCATTGAAAATAGGGTCCCTTATTAGTCAAATTTCAATAGATAGAATAGGTTGCAAAATTTCCCTTATAATACCACTTGGAAAGATGGTCAACCTGATATCCCTCCTACCAAGAATTTCAATAAAAAGGTCACCCCTAATCCCTTATCCAAAAACTCTATAAATTTAGTGGATGATCCTAAATTTACTACTGAACTACATGGTGTTTTGTATGTCAATTACCCCATGCTCCTAAATCTTGTGCAGTGGCCTTATCCTTCCTTGGAAATCAAGCTATAGTAGAAAAATGTCAAGAACATGAAGAGACCAATGATGATGTAGGATGTAACATGTTTGAGCCACACTATGATTATTCTAATTATGAGGATTATGATAGAGATGTAAATGAGCAAAGGCAATTTCAGAACAAAGTGCAGCAACAAGTATTCTCTGATGAGAGTGATGTTGAAGAAAATGTGTGCAACATGGTAAATGCAAAAGAAGGGGTCACATTAAGGAAGCCCTCTAGGGAAGAGATTGATCAAATTATTGCAAACATGATAGCTCAAGTACATACTAGAAACATGGCTAAAAATGAGGGTAGTGACAAGGTGGATAGTATGTTTATAAAGGGAGTTAATCCTAAAAAAGGGGAATCTATGAAACCTAAAGAAATCCCTGCTGAGAAGGTTAAAATTATCAATGAAAAATGGAAACTAAAGAAGGAGAATAATTCAAAGGCTTGTGAGTTCCCAAATAATGCTCCAAAGAAGTTAGATGAGAAGATACCAAAAGCAATCACTACAAGTGACAAGAATCACCAAGATGTTGTGAATATTTTTGATAAACATCATGATAAAAGGAGTATTGTTATTGATAGCCCATCTAATTCTTCTATAGATATGACTATAGTGTTATCACAAATCACTATCAAAGTCCCTTTGTCTGAATTGTTAGGGATCCCTGAACATAGAAATAAAGCTTTAGCATGGTTGGGAGATACTAGTATAAAGGTGAAACATGAGTGTAATGAAAATTACAATCCCAAGAAAAATAGTAAAGAAAAGGTAAAGGACAAATAAGCTAAAGTAGTTGTTTCTCAAATTCCTCAAATGTTTTTGGATAATTCTGTAAATCAATGTTTGGGAAATGTTGAGCCATTTTTCTTGAGTGTTTTAGTAAATGGTAAAACATTAAACAATTGCATGAAGGACAATGGTGCTTCTAACGCTGTGATGCCTTTTAAAATAATGAAGGAATTAGGCTTAAAGCTAGAAACTACTCAAGGAAGATGTTGTGCTGTGTACAGAAGAGAAGTGACAGTCATAGGTACTATTAACACTTTACCATATAGATTGATAGCTTGTCCTAACAAAGACCTTACTATGAGTGTGTGGTTGTTGACATTCCATCTCAATATGGCATGTTTCTATCTAGAAAGTGGAGTGTTGCCATGGGAGGGAGTCTACAATGTGATTTATCATTTGCTACTTTTAACATCGAGGGGAATTCGATAAAAATAAATAGGGAGCCTAAAAGTGTATACATGATAGAAGAAGATGTAGAGGATGATATGACAAATTTTGTAGATATAGATATTAATGCATTTCATGCTGAGGTTTTTACTTTGAAGAAATCCAAGCATAAGTCCCAGATGGAAGTAGAAGCTAAGACAAAGATAGACAAAAGTGATTTATGGACTATGTTTTTTGATGGTGCATGTTGCAAGGATGAATCTGGTGCAAGTATTTTGTTGATATCTCCAATAGAGGTAACATACAAATTCTCCTTTACTTTAAGTTTCCTTTGTACCAATAATATAGTAGAATATGAGGCTTTACTATTAGGCCTTAGACTAGCTCATAAGCATGGGATAAAATGTTTACATGTTATAGGAGATTTTGAGTTGGTTGTATCTCAAGTAAAAAATACTTATCTATCAAAGAACAAAAGATTAAAACAATATAGAAATGTTGTATGGGATATGATTGAATGTTTTGATGTATTTGGGATAATTTGGAAAGATGGGACTAATAATAAGATGGTAGACTTACTATAAAATATAGCAATAAAGCCTAATGATATTAAATTTGTTGGTGTGTCTAAAATTGAGACTCAAACTAGGCCCTCTATCCCTGATAATGTCTAGAATTGATAAGTATTTGAAGATGATAAGGATATTCTAAGATTTTTGAATTGTGAGAATGTGTTATCAGAACAAGAAATTGATTGTGTAGCCTATGTAGAGAATATAAATGGAAAAGATATTGTTTTTGGATAGGAAGTTGTCCAACTAAAGACTAACAAGATCTCAAAAGGTTTGATAGTTTTAAAAACTATTTTTGACAACCAGGACAGGTCACAAGTTGATACTAGTAAATATGATGACAAAGATCTAGAGGAGATAAATTTGGGAACTAAGGAAACACCTAAAAAGGTATATATTGGTAAGAAATTGCCTCCTAAAATTAGGAAAGATTCAATAGACTTGCTAAGGAAATATAGACATGTGTTTGCATGGTCATATGATGACCTAAAAGCCTATAGGGAAAATCTTTTTTAGCATGAGATTCCTTTGAAACTAGATGTCAAAACCTTTAAGGTGGAAACAAAGGCCAATTAATCCAACTCTAGCTCTCAAAATGCAAGAGGAATTAATCAAGTTGAGAGATGCAAGGATCATAAAGCCTATTAGACATTCCTCTTGGGTATCCAATTTAGTTCCTGTTAGGAAGAAAAATGGAGATATAAGGTTGTGTGTTGATTTCAAGAATATCAATATATCTTCATTAAAGGATAATTATGTTTTGCCAAATATGGAAGCTATGTTGCAAAGGGTCACTGGTTCTAAACTTATGTCTATGATGGATGAATTTTCAAGATATAATCAAGTAGTTGTTAAAGAATTAGAATAGTTCAAGACTACTTTTACTACTCCATGGGGTACTTATGTTTATGTCAGGATGCCTTTTGGGCTTACTAATGATGGAGCTACTTTTCAAAGGGCTATGGATGTGGCTTTTGCTAATATTATTGATAAATTTCTGGTTGTGTATCAGGATGACCTCACTGCTTATTCCAAAGATGAGAATAATCATTGAATACATCTAGAAAAGGTATTTATAAGAGCCCTTAAGTATTGTATCTCTTTAAATCCAAGGAAATGTAATTTTGGTGTTACTGAAGGAAAGCTGTTAGGACATCTAGTTGGTAAGCATGGAGTGAGGATTGACCCTGAAAGGGTAGAAGAAATAGACAAGATTTAGAAACCCAAAAGTGTTAAAGGCATTCAGTCATTTTTTGGATAGATCAACTTTCTTATAAGATTTGTGATTAATTTTGTAGAGATTAGTAGGCCTATATCAAGGATGTTAAAGAAAGGGTCTGAGATAAAATGGGAAGGTGAACCTAGCATTGCATTTTAGAAGATCAAGCAAGTTATTAAAGATGCCCCTATTCTCAGGGCACCTAATTATGATAAACCAATGCATATATTTTCTTTTGCCTCATTTCACACTATTGTTGTAGTATTTTTATAGAAAAATGAGAAAGGTTATGAGCAGATCATTGCATTTTTTAGCAAATCCTTACAGGTAGTAGAGCTCAAGTATGATGTTAATGAAAAATAGGCATATGCACTGGTGAAAGGGGTGAAGACTTTTAGGTGTTATTTAATAGGAGCCACTACTATTGCATTTGTTCCAACTGCTACTACAAAAGACATTTTTTAACAACAAGAGGTATCTAGTAGAAGATGTAGATGGATTAATAGAATACAAGAATTCAACATTGATATTCAGATCAATAAACTAGTTAGGGGTCAAGGTTTGGCCAAATTGATGATAGAAGACAATCTAGAGGCAAACCAAATCAATAAACTTGATGATAGTTACAAGGATAATCTTTGTGATATGGATACCTTTGACTGGTATAGAGATGTGATCTACTATTTACAAAACATGAAATCTCCATTAGAGTTGACAAACAACTAGAAGAGATCCCTTAAGTTATAGGCCATAAGGTATGTTATAGTACAAGGTCAATTATGGTGGAGAAATATGGAAGGGATACTTTTGAAGTGTGTAGGTGAAATTGAATCTAAAAGGATTTTGAAAGATATGCATGAAGATGTATGTGGTGGTCATTATATGGCTAAGACCATTGCTCATAAAATTCTGAGGGCTGGTTTTTGGTGGCCAACACTTTTTAGAGATGCTCATGAATTTGTGAAGATATGTGATGCTTGTCAAAGTTTTAGTGGAAAGTTAATTTTTTTTGGGAATTTACCATTAAGAGCTATTGAAGTACAAACACCATTTCAACAATGGGGAATTGATTTCATTGGTGACATCTCAAATAGATCCAATGGTGGACATTCTTGGGTCTTAGTGGCTATTGATTACTTTACTAATTGGGTTGAAGCAATTCCTACTAAGAATGCAACAAGTAAAGTGGTGATTAATTTCATTATAAATAACATTGTGACTAGGTTTGGATGCCCATAGAAGATTGTAATTGATAATGCTATGTGTTTCAGATCTAAGGAATATAAATTTTTTTGTAAGAAGTATGGCATTATAGAATACACATCATCACCTTATCATCCCCAAGGGAATGATAAGGTAGAATCAAGCAATAAAAGCATATTGAAAATCATCAAGAGGATGTTAGGAGAAAACAAGAAGGCTTGGGACTCAAAATTTCCATTAGCTCTATGGGCTGATAGGATTATTGTGAAAAGGCCATTGGATGTGTTCCATTTGATTTTGTCTATGGTATACAAGCTAGACTTCCACAAAATAACCTAAAGGAGATGTATGAATTTGTTAAACTTTATGAAGATGATATCATTGATGAGATGCAACTTAGAATGGATGATATTTTGCAATTAGAAGAAACAAGGAGAGAGTCTTCTATTCAAAATTCCAAGTTACAATCACATATGAAGCACTTATATGACAAAAGGACCATTGAGAGGAAATTTGAAACAGGTGACATGGTATTGATGTGGAATGCTAGAATGGAAGACAAAGGAAAGAATGGTAAATTTCACCCAATCTGGCTTGTCCCATATAACATTTGTGATAAAAATGGAGAAGATTCATATTTCTTGAAGGATTTAGCTGGAGATATTCTTGAATTTCTAGTTCATGCACAATTCTTAAAGAGGTACTTTTCCTAGAAGTATCTATATTCCATGAATAGTAGTTTTTAGGTTTCCTTGTGTTCTTGTACATTTTGTATACTTTGTAAATCCTTGTAAATATCTTTGTATAGTCTAGTTCCTTCTTTCTATTGTTTTGTTTTGTGTTCTCTAAAGAAGTTGTCATTTATGTACCAAGTGTGTGATCTGCACTACCACAGATTCTAAATTCTTGCATAGACTCATGTAGTCTATCATCCCTAGATAGAGCCACTGTTGGTCTAATTTTTCACAATCCAAAGGAATTCTAAAATTTTGGTGAAAAATCATTTAAGTCATTGTGTCATGCAGATTAGGGTTTTCATTCCTTATAATTTTTTCAAATTTTTAGGTTACCCTAGTCATGCCCTAGTTCATGGGTTGTTTGAATTATATTAAATTCTCAAGATTTGCCATTAACATAGTCATTAAAATACCCTAAGCATGTAAAACCCTAGGTCTTTTTCAAAATTTCAAAAGGGTTTGTAAACTGCTTAAGTTTTTCCCTTTAAGATCTTATGGTGTAGCGTTTCTCGTAAGAACAAAATACCTTCTTACTCATGTTTTTGTGGTCACATTTAACCAAGTAGTGTAAAGGCTTAAAGGAGTTCATTTTTTATGGGGATATGCTTATGCTTTCTATTGTAACAGAACAATTCATTTTGAGGTTCCCCGATCATATGTTTGATCCTGAGGTGAAGAGGCATAAAGGCTTTTTATGCTTTGAAAGTGGTCTAATGGATTTACGGTAATAAGTTGAGTGGGTGAGAGAAAGTAGTTTGAAAAGGTATTTTCAATCATACATTGAAGTGTTAAGGATATAAGTGTAAAAGGCTTTAAAGTAGATGTGTTAGATCACTTTACAGGAATATGAGTAAACTATTGAGCAGAGGGACGGAAAGGTATTGTGGTTTGATCTATGCACCTAAGTTCTAGTGAATGGCATAAAGGAATAATACCCTGGCATGGAGTAAAGGATGGTTTATGAGAAGGCATGAAGTTTCTTATGGTTTTATATGTAAAAGGAATTTGTAAGAATAAAAGTGAAGTTCAATATTGTTTATGTGCCTTTGCTTCTTGGACTTATGGACAACCGTAAAGCCATGTTATAATCGTGATCATGCTAAATGTGACCTGTCAAGTTGTCAAATGAGCCCTGATGAGAATGAATCAAATGGTGACATGTCATACATGTCAGATGGGCCCAACCCACATGGCAGATGACTTAAGTTCTTAATTTTGCATGTGCCTAAAAACAACAGTGATGTTCTTTTCTATTTTTTTGAGATTCAATCTGGGTTGTTGATGAGTGAAAAGTGAAATTTCTCATTATGCCTTTATGATTGCATAGTCACTATATGAATGAAGAGTTATTTCATCCCTTTCTCTATGGTTACGAGCTAAGTCTAAGAATATAAGCATAAAAGAATAGACAAAGGAATGAAAAGAAGGCTTTACGTTGCTACAAGAAAGAAGAAACATAAGAGCAAGATGCCATTTGTAAAGGCCTTCTGATGTTACAAGGTTAAGGTGACTTGTGTAGGCATAAAGGATAAATAAAGAAAAGATGAGAGATATTACAATGACATAGGTAAAAGCCTTAAGGATATGATCAAATGATGAATGGGTAAAGTGTTACGATGTCCTGAGTAGTGAAGTAGGTGTATCAACATAATGGGTAAAGTGAAGGTTGTAGCAAAGGATTTATGCTCATATGAGAAAGGTTTGAAGTGTAAGAATGTAGGTATCTACTAAGGAGGCTTGAGATTCTATAGTGTAAGGGATTGCATAAGAGCGTAAAAGAAATTTTAATATAGTGCTAAATAAACCCTAACACTTCTATGCTTGGAGTATTCTAAGGCATCATTGGATAGGTGTAAAGGCTTGCTAATTGTGTTTCCAAGGTGACAAAGATTGAAAGATTTTGACTCAAAATATAAATGGAAGACTCAAATTTGAAAAGAAAGTAGCTGAGGCATCATACCAATTTAGAAAAAAGGAAAAATTCACCATGGCCAAGTAAAATAAAACACTGAACAATACATCAAGATTGAATTTTATGGTTAATATTCCTTGATATCAGCCTATGAGGGTGGTATTAAAAGCTCGTGCATGTAGTATTTATTAAAAAAGCTGATAGATTATATGATTAAACCATAAATATTTGATTAAATGTTTAGAATATTGCCATTTCGAAGAAATTGTTTTCTTGTTCTAAAAAAATTCTCCAAGTATCCATAGCCTCATGATTTCTATATTACTATTGTAAGAGTTTGAGATATAATTTGCAAACAAATATGGTTGACAAGGAAGTTGAAGAGGTTGAATATGAGGGTGATGATGCTATTGAAGTTTTAGTAGAATGAAAAAGGAAGAAGGGCACTATTAAAATAGAGAAGAAGACAAGGGTTAGGAACCCAAATAAGCATGCAGAAGATTGGCTAAAACTTCTTCTAGGGTCATCCAATGCCATTTCAGCAAATGAGCATATTTTCAAAGACCCTTATTTCCTGGTTAGGGATGAAAAATGCCCTAGGATTGATGGTTTTAATCTATTTTTATATTTCTACCAAAACAAAATTAAAAACATACTAGTTTACAACCCATGGAATAGAAACATGGCAAAGTTGATATTCCTAGAAGTGTTTGTTGATGTGGACTTGTTAAAGGCACTGATAAATTCTTACAATATAGTCACTAGGACATTCCAAATGCATAATGGGAGCTTTTTGTGCACACTAGACAGAACTTCTTTTATAGAAGCTTTTGGATTAGAAGAGAAAATGGATGTGTCTATTGAAATTGAGGACTTGCAAGGGAAATTTGAGAAAAATAAGACCTATTTTGTGAACAATGTGATGCTACCCCACATCCCTTATAATGTAAAAAAGGCAGGGATGATTCCAAAGAAGGTAGGGGATCATTTTCCCTTGAGTAGTTTTAAGAATTACTTCAAGAATATTGTATATGGACTGAAAGAAGTTTTGGTAAGTGATGGTGCAACAGATTGTGTCTATGGTTATTTTTGATGGCATGTGACATACAAGACCCTTTCCACCACAAATAATATGATTATGTGGCATTCATCATGGAAAGCATGCACAATCAAATTGTCAATACAAAGAGGGGAGAAATGAAGGATTTCAAGTTCCATCATTACTCATTGTTGATGCACTTGATCTTGTATTAGAACATTGGTTACATTAGCCAGGAGTTCATTGATCAAACTTGTGAAGAATTTGGTGAGTTACCTATGCAACTATAGACTTGCATTTGGGATAGAATTTTGCATTATTCAAATGCACTTGTGTTTTTTAATTTGTTCAGTTATGTGATTATGAGGCAATTCAACCATACTTTCTTTAGGACCCCAAATGTTTTGAAAAAATTTATTAGACCCTCTTTCTTAGATGAGAAAATCAAATTAGATCATAACTAGGGGGACATATTTTTGTTGAAGGAGTGCACATTGATGAGAGTATATGCATGCCCATAGCCTCCTCGCATTCTGCCCAATTATTTACCCCTTAGATTGGCCATTATTGAACTCTTTTGGCAATTCTTACTGGTGAATAAAGAAATGATCCCTCCTTCTCTACACAAACCCACATTTGTTTGTAGAACTTTTAAGGTAGGAGATTTTGAAATAGGAAAGAATGTAGTTGAAGAATTGAGTGAATACCAAGGCCAATACAAATTTTCCACTAGACCTTATAGGATGTATCACGCTGAGAACTACATTACAAATGAGGTTAAAACCATTAGGAGTTACATTCTACCTTCTAGAAAGCCAATCCCTATAGGAGATTTAATTGCTAACATAGTAGCAATAGGGGAGATTGATGAGCTATTAGGAAAGTATGGTGAAATAAGAAAGGTCAAGGAGGCCTTCAAAATAATAACCCCTAATTTTAAAAGTTTCTATATAGAGATCCCGTACCCTAGTAAGTTAAGGAAGATGGTAGAAAATTTTGATTACATCATGTCTCAGATGCCACATGAGCCAGAGGGAGAGGAACCAACTATAAATAGAGAATCCCCTGAGCCAGATGTATAATTGGAGGTTGATGTGGAGGAGGAACAACCATTATCTTCAACATGGGTGCCAAAGGGTAATAAGAGGTAGAAAACAAGGCACATCCTAGAAAGGCTTGTAAGTAGGGCCTTGTAAGTGATGCTAGGGAATGATGAATATTTTGCTGACATTAGGAAAAATTATTTGCATCAAAGGGCTATAGAGGTAGGAAAAGCCTCTAGTGATCCTCAAATTGTAGCATCAAGATTGGATGACAGCCTCATCTAATCTAAAAAATTTATGGAGGCTAATGATTTCATTAAATCATCATAATTTAAAAGTTTTCTTTATAAAATAAAATAGAATGAGCTCACATTGAGCCTCATGCCAAGAGAGAATCCTAAAAAAAATAAAGAATTTGTGGATAAACTACTAGCATATAATCTAGAAAGTGAGACAATGACCCCTACAGAAGCCAGGGAGTTGCTACACAAGAGTGGTATGATTCTAATACCAAATTGGGATATTGAGAGAGCTTTTATTCTTGATCAAATGAGGAGACACGAAAAATCCATTAGCTATGAGGCCAGTAGCAATGAGGGACTAAGAGGGGGTTAGGGTTTAATATAGACACAAAAACCCTAGCAGTGTGGAGTGTTGCCCCTGACACAAAAAGCCTAAGATGATGGACATAGAGGAAACTACACAAGGCAATATGATTGTATGGACACTAGACAATACCATTGGAAACTAGATCTCTAGAATAGTCAAACACTTTGCACTCATGAATGAGGCAAAGGTAGATCAAGTTGAAGATAGGCTAGCTGCTATATACAATGAATGTCTAGATGTCAAAAAATTGTATGAGGAAGAGCTCAAAACAAGTTTTGTGCAAAAATAGAGGATAGAGGAGTTGGAAGAGAGAATTTAGAGCCTACAAGTAGAAGTGGCATCCCTAAAAGAACAACTAAAGGCTGCAACATAGGTAGAACATGCATCTAGACAAGTGGAAGAGGAAAAGTACACTATAGAAGTAGAAGCCCAAATAGAAAAGATATAGGGGTGATAGATCTAGTGCTTGTGGTGAGTGTGGAAATAGAGTTTCCTCAATTTGACAGTGCAACAAAGAGGAATGTTATGATGAATTTGTTGAGTCATAGAATAAGCATTTTGAAGAAAATATCTCAAGATGCCTATAATGTATTCATCAATTTACAATATACAAAACAAATGTGCAAAGAATCAATAGGATGGTTTGATCCAATCTTCCAACAATGGGGACCATTCATGCAATTCTTTGAAAAATTGATAACATTGCTAGCCAAAAATCCAAACCTCCCTAATAAATTTATTGTTGTAAAAGAGGGCATGGATAAGGTGAAAGATCTATTGCAATTCTTTAGAGGGAAATTGGCAACAATTTAGAATAAAATGGAAATATTGACAAATGGTTTTCATTCTTTAATTCTTTTTGTCCTTGATTCTAATAATAAAGTAAAGTATTTAAATGAATGGTCTAATTCTTTTGACCATATTATAGACTTTCCAAAAGTGGCATCCATTATTCAAGGTGATATTGATGAATGTGTTTTTAATGAATAGGTTGATACCCTATTCAAGATTGAAACTGAAATGAATAGGTTTCCCACAGAAGGGAAAGTGATCACTAATGTTAGGTGGTAGAAATATGTTGGCAAATTAATAGCAATCAAAGCATTTGAGTGGCCCACTAAAAGAGAAGTTATTGTATGGGAAGCAATCTTAGAAATAAAGGCTTTACCAATAGGGGGTAGTTAGAGAAAAAGATAAAGTTAAAGATTTTACGCTCCACCTATCATATGCAATTGTTTTTGTTGTTTCTTTTTGAATTAAGGTGGCTAGGATATTTTGAAAAAGTTGTTGTATTTCTTATTGTAAAAGGACACCTATCAATCACAATTGCCCCTTTTTTGTTGCAACTCATGCTTATATAAATGAGTTTTTAGGGCATTGTGAGGGTCCCAACGCTTATATATATTTTGATTTGTCAAGAAAAAAAAGTCAATCAGTCCTATTATATGTGGTAGTTTAGAGTTCACTTTCAAGTGTAATTTCCGATATATAGAAATGCTAGAATCAACTAAATATGTTGGGCTTTTCATTGAATCTATATTGGTTGTTGTACTAGTCATTTAAAAGGATAATAGAAAGAGGTATTTACAATATTTTTCTATGTCACCATTTTCTGTCTCCATTTCATGAGCTTGTTTATTTTGAGGGCATTTAAATAAGGTTCAAGTGACTGAATGCAGTATGGATGGATTGTGTATTGGTTCTATTGTTTCTTTTAATTCAACAAATTATATAAATGCTTCAATAGATCAATAGAACTCATGGGTTTATGAAAAGGATATTTTATAAGAATGGAAATAGGTGATTGTTGTTGATAAATTCATTCACAAGTTGTCTAAATTAGATCTCCTGCCAATAGTCAATTTTTTCCCAATGAATAAGGCACTGGTCACATAAATTAGTAATGGTTGAGAGTAAATTTTACTTCTACATGAAAATTCAATTATACATTCAAATTCATTCTCATTTCATTTGGTTCAAGGCTATAATTCTTGTTAGCACTCATTTATATTGTATTTATAAGTCTTAGATAGCTACTATTAGCAAAAATATTTGTAACTCTTAGGAGAATTATGACTAGATCTTCTTGAGAGGGATGTCTATAATCCTAAGAATATTAAAGAATTGGACAAACTGTGTATTTTTTTGAAGATAGAAAATGAGAATCAAAATGAAACTAAGATAAATCCCATACCACAGTTTGCATTTTAGTCATCCCTAGGTATACCCACCTTGGTTTTGCAGAGCCTAAAGAGTAGAAAACCATCTTTGGTTTTCTTGAATTTGGTTCCAAATGGTTCACTTACATTGTTGTTACTAGGAAGTAGCTACTCAGATTATGTGAGTGTTGTCATTCTACTATTGAGCATTGTGTTGTTCAGTAGTTTCAAACACCAACAGATCTTTTTCTTCCTTTCGATTGGAACTATTAAGGTGTGACCTTGAAAAAAAAATTCTATTTCTTCCTTAAGAACATAATTGGAAATGGTGGAGTCACCCACTTCTTGAGTGACATGACTATCATTTCTTGAACTAGCTTGCTCGATAGATTTGGGAATTCATTGCTATCTCATTTGCTTCTTAATGTTATCTTCTTTTTCTTTCTTTTCATCTTCAATTCTACCCATATTCATGAAATTCTTAGCTATATGACCAAGTTTAGTACATGTGTAACATCTTATGGTGGTATCATTTCTTCTCATGTGTTGTTTAAAACAAGTTATGTCAATGTGTCCATATTCTCCACAGTAATGACATCTACACCAAGTGTTGTAGTCACAACTGAATATTGCCTTCACAATTTGTTTTGTTGGATTGAATGACTTAGGTCTACATTCAGATGCCTTGTGATCTTGTTTCTTGCATTTGTGACACTTGGCCTCAAATTTTGGTTTCTCTTTGCATTCATTAGCTCTATAACCATGTTGATTATAATTGTACTATTTTCCATTGAATTTAGCTATTCCATTGCTCCAACATTTGTTTGATGTATGACCTATCTTACATAGTGGTTGCAAGTAGGTTTTTGATTCTTCTGGGCACCTTGTTTGGAGGACACACCTTCTTCTTTATATCCAATTCTTTCTTTACCCTTTTTCCTATAGAGATTCTACTCAATTTGTTGATTCAATTGATCCATGTCTGCTTGGGATTTCATTATCCTTTCATTCATGTGATTTTTAGAATTTAGATCATTACTCAATCTTTCATTGATTTGTCTTTCAGAGTTTAGATCATTCCTTAACCTTTTATTTTTAGATTTCAGGCTCATGATTTCTTCATTCACATTGGAGAGTTGATCAATAAGGTCTTCTTGCTGAAGGGATTGACTTTGATTTTCATTGCTCCTTCCATATAAATCTTCTTTTTCCTTATTTATCTATTCCAAGATTCCATATAATCTTATTGGTTGAATTTATTGTTCCTTTTTAAATTTCCTTACCTCTTCTTATAGGGAACCATTCTTTTCTAGGAGTTATTTAATTGCATCATTTGCTTCATCTAAACTACTTGAAGGGAAAAAATCTTCAATATACTAATTTTCATTCATCTTATTAACAAGTTCCTTCCTTCTTTTTAGAGATTGGGAAATATGCTCCTTTGCTTTCTTAAGTTTGGCAATGGCCATCTCTAGGTCTAGATTTTATTATCAATGGCTTTGTCAAGTTTGAATATCTCCATTTTCCTTTGATCTTTTCTCAAGCTATCAAACTTTATCCTAAGAACCACAAAGATTTGATATCAATTGTTGGAAATATTCAAGACTAGCTAGGTTACTGAGGGGTGAGGAGTGAATCAATAACCTCAAAAACTTTATCAAATTCAGATCTTAATTGCATAATCCAATTGCCATCTAATTCATAAAATACAATCTAATTGTATGCATGAGAAACTAAAAACATAAAAAATTCATAACACTTTGAATAAAAATTTGGTGACCCAGAAACCTTCCAAATAGAAAGTAAAACTAGGGTGGGGATGATACCCACAAAACTTCAATACTACATCATAAAGTTGGCTGGTTAAGACTTACATTGATCACTTTCATAATTTTCCTTCTTAGGAGAAATTAGGACTGTAGGTCCATCTTGTTAGAGGTTTTAAAAATATACAATGAAGTATGCACTCGGTAAAGAGATTTGAGAAAAGACTATTAAGTCTACCTTGTTAAATGATTCGAAGTTGGTTCACCTATTAGGATGAAATGTTAAATCTCTGCCTTGCAACTAAATTTTTGATAGATATATCTTTAAGTACTGATCACCTTTATGTGATAGATGTGACTCTGCTTCTCCTTTGCTGATATGGCCTCACAACACTTTGTGTGCTACTAATTCACATTTGCATGCTTACATTCCATTCACATTATCACACACTTTATTTTTTTTCATACTTGGATATGATACTATCAATCTAATTCTCATAATTATAAAGTCAAAAATCATACAAGTTAACACCAATATTACAAAGTTGGCCCATATGTAGATACTTGGGTTCTAAAGACTGATTTGGTGAAGTTTCGATACTCGGTGTCCATTATCATTACTCGACATCATCATGCATTCAATAGAAGTAGAAGCTTGGTCTATATTAATCACTTCAATGTAGTCTCAAAATTAGTATACACTAGTGACTCAGTAGATATTGTGTAACTCAGTAGAAACTACAAAGATCTGTAACCACTAAACTGCTCAGGTTGAACTGTAGACTTCACACTGACTCAATTTACTGAAAATGCTTAGTATGAACTATAGTGCTTAGTGGCTACTAAAATGCATGGCAAACACTGTAGACTATTTATTGAGCTTAGTAACCATACAAATTTTGAATAAGTGTTGTAACTAATAACAAGCTTGACTAAATGTCAACAATACAGTCATGCAAAATTTTAGATATTGACAATACACTAATGAGAGGTAAATAGTTCTTGCACTATACCTCAATGGTTGGAGGAGATAATGCAGAATGTCATATAGTTTAGAGGCAAAGGGGATTGATTGTAGTAATCCAAAGAAATGCTAGATAAATAGAGGAGGTCTAACCTTAACAAAATTTACAAAATCTACCTTTATAGCTCAGGCATAACTAATATATTTTCTACCCTAAACTAAATTGAACAATTACACCTAGTAGTTACTGTAAATCTAGAAGAAATCTTATCATGGAACAATTCTAGATGCAACAGTTATAGGAAGAAACTAAAATCAATGCATACAACCATAAGAGATCAAATCTAAAAGATCTAATCATTAAATTTAATAAAGAGGCATGGAGATGCATTAATGCCATGGAACAAGCACCAAAATGCCACTTTTCCTAGAGAAACAATCCCTACAATGTTCCATGGCTGCAATATATAATTTTACACCACTATCAAAGAAAATTCAAGATGGGATAATATGCAAGTTAACTTTTCACAAAAATACAGAGTTAACCTACATGGAATAAATTTGATTTTCCCAAAAAAGATGTGAACCATTGATGTAGATCTCCATTTGAAATGAATAGCTTAGAAGCTACAAAAATATCTCCAACTAATGAATAAAACCCAACCGTAGATCCAAGACCTTCCTTTATAATTGTGGATGACTAAGATGCACTCATAACATACCAAAGATGTTTTGAGATCCAATGGCCATCATATCTTCACAAGAGAAAAGGGTGGCAATGCAAAGATACGACCACTGTCTGATTACAAGAAACACATAATAAGAAGGATTTACCATGTGGAATGCAATAATAGATTGGTATATTTCTCAAATGTTTGGTTGATGAGATAGCAATGATTTCATGATTTTAGAAAGAGCAGTAAAGTCATCCTCTGAAATGGAAAAATTGGCTAACATGAAATTTTATCCCTAGTAAAAAATGTGCATTAACCCACAAATTAGAACATGAAGGAAAAATGAACCAAATCAACATATGAAGAAATTGTGTTAACATGAGATGTTAGCCCTATCAAAAATTTTCTTAACCCACATCAAATAATCTAACCCATTGAAGATCTCTTAGATTGGTTATCAATGATGGGATGAACGGGGGGCAAAATTGGCCAACAAATACAGTTGTTAATATCATGTACCAATGATTTCACAAGGAAAGCATTGATTAGAAGACTTGAAGCAGTTGAGAATGAATTTAGATAGTCTAGAGAGTTGACTAGAATAGAGGAAACTTTCAATGCCTTAAGTATTCAACCTAACTTATCAAGGAGCACAAGTGCTAGAGGAGATTTTTCTAGCAACAACAGATCTGAAGAATATAGAAAGATTGATGAAGTAGTAGCCCTTTTGGTAAGAAGAGAAAAAGGAGCTAAGAAAATCTTTAGGTGTTGGACTTGTAATGAATATGGTCATTATGCATCTAATTTTCCTAAAAGGGAGAAAAAGTATAAGGGAAATCATAAGCCTAGAAAAGATAGAGATTGTTTGTATGCAAATGCAGATTATGATTCTAATGGAAAAACATTGAGTGCTACTGATGATGAAATTGGATTTGTGGCCATTAAAGAATAAATTCTAGAGAAGGTGGCTTTGGTATAATAGGGTGAGAAGAAATCTAATTGCATAATTGACAATGGTTTTTCACACCATATGACTAGTGACATGAACAAGTTTGTTAACTTCAAAAGTCAGGATGGAGGAATTGTCAGAGTTGGAAATAATGTAGCATGTCAAGTAAAAGGTATTGGATCTATAACTCTTGATGGAAAAATTAATACAAAGGATTTATACTTTGTTGATGGTTTAAAGCACAATCTTTTGAGTGTTGGACAATTAGTAGACAAATTTTATCGGTTGCAATTCACAGAAAAGAAATGTATGAACAAAGATAAAGATGGAAAGGCAATTGGAATAGGA
Organism: Cupressus sempervirens; assembly: GCA_028749045.1. NCBI lineage: Eukaryota > Viridiplantae > Streptophyta > Pinopsida > Cupressales > Cupressaceae > Cupressus > Cupressus sempervirens. Next base: position 842,573,759 of record CM053786.1, on the reverse strand, counting down.
GCCAAATCTAGATGTAATCTATTTTAATTAAGTCCCACTAAAATGACATGTTTGGTTGCTAAAATAGATGATAGTTGGTTGTGGCATAAGAGATTCTATCATATGAACTTTGATAATATTGTGAGGACAAGTAGAATGTCTCCTATTAGAGATTTTCTAAAAATTGTAAAACCTATTAACATGATTTGCAAAGAATGTGTTTTGGTAAAACATAACAGAGCTACTTTCCCAACAAGAAGTTTACCACTACATCAAAGTTAGAGATTGTACACATAGATCTCAGTGGTCTGACAAAGTCTAGAGGATTCTATGGTGAAAGGAATTTTATGATTTTAGTTGATGACTTTTCTAGAATGATTTGGGTTGCATTTCTTAAAGAGAAATCTGAGGCATTTGAAAACTTCAAGATATTCAAGAATAGAGTTGATAATTAATCTAGTATGAAGATTAATTTTTTAAGATTAGATAGAGGAGGAGAATTTACTTGAAATGATTTTAACATGTTTTGTGAAGAAAATGGTATTAAAAGAAAACTATCAACTCCAAGGACCCCTGAATAGTATGACATTGCAAAGAGAAGGAACAAGTTTGTTATAGAAGTTGCAAGAGCTATGTTAGTAGAGAATGATGTATCCAAGACATTTTGGAGAGAAGATGTGAATATAGTAGTCTACACTATGAATAGACTGCAAGTTAGGAAGGACACAAACAAGACACTTTATGAACTATGCTTTGGCCACTCGACTACAGTTAAGTATTTCAAAATATTTGGATGTAAGCGTTACATAAAGAGAGATGATAATATTGGTAAATTTTATTCTAGAAGTGATGAAGGTATGTTTCTTAGTTATTAATTAAAAAAAAAGGCTTATAGATGCTATAATCAAAGAACTAAGACTATTATGGAAAGTACAAATGTGAGAATTGATTAAAAGTTTAGAGTACAAGAGAGAATAGTTGATTACAATTCAGATGATGATGTTACTAAGCCAAGAAATGATGAGATATTTCTTGAGATTAACAGTGACTTATAGAATGAAGGAGAGCCTAGGAAGGAACAAAACTCAGAACCCTCAGTCGAACCAAGAATTGAGATAGCAACTCCTACCTCAACAAAGTACATGATAAAGAATCACCCATCTAAATAGATAATCAAAAACAAAGATAAAGGTGTAATGAAAAGAAGATGAGGGAATGAAGAACTGTGCTAGATATCTCAAGTGGAACCAAAAAATGCAAATGAAGCATGTAAAGATGAATACTAGAAAAAAGCTATGAAATAGGAATGGGATCAAATAGAAAAGAATGGAACATGGGAATTGGTCCCTAGACTAGTAAACAAGAATGTGATAGGAACCAAATGGGTATTCAGGAACAAGATCAATGAACAAGGTGTTGGTCTAATTTTTTAAAGAATAAAATTTTCCCAATCTAGGTATAAAAATTTAGAATTGAGTCAAAATTGTAGACCTAATTTTGAGAATTTTGAGAAAATCAAGCCCTTTAAATGCTTTTTGAAGCATATGTACCTGGTTGTCTATTCGAGACCCATGAGGTGTGTAACATTTCTAACACCTTTTATTCAATGTTTCTATGCATCCCATGAAGATAAATTTCCATTCTGAGTCATTTCGTGAAGTCATGTTTTGAACAATTTTCATTTCTGCATTTTTTCCTAAGTGTCAAACAATGATAGGAGGTTGTGTTTGTAATTAAATATCTCATTCCTAGTTATGTTCCACGAGTCACCACTTTGGAAATGTCTAGTGTCTATACCAGAGAGCCTATGTTTTATATTTTGAGTCATTTTGAATCTATTTGACTAGGTTTTCAATCCTTCAAGGTTGGTCATTTATTGATGTCATGCTGATGCAATTTGTTCTGAATTCTAGGAAGCATGTTTGACTTGTTATAATTTTTACCCAGTTTATTGAAATGAGAAAATTCCTTTTGCATTGCATTTTAGAGGTCGAAGACTTACTATGTTTCAAATTTGAGCTTATGAAGAATTGATTTGATCAATTTTCAAACTTGATTCCAAATGCAATTTACAACTTTTTACTGGTGTCTAGAAATGCAGATTGGTCAGTATCCCTGTTCGGGATGTCATAACTTGGTATCCATGGTAGATGAGATCAAATTAATTATACCACTATGTTGTACTTTGAATATACTTCAAGTGTGCCAATTTTAAAGTCTTTACAAATCCATCTTCATACTTTCCCAGGTCAATTCCATTTGCAAAAAATGCTTTTCTGCCATTGTTTCTAGTCATCAAATTCTGAGTAGCCTACTTTGACAGCTCGCCAAATGTGTCTAGTTATTAGTCACGAGCCCAAATCCCATATTTATACTCTCCTTGTGACAATGATTCACCATCCCATTTTTTGTTTCCCCAAGTGTCAGTTTACCCAGTTTTTTAAGCCAATTCCAAGTGTGATTTATTGTTCATGTTTTCTTACAAGCAATTCTGAGAGGACAATTTTGATAGTCAATATCTTTTGACTGAGAGTTTTTCAAGAGACAAGATTCGACAGGGTAAGAGATTGTGGAATAAAGAATCAATATGTTTGATCTCAAGGTCTAGTCAAGTGTTTGTGTTAGTTTTTAAAGCCAGTCAAAGGACCTCTTGGCACAAAGCCAACAAGTTGAAAGAAAGTGATAAAAAGAGCTTTTAATGACAAAGAAATGGTCAAATTTGCTTTGAATTAGTATCAAGTAGTCAATGGACTAGTTTGGAGTATTAATTGTTCAGAAACAAAATTTCTTTTAGTCAAACCCACTTTGGGGCCCGACTGAATGGTGTTAGACTGATAAGGTGTATTAGAGATTAAAATCTTCTAAAGGAGAATGTTATAACAATTATAATCATTATAAATGTCAATATGGGTGCACGTCATTCATGAGGTATATAAGGAAAAGAGTATATAAGGAATCATGATTTATTTGAGTTGTTTTTCCTCCTTAGATGAATATTTTAAGTTTCTCAAAACACATTGGAACCCTTATTCATGGGAAGGTCGTATTTTTTGAGGGCATTAATTTAGAGGCAAAAAATTGATTATTTTCCTTGTAGGAACTTGTCAAAAAAGGGAAAAATATTAGAGGTGTATAGTTCCTCACATTTAAATAGAACTTTGGATATTAGAGCCGATGTGAAGTTTGTAAATCCAGATGAAGCTAAAAGCTTGTTAAATAATAGTGTCATACTATTTTGTATATTCATGACAAAATGCAATATGATCATGCCCACATCAAATCATGTTATCATGCTGCTCTCTTTATAGAAAACAATGACAATGACCTTGATATATGAGTAGACAACCAAATACCATAAAACCTGAAGCTACAATAACACACAAGAACAATATGCCATGAAATTTGAAGGGACAACAAGTATGTAAAGAGGAAAGAAATCTTGCATCAAGAGGAGTCCATGATAGCATTCAGGTTAAGACTAGCACATTTAGACCTACCAAATTAGGTGTTGTTCCTACTCCTCACCCATTAGATGTCGACATTCCAATTTCATACTTCTCACTAGAAAACACTATCAAATATGGAGTTTAGTTTACTAAGCCTGAAAAGCCTTGCTTTGAGCATAAGGAAATAAGGAGGGAGCCATGTATCCTATAAAGGTTTTTACAATAAGTGTTCTTACACAAGGATGGATGTTTTAACTTTATCTATATATGAAATCATGGGGAGACTAAAGACCAATGCAGTCACCAGATCAGGACAAATCACACCAATTAAAGTTAGCCATAGTGTTGGGAAGGCAATCCACAGAAAGAGGTGAATGCCAACATTCATGGTATAGGTTGCATACAAAGGGAACTGAATTCCAAGCAAAGGAGCTATAATGGGTGTCATTTTTCAATAGACTTCTACAAGAGAACATCTCTTTAATCTACTAGATGGTGACTATTCGCTAGAGAATGATAGTTAGAGATAGATACATATACATATTAAATCATGTCCAATCTAGGCTTAGAAGAATGCATTTTCAATGGGGAAAATAATCCCACATTCCTCATGTTGAGGACTTTATGGTGTTTAAAACAACATCACCCACATATCAAGGTGTCCTTAAGACACAACCTTTTAAAAGGCAAGGCGTGTGCTTGTGGGGCATGTGGTCAGTCGGTGAGATAGAGAAAACCAATAAATTTTGACGAAGTGCACTAATGTGGAAAGATGTCGAAAAGATGATAGGAAAGTTAAGAATTCAGGAAGGCACCATGTCACCATTGGAAAACGGCCATGCTTTCTGACATGCGACATGGCGATCTACCAAAAATTCAAATTTTGACTAGTGACCTTCTAGTAAGGTGAAATTTTGGCCAGTGACTTCTCAGTAACAAGAAATTCTGGCGAGTGGTCAAGATGATAATGTTGGAGATGACTGGACCAACCACAAGATGATGTGGCATAGATTTCAAGGAAGTTAGTGACATGGTAGATGGAGATTGGAACTTATAGAATGGTGACACATGGCATATCCAATGGTGGTCGCCATGTCACAAAGGCAAAGATGCATGATCGTTAACATGGCAACATGGTGACACAATAAAAGATTAACACATGGAACTGATGTGGCAATGAGGTGGATGAGTCTGATAGTGACACATGGTGGAGGCTTCAAACATGGCACAATTCTCAAGGTGCTAAGGTGGTAGTAGGTGACACATATTGCTCTATTGCTATGTCACTGATGATGTGGTAAGATGCTAACTGGGATAGCAACATAGTGACTGATGATGTGGCATGATGGCATGACATGCTGACATGGTAGAACATAGGATGAATTAGATGCTAACACATGACACCCAGTTGTAGGGGTCTGATGATTGTGCATGAAACGAGCCAATCTAGTGCTAACACATGGTGAGGGTGGTCAATCCAAGTTTGACCTGGATGGAATCTATGAGGGAAATTTCAAAAGTTTTCAAAGATTAATTTTTAAATATTTTTCCAAACAAGTACGTGGGTCAAATTTTTGAAATAAAATTTGAAATATCCCATAGTCTAAACTTTATAAAAGGTTAAATTTTTGCAATATTGCTTGGCAAGACTATAGAAGGAGCCTAGATTTTTAGAGTGGCATTACTGGGGCAATTTGTATCCAAATTATATCCAAATTATGGACTTCAATATACTGTTGGAACTAGGAAGAGATGAGCTATCCATTTCTGAGGTTAGTTTTTGCACAGGTGCTCATCGATTTGAGTTATAAGTGAATTTGTGATTTCTGGGGCATTCTCAACAAAACGAGAAGTTTTCATCATGGAGCATTAAAATTAGTTGGGGGGAAAACATTGAAGTTGGTTGAAGCCTAAACAAATTTTGAAATTTTTTTTGTGTTTCTAAAGTTCATTTTTAAATTGATTTTCACTTTTTCCTTGAGTTCAAATTTGGAATCAAAATTAGTTATGAGATTCAATCAAATATCTCAGATATTTCTTGCTTTTGGAAAGACAAAATGATGGCAATTTGATATGCAGTTACAGAGAGAGGGTAGAGGGAGGTTTTTTAGCTTCTTGGGAAAGAATTTTGAGGGGACACTTGTCATCTTTTGATCAAATCTAGGATTTATTTCCTCCTATACTATTCTCTCTTCGCCTCTTTTGTAAGTTGTTGGTACTTTTCTCTATGATACTAGTAGGGTTCCAATGTTCTACTATGAAACCATGGTTGTTGATGGTTTTTCTTCCTATCTATTGAGTTGTGCTCTAGTAGTGAAGGCCACACATTTTCTCTTGTGCAACTTTTCATTTCATTTCATGTATTTTTTTTCTAAGATTTTGGAAATTGATGCTAGATCATCTAAAGTATTTTGAGTATTCATTTAGTGTTACTAGTTTATGTATTCATTCTTTCCAAGGATGAATATAAAAGGGGATTTATAATGAATTATCTAGGTTTTCTTATTTTGTCTCTTGATTCTTCATATGTTATTAACTTTGTAATTAAGTGAATAAGGTTAATTTGATTTAAGACAACTTGGATGAGTTGTATGTCAAATCTATTGTTGCTTTTGATTCAAGGAGTTAAGTAAATGCTTCAATGATCTAATAGGGTTTCTGAGTGTATGGAGGGGATATTTCATAAGAAAAGAATTTGGGGATTTTAGTTGACAAACTTAATTATAAGGCAAATAAGTTATGTCATCTTGCTGGTAATGACTCTATGTTTCAATGGATAAGGCACTAATCACTAAATCAGATGCAAGCTGAGGTGAAAGTTATTTACACAAATCATTTTAATAAATTAAATTTATTTTTTCATGTTTTGTAGTGGGCTAAAAGGAATTAACCCTAACTTAGCTTATGGGTTCATAGGTTATGATCTGTAGCTATTTCATTCCTATGTTATTGCACAAGTATTAGAAGACAAAAGGGTTTCATCTTGTGAGGCCTCACCCAATCCGTCATAGTACCAATGAGATAATTGTATTACGGTGATTTTTAATCCCATGTATTGATATACTTCTAAGACTGTAGGGTTATGTTATCTGCATTTTGATGATCCGCAATTACTTCTACATATTATGACCTAATTGATGCATTTAATGATTCTATTCATGTTTTAAGCTATTGACATTTCTTTAATTGAAATTGAATGGTAGAAATGCTTGTAATGTAAGAATGTAATGTTTGAGTGGAAATTAGAGTTAAAAAATAAATAAATTTTGTTATGCATTGAAACCTAACCGCATACCTAGGGATTCAACAGTTGTGAAATTTAGTATCTTGTTGCAATGATAAAAAAATAAAAATAAATAAAAAGAGACTATGAAGTTATTCAGAATATTAAAGTGACCATGTTATGTTGATAAGTAAAGTTTGATGTTATAGTATTTTGAGCATTTTACATGGAAATTATAAGAAAAAATAATTTAATTAAAAGAATGAGGTATGGAACTCAAATGTCAAAATGCGATATGTAAGTTTTGATATTTTAATATTTTGAAGGTTATATTTGAAATAATTGAGAAAGGGAAAGTTAAATTGAGATGATGAAATATATGCAAGTCTAATGTTGAATGAGATAATGTTTATTTCACTTATGTACTTATTATTTACATGATTTTCTTGGACTACTGATGCTTGAGTTTAGTGTGCAGGAATTTGACCATGGGTTTGAAGGGGAATTAAGGCTCAAACTACTACAAATATGACAAAGCCAAGGTTGAATCAGTGGAAAAGATTCAAACCTCATTGTAATGTGTTTTATTCTGTATATGTGAATTTATATGTGTGTAATAGCTTAGTTCATGCATTATTGGAGTTAAGTCACTTTTAATGTAATGTGTTGTTTTGTGTCTGTCATTTGACACTTGTGTTGTCTATGTAGAGATGCCATGTCATTCAAGGTTTGGTAAGAAGTAACCTAACCTAAACCTAACCCCAATGTTGTACCCAAGTTAACCTCACATAGAAAAAAATGCCATGAGGAGTCTCAATCAAAGGAAATTCGAATTTGGACTTGGCTAGGGTTTTTATGGGTCATTAGGTGGTCCCTAACTGTCTTTTAGGTGAAAATAAGTTACCCATATGATAGTACATCATGTCAGGGACCTATTTTTTATCATGTGAGTGCCTAGATAGCCTAGGGAGCCCCTTTACCCATGCATTCTTCCATCAATTCGAATTTGGAGTTGTCATATCCATGTTCCCACTTAGTCAAAAATAGAAAAGTTGGAGGAGACAAGTTTGTAAGAAGTAGTGGCTTAGTGTTTTTGCTAAAATAAGTTAGTGAGAAGGCTTTATTAGAGGGTCTTGGCCAAACTAGTGGGGTGTCTACCCACTCTCTAATTTTAGAGACTGTTAGGTTTTGGAGGGAGATTAAGGGAGCTCTACTACAACTATCCTTACCATAGCTTGGACCAAGGTTGGTGTCTCAAAACTTGTTTCTTTCTCATTTCTTTCTTTTAGCATGGTTAAACAAATTTGCAAGTGTGAGAGTTCATTAATAGAGTATGCATTTGCATTGTAAATCTTGTGATATGGATTTTTGGGTATTGTGTGGAAGTGTGGTGTTCTTGTTTCAGTATGAGCATTGATTATGTATTGTGACAATGTGAGAATGTGTGATGTTCTTGTAAATTTCTTGGTTCACCTTCTTGGTTTTGTTTTTGTTGGAATGGAAAGAGAATGTGTTTTGTGCTTTTGGAGATCCTTTCTTGGTTTTGTTTTGTTGTTCTTCATTTGTTTTGCTGTTGTTCTTGTTTGAATGTGAGTGTTGATTGTGATTATGGGTGTTAAGGCTTCACTCACCCTTGGGAGGGCAGAGAAGCCTTGGGTGAAGGGCATAAGTTGGGCTTGACATTGCAGGTGAGAAAGAAAATTTTGTTTTTACCTCATGATGAGGTTGTTATTATGGAGCATGGGCTCCTTCATGGCCATGAATCTTGTTGTTTGGGAGGTACAAGGAGGTTTGGTGGATGAGGAAAATATGGTTGTTTTGGAGGCCTTGAGAGGCAATTCAATGACAATATGTCATTTATGTTGTGATGGCCTTGAGAGGAAAAATGCATTGGCAATATGGTACTTATGATGTTAAAATTTCTCTTCCTTGAAGAGCCCACCTTCACCCAAAATTTTATGATTCCAATGGTGAATCATTGTGCAAGCCATGGAAGGGTGTTGATTGTATTTTTTGTTGTGTCTTTATGCAAAATTTTCTGATGTATGTAACCCGGTTTGAGCCTTGTTCCCCTAGCGCGGGGGTGGTCTCTTTGAGACCTATGGTTGGGTGGAAAGCACCCATGGTCCTTGTTGTCTATTTGTGATTTATTTTCAGATTTTTTGCTCAAGGGAGCAATGGAAACAAGCTTGGAATAACCATCTTATGGACATTGCTTGAAGACAAAACTTTTCATTTTGCTGTAATGGAGAACTCTTCATATTGTTCGTATAGTTGCAATGAATGATTGCATAGTAGAGAAGAAGGGATATGTCATTTTTTTGAAAGGAGATATTGTCTTGCATGGCATCAAATATTGTATTTGTGAAAGTATAGTTTCTATTCTTTTGTTTTGTTTTGGGCTAAAAAAAGAAAATCTTCATTTTGTATTTACTACTGTGGGGTATGAGTTAATGGGAGAAAAGGAAGTAATTTGAAGGTTCTCATAACTATTTTCATTATAAGTCTCTATCTTTATGTTCTTAGTTTCAATTAGAATACTTGATTATCTTCTCAGTCATATATGAGAGAGTTGCTTGTTTAGAAAGAGTCATTATTATGTTTTGAACATTAGTTTTTAAAATGCATTCAATTTATGGTTCTCTATTATGAATTGTGATGCAATGGAAGTATCAAGTTATGAATAGTTTATATATATTCTTAGATGGAGATGTATCTTGCTTAATAGAAAGTTAACCTCTCTTGAGAATGTGTTTATCCATTGGAAGATTAGTAATTGGAATATAAACTTTTGGGTGCATTTAAGTAATCTAAAGCAATGAAACCCTAGTCTACATAGATAATAGAAAACTTATTGATCATCACCTTGATGACATAGAAGGAAATACCTCCTTTTTGGACTTAGCTTAAAGTTCTATAAGAAAGGTTCGCTGTAGATGCACTTTAGTTCTCTGGAAAATGTATGGAAAGGAAACAAATTCATTCTCAAAAATACAGAGCAATATTATAATAAAAAGAATATTCCTAGAATCATATGCACAAATCAATAGCTTGACTTAAGGAAAATTCCCACACTAGCTAGCTCTTAATCTTTTAAGAGAGCTTCTCATCATTATACCCATGACCCTTGTGTCATTCTTTAAGAAAATGTGACAAAAAGAAAATACACATAATAATTTAGAGGCTACAATAAGAAGTCTAGACACATAGCTAATAATTAAACAAAGAGGTGACCTATGTAAGAAAAAAATCTCAGACAAATATAAAATACCAAAAAAAATATATATATACATCACTGACATAAAAGAAAGCCCCAAATCCCAAGTGCCTCACCTTGGACCAACACAAAAGTGTTCTCCTAGAGCCTTGGACGATGAGTAAAGGGAAGGCTAATAAAATTTAAAATAAATGAGGGAAATCATGCTTCTGTTTGAAAGGGACATGTTACTGCCCCATGTTAGGGACTAATCCCTAGGCAACCTTTAACACTCTTGCGGCCAATGTAAGAAGGGGAACATTAAGATAGGAGATTAAGACTACTTGGCACCCAAAACAAGATGTATAGGTGATGTGTCCTTGGCTAGCAATGTTATGAGAACTTGATAGTAAAAACATAACATTTATACCATGCTGCAAGGGCTGAGTTTGGTGCCTATTATCCTTTGAAGGTAAGGAAGTCAAACACATTTGCCAAAAACATGGCCCCACTATCCTCTTAGACGCCATCTCTTGTGAAATGATAAGATCTATTTTAAATTGCTTTGGAAACAGCTAGTAAATGCATCCCCTTTCCCTCACATCACCATCATGCCTTGGAGAATGGGATAGTGGGTACCCACCTTAGGTCCTTGAGCCATGATGGCGTTTCCTAGTGGTAAATATAGCTTGGGTAGAATATCATTAATATAAATTGGTTGAAAACTTAGTTAAGAAGGGTAAAATTTTATCCTAAGTATTATGGTTAGATTAGACCATTGTGTGAATCTTAGGCTAGAGTAGATAGCAAGTGGTTAAGGGTAAATTATAGATATATTTAGAGTATTAGTATTAAAGGATGCTTATTATTGGTAAAGATGTTAGAATTTAAATTTATCTTAGTATGATGGGTAGCCTAGATTTAAGGACATAAGTTAAATTAATATACATCATTGTTTATAGGTAAATCCATAAATTTAAGAAAATAATAATAAATAAATAAATAAAAGATATAAATTTCAATAAAATGATAATTATAATAATTATAGATCATTAAGGGATCAATTATACCTATAAGAATCGAATGTTGATAAATAACACAATTGTAACCAATATTAGGACAAGTGAAAACAGCCCAAACTAATGAAAGGATTCGCTTGGGAGATTGGTAAACTGACATCTAGCACTATTAAAGGGAGATATTGGCAAATGCTTAAGAAATTTTGGAATTACTAATATATATATAATCCCATTGTTATGATTAACTATTTTACATCAAACCAACATTTGATTGTATGAGGAATCAATGAAGAGATCATGTTTTATCCTCTTATTAGAAGGTATGAACCTTGAATTCCCAAAAGAGAGTACCTGGTCACAGTTGACGTAGTAGTGTAATTCTCTATGAAAAATTCTATGATCACCTTATCTAAAAAATCAACACGACTCTCAATAAGACATAATATGAGTTTGATGAGTGTAACAATCAACAAAAAGTTTATAATTAGTTCACATTTGTAATTGTTGGAACTTACATCAGGTTATTGAACTATATCTAATCATGTACTAAGGGATTAGAGGGTGGCTAGGAGAATTGATTTATATATGAGGTTAAATTTATTTAGAGTATAAATACATATAATTATTGTTTTATCTTAATTAATAATTTATTTTCTTAAAATCACAAGAAGAAGAAAAATAAATAAATAAATTTAAAAAAAAAAATTGTTGTGTTTTTAACAATAAATTTTGGGAATGACACATCTATTATTAATAGGTTCAAATTATATGTTTAATTGCACTAGTACCATATGTTAAAACCTGAAGGTTAGCCCACCTAGGTCTTGCAAAGCCTAAAGTGAAGAAGGAGTTATGCATTATAGTTGGCCCAAGATTGCAATCGAGTGTGTCCATCATAGGAATTTGCTAGCCTTAGATGCATTGGTCTGGTTTCTTGGTTATTTTCAAAACTATTAAATCAAGAACCAACACAAGGAGTAGTTGTAAGAAATAAAGAAAGACTAATATGTATAGGTTACTCACAAAAAGAAGGAATAGATTATGAAGAAACTAATGTCCAATGGCTAGAATAGAAGCAATAAAACTATTTTTAGCCCGTGCAATACAAAGGAAATTCAAAGTATATCAAATGGATTTCAAGTCAGCATTTTTGAATGGAGAATTTGAAGAAGATATATCCATTTAGCAACCTCAATTATATCGTTTGATAGATGACAAGGATACTGTATGCAAATTGAGGAAAGCATTGTATGGATTGAAGCAAGCACCTAGAACCTAGTATGCAAGGATAGAAAGCACTTAACAATGCTTGGATATAACAAAGGTATGGCAGATAGCAATTTTTATTGGAAGGAAACTAATGATTGTTTGATAATTTTGGTAATATTTGTTGATGACATTATATTTGGAGGAAATGATGAAGAAAGAAAGAAGTTTGTAGAAGAAATGAAGAAACAATTTGAAATGAGTATGGTAGGAAAAATGAAATACTTCCTTGGATTGTAGATAGTATACAATAAAGAAGAAATCTTTATTTCTCAAACTAAGTACCTAAAGGACTTACTAAAAAGGTTTGGTTTGGAAACATGTAAACCTATTGGAACACCTATGATAACTGGACAAAAGTTATATACAAAGGATGAGACAACTATAGTTGAATAGAAAAAGTACAAATCCATGACTGGAGGATTGCAATATTTGACTCACACAAGGCTGTATATAGAAAATGGAATTGGAATTGATACAAAATTCCAAGCTAAACCTAGAGAAGCACACTATGCAACATTGAAAAGGATATTTAGATATCTGAAAGGAACTTCAAAATTTGGATTATGGTATGACAGATCTAATGATTTTACTCTAAGTGCTTATTGTTGGAAATATTCAGGATGAAATGTGTTACTGAGAGGGGAGGGGTGAATTAGTAACATATAAAATCTTATGCATTTTAACCATTCATCATTCATTCATCTAGTCTACTACATAAATGAAAGATCAATCATTCATAACACATGAACACAATGAAGTGGTGACCCAGAAACCTTCCAATTAGAAAGTAAAACTGGGGTGGGGATGATGCTCACAAAACTTCGTTATTGCAGTATGAAGTTGTCCGGTTAAGGCTTACAATGATCACTTCTGGTGATCTACCCTGTTAGGAGCAAGTAGGACTGCTAGATCCACCTTGTTAGATGATTCTATAAACATCCAGTGAAGTATGCACTCTGTTAGGAGATTTACAAAAGACTGTTAAGTCTACCTTGTTAAAGGATTTAAAAACTAATTCACTTGTTAGGATGAAATAGTGGATCTACTTACAACTTGTTTTCTAATAAGATCCTTTTACATTGATCACCTAATGTGATAGATATAACTTTTTTGCTCCTTATGCTGACCTTGCTATATTCCTTTTGCCCTACTACTGATAGCAATTACTTCTTCACATGCGAACAATACTTTCTCATTTCATGCCAATATGTTCATATTCCTTATTCATTTCTTTAAAAATGATATCATACATTACATATATATCATTCCAATATTTTATAGTTACAAGGTCATCCAAATCACAAGTGAATAAAATATTACCAAGTCGGCCCATTGGTAAACTTGAGTTCATTGAACTGACTTGATGACCTTCTGATACTCGACGCCCACTACATTACTTGGCATTGTCATGCACTCAGTAGAAGTAGAGACTCTATTTGTACTAGTCACAAAACATTGCTTGGAACTTGGTAGCCATTGGTGACTCGGTAGATGTAGTGTTACTCGATAGAAAATATCTTCTTTGTTTACCTTGCTTAGCTTGGTAAACACTGAATCCTTTTTCTACCTTTTTCATTTGGTAAACTTTGCTGATCTTTGATTACCTTTTTCACTCGATAAACACTGCTGATCTTTGATTACCTTTATCACTCGGTATCTTCTGGAATGCTCGGTGAGAACTGTTTGCCTATTGATCTTATAATGTAACCACTGAATGCTCGATATATACTTGAGACTAAGTGATGAGAAAGATAAGCATTTAGGATAGAATAAGTGTTTGCACTAATGACAAATATATCATAATTCCAACAATCTCCCCCTTTGGCATTAGTGACAAAAACACTTATGAGTAAAAACTTATGTACAAAATTTGATGTACTGATTTACATGTATCTCCCCCATACAATATGCTCAGAATGTTTAAAAATATCTCTATCTTTTCTAACTCTATCTAAATATCTCTATCATTTCTAACTTTGTCTTCCCCTCTAAACTCTATCTCCCCCTTTTTGACAATAATGCCAAATTAAGCAATATATATTTACACAGAGACACCAAAATGGGAGATGAATTCAGAATGTACCTTGAGAATAAGAACCAAAGTCTTATCCCAATTTTCTTGCAAAACTTTGCAGGAGGAGAGTGCTATTTGAACTTCTGCTGAAAGTTCAATCATATGATCTGTAACTGAGAAATTATTGTCATGGAGTGGACAATGTGTTTTTGCATTGTGTCCATGATAGGAAGGATCATGTTCTGGATGTCTATCAAGGTAGACCTAATCCTTGCTTCCTCTCTTAGCAATTATGCCTACTTTTCTGAAAAAAATCTAATTTAGAGATGATGGGATGAACTTGAACTGGGATCAAGTTGCAATATTTGGGCACTATCCTTCATATCCTCATCAATTTTATTCAATTTTTCTTTGATCTCCTTCGTGTACTCGGTAACATCAAAAAGTTTGGCAAAAAGTGAAGTTACATTATTAAAATAATTTTCAAAATTGGCCAAAAATGTAGACAATTCTACTTGTTGTATTGCAATGTACTGAGCAATGTGCTCAAGCACCTTATTATAAAATTTGTTTTCAGCCTTCTCAATCAATTTTTCTTCACCGGAGGTGTCCTCGTTGAATTTATTTACAACCTCTTCTAATTGAATCAAAATGTGTTGAGTAGAGTCTACTTCAACACCTATAGCCTCTGTAACAATATTCTTGGCATCCTCTATTATTTTGTATTCCTTATCCATTTTAGATCTTAACTGCTTCTGCATAGCCTTCATCTCTATTAATTGACCAGCATACCTCATTTCTTCAATGATAGCATTTTCATAGTCAATTTTTGGAATAACTATATCTATGTCTAAATCAATTTCTTTTGGTATTTCCTTTCCAGTTAGCAGAAGTCTTAATGGTTGCTTTTCTTTGACTTTTGTGGCCATTGGTTTAATCTTAGGAATAGACACAATAGTAGAGATGGAAGGGCTAGCAGCAAAAATTGGGATAGGACTTGAAGAATGAATGCCAATAGAATTATTTATCAAATCTAGAATACTTTCCAAAAATGATGATACACCCATTATAGCAGTATCTAAACTAATTATCCTTGAATTAGATGCAGGTAATGTTGTCAAAATTGTTGGAACTAACAAAATTGTAGAACTTACTGATGTGTCGCTTGATGATGTTGGAACAGAGGAGGCTAGGTCAGTGACTGAAGAAGAGGGCTATAGCTTGGTAGATGAAGTGGTAGATACTTCCACTAACAATACTTGGAGCTATGAAGTGGTAGGTGCAGATGATAAATCTGATGTAGATGTTATCAAACTTGTAGAAGTTGACTCCAACCTTGATGATGTGATAGTTTTAGGTGGAGAGTGAGGAAGAGATGCAATGACTACTGGTGCAATTTGTACTGGATCGTCTTCCTCCTTATTTTTCTCTTTAGCTTCTTCCTCTTTTTCTTCCTTGTCTTCCTCCATTAATGCATGCAACTCTCCTAGTGAGACTATGATGGATGGAGAGGCAGTTGTATCATACTGTCACTGCTGTCATCATCCTAGATTTCTACTATATCTTCACTAGGATTATGCAGATGATAGATATTTTTCCACATGTTTGTTGCATCATTTACAACATGCTCAATGTCTTTGATTAAAATCAAACAAGTGTGGAATCTGATCATCATTTTTCCTTCATGATTTTTTATTGCAGCCTTTATTTCTACTTCAGTGAGATTTGGTTGAAGGTTTTTCAGAGATTGCTCATAGATATCTTTCCCCATTTTGGTGGTTGTTTCCCATCTTGGTTGCAATCTCTCTAGTAGTTCCTTGGAGATTTGAGAGGCAAGTTGGTCTGAGGAGTATTTCCATTTTCCCATCTTGGAGAGTACTAGTTCCTCTATCTACATTTTCTCAGCATCTGTTCTTGTTTCAAATTTCAAAGCTTTGAAATTTGTGATGCCTGCCCTTTCTTCCAATTGTTTGAGCCTTTCCTCAAATGTAAGTGGAGGTCTGACCAGTACAGGTTCCTAATGCAAGAGCATCCATAGGTATAAGGGCAATCCTGTGTCACCCAAAAAAAAGTACTTAGACTTAGTTTCTATTTCATGTGTTTTCATTTTTGGATACCCATTTGGGTCAAATAAAGGTTCCAACTCTCACAGTTCCACTATTAGTGTGTTAGAAAATCTCAAAAAAATAGGAGCATGTAATTGGGCCATCATTTTGGTAAACTAGAAGATGTGAATTGGCCAGATGAATGTAATCATGATTTAGAGCATTCCAAAAAAAGAATCAGGTCAATAGGCCCCACGGTTTGAAAGTTATTGCAATTTTTTGAGTTTTGGAGACCTCCTAAGAATACTTCAAAGTCAAGTTAGGGGCATTAAATGACCTTGAAAAGGGCTAAAATATGGGGGATGAGTGAAGCTAGTCCATAGGGCTATAGAGCACTTTGAGAGCTTTCCAAAAATTTAAACGGTTCATCAATCAGAGTTACGGTTCAAAAGTTATGCCTCCCAGAAGTTCAGTTACCGTTTCTGGATTCTTCTAGATTTTCACCAACTTCTACCGTAGCTTTTGGAACCTTCTATTTGGTCAGTGGATTCCTACTAGCACTTTCTACAATGTACTCCTAGTCCTTAATCCTCTGGGGTCTATTTAAGGAGATTTCTTGCATTGTAAAAGGTAGTTCGGAGTGGAGTTTGAGAGGAGGTACTGAAAGGAGAAGTTATCTCCAAATTTATGCTATTGTAAGCCCTTAGGGCATGCTTTGAAGTTTATTTTCTCTGTACTATTTGTACTAGCTTATTTTCTCAGTTAATACAATTTCCCTTTTCTATTGTGTCCATTTTGTTGTTGGGTTGTATCCCCATCAAGTGGTATCAGAGCTGGTTTTCCTGAGTGTGTAGATAGAAAGCTGACTGTGAGGCAGTTTGCACCAAGACTGTGTGGTTGTGGGTTCAAATTAGAAGATGCCTCCACAAAGAGAGTATGGTGGAAGGGCCAGAGGTATTAATCCTGAGGAGGTTAGAGCCCTCCAAAGGCAGGTACAAGCATTGCAAGAGGAGCTCCGTAGAGGAGCAAATGTTGTTGCTGGTGACAATAGTGAGGATGACAATGAAGAAGAAGTTATGGGACCAGAAGGGGAATTTGACGGGGAAGTTCTGAATCATGCAGAGGAAAGGCTTTTTAGGGCCATTACTAAGTTTGGGAAAAGACCCACAATTGAAGTGGGTGTATTTTCAGGAAATCTAAAACCAGATGAGTTGATTGATTGGATCAATGAACTAGAAGAATACTTTGAGTATGAGGATACCAGGGACCCAGATAGGGTTAAGTTTGCAAAGGCTAAACTAAAAGGCCATGCCAAAATCTGGTGGCAAGAGGTCCAATTGGAAAGAAATAGAAGAGGAAAGGAGAAGATCACAAGATGGGATCGCATGGTGGACAAATTGAAGAAGCAGTTCATTCCTATGGACTACGAGCTTGATTTGTTTAAGAAGATGCATGGGTTAAAGCAAGCAGGAACATCAGTCCAAGAATATATAGAGGATTTTTACCGACTCTTGATTAGAGCAGGGCATGTAGAAGAAAATAAGGAAAAGGTTGCTCGTTATATTAGTGGGTTGCGACCTAGCATCCAGGAGGAATTAAGTCTAGTAAGAATGACCAGCGTTGAAGAGGCATACTAGTTTGCCCTATGAGTTGAAGAGAATCTGAATAAAAGGTTTGAAGGAAGAAAAAGAGGGCACAATCAAGGAGGAAGGGGAAGCGGTAGATCATCTGGAGGCTGCAATGAAACCCAAAAGAAAAATGAAGATGCGGGTACTAGCAGGAACTAGAGGAATGAGGGTTTCAAGTGCTCCCATGATCAAGACTTTGGAAATCAAAGAGGAAGAGGTAGAGGACATGGACAAGGAAGAGGAGGCTTCCATGGTACCTATTTCCATTACAATGAAGAAGGTCATCGTGCCTTTGAATGCCCTCAATGACAAGGAAGGATAGATAGGAGAGCTAAGGGCCAAGCTAGGGTTGCTCATGTGGATGAGGATGCACAATCATCACATTGAGAGGATGCAGAAAGAGGAGAGACCTTGGTAAATGAAAGAGTCCTACTAAGTGGTGAGATTGAACCAGGACAATAGAGGAGTTTGTTCCATACTAGATGCAAGTGTGAGGATAAATGTTGTGACATTATCATTGATGGTGGTAGCACTGATAACTTGGTATAAAGAGATGGTCTCTAAGCTAAAGCTCAAGAGGGAGAAAAATCCCCAGCCCTATCAGATTGCTTGGGTAAAAGATGATCATAAGGTCCTGGTATTTGAACAATGTTTAATGAAATTCAAAATTGAGAGTTACCATGATGAAGTTCTCTGTGATTTTATTTCAATGGATGTTTGCCATCTATTGTTGGGTAGACCATGGTAGTTTGATAAACATGCAGTACATGATGGGCATGCAAACACATACTCTCTGACAAAGGATGGAGTTTGCCACAAATTGAAGCCCATGAAAAAGGAAGGTGAAAAGGTATGTAGTAGTGCTAGGATTTGTCTTGTTGATGAAAGAAAGTTTTTAGATGGCATGAAACATCAACATATGTGCTATGCTTTGATTCCTAGGAAAGATAAAGAAGGTAGTAGTGAAATGCCACTTGAAGTTTTAGATTTACTAGGGGAGTTTGGAGATATTACCTCTAATAATGTTCCAAATGGATTGCCACTAGTATGGCAAATTAGTCATCAGATAGATCTAATTCCAAGAGCTAGTTTGCCTAACAAGGCTGCTCACAAGATGACTCCTACTGAAATAGAGGAGCTAAATAGATAGGTTTAGGAGCTATTGAGGAAGGGCTTGATTTGAGAGAGCCTAAGACCATGTGTAGTACCTACAGTACTCACACCAAAGAAGGGTGAAGAGTGGAGGATGTGTACAGATTCTTGAGCTATAAATAGGATAACCATCAAGTACTGGTTTCCTTTGCCAAGGATGGATGATCTTATGGACTGCTTGAGTGGAGCTCAGTACTTCACAAAGATAGATCTGAAGAGTGGTTATCACCAGATATGGATTTGAGAAGGAGATGAGTGGAAAATAGCCTTCAAGACCAAGGAGGGTCTTTATGAGTGGTTAGTCATGCCCTTGGGATTGATGAATGCCCCAAGCACCTTCATGTTGCTCATGAATGAGGTACTTAAGAAGTTCTTGGGAAAATTTGTTATTGTTTATTTGGATGATATTTTAATTTTCAGCAAGACTTTGGAAGAACATTTATTGCATATTCGTAGTGTCCTTGAAAGGCTAAGAGAAGAGAAATTGTTAATTAATCTGAAGAAGTGTATCTTTGCAAAAAGGGAGTTAGTCTATTTGGGGTTTGTTATATCACCTGAAGGTCTCAAAATGGATCCAGAGAAGGTAAAAGCCATCTTGGAATGGCCTACTCCAAGGTTTGCTACTGAGGTAAGATCATTTCATGGTCTGGTTAGTTTTTATAGGAAGTTTATTAAGAATTTCAGTGGCATATGTGCACCCCTAACTAATACAATAAGAGGGGATAGAAAAGAGTTCAAATGGACTGCAGCAGTTGCAAGAAGTTTTGAATTGTTAAAGAAGAAGGTGACAAAACAGCCTGTGCTGGCACTTCCAAATTTTAGAAAAGTGTTCCAGGTGGATTGTGATGCTAGTGGTAGTGCTATTGGGGTTGTATTAAGCCAAGAAGGTAAGCCTATTGCATACTTTATTGAAAAATTGAATGATGCAAAGAAGAAGTATTTTGTTTATGATCAAGAGTTCTATGCAATAGTTCAGGCCTTAAAGAAATGGAGGCATTATTTATTGCCAAAGGAATTTGTTTTGTATACTGATCATCAGGCATTACAGTACCTAAATAGCCAAGGTAAATTAAATCAGAGGCATATGAACTGGGTAGAATTCTTGCAAAGTTATACATTTGTGTTGAAGCATAGAAGTGGAAAATCTAACAGGGTTGCAGATGCACTAAGTAGGAGACAGTTGTTGCTTACAATAATGCAGGTTGAAGTAGTTGGGTTTGATGAACTCAAGAATTTGTACCCTGAGGATCCTAATTTTGCTAAAGCATATAAAGCTTGTAAAGAGCCTATTGTTGTAGATAGAACCAAGTGGTTAGACTATTTGATTCAGGATGGCATGTTGTTCAAGGGTAGTCAATTGTGCATTCCAAGGAGTTCCATGAGGGAAAATCTGATGAAGGAGAAACATAGTGGAGGGATGGCAGGACATTTTGGTCAAGATAAGACCATTTCCATTCTTAAAGAACATTATTTTTGGCCTCAAATTTCATAGGATGTGAAGAAGTTTGTACAGAGTTGTCAGGTTTGTCAAGTTGCCAAGGGGTTTAGTCACAATATTGGCCTATATCAGCCATTTCCTGTTCCATCAAGGCCATGGGAGGACATAAGTATGGACTTTGTTCTTGGATTTCCAAGGACACAAAGGGGTAATGACTCAGTATTCATTGTGGTTGATAGGTTCTCCAAAATGGCACATTTCATTCCATGTCACAAAACTCATGATGCTATCCATATTGTAGACTTGTTTTTCAAAGAGGTGGTAAGACTACATGGACTTCCAAGGAGTATAGTTTCTGACAGAGATACTAAATTTGTGGGGTATTTCTGGAGGACATTATGGAAAAAGTTAAGAACGGACTTGAAATTTAGTTCCACTCATCACCCGCAGATTGATGGCCAAACATAAGTGGTAAATAGAAGTTTGGGCAATTTGCTGAGATGTTTAGTTGGGGATAAGCCCAAGGGATGGGATTTGATTCTACCACAAGCATAGTTTGCTTAGAATAAATTTATAAATAGGAGTACTGGAAAATCACCATTCCAAATTGTATATGGGAATAGCCCAAGGACTGCACTAGAATTGAGGAAGATAGAGCAAGGGGAGAGGACAAGTGCTGAAGCTGAGAAATTTGCTGAACATATCAAGTGTCTACATGAGGAGGTTCAAGCACACATTACCAAGATGAATCAAGAGTATAAAGCTAGGGCTGATCAAAGGAGAAGACATAAGGAATTCCAAGTAGGGGATCTAGTCATGGTGCACTTATGAAAAGAAAGATTTCCAATTGGTACTTACAACAAGCTGAAAATGAAGAAATTTGGCCCCTGCAAAATTTTGAAGAAACATGACTCAGGAAATGCAAATGAGGTGGAGCTGCCAGATGGTATTCACATTTCTCCCATTTCAACATTGCAAATTTAACAAAGTATCATGATGATGGTGCAGATGAGGAGCTGGTGTTAGAGCCATGTCCAATTCCTGCTTCTAAGAAGGAGGAGATAGAAGACATTCTAGATCATCGTGTGGGTAGGAGTACCAAAAATAGATAGTATGAAGAGTATTTGGTAAAATGGAAAGGACGATCGATTGAGGACTCAACTTGGATTTCAGCAGCTGAGGTTTCCCATTTGGGATTTCCTCTACCATTCATAAAGTGACAGGGTCACTTTTCAATCTACCCTGGGTGTCTGATGCAGGAGCATCCAGAGCTATAAGGGCAATCCTGTGTCACCCAAAAAAATGTACTTAGACTTAGTTTTTGTTTCATGTGTTTTCATTTTTGGATACCCATTTGGGTCAAATAAAGGTTCCAACTCTCACAGTTCCACTATCTGTGTGTTAAAAAATCCTGAAAAAATAGGAGCATGTAATTGGGCCATCATTTTGGTAAACTAGAAGGTGTGAATTGGCCAAATGAATGAAATCATGATTTAGAGCATTCCAGAAAAAGAATCAGGTCAATAGGCCCCACGGTTTGAAAGTTATTGCAATTTTTCCGGTTTTGGAGACCTCCTAAGAATACTTCAAAGTCAAGTTAGGGGCATTAAATGACCTCAAAAAGGGCCAAAAAATGGGGGATGAGTGAAGCTGGTCCATAGGGCTATAGAACGCTTTGAGAGCTTTTCAAAAATGTAAATGGTTTGTCAATCGGAGTTATGGTTCAAAAGTTATGCCTCTCGGAAGTTCGGTTACCATCTCTGAATTCTTCTAGATTTGTGCTAACTTCTACCGCAGCTTTCGGAACATTCTATTTGGTCAATGGATGCCTACTAGAACTTTCTAGAATGTACACCAAGTCCTTAACCCTCCGAGGTCTATTTAAGGAGATTTATGGCATTGTAAAAGGCAGTTCGGACTGGAGTTTGAGAGGAGGTACTGAAAGGAGAAGTTATCTCCAGATTTATGCTATTGTAAGCCCTTAGGGCATGCTTTGAAGTTTATTTTCTCTATACTATTTGTACTAGCTTATTTTCTTAGTTAATAAAATTTCCCTTTTCTGTTGTGTCCATTTTGTTGTTGGGTTGTGTCCCCATCAGTTCCTATTTTCCTTTTCTAGTCCTCCTTAAGAATGCTGCAGTAGGTGTCTTCTTAGGTTTGGTAATGGTTACCTTACCTTTCTTCTTTAGAGGTTCTACTTCTACAGATTCTTGTTCTTCTTCTTCTCCTCCTCCTCCTTCTTCTTCATCATCTTCTTCATCCTCACCTTTACCTTCAGTTAGCATACAAGGACTAGTAGCAGGTTTCATTTTGGCTATCTTCCTCTTGCCTTTGCTTATTGCCTGAGGTAGCTTGATTTCAAGCTCTATTCTGGCCTTTGCTTCATCATAGGTTCCAAAGGCTAGAATGTTGGGGATAGCCAATTCATTGACCAGTGCCTCAATGATATCTCTTGCATCATCAATATTTAATTCATAAGGCAATAGTTTTACCCATGCCACTCGGGGTATGACTAACTGTATGTACACATGATCATAGTTAACCATGAAATAGATATCATCTTTTTAATCCTCAACAAGCCTAGGAGGAATTCTGAACTTGTTATTCATCCTTTCCTTGAAATCTTCAAAATAGTTATCCATGACTTTGTCAAAATTTTCACCCATTTCTGCTATGAACTCATTAATCTGATATAAAACTGGAGTGTCTTTCCTCCATACTATAGATCCTTTTGAGGGAAAAAAATTTTGTACATAAAAGAATAAACAAATTAAAAAAGAAACAAATTTACAGGGGTTATTCTTAGAAGTCCTTATGCTTTCCATATTTTTATTCAGCTATCTTAATAGCAATTCTGACAAATCAAATTCAAGATTTTTCTTTACAATCTTAAATGCTAAGTCCACAGCTTCACACGGTACACTATTTAATCTACTGGAACAATATAACTTATATGCAATCACATAAATGCCAAATCTGAGTTCAACATCAGATATATTGTTAAAGCTTTAGTCCTCTATCATCCCGCTCTGCTAGGGTTTGCTTTTATAACTCATCCTGACCTAGGGTTTTAGTTGTTTTAGCTTTTCTTAGCATGGACAAACTCATAATTTTATGAATCATCTTTTTGGTTAACAAAATGGGTTGTTCCAACCACAACTGACCATTATGAACACAACTCAAAAAATATCTAACCCATTTAACCTGGAAACTTCTTGGTAGGTGCGGAATATGGGTCAAGCCTTTTTCTTCTAGGTGTTTGTGCTTAGGTTTTAGGGCTCCATCAACACATAATTGACCTAGGGCATTATCCATATCTAATGTACCAATTTCTTGAACAACACATTTGAAATGAGAACAAACATCATTAACAAGAAGTATCTTAGGAGGGATTTTCGATTGAGCTTCATGAATGTCAAGTGATTTTGCAACTGAGGGCACTACCTTGAATTTTGGGGCTTTCCATTTGACTCCTTTTACGAGCATTTTAGAACCTTTCTTCACCTTGTTGATGTTGGTGCTTGCAGATGCCATTGATACTCAGTGGATGAAAAGATTTTCAAACAATTACTCTGCAGAAATTTTGCTTCAAATCACTTGGCATGCAACTGGAAATCCTTTTGTCTCTTAGAATTTTAAGTCGCGGTGGAAAATGAAATTTAATTCTGCCCTTTTGATGAAATACTATCATTAAGGCTCAGTACGAAGGTAGATGAGATGACATAGTGCATGCTAGTTTGTCAATGAAATACTTGATAGAACCTTGCAACTCGGTGGACTAATAAAATCTTTGATACTCCCAACCTAGCTCAATAAGGTCTTTAGTCAGCCTTGCTTGGTATATGCAACTAGGTGATTGATATCATTTCTATGGTCCATGTATCTGAAATACTATATTGATCATTTGCACCCATTTTTATAATCTGGAACTATTTAAGATGTGGCTAGAAGATGCAGTTCTTGAGTCTTCTTAAGTCTCAATTAGAAATGATGGAGTCACCCACTTCTTGAATGACATGATCATTATTTGAACTGTCTTGATTGGTAGATTTAGGAATCCAATGTTGTCTCATTTGTTTCCAAATGTTATCAGCTTTTTCTTTCTTTTCATCTTCAATTCTTCCAGTATTCATGCAATTCTTAGCTATATGACCAAGTTCAGTACATGTGTAACATCTTATGGTTGTATCCTTCTTTCTTAGGTGATTTCTTGCACAGTTTATCCCAATGTCTCCATATTCTCCACAATAGTGACATCTGCACTAGGTATTGTAGTCCCCAACCAAATATTGCTTTGATAATTTGTTCTGCTGGATTGAAAGCCTTTGATTTGCATTGAGATGCCTTGTGACCTAGTTTCTATCATTTGTGACATTTGCCTTCAAATTTTGGTTTTTCTTTGCATTCATTAGCTTTTTAACCATGCTGATTGCAGTTGAAGCATTTGCCATTGAAATTTGCCTTTTCATTACTCCAACATTTGTTTGATGTATGACCTATCTTACCACAGTGATTACAAGTAGGCCTATGATTTCTTTGTGTACCTTGTTTGGAAGTTTCACCTTCTTCCTTGTAACCAAGTCCAGTTTTTCCTTTTTGTCTATGAAGATTTTGCTCACTTAGCTGATTTAACTGAGTCATGTCTGCTTGTGATTTCAACATTCTCTCATTGATTTTCTTTTCATTATTTAGGTCATTTTCCAAACTCTCATTGATTTTTTTTTTTTAGATATCAAGTCACTTTTTAAGCTTTCATTAATTTATCTTTCAGTGATCAAATCATTCCTCAGGTTTTCATTTTCAGATCTCAAATTCATAATTTCTTCATTTGCATTGGAGAGTTGATTTATAAGATCTTGATGCTGAAGGGATTGACTATTTCTTACCTCTAAGTCTTCATTTTCCTTGTTTCTTTGTTCCAAGACTTCACATAGCCTGATTGATTGGATTTCTTGTTCTCTTTTGAGTTTTCTTACTTCTTCCTGCAGGGAACCATTCTTTTCCAGGAGTTCCTTGATTGCCTCATTACTTCATTTGAACTACTTGAAGGTAAAAGGTCTTCAATCCTTTCTTCAACATACTGATGATCATTTATTTGTCTTGCAAGTTCCTTCCTTCTTTCCAGGAATTGAGAAAAATGCTCCTTAGCTTCTTTGAGTTGAGCCATGATCATTTTCAGATCTAACTTTTCATTTTCAATAGCTTTGTCAAGTTTGAATATCTCCATTGCTCTTGATCTTTGCTCAAGCTATCAAACTTTGTCCTGAGAACCAAAAGCTCTGATACCAATTGTTGGAAATATTTAGGATGAAATGTGTTATTAAGAGGGGAGGGGTGAATCAATAACATATAAAATCTTATGCATTTTAACCATTTGTCATTCATTCATCTAATCTACTGCACAAATGAAAGATCAATCATTCATAACACATGAACATAGTGAATTGGTGACCCAAAAACCTTCCAATTAGAAAGTAAAACTGGGGTGGGGATGATGCCCACAAAACTTCGTTATTGTAGTATGAAGTTGGCTAGTTAAGGTTTACAATGATCACTTCTAGTGATCTACCCTGTTAGGAGTAAGTAGGACTGCTAGATCCACCTTGTTAGAGAATTTTACAAACATCCAGTGAAGTATGCACTCTGTTAGGAGATTTACAAAAGATTGTTAAGTCTACCTTGTTAAAGGATTTAAAAACTAATTCACCTATTAGGATGAAATAGTGGATCTACTTACAACTTGTTTTCTGATAAGATCCTTTTGCATTGATTACCTGATGTGATAGATATAACTTTTCTGCTCCTTATGTTGACCTTGTTGTATTCCTTTTTCTCTACTGCTGATAGCAATACCTTCTTCACATGCGAATAATACTTTCTCATTTCATGCCAATATGTTCATATTCCTTATTCATTTCTTTAAAAATGATATCATACATTACATATATACCATTCTAATATTTTACAGTTACAAGGTCGACCAAATCACAAGTGAACAAAACATTACTGAGTCGGCCATTGGTAAACTTGGGTTCACTGAAATGACTCGGTGACCTTCTGATACTTGGCATCCACTACGTTAGTTGGCATCATCATGCACTCGATAGAAGAAGAGACTCGATTTTTACTAGTCATAGAACATTGCTTGGAACTCGGTAGCCATTGGTGACTTAGTAGATGTAGTGTTACTTGGTAGAAACTATCTTCTTTGTTTACCTTGCTTAGCTCGGTAAACATTAAATCCTTTGTCTACCTTTCTCATTCGGTAAACTATGCTAATCTTCGATTACCTTTTTCACTCGATAAACACTACTAATCTTTGATTACCTTTATCACTTGGTATCTTTTGGAATGCTTGGTGAGAACTATTTTCCTATTGATTTTACAAGGTAACCACTGAATGCTCAGTATATACTTGAGACTACGTGATGAGAAAGATAAGCATTTAGGATAGAATAAGTGTTTGCACTAATGAAAAATATATCATAATTCCAACACTTATACTAATGTAAATTGAGCAAGTAGTATGGATGACAGAAAGTGCACCATTGGAGGAGTCTTCTTTCTTAGAGGAATTTTGGTTTCTTTGTTAAACAAGTAGGATTGTAAATCTCAAAGTACAACAGAAGTAGAGTATGTTGTAGCAATAAATAATTGCAATCAAGTTATTTGGATTAAACATATGCTAAAGGATATAAAGATAGAAATCAGCGAACCTATTGTTATACATTGTGACAACACAAACATGGTAAATATGTCTAAGAATCTAGTGTTGCATTAGAAGAATAAGCACATTTCTTCTAATTATCACATGTTGAGAGAAAATATTGTAGAAAAAGAAATCAAATTAGATTATGTAAGCACAAAAGAGCAGATTGCAGTTATATTCACTAAGCCTCTTCCCAAAAAGACTTTTGATTATTTGTAAGGTATGCTTGGGGTTATGCCCCTTCCTGCATCATAGTAAAAGATGCAAGAATGCATCAGTCCAAGGTAATAGAGCACCATTATTTTTTTGGACTAGATTTTGATGCTTCCTATATAGGGAAGTATCTATGATTGATAGAGTAAACTAGGAATCTTGATTAATGTTGTTGTTAATAGTTTCCCTTGACACTTGAGCTGAATAAGTATCAGTTGATCACAAAAATTGATACAGAGATGTTGATTGTTGAAACCTTTGACATTGATGTTGATGGGGGAGAATTTCAGTATGAAAAGCATCATACTATGAGGGAGAAGTATTGCATAAAAGTATTATAAAAGAAGTTTGGAAATATGCTGAGGAAGATGTTCAACATAAGCATAGTATTTATAATAATAGTTTAGTATAGAGCGCATTGAGGCATATTAATGGGGGAGTATGGCTAATGAAGAAGACTCTTTATCATTTTTGGGTATTTTTAGAACTAGATGTTTTTCATCTATGTTTCCATCAATGCTAAAGGGGGATATTGTTGGAAGATTGGAGATTGGTTTGATGATGATATGTTACACTCATGACTAAGTTTTTCATTGATGTCAACATAGCATGTTTGATGTGTTTTATGGTATCTAACATAAGAATATTAGAAAGATCAAGTTGTTACAGATGACTAGTTGAGCATAACAAACACTCAAGATTATGAGAGATACATCTAAGTATCTAGCATAATTTGTTAACATTAGAAGTGGAAAGGATAAATTTGGAAGAGGTTATGTAAGTTTTGGTTATGTTTATTCTGAGATCAAGTTTACAGAGGCATGTTTGGGTGATGTAGGAGCATCCTGGGTTGCCTTGTTATCCTGCTCATTTTTTTCTCATTTTGCAGTTGGTGCTGAGTTACTATAGCACTCTTCAGGTGTTGAGTTCCTGTCACACCCTTTAGGTGCCAAGATACTCTTTAGGTGTTGAGCTCCTGTTGCACTCTTCAGGTGCCGAGTCACTAAAGCCCTCTTTAGGTGCCAAGTTACTCTTCAGGTGCTGAGCTCCTATCGCACTCTTCAGGTGCTAGGTTACTGAAGCCCTCTTTAGGTGTCGAGTTCCTATTGTACTCTTTAGGTGCTGAGTTACTCTTTAGGTACCGAGCTCCTATCGCACTCTTTAGGTGTCGAGTTACTATAGCCCTCTTCAGGTGTCAAGTTCCTATCACACTCTTTAGGTGCCAAGTTATTGTAGCACTCTTTAGGTGCTGAGTTACTATAGCATTCCTTCAGGTGCCGAGTTACCCAGTGTATGCCAAGTGCCAGTATTTGGACATGATTTTTGCAAGCCAACTTGCAGGAATTATTTCATTTGCGACATTTAATTTAAGATCTTTCTTGGGATGAGTCTAGACCATTGTTGGGTTGACCCTCCTCTTATGTAATGTTCTAGAATGTTCTGTAAGCCATTTTGGCAAGTATAAATAGAGAGTTTAGGCTTAGAGCTAGGTAAGTTTTAGTAGAGAAGAAGTTTTAGAAGAAGAAAAGTTTTGAGGGAGCAGAACTGAAAGTGTGAATTTTTTGTTGGATCATTGAATGTGAATGTATGGTAATTGGCCAGCATGTATGAAGATATTTTGATGAATCAATAGAAGTATTTTCCTCTTCTCCTCCTTTGGTTGCTATCCACTTGTGTTTGCTTTCGTTGTGTTAACTCTTGCAGGGTGGTTTGGATAGTTGGGTGAGCCTTTGGCCCTAGTTATTCACTTTTTCTTGCGCCAAATGGTATCAGAGATTGAGGTTCATCCTTGTGGAGATTGGATCATGTAGAACCCTAATTTGGATTTGGTTGTAGGGTGGCAGATCTGTAGATTTGACCTATAACTTACAGAGGGTTACGATCTTGCAGGAACCTTATGATGAAAAATTGGACACCAATGATTTGTTAGATTGGATCTCTGATATGGAGAAGTTCTTTGAGTATGAAAACACTCCTGATAATAGAAAGGTGAAGATTACAGTCACTAGGTTGAAAGGTCATGCATCATTATGGTGGGAACACTTGCAAACTGATAGACAATGGAGAGGAAAGGAGAAGATCAGAACTTGGCCAAAGATGATGAGCAAGGTAAAGAAAAAATTCCTTCCTACTGATTACAAAGTTAGCTTGTTGAGAAAGATGCAAAATTTGAAACAAAAAGACATGACTATTAAAGAGTATACTAAGGAATTCTATAGACTGGACATCAGATTTGGACATGTGGATGATGATGTTGAGAGAATTGCAAGGTACATTAATGGATTGAGATCTAGAATACAAGATGAAATAAGTTTTGTGAAGCTGGAAAGTGTAGAAGAAGCAATATCAATATGCCTTGAAAACTGAGGAGATCTTGAAAAAGAAGCATGAACAAAGACAGAGAGGCAGAGGTGGTAGATTCCAGAGAGGCAAAGGTAGATCTTACAGAGAAAGTGGTAGATCTAAAAGTTTCATGCAGGATAAAGGCAGATCTGAATGAAAGAATGATGACAAAGGCAAGATTGAATGGAAAAGTCCTAATTCTTACCTAGGAGGTAGTAATTCTTATTGAGGAAGAGGTAATTCTTATTCTAGAGGTGGATTTCATGGTAATTGTTTTAGATGTGGCAAAGAAGGGCATAGATCCTTTGAATGTAGATCTTCTAAAGATGGGCAGAATAATAGAAATGTTGTGATTCAAGAAGAGGATGAGGGTTCACCAAGTGGACCTGAGGCTAGAGAAAATTTGATGATGAGAAGAACCTTATGCAATAAGGGAAGTGATGAGGAACCTATTTTAAGGAGAAGTCTTTTCAAGACAAGATGTAAGATGGTTGGAAAATGTTGTAAAGTGATCATTGACAGTGGAAGTTCTACAAATCTAGCATCAGAAGAGCTAGTTACAAAGTTGTATTTGCAGAGGCTGAAACATCCCAAACCTTATCATGTTTCATGGATCAAAGATGAGCATAAGATATTGGTAAGTGAGTAATGCCTTGTGAAGTTCAAAATTGGACACTACTTTGATGAAGTTTTGTGTGATATTATGCCCCTGGATTGTTGTCATATTTTTTTGGGTAGACCTTGGCAATATGATAGATATGTTGTACATGATGGAAGATTGAATCAATATACTCTTTGGGTAAATGGGAAGAAACAAACATTGTTGCCTTTGATTGAAGTTCCAGATGAGGTTAATTGTACTGCTATAAAAAACTTCATGGCTAATGGGAAACAATTTGAAAAAGAAGTGAAAAAAAATCAAGTTTGTTTTGCTATAATTCCAAGAAAATCGATTTTTGTCAATGGAGATCAAGTGCCAAAAAAAAATGTTAACTGAGTGCCAGTTAGTGGTGACAAAGTGACAAATGGTAGTATTAACCAAGTGCCAGGAGAAATTGTAGAGTTGTTGAATGAGTATAAAGACATTATTGCTGAAGATATTCCTGATGGTTTACCTCCAGTAAGAAGTATAAGTCATTGTATGGACCTGATCCCTGGAGCTAGTTTGCCAAACAAAGCACCATATAGATTGACACTTGTAGATAATGAAGAACTTAATAGACAAGTACATGAACTATTGCAGAAAGGTTTGATCAAAGAAATCTTGAATCCATGTGTTGTACCTGCTATATTAGCATCTAAAAAGAATGGAGAATGGAGAATGTGTATTGATTCCAGAGCCATTAACAAGATAATAGTGAAATATAGGTTTCCTATGCCAAGAATGGATGACATAATGGATTGTTTGAGTGGAGCAAAGTATTTTACCAAGATTGATTTGAAGAGTGGCTATCATTAGATTAGAATCAGAGAAGGTGATGAATGGAAGACTGCTTTCAAGACAAAAGATGGTTTGTATGAATGGTTGGTTATGCCTTTTGGTCTGACTAATGCACCTAGTACTTTCATGAGGTTGATGAATGAAGTTCTGAAAAGATTCTTGGGTAAGTTTGTGATTGTTTATTTGAATGATATTCTGGTATTCAGCAAGACTAAGGAAGAACATCTTGAGCATATTAGGCAAGTATTGCAGAGGTTGAAAGAGAAAAAGTTATTGATTAATCTGAAAAAGTGTTCTTTTATGCAAGAAGAGATTGTGTATTTGGGGTTTGTGATTTTAGCTGATGGTTTGAAGATGGATCCTGAAAAAGGTTAAAGCAATTTTGGAATGGCCTACACCTGAGAATGTAAGTGAGGTAAGATCATTTCATGGTTTGGCTAGTTTTTACAAAAAGTTTATAAAGAATATCAGTGTTGTTTGTAATGCTATGACTAAAACAATGAGGGGAGATAAAAAGGAATTCAAGTGGATGCATGGAGCTGATAAGAGTTTTGAGACTTTGAAACAAAAGGTTGCTGAATTACCTATATTGGCTTTACTTGATTTCAACAAAGTATTTCAAGTTGAATGTGATGCAAGTGGTAATGCAATAGGAGCTATATTAAGTTAAGAAGGTAAGCCTGTTGCTTTCTTTAGTGAAAAGTTGAATGATGCTAAAAGGAAATATTATGTGTATGATCAAGAATTCTATGCCATTTTTCAAGCATTGAAGAAATGGAGACATTATTTAATGCCTAAGGAGTTTGTGTTGTATACTGATCATAAAGCTTTACAATACTTGGGAAGTCAACATAAATTGAATCAAAGACATATGAAGTGGGTTGAGTATTTGCAGAGTTTTACATTTATGATCAAGCATAAGAGTGGAGTTACTAACAAAGTTTCTGATGCATTGAGTAGAAGACATTCTTTGTTGACTGAAATGAAGGTTGAAGTTCTTGGTTTTGATGAGATGAAAGAGTTATATGATGCTGATTCTGATTTTTCTGAGGCATGGAGAGAGTGCAGAGTACCAAATTTGATAGATCACATAAGTAAGTATGATGAGTATTTCATTCAAGAAGGTATGTTGTTCAAAGGTATTCAGTTATGTATTCCTAGAAGTCCTATGAGGTTGAATTTCATTAAGGAAAAGCATAGTGGTGGATTAGCTGGACATTTTGGAATTGATAAAACATTGAGTTTGCTGAAAGAGAAATATTATTGGCCACAAATGTATAAGGATGTTCAAAAATTTGTAAAGAGCTATGGAGTTTGTCAAGTTGCAAAGGGAGTGAGTCAAAATACTAGTTTGTATACACCTATTACTATTCTTAAGAAACCTTGGACTGATATCAGTATGGATTTTGTTCTTGGATTGCCTAAAACAGTGAAAGGGTATGATTCCATACTTATTTTAGTGGATAGATTTTCTAAGATGGCTCATTTCATACCATGTAAGAAGACATCAGATGCAGAGCATGTTGCTGAAATTTTCGATAAAGAGATTATGAGATTGCATGGATTACCAAGAAGCATTATTTCAGATAGAGAGAGTATGTTTGTTGGTTATTTTTGGAAGACTTTGTGGAAGAAGATGGGTACTGAATTGAATTTTAATTCTACATTCCATCCACAAAGAGATGGATAGACAGAGGTTGTGAATAGAAGCTTGGGTAATTTGTTGAGGTGTTTAGTTGGGAATAAGTCGAGTAATTGGGAGATGGTATTGGCACAAGCTGAATTTGCATATAATAATTTTGTGAATAGGACTATAGGGAAGACACCTTTTGAGATTGTTACTGGAATGCATCCTAGAGGTATATCAAATTTGAGAGATGTTGTTGGTGAAGAAAAGAAAAGCGTTGCAGGAGAAGAATTTGCTGACTTTATGGAGTCCTTGCATAAAGAAGTGAAGTTGAGGTTGGAACAAAGTAATCAGAAGTATAAGGAGAATGTTGATCAGTCTAGAAGACACCATGATTTTTAGGTTGGTGATGAGGTGATGGTTCATCTAAAGAAAGGAAGATTCTCAATTGGAACATATAGAAAGCTAAAGATGAAGAAATTTGGACTTTGTAAGATTGTGAAGAAGTTTGACAGTGGTAATGCTTATGAAGTTGAGTTACCTGATGACATGGATATATCTCCTATATTTAACATTGCTGATTTGTATAAGTATCATGAGTTAGAGGATGAAGTTGTTATACCAGATGATTATCCTAAGAAATAGATTGAGGAAGTTGAACACATATTGGATCAAAGAGTTGGCAAGAGTACAAGAGGAAAAGATTACTATGAATATTTGGTGAAGTGGAATAATAGACCTATTGAAGATGCTTCATGGATCTCTCAATTTGAGTTGGATTCAGCTTAGGTTGGGACATCTCAATGATTTAGGAGAATCATTTCTTCCAACCTCAGTTGTCTAATGTAGGAGCATCCTGGGTTGCCTTGTTATTCTGCTCATTTTTTGCTCATTTTGTAGTTGGTGTAGAGTTACTGTAGCACTTTTCAGGTGCCAAGTTCCTGTCGCACTCTTTAGGTGTCGAGCTCCTATCACACTCTTCAGGTGCCAAGTTATTGAAGCCCTCTTTAGGTGTCAAGTTACTCTTCAGGTGCCAAGTTACTAAAGCCCTCTTTAGGTGCCAAGTTCTTGTCACACTCTTTAGGTGCCGAGTTACTCTTTAGGTGTCAAGCTCCTATTGCACTCTTCAGGTGCCGAGTTACTATAGCCCTCTTCAAGTGCTGAGTTCTTATCACACTCTTTAGGTGCGAAGTTACTCTTTAGGTGTCGAGTTACTATAGCACTCTTTAGGTGTCGAGTTACTATAGCATTCCTTTAGGTGCCAAGTTACCTAGTGTATGTCAAGTGCCAATATTTGGATGTAATTTCTATGAGCCGACTTGTGAGAATTATTTTATTTGCGACATTTAATTTAAGATCTTTTCTTGGGATGAGTCCAGACCGTTGTTGGGTCAGCCCTCCTCTTATGTAATGTTCTAGAATGTTCTGTAAGCCATTTTGGAAAGTATAAATAGAGAGTTTAGGCTTAGAGCTAGGTAAGTTTTAGTAGAGAAGAAGTTTTAGGAGAAGAAAAGTTTTGAGGGAGCAGAATTGAAAGTGTGAATTTGTTGTTGGATCATTGAATGTGAATGTATGGTAATTGGCCGGTGTATATGAGAAATGTTAGTATGCTAATAGAAACCAAATTTAAATAAAGCTTCTACAAACTAAACAAAATTCATAAACTTCAAGATAGACTAAGATGAGTTCTCAATTGAGAATATGAGCCATTAATGGACTCTCTCAATAAGAAGCTCTCTTGTTGAGTGGCTTTGTCTAAATAGATAGGATGTATGCTCAAGCTTATGCTTCAAAAAGGGCTTCAAATGGGGTTGGAATTTGGGTGTGAGTGTATGGTTTTGATGTAAAATGGCTTCTTAAAATGGAATTATGACTTTACTTCATGGATTGTGTTAAAATGGCTTGGGAGAGGATTCCTTAAATAGGCAAAGGGCTTGAGGGATCAAGGGCTAGGATGCAACGATGGGAAAAAGCCTATGGAGGGCTCAGATTGCATGAGAGGAGAGCACATGGATTGTGCTTTCTTATAGCCAATCAAGGAGTGACACATGTCACAGGGTGAGAGGATGGAGGAAAGGGGAAGGATGAGTCAAAAAAGGAGGCTCAAGGGATAAAATCTTCATAAAGACCCTCATAATGGCTTGTAAGAGCAATAAAAGGGCTTTAGAAGAGTCACTTATGGCCTAGTGGGCTTCATAAAGTTTTATTGTTGGGATATTTTGAGGGAGATGAGAGCAATTTCGACTTGGGCTTGATTGGAGGGTTTTAAGCTTGCTTAGGATTGTGTAGATGATTAGAGGATGAATTAGGATGGTTTAGGATTAGCTTAGGGATAGGCAAGTGGATGGCATTTAATGAGGGTGGGTGAAGGAGGAGATATTTGTTAACTTTGGCTTGGGTTAGTAAGTCTTAACCCATTTTTAGGAAATGTGACAAGGTTAGGAGGAGATTAGGATTAGGTTTAAAGACATCTTCTAGAAGAGTCTAGACTTTGGATGAGAATAAAGACTTTCCAGAATAGTCTAGAATTTCCTAGGATGAGGATGAAGACTTTCTAGACGAGTCTAGAACTTCTCAGGATGAGGATAAGTTAGATTTTTAGGAAATAAATAAAGTTTTATTTATTTCAAGGGTTTGGGTTGAGGAGATATTTATTAAAACTTTTTTAATAAACATGAGGATTGATATTTAATCTTAATTAAATATTTTGAGTTGGGATTAGGGGTAGAAAATGATGGGATTAGCCTTTAATCAAAATTAAAGAAGGATTAGAATATTTTGGAAGAGGTTAGTGGTCTTAAGGAAATTGGCCAAGTTTTGGGAAAAAAATAATTTTTTTATTTATTTTAGGTTTTTTGGTCAATTTATTAATTAAATAATTAATAAATAAGGAAATAATGTTTAAATAAGATTTAAACATTTTTGGGAGGGATTCCTTAATTAAATATTTTTAATTAAGATAAAGGGATTTAATGGCATAAAAATAAATAAATTAATTAAATAATTAATTAATTAATTAATGATGATGTCATCAGGAATTTTTCAGAAAATAAAAATACTTTATTTTCTTAAGGTTTTTAGGTGTCTACAGTCGACATGTATGAAGATATTTTGATGAATCAATAGAAGTATTTCTCTCTTCTCCTCCTTTGGTTGCTGTCCACTTGTGTTTGCTTTCATTGTGTTAACTCTTGGAGGGTGGTTTGGATAGCTAAGTGAGCCTTTGGCCCTAGTTATTCACTTTTTCCTGCGCCATTGGGTAAACTTGTTATATCTTTTAGTAGGGTTGATATCTTGAGGATCAAGGTTGAGGACTTGGAGAAGACATGTTAAGGATGGTATGGCTAAGCTCACTCATAATAATATTGTGTATATAGAAATTTATTCAAGTTGCAAGGAAAAATATTTGTATTATCAATAAGTGTAACATGTTCTTAATATGGTTCTATAATAATTAATTGAGAAGGACTAATAGCTGACTCAAGGAAATGTTTAACGAACTTGGTATAAAGGAAGGATATTTTCCTTTATCATGACATGGATATATGTGAATTATGAAAGTTTAGAAAGTAGTAGAAAGTACAAAATGTAAAGTTGAGCAAAGTAGTGTGAAATGAAGGAAACTTCATTGACAAGGTTTTTTTGAGTAATTAGAGGTTTGGTATTTGGATCTGAGGCTTGTGAGCTAGTCTACAAGGTTTGACAGTGATTGATCTGGTTGATAGGATAGAAGAAAGAACAAGCAAGGAAGACAAATAATAGTAAGTTACTTGTTTGAGTAGTGAGCTCCTCTTGTAGTTGAATTTTCATGTTTGGGCAGTGGGGTCTTCTTGCATAGATTGTACTAGAACTCCTAATAGGGTTAGAATCTCCTAGCAAGGATTCAAAGTCTCCTAATAGGGACTCATTGTACTAAATGATGTAATAGACTCCTAACAAGGTCTATTCTCTAACAAAGAATATTTATATTAGTACATCATCTTGTGGGCATCATTCCCGCTAGGTTTTTCCCTCCGATCAAGTGTTTCCCTAGTCAACATATCTGGTGTAATTATCTATGTGCATTTTATTATGGTGTTCTTTACTTTGGTTGAATGGTTAGGTCTATTTGAAGAAGATAAATATTTTAATTGTTAGATAGCTGATTCACCCCCTCCGATTATCCTGGTGGACTATTGTTTCTAACAATTGGTATTTGAGCTAGATGCTTTTTTTCTAAAAATGGAATTAAAACACAACAAGCAAAGTAAATGTAATTAAGTATTCCACTTTAAAGACTTAAAAGTATCAGAGCATCAGGTCCTTGAAGATAAAGCTTAATAGCTTTGGGAGATTAGTGGAAAGGTATTTTTGAAAAGTTAGTCCTAATTTTGATAGTGGAAATTTTGACACAAAAGATAGATTGAGATCCAGTTAATGGAAGGTATTGATTTGCTTATGAAAAGAGAAAAAGAGGGTATCAAAATTTTTCTTGTTGGATATGTAATAATTTTTGTCATTATGCATCTACATGCCCTAAGAGACTAAGGAAAACTAGAAAGCATTTTCTTTCTAATGAAGATAAAAAATTTAAAGCAATTATTGAAGGCTTCTTGAAAGATTTTTATAAATAGCCTAAATTGATTAAGGAAAAGGAATTAGTAGAAGAGATATCTTTCATAACTATAGTTGATCAAAAGGCTGACCATGAAAATGTGGAAGTTATCACTAACAATGATTTGTAGAATGAAGGAGAGCCAAGGTAGGAATAGAGCTTGGAACCTTTAGTAGAGCCAAGAGTTAAGATAGCAACTCCTACTTCAGGAAAGAACATGATAAAGAATCACCCATCTGAACAGATCATTAGAAGCAAAGAAAAAGTTGTAATGAGAAGAAGTAGAGTAAATGAAGAACTATGCTCGATATCTCAAGTTAAGCTTAAGAATGTAGATGAAGCATGTAAAGATGATTACTGGAAACAAGCTATGAAAGAGAAATTGGATCAAATAAAAAAGAATAAGACATGGGAATTGCTCCCCTGACCAGCAAACAAGAATGTGATAAGAACTTGTAGCCACTAGAAAATGGGTTAAATGCATAACATACTATGAGAAATCACAAAAATCAATCAACATACATTAGCACCCACTAGTCTACCATGAAATCCAAACTAATAAAGAAAGCAATCAAAACTCCCTCTTTCATTTTTAGCTCCCATGTCCTTCTTTCTTCTCCAAATGATATAGCTCCAAAGTTTTCTATAGTGCACACAAAATTGAAGCAAGAGTCTATGATGTGGATAATGCCATGAGAATACTAGAAGTTGTGATTTAAGGTTGAGAGAAAATGGTGTGAAAATGCAAAGAAGCTAAGGACTCAAAGAATAAAGAATTAGGACTCTAAGGACTTAAGAAACTAAGAACCAAAAATGAGAGAAAGAGTGCTCATTTTATAATGGGCATGGAGGGTGAGAGCATTGGATTTGTCACCCATAGATATGCAATGTGGAAAGAAATTCCTTTGAGAATCCATGATGCATATGACAAAATATGCCAATTGTAAGATTCTATGATGCATGGAAGTCAAACATGGCTAAATGTGGAAGAGAATCTATTGACATGTCATAAGAAACCTCAACCCACTTAAAGCCAAGAATCTATGACAAATAAGCCAAATAGGGACATGCGTAATAGAATAAGAATATTTGATTATGACATATATTATCCAAGTGTCAAAGGAGAATCCATGAGGTGTCATATCCAAGAGTCACTATGATGCAATATTTTATGGAATATTTGAATTAAAAATCCTTTTATTCCACAAAATAAGAATTAGTAGAAAATGGAATTAATGATGGAAAATGGAACTTAGGAAATTGTGAATTTCCATGATTTATGAATGATAAATCAATCAACTAATAAAATTAATTAATTCAAGATGATAATTAGGAAGAACAATTAGAAAGAATAATAGGATTAAAATATGGGTTATTTAATCCTATAGAGAAAATTAGTAAATGATTGGCCAAATTAATTAAATAAATGCGATCGTATCCTTTGATAAAAATGTGATGATGATATAGATTGAATGAGATGATGACAAGTAGACCAAAGCAATGGTCAGATTGATTGATTGAAGTTGATAACATGCCAAGGATACATGACATGAATTGATTGATATGTAACATTTAGCCAACATTGTAAATGCTACAGGATCAAAATTGATTGAAAAGGTTTGATCATAATAACATCGACGGACACTATCAATATTATTAAAATGGTTTATGATGCCATTATATAACATTGAAAGCCTAAAAAATGTCAAAGATTGAATGACAAGAATGAAAGTTTGACCTAGCACTGAGAGCCACGACAGTACTAAGGTCAGGTTGATAAGATTGATAAGTTGATAGGTTTCCAAGGTATTGAAAGCTGCAACAATACCTAGGATAAGATAAATGATGATTGATTTGGGATGTTTAATATGCTTTGGGCTGATTAGGACTGATTCTAAGTGATTTCAAGTTGATTTGGGGTGAATTTGAGTGATTCTGAGTTGATTTCATATGATTTCAAAATGACATGAAATTGATCTGAAAGATGATACAAATGATAAAGTATAATCAATTTGGCCAAAAGATCAAAGTTAGTAGAATGAGAAAATGGGACAAATTAGTATGAAGAAGTGATGAAACCATAGATACAAACCATTTTTGAGCATCTACTTTTTTCCCCTCTTTGATACAATGTGATTTAGAGGGTTGTGTCAAAGAATGCTAATGAAAAAGCCATAAAAGCATGCCCCAACAGTGTGGTATATATTTATTCCCCCTTGAGAAATTGACCAACATAGGCATATGATAGGTCAATTTCATTAACAATGAGGAAACAAAGCCATAGCAACTGACAGATCAAAAATTGGAGTTAAAACACAAAAGTTATTGCCTCTGGAGTGCAAATAGGCATCGCGGCCAACACAGAAAGGGTCTTTGGCACAGCCATCTAGGAAGAAGCAAGTTATAAAAATGCTTGGAGAGGATTTTGAAAGTCATTTTCACTTTGTTATTTGGAAGGAAAGAGCTCTGGACCAAGGAGGATGGATCGACTACCTAGGGAGCAACATCGTGGTGAATGCGTGCAGACCTTCTGACGGCAGGTAGATGCTAGACCTCTAGTGAGTTGAGGCCATCTTTGTACTTTTTATGTTTTTTCATGTTTTTTTCTAACTTTCAATGCTTTTCTACTACTTTTTAGGCACCTAGGAGTCTGTCGGGGGGAAATGGGGGTCAAATAGGGTCAACTGGGGGTCCCAGGACCAGGTAGGGATTTCCAAATGCCCCAACTGAGCCCAAAATGAAACCAAGTGCATCAATGACATATTTGGCATTCCCAAGTGTGTCAATGATGCAGTTGGTATGACCAAGTGCATCAATGACGTAGTTGGGAAGCCCAATTGCACCCTAGGATGCTCTAGGGCTTTGATCAAGGTCCAAATGGTCTTGGATCGAGCTAAAACTTGGTATGAGTTAGCATAACCCTAGGGGGATGTTAAAAAAATGATAAAATGTAGTCAAAAGTGGTCAACATGATTAGAATTTGGTCAAACCTAGGTAGATGCTGACAGGGAATAGTGGAAAGGGTTCGAAAGGGTGCAAACGGACTCATAATGACTCAAAATTTGGAACACATGTTCAAATCCCTAGGAAGAGTTGAAAAAATAAGTTAACTAAGGTTAGGATAGTTAGAAAAAGTCAAACTTGGGTCAAACTTAGCTTTGATGGAGGAAAAAGGTTGACCGATGGATAGGGATAAGGTCAAATTGATGCAAATGAGCTTGAAATGACCCAAAACTTCGCAAACATGTTCAAAACCATAGGAAGAGTTCAAAACATAAGTCAACTTAGTCAAACATGCTCAAGAAAGTCAAACTTAGTCAAACTAGAGTCAAACTAAGTTAAACTTGGGTCAAAAGTAGGGTAAACTAGATGCAAAACCATAGGAGGTTGACATAGGCTATGTGATTACGCAAGAGGAACTACCCTTGTTATGGGTATGGGGACATAAGCCACAAAGCCTTGCACTATGACATTAGATGACACCTAGTGAGTGAGGGATATTGGCTAGGTTGGGATTATATCATGTGACATTTATGCCAAAGGTGGTGGGAACAAAGTTTTGCTGACAGCTTTGATGGAGAGGTGGCATTCAGAGACTAGTTCATTCCACCTACCAACCAGAGAGGCAACTATGACACTAGAGGATATATGGAATTTCCTTAGGATCCCTATCCATGGAGAGTTAGTAGTGTATGACCTAGCTATAGGGCAAGTAGCTCATTGACTAATTGGATGTAGAGATGCAGAGCTAGGGATCCAAGACTATGAGATCGGATGGGACTTATTAGGTGCACACCATGAGTGCCTAATAGTTGTGATCTATTGGGCGAATTGTGGATTGTTGATACCTAATAGATGGGGACATGGATTCCTAGTTGGATGGGGCTGAGTACTTGAGCAGATGATTATGGAGGGCACTATGTTTGCTTGAGGTCCATGCATGTTGGGGATGTTATATTATTATCTGCATTAGGTAGTGTACAGAGGGGGACTATACTTTAGAGTTGGTGGTACATTATTATAGATCTAGGCATATGAGTATATTGTAGTATTTAGGCCTCTATTAGAGTGAGTGTTGGTGGATGATATGCCATATGCTTACAGCTACAGAGGTGTCCTAGCCTGAGAACCATTGGGATATGCGAGGTATTTTTGCCATCAAATAGAAATGATGACTTAGTTAATATGGAGACCATAAAAAGATTTCCCTAAATGGGATGATGATGACATCCACTTACCATACTATAGGTAAGAGTGCTACCTCATAGGGTGCACAGTAATTAGTCACTTGGTTATAGAGATGTACCTACCAGAGTGAGTATAGAGACAATTTGGGGAGACACAGGACGTACCTACAGGGTTAGCACTATTTTCCTAATCTAGAGTAGAGGTTCAAGAGTGGGGACCACCCATGAGGACATAGGTAGCATATGCATAGTTAACAAAGTTACAACCGAGGCTATGGGGGGCAGCAGCAGATATAGTGGATGCAGGTATGATAGCAGCATATGATAGGTGGTTTGCACAGCATCGGCCAAGACCATTGATAGATCCAATAGTACTAGTCCTTTGAGGGAGGCCAAAAGATGAGGAGGATACTGAGGAGGAGGATGGGGGAGAGGATGAGGAGGGGGAGGATGAGGAGGGAGATGGCACTGAGGATGATGAGAGTGGGGATGATGAGGGTGATGAGGATGATGCAGGGGATGATTAGGGTGAGGATGAGGGTGATGATGAGGAGGATGCTAGGGAAGAGGATGAGGGAGATGATGAGGAGGAGGGTGGAGGGAGTGTGGGTAGCAATGGGGATGACTACTAGGAGGATAGGGATGTAGCTATGATGGATGTGGAGGGGGATCTTGTGGATGACACTGAGAGAGCATTAGTACTAGTACAGGTAGGGCCTAATCATTTAGATCTCTTGAAGGTGATCAGAGGGCTATAGATTCAATTGGGTTAGGTTGTGGTAGAGAGGGATGCTATGACAGGAGAGAGGGATGTAGTTATAGTGGAGAGAGATTAGGTAATGGCTAAGAGAGACCAAGCTAGGGTTGAGAGAAACTAGGCTATGCACAAGTAGAGATGGTAGCATAGGAGTCTCAGGAGTTCATTAGTAGCATCAAAGATGCAAAATTTTGAGATCTATTGATGATGATGAGCAAGGCTCACATGGAGGCATAGTATTGGCGAGATCAGTATGAAAGAGTGGTGCCACTAGGGCAAAGAGTAGAGAGTTTTCAAGCATCAAGATCTCATTCCCACAGGACATAGAGGACACAAAGTAGTGCGGAGGTGATGGGGCCTATGAGGTCATGACAGAGAGTAGAGGGATCCTCCTCAAGGCTAGACAGAGGTTGTGAGGCTAGGGATAGCACAGGATGACACTAGCATACTCATGTATAGAGGGGCTTCTCTAGGTTGCTTTTTGGTTTTTTTTTATTTACTATGCTCTTTCATGGTTCATGCCTATGGGTAATCAATATTAATGTAAACCATGGTCATGTACTCTGATACTTTTGTGTGACATTTATGGGATGTACTTATGTTATAATGACTATATGTTATGGACTAGATGATGAATTATGTTATGATGCCTATATGTTATGTTATGCATATGCTTTATATGTTTTATATGGATGCATTTATGCTTTTTGTGTGGACTTATATATGATGACATCACGTGTTGATTTATCACATGTTAGGTGTAGGAAATGCCATCTTTTTTTTTTTTTGCCACATGTTTTATGAATGTAAATGAAATGGAATGAATGAAAATGAAATGTAAAATGGATGCCAATGAAATGTGAATATAATATAAGTGCCATGTTTATTTCTTTAGATCATTTTGGACTTTGGACATATGTAGGAATGCAGGATGACAATGCTTTTGGTGTATCAGAGTACGAGATCAAGGTAGCAGATGAAGAAGATGCAAAAGACCAAGGAAATGAGATGAAGAATTGTTAGTATGATGGGAAGACTTTTGTTTGTAGAAAGTGTACTATATGTCAAATGGAGCTTTATTTTGATATGGAAAATGGAATGCAATGCATCATGGCATAAAGGGCCAGAGCACAAATGCAAGCCTTTTGCATAAACAAGCATGATGCAGACAAAGAATGACCTTGTCCTTCCTAAGGCATATGTACATGTCCCAGACTCTCAAAGGTACATTGGAATAGATAGAAATAGAAAAAGATGACCATGAACCATCCCGGCCACTCTCATAGATCAATTTATATCATTGAGTAGCATAGAGAAATGATCAAAGAAAAATAAAGCAAAAATAAATCACTTGCTAAACAGCGTGAGCCAATAGCTATTCTTGTCCATTATTGCATTCTTGTTAATGTTTTAGGTGTGTAGATAGTGTTTGACATATTGATAATGTGATAGTTCTGGTTGTGGATTTAGTTGATAAGTTCATAGTGACATGTTGAATTGATTGTTGGTTCATGTTGCTCAGATAGTGTGATTATCTTAAAGGCGTAGTTCTTTGGGTTTCAATATGCAAGGTTTAAGTGTTCGCACAAAAGGGATGGTTATCCACAGTGAATATGTACAGGGTTTATTGAAAATTTTTGATGGGTTTTGTGAATTTTAGGGTTTTGGGGATATTTGATGTTTTTGTGTTTTTTTTAGGACATTATGTGATTTTTAGTGATTTTTTCAAGATCATATTTGAATTTCTAGGATTTTTTCAGGACATTATGTGATTTTTAGTGATTTTTTTAGGATTGTATTTGAATTTTTAAGGATTTTTTTAGGATCATAAAAGCATATATAGGTGTTAGCTCCAATCTGTTAGGCAATAGGTCCAATGGACAAAAATTCCTTAGGGATATGCCTCCAGTTCAAATTCAAACTCATGCACCGTGTAGGTAATATGCCCCTAGACGAGACACAAACTATGTACAAAGGCGAATGATAGAGTGTGTGCAAGTTGGTGATGCTTAGGCAAGGTAACAAAGGACATTAACCAGTTCATGAGCCATGGTCAAGGAGCCAAGGATGTCTTGCAATAGGAAGAATATGTTCAAGGAATGATAGAGGGGAAAAAACTAGATGGAATCCCAGTAGATGGAGGAGCAACACTGATTACACATGGCACCTGTTTGCCATGTTTTCACCATGGTACTTACCCAAAGTGCCTATTTTCCAAGTTTTAACTTTTGGATGGAATTTTCCTCTTGACTCAAATTTTCATGCCAAGATGCCTATTTTCCAGGTTTTCATCAAGGCATCCATTTTTTCATGACTTTTTTCACTTTTTTCTTTGCTTTTTTATGACTTTTTGCTATTTTTTTTGATAAATTTTCAAGACTTTTTCAAGGTGTTCTTTTTTTTATACATTTTCAAGACTTTTAGATAGAATCAAGTGTAGTACTTGCAAAGATGCATGCTATTGATGGACATGGGTAGTGG
Organism: Cupressus sempervirens; assembly: GCA_028749045.1. Lineage (NCBI taxonomy): Eukaryota > Viridiplantae > Streptophyta > Pinopsida > Cupressales > Cupressaceae > Cupressus > Cupressus sempervirens. The sequence continues at coordinate 842,528,998 of CM053786.1, read as the reverse complement.
TTCACCTTCTAGAGTCCCAAGTTGATATACTCCAGACCCAAATCATGCAGTAACTACATAAGGTCCTTCCCAATTTGGCTCAAATTTTCCTTATTTTTCTCTATGCTTCTAAGTCTTGTAGTTCATCTTTAGGACCAGATCACTGACCTCAAAATGATGACCTTAGAATTTCTTGTTATAGCTCCATTTGAGTCAATTTTGGTAAGCTTGCAGATGTGTCAAGGCAACTTGTCTCCGTTCATCAAGCATTTCTAGCTCATGGAGTCTAGATATTCAGTAGGTTTCATCATCAACAACATCTTGTAGGGATACTCGCAATGATGGAATTTTAACTTCAATGGGAATTATGGCCTCAGTGCCATAGATGAGAGTGTATCGTGTTGCACCAGTAGGAGCACACACATTTGTTCGATATGCCCAAAGAGCTGGATTTAGTTGGAGGTGCTAGTCTTGACTTGAATCATTGACAGTCTTTTGGAGAATCTTAACAATGGTCTTGTTAGATGCTTCTGCTTGGCCATTTCCCTGTGGATGGTAAATACTAGAATATCCATGGTATATGTTGTACTTCTCACAGAGCTTGTCTACATCTTTGTTTTGAAATAGACTACCATGGTCAATAATAATAGCCAAGGGGACTCCATATTGACATGTGATGTAGTTTAGAATAAACCTTGAGATCTGCTTGCCAGTGGTCAAGGTCAAAGGGAAAACTTCAACCCACTTGGTAAAATATTCTATTGTTATGATAATGAACTTATGACCATCAGAGGATGGAGGAAAAATAGCTCCAATAAGATCAAAAGATCAAATGCCCATTGTGAAAAGGGCCATGGGGATATGACTAGCTATAATTCTTGTGCTAGTGCATGGATTAGATTTCTATGTATCTAACACTTATGACATGTTTTGGAAAAGTCATGGGTATCCTATTCCATGGTAGGCCAATAATACCCAGCTCTAACAAGTTTCTTGGCTAGACTTAGACCATTGAAATGGCCTCCACATATACCTTCATGAACCTCATGCAAGGCAGTTTTAGCTTCTTGCAAGTCAAGGCATCTGAGAAGAGTTTGGTCAAAGGATCTCTTGTAAAGGGTGTCATCAATGATGACATACCTAGTGGTTTGACGGATAAAGGCTTGATGATCATTTTTGGATAAGTTGGGTGGTAGGATTTGGGCATGTAGGTAATTGTAGATGTCTTGATACCAGGGGGAATTGGGACCAACAAGTTCGTACACAAACTCACATCGAGGAAGTTCAAATGTTGAAATCAAAAGTTGCTCAATAAGGAATTCATAGCATTCCACATTTTGAGGCATATCAATCATAGAAGCAATGGTGGCCATAGCATCTACTTGCTTGTTGTGTATTCTTGGTAGCTGACGAAAAGAGATAGTGATAAATTTAGACTTAAGGAAGTCTACCATCTACTTGTAGGGCATTAGTTTACCATCTTTGGTTTCATAGTCATCATTGACTTGGTGGATGACCAACTAGGAATCCCCAAAGACTTGTAAATGTTGAATGTTCCATTGGATAGCTATCTTGAGTCCTGTGATCAGTGCCTCATATTCTTCTATGTTGTTTGTACAATGAAATGCTATCCTATATGACTTGGGAACTATGTCTCCTTGATAAACATGATGCTAGCTCCTAAACCATTTTTTGTATGTGATCCATCAAAATAAATCTTCCATTCATTAGCTACATCCATGTGAAATATGGCATCATCTGGAAAGTCTATCAACATGGGATAATCATCTGACATAGGGGCTTCTGCTAATTGATCTGCTATCACTTGCCCTTTGATTTTCCTTTTGTCTACATATTCTGTGTCAAATTCTCTAAGGACCATGACCCATTCGGCTAAGTGTTCTGTGAGAGCAGCCCTGCTAAGGAGGTATTTCAATGGGTCAATCTTAGAGATGAGCATTGTTTTCGGATGGAGCATGTAATGTCTAAGCTTTTGGGCTGAAAAGAAAATAGTAAAGCATGCTCATTCAATTAGTGAATAATTTAGCTCATAGCACACAAGTGTTCTATTGATGTAATATATGGCTTGCTCTCTCCCTTGTTCATCATTTTGTGCTAAGAGAGCTTCTAATGATGTATCTGTAGTAGATATATATAAGATAAATGTTTTACCTAGAATAGGAGCCATTAAAAATGCTAGATGTAGAAGATAATCCTTGAGTTGTTGGAAATATTCTTGGCACTTCTTATTCCATTGAAAGGATACTCCTTTACGTAAGAGATGTTGAAAGGAGTGACACTTATCTACCAGTTGTGTAATGAATCTGTAGATAGACTATAGTCTTCCTTGTAGTCCTCTTAAGGCTTTTAGATTTGTTGGAGGAGGCATGTCAAGTATTACTTTTACTTTGTTAGGATCCACTTCAATGCCTCGCTGAGAAACAATGTAGCCTAGGAGCTTTCTAGAGATAACTCCAAATACACACTTTTTTGGAAATAGATGAAGCTTATAACTTTCCATTCTAGTGAATATCTTATCTAGGATGCCCAAATGATCCTTCCCTTTATAGGATTTGCAAATTAAATCATCAACATAGTCTTCCATGAGGATGTGCATGAAATCATGGAAGATGGTGGTCATTGCTCTTTGATATGTTTCCCTAGAATTTTTATGAAAAAATGGCATGACATTCTAGTATTATGTTCCCCAAGGACATGTGAAAGCTATCTTGTGTTGATCTTTAGGGGCTATTCTTATTTGATTATAGTTAGAAAAGACATCCATTAGTGATAACATCTCATACCTAGCTGTCATGTCTACAATGATATCTATGTTTAGTAAAGGAAAATCATCCTCAAGACATGCCTTGTTAAGATCATGGAAGTCAATGCATATCTGGATGCCCCTAGAGTGTTTGCTTACTGGTAGTAGATTAGATATCCACTCTACATAATCAATGGGTCTTATGAAGCCAACATCCAATAGTTTCTTCAATTCAGCTTTGACAAGGAGGGCAACTTGAGGATGCATTTTCCTCAAATTTTGCTTTACTAGTTCCATTCTTGGTTTTAGTGGTAAGTGATGAAGGACTAGTTCAGGATCTAATATGGGCATATCTGCATAAGTCTAAGCAAAGTTGATCTACCTCTCTAGAAAGAATTTGATGAATTCATCCTTCTCTTTTGGTGATAATGAGGCTGCAAAGTGTATGACTTTGGGGTTGTTAGGAGTTCCCAAATTAATCTCTTCTGTCATCTCCACAAGTAATGTTGATCTTTACTTTAATGGGGGTGTGTCCAATCTTCCATCCTTGGGTGCCTCAGAGAGGTTTTCACCCTTAGATACCTCCTTTATTTTTACTTTCTCATGGTCTAATGGTGCCTTTTGATTTTCACCAAGAGACCTACTTGTGTCTTTTTCTTTTTTCTTTTTCTCAATTTTGTGATTGGAAGATGGAATTGACTCCCCAAAATATGCCATGATGTTGAGATCAATGGAAAATCTAGACTTTTTATCACCTTGTGGTAAATCTTCATGAAGCTCAAAGAATTCTATGATGGCATCATCATTTTTAAATTGGTTAAACATTGGTGATCCTTGTTGGTCCCAATCAATAAGCTCAAGGAAAACTAAGGGAATTCCATCATTAATGTTGAATATGCTTTGGACAAAGGCATATATATGGATATATGCTTCAGTGATGTCATTAGGATCATGTTCAGAAGTAGGAGGGCTTGCATCCCAGAATGTTTCAATCCAAGGTGAAGAGTTACTTTGAGTGACAGGTGGATTGACATGTTTATCTTCCATAGGTAGGCTCTTAGGGTCCACAAACATATGATCAAGACCAAGGGAGGTATCAGGATCATCAATGTTGGATATAGATTGGGTAGGTTTGGGTTGGTTGTTCTCAGATGCCTTGTCATCATTGGAAGTATTCACCTCCTTAGATTAGGATGACTCAGTATTAGGAAGACCCAAAACAAATGGTTTAAATCCTAGTCCCAAGCTATGAGGTCATCCTGATGTAGTGATGGGTTGAACAATGCCTTGCATTTGGATTCCTAGGCCACTACATCCATCATATCCCTTTTTATACATGATGGTGAATCTAGGTCCATACTTGTTAGGGGATATAGGAGTGATTTCTTGTTCTACTTTAGCCTTCTCAATCCATGTAGAGGTATTTTCATAGACATGTTCTTCATGTAGCCTGCCTCCACTAGTGAAAGCCATAGAAGGTTTCTTTTGAAGAGCAAACTTAGGCTTATTCTATATAAGCTAAGGTTTACCATATGACTTGGGGGATAAAGGAAGTTTCTTGATGTGAATGGTATGAGACATGGAGTACTCATAGTAGCCTTGGTCTTGTATTTTAAGCTTTCCTTTGGATGCGGGTGTGAGCATGGAAGGATCAACATACTTGGAGGACTCTAGGGGATTTTCTACATGGTTTGTTGGGACCTAGTATGTAGTGGTTCCTCTAAGATTGGCACAAAACTAGAAGGGGTCTGGATCACCTAGGATGGTTACCTCTATATTATTATAGGAAAACTTTAGGTACTAGTGATATGTAGAAGGAACTACTTTCATAGCATGGATCCATTAGTGGCCTAGTATCATATTGTAGTTCATTTCTATATCTAAGACTTGGAATAAAGTGTTTTCAATAGCTGGACCAACTCTGATAGGTAAGATGATAACCCCTGTAGAGAAACATTCACCATCATCATAGGCTTTGATTGTGATCCTCTGAGAGGGATCCACATCAATTTCAAAATAACCCAAACCTTTGACTTCTTTAAGTGTACAGATATTCAGCCCTACTCCTCCATCTATCAAGACACATCTAACTTTAACATTGTGGACAAAGACTTCAAGGTGAAGGGAAACATTGTGGTTGGGTTTTTCTTTAGGAATATTCCAAGGGAAAAAAGTGATATGCTATGATGTGGATAGGTTCCCAACCATGGCTTCGAATTGGGCCACATCAATGTTATCTGGGATGACTAACTCTTTAAAGGCTTGATCCAAGATCTTTTGATGTTGGGGAGATGCACACAGTAGGTCCAAAATGGATATTTTTGCAGGGGTCTTGCCGAGCTATTCAACAAGGCTATAATTAGATGAAATAGGAGGTGTATGTCTATTAGAAGTAGTAGGTCTAGATGGGGCTCTAGGTAGGGTAATCTTGCTATGGTGTGTAGTGATAGCACAATGAGGGTCTTTAGCCTTCAATGTGGATTTTGATATGTGGGAATCAAACTCATTAAAGAAATTGATGGTGTAGTCATATCTGGTGCGTGTGTAATTCACATTACCTTGCGAGTTTGAGTCTAAACTTGAGGATTTGTCTTTGTCATGATTACCCAAAGGATCTTTAAATATAGTGTAGCCAGAGTTGGATGCTAATAGTGATGGATCAATCATGATTACACCATCATCAATAAGGTCTTGTATTGCATGTTTCAATTGGAAGCACAATGAAGTCTTGTGTCCTTTGGTGCAATGGTATTCGCAATACTTTTTGTCATCCCACCAACCTGCTTTAGTTAACGGTTCATCTTTGATTGGGGGTAGCTGTAAGAAGTTATACTCAGTAACTATTATGATGCAGTCTCAAGTGGTATTCCCAATGGTGTGAATTTCTTGTCTTTGGTTCTAGGATGTCTTCGAGGTTTGTCTTGTGTGGAAGTCTTAGTTTTCTATTGTGGAGCTGATGTTTGATTAGAGGTTTGTGAATTTGTAGGGTTTGCACCTTTCAAAGTCAGTTGAGGTTGTGTTGTGCTAATCATGTGGGCATCCACAATGCCATCATTAGTCACATTCTTGTTTTTGGAGAAAAATTTTGCCTTGTCATTAGACGAGTTGGCATTTGTGTTCTCTTTGTTTATCTTGAGGATTCCCTTACAGATAAGAGCATCTTCAATACTAGCCCCTTTTTTCATCAGTTTAAAAATGGTGATTGGACTCTTGATTTTGAGTTCATACATTAAGTCTAGGACTATGTTTTCAATACACAAGTTTACTTGTTCTTTAGGAATGTCTAGTGAGCATTGACTAACTAAGCTTCTCCAATGTAGTAAGAATGTGATGAATGGTTCTCCCATCTTCTATTTAGTTGAGCAAAAATTAGAAAGTGTCACCTCATTTTTAATGTTGGAGGCAAAGTGGGAGATGAACTTTTCTGCTAGCTCTGACCAAGATTTGATAGTACTAGGAAGTTTGGAGTACCATTCAAGTGCAGGCTCACCTAGAGAATGAGGGAATAATCTCATGAGGTAAGTGGGATCATCACTAAGTTTGGTACATGAAGCACAAAATTCTCAGATGTGATCAACAAGGTTTCCTTTTCCTCAATATTTTTCAAACCTTGGAGCCTCAAAGTGTTTTGGGAATGGAGGTATATATAGACTTTTATCAAATGGATTACGATGTAGGTCCCCTTCTATATATAGAGCCTATTTCTTTTGGACTCCCAACACCTCAACTTGTTTGGAAAGTTGTTTGAATTTTTTTAATAGTTCTTCATTGGAGTTTTTCATGATGGTCTTTCCTTCAAGTCTTTTGTGTCTATGAGTAGACCATTTGCTATGGTGAGAACTATGTCTACTTGGTTCTGACATTTTTGTATCTGATGAATCTGGTGAAGTGTCACTCGGTGGTGGAGGTATGTTGGCACCTCAAAGATAGAAGGGTCCTTGTTTTTGGGGTACTTGTTGTGGCACTTATTGTAGGATTGACTAAGATTGTTGTACAATGTGTTGTTGTTGTGCCATGTGTGGTAGCTACTGTTGGGATACCTCTATTTGTTCTATGTGAGACCATGTATGTGAGTGTTGTTGTAGAGGTATCTATTGAGGTTTTTGTGGCAAATGTTGTTGGTATGAATTTTTTTTCTCAAGGAATCTTCAATATTCCATTTGTTGTTTGTGTTGTTCTTGTTGTTTGGAAAACATTATTTGTTGTTGTTGGAATTGTTGCTGAAATTGTTGTTGATAAATTCTATGTAAGTCAAGTGGGTTCACATAGGACTACGTATTATGAATGTTGGATGTTTTCCCCACTTGAGGTTGTTGTCATTGTGGTTGATGGTGTTGTTGATATGTGGAATGTGTGTTAAGTGGATGTATACTTGGTTGAGGGTTGGAATTTTTAAGTCCTTTTGCCAGCATAGGTTGATGTTGTTGTGGGAGTTGACTAAGTCCTTGGGAAGTGATTGTCATGTTGGTATTGTTTTTTTGGCTCCTTTGTGTTTTGGAGTTTTTTCTTGGGACATCATATTGACTTGACAATGAGGTTCATCCCTTTTGGGAATTGGTGTAATTCCAATAAGACTTTTCCTTTGTATGTCAGTAAGGACTATTATAGATGATGTTGCACATAGTGTACTCATGGGAGGCTCCATAACACTTGATGTCATACCACTTGGTAGGGTTAGGAGCAAAGGTGTACTTTGTTGATTTGCCTCCAAAGAAGGTATGCCTAGCATCCCTAGAGCACAAGTCCCATTAGGTGCATCTTGTTGTTGCATCATGTGACTAAAATAAAGTCTCAATGTCCTTTTGGGGTGTTTAGGAATTGGAGGTATTTCATCAAACAAGGGATTAACATTGATGTGTTCAAATGTACTTTGGAGGATTTCAATTGTTGGTTCTTGATGGGACCTTATAGGTGCCATTATTGCATTTGAAAACTCCAAAGCTTGTTTTCCCTTATCTAAGTCCAAATTGATTATGGGTTGTAGGTTTTTGAATGTTGTGTTGGTTTGATGTTTGGACTTAGGTCCTTTCATATTTGGGTTGAATTTGACAATTTCTTCGGCTGCCAAAAGTTTGAAGTTTTTATGAAAGTTTATGTCTTGACATGCCCTATCCATTTCTTCATCAGTGATGCCATAATCAGTGTCAAAGTCATCACTTAGGTGTAAAATAAGTTGTTTTATGTTTGATGTGTTATAGTTGAAGGTACTTGTGTTAGGTTGGCTGAATTCAAAGGAATGTGATTGTTCATCTTCGGGTGTGGTTGGCACACTTCCTCCTCCTAGTGGTATTGGTACAAATATAGGTTCAAAGTTAGGACTCCACTAAACCATCCCATGTGTGGGGGAAGTGTTTGGAGGAAATCTCATGGTAGATACATTGTTTAAGGTTTGTTGCATCATAGCTTGATTATGAGGATCTTGCGGATACATGTTCAAGGGGTCTACTAGTAAAAGTTGTGATGCCTCGATTTGTTTTTCGTCAATGGATTGTTGGGTTCTCTTGCTTTTCTTCTATCTTGGATGAGGTTTTGGTTGTGTTAGTGCCTCAAAAAAAAAAGGTTGATCAAGTTCCTCAGATCTCTAGGCTGATTGTGTCCTAGTAAGTGCTGGCATGATACCTAAGAATGCAGATGCAGTGGGAAGAAACCTAAATGGACTTTTCTGCCTCCCAAGTGCAAAAGATGTCAAAACTTGATAATTAAGATGTGGGCATGCAAGATATTATTGTTTTTGGGATTTTTAAGTGTTTAGGGATGTTATGAAATGTGGAGAAATTCTAAATGAATTAGGTTTTTGACATGAAAAGTGCAAACATGTTAGGGATGTTATGCAAATGCAAATACAAGGTGTCATTTTGAAGTTTGACTAGAGGGGATGAAAATGACTCTAAGGTATGCAAAATGATGATTAGGGTTATGTTTTGGACTTGGTAATGACACTAAAGGTAGTTTTATGCAAGGTAGATGATGAAAAGGATGGTTTCCAAGGGTTGATAATGATTTTTGGGACATGCAAAATGAGGGTAAATGCTCAAGAAGGCAATTTGGTTGATGGACAATTTGATAGGGTTTGCCGATGCTATTATGTTGAACAATGCAAGATGATGGGGATATGCCACTAGGGTAAGAAAAAATGATGTTTAGGGATGCGAGGGATATGATTATGATATGAAAATGGTATATGGAAGGTTTTGAACTAAGATAAAACCTTTAGAAAGTATTTTGTCTAGGAGTTTAACCTTGTGATAGAGGACTTTGGATCTTAACCAAAAATTGATAAAAGATGAAAGATCAAATTGATAAAAGATGAGAAGGTCAAATATATCAAGACATAGACATATTTTGACCAAATAAAGTGATAAGAAAATATAAAAAGACTAGTCAAGATCCATTATCCATCAACACTAGGAGATACTCTAAGACTCATACTTTGTCTAGATTTTTGACTAAATTCAAAGGTTTTGGGGGTTCAAAATGATGTTTTGGGGACTTGAAATGGTGGTGATTCTGAGTGGATATGTAATATGCACAATTCCTATGATGAAAAATGGGATTTTGGGTGCAAGATGCAATTTTGGGTCAAGTGCAGAATGGGGAGGTGCAGAGGCTCCTAGATGCAGTTTTGGGGTCCTAAAGTGTAGTTCGGAGGCCCAAAATGGTCATGCAGGTATCCAAGTGCAACCTAATAGTGCCAAGTGCACTCAAATAGTACCAACTACATCATTGATGTGGTTGGTGCCATTTTGGGTGCAGTTGGTAGTTTTTGGGCACAGTTGGTAAGTCAAGATGAAGGTTTGTTGATTCTGAGTCGTATGGTTGCCAAACTGATATGCCAGGAAGCTAAGATGTTGGGGTTGATATTAGGATGGTTTGGGAGGTGAAAAATAGAGATAATGACCTAGGTAATGATGTATTAAGTGAAGGTAATGAAGACTAGGTGATGCAGAATGCAGATTTGGGCAAGCTAATGCAAGGGGAGCTAACCAGGTACCTAAGGACACTGTTGAAGCCCCAAAATGCTATCTGGAATCCAAAACTAGGTTTGAGGACCACCTAGTGCACCTAGATAATGCCAAATATTTCAATGATGTAGTTGGTATTTTTATGATGCAGTTGGTAGTTTCAGGGCACAATTGGTAAACTGGGCTGAAACTAAGGCAATTCTGGGAGCTATGATTTCCAGATTGATGTCACAAAGAGGTAAATAGTAGGGAACAATGTCAAGACCAGTATGAATGATAAAAATGATGGTTAAGACACCCAAAATGATAGATAAAGTGGTCAAGATGATGAATAGGTATGCAAAGATGCAAGGTGGTGAATGCAAAGTGTTGATTTTGAGATGGGAATGCAAAAACTAAGGGAGGTAAACTAAACCCATATGGATGCAATATGAAAGGTAATAGATACTAAATAAGGAAAAAATGGTGAAATATGAAGTCTATATGATGCATGAATGAGGCCTATACTAGGGTGAATTCAAGTGAAGTCTATGCAATTGTGAGATCTACATTTTTCCAAGCACATTTAGGAGCACAAGTCACTATGTTTTCCAAGGTTTGAGTGTGTTGAACCAAAGTTTGCAAAGTTTGAACAAGGGCTGAAATGTTTTGAAAATGTGTGATGTTTTGAAAAGGTTCAAGGTGTAAATTTAAATGTTGGCTATTATCTTGATTATGTTTTACACACACACAAGACACATTAAGACAAGAATAGTTGTTAAAAGTGAACAAGCACCCCACAACCTAGGCTTTTAGGACTGTATCCATGGAATTCCTATTTGAACTAAATTTTAGCTATGCTTATCTAGAGTGGAAAACTTAGGATATTGGCACCATAGGCTCCCCCTTATAGCACACTCACTTCTCAGGGTTACCAAGATCTGCTTCCCAAGGGGCATGACTTCCTAAGGGACTATTGCCTCTACTAAGGACCGCGAGAATGTAGGATGTCTTCATGTGCATGGGTGACCCTTTAAGCTAGTGGATAGAAAGGATTTTGGCCAGTAAAACATGGTTTTTAGTAAGGGAATTCCATTCAACAAGTGAATGATAAAATTTTGTAGAAGGTCTCCTAGCCCTGAGAACCAAGGTTTGACACACCACAAGGGTACTGGAGGAGAGCTATCACGCAGCAATACTGCTGACATGGCTTTCATCATAATCAAATTTTATATAGTAGCTATAATGTTGACATGGATTTTCCTAGTTACCACTCTGAGTTTTTCCGTTGGCATACCCAATATCGAGTATCTTGGTCCAAGGCAGGCCTCATATAGAAGTTACATGGATTTCTCTTACACCCAAGATCAACAAATGGCGAGGGGAGAGGATACATCCAATGTAACCCCTAGGGATTTAAACACTATAGACACACCAAGAAAAAAAGAAAAAGTTCATTTTAAGAACCAAATGAAGTGTTATCTAGGCTAGAAAATTCACACACATAGTTTTGACAGACACACAAAGTCTTCGACAACATCCTACAAAGCATGCATTAGTAGTTTCTTATGATCATGTCTTCATGCAACAATCACCAAGTGCTACAAATAGACTTTTATTAATATAAAATCATCTAATCTATGTCCTAGAGAGTGATAGTAACCTTAGATGTAGATTCTAATTGATGCATGTGCTTACTATGAACCCAGGTGTGCTCTGATAGAGCAGATTGCACCCTAGAATGCCAAAATGGATTTCAACACTCCCAAGTGTTCCCAAATAGTGTAGAATGCATCAATGAAATATTTGGTGCCTAGGTGGGTGCAGTTGGTAGTTTTTGGGTGTAATTGGGAACCCAGGTGCAAGCTATGGGGAATTGGTGCCTAGATAAGACCCCGAAATTGATATTTTCAAAGCTACACTCCTAAGTGCACCTAAAAAGTGCAAACTACATCAATGACATAGTTGGGGCCTAGTTGGGAATAGTTGGTAAGTTAGAAACAACATAAAGAGGTTTTGGTGGCTTCTAGACTCCTAAAACTACTCCTAGGGGTCCCAAGTGTGCCTTGACAGAGTAAAGTGCACCCTAGGATAGAAAGCTAACCAAATGCATAGAATGAAAGGATTCAGCGATATTACTAGACCCCCTAATTAATCTAGGTGTGAAAAGGAAGAGCACATAGTCATTATAACCTTCCAAGTGAGCTCCTTCCTTACACCTACAAGCACAAAACAAGAAAACCCAAGTTAGATATGCATGTTCACGTTGGGTTCACCAAATGTAGCCATTAGAAAATGGGTTAAATGCATAACATACTATGAGAAATCACAAAACTCAATCAACATACATTAGCACCCAATAGTCTACCATGAAAGCCAAACTAATAAAGAAAGAAATAAAAACCCCCTCTTTCATTTGTAGCTCCCATGTCCTTCTTTCTTCTCCAAATGATGTAGCTCCAAACTTGCCTATAGTGCACACAAAATTGAAGAAAAAGTGTATGATGTGGATAATTCCATGAGAATACTAGAAGTTGTGATTTAAGGTTGAGAGAAAATGGTGTGAAAAGGGAAAGAAGCTAAGGACTCAAAGACTCAAGAATTATGACTCCAAGCACTTAAGGAATTAAGAATCTAAGGATCGGAAATGAGAGAAAGAGTGCTCATTTTATAATGGACATAGAGGGTGAGAGCATTGGATTTGTCATCCATAGATTTGCAATGTGGCAAGAGATTCCTTTGAGAATCCATGATGCATATTATAAAATATGCCAATTGTAAGATTCTATGATGCATTGAAGTCAAACATGGGTAAATGTGGAAGAGAATCTATTGACGTGTCATAAGACACCTCAACCTACTTAAAGCCAAGAATTTATGACAAATAAGCCAAATAGGGACATGCGTAATAGAATAAGAATATTTGATTATGACATATCTTATCCAAGTGTCAAAGGAGAATCCACAAGGTGTCATATCCAAGTGTCACTATGATGCAATATTTTATGGAATATTTGAATTAAAAATCCTTTTATTCCACAAAATAAGAATTATTAGAAAATGGAATTAATGATGGAAAATGGAACTTACGAAATTGTGAATTTCCATGGTTTGTGAATGATAAATCAATTAACTAATAAAATTAATTAATTGAGGATGATAATTAGGAAGTATAATTAGAAATAATAATAGGATTAAATTATGGGTTATTTAATCCTATAGAGAAAATTAGTAAATGATTGGCCAAATTGATTAAATAAATGCAACCATATCCTTTGATGAAAATGTGATGATTATATAGATCGAATGAGATGATGACAAGTAGACCAAAGCCATGGTTTGATTGATTGATTGAAGTTGATAACATGCCAAGGACGCATGACATGAATTGATTGATATGTAACATTTAGCCGACATTGTAAATGCTATAGGATCGAAATTGATTGAAAAGGTTTGTTCATAATAACATCGACAGACACTATCAATATTATCAAAATGGTTGATGATGCCATGATCTAACATTGAAAGCCCCAAAAATGTCAAAGATTAAATGACAAGAATGATAGTTGGACCTAGCACTCAGAGCCATGATAGTACTAAGGTCAGATTGATAAGATTGATAAGTTGATAGGTTTCCAAGGTACTGAAAGCCACAACAATACCTAGGATAAGATAAATGATGATTGATTTGGGGTGATTTTGAGTTGATTTGATATGATTTCAAAATGACATGAAATTGATGTGAAAGAGGACACAAATGATAAAGTATGATCAATTTGGCCAAAAGATCAAAGTTAGTAGAATGAGAAAATGAGACAAATTAGGATGAAGAAGTGATGAAACTGTAGATGTGAACCATTTTTGAGTGTCTATAGAGCTAAATGGTATTCAATAAAAAGATGAAAGAGAAAGGGAAATTTGTAAGAAAGAAAAAAAGATTGGTATGTAAAGGTTACTCATAGCAAGAAGGAATAGATTATGAGGAGACTTACACTCTAGTGGCTATAATAGGAGTAGTTGATTATTCTTATCCTATGCAACACAAAAGAAATTCAAAGTATATGAGATCGATGTCAAGTCAACATTTCTATATGGATAACTTGAAAAAAGAGGTATACATTGAGTAGGCTAAAGGATGTCCTTTGACAGATGACAAGGACATAGTATGTAGAATGAGGAAAGCATTGTATGGATTGAAGCAAGCATCTAGAACTTGGTATGTGAGGTTGGACAAGCATTTGACAAAGCATGGATATAGAAAAGATATGGTAGATAGTAATCTATATTTGAAAGAAACTGATGATGGCTTGATAATTTTAGTAATATTTATTGATGATACACTATATTTGGAGGAAATGATGAAGAAAGTAAGAAGTTTGCAAAAGAGCTAAAGAAGGGATTTAAGATGATTATGATAGGAGAAATGAAATATTTCCTAGGACTGCAAACTATATAGAATAAAGAAGGAATATTTATTTCTAAGACTAAGTACCTAAAGGATTTACTGAAGAGGTTTGGTTTAGAAACATGCAAACCCATTGGAACACCTATGGTAATCAGACACAAGTGATCTATAAAGGATGAAACACCTTCTATTGACAAGAAGAAGTACAGATCCATAATAGGAGGATTATAATATCTAACTCACACAAAGATAGATGTAGAAAATACAATTGGAATTGTAGCAAGATTCCAAGCTGATCCCAGAGAAGCACATTTTGTAACAGTGAAAAGGATATTTAGATATCTGAAAGGAACTTCAAAATTTGGATTATGGTATGATAGATCTAATGATTTTAATCTATGTACTTATACTGATGCAGATCAGGTAGGTAGTATGGATGACAAAAGAGATCACTAGTCAAGGAGATTTCATTCTTGGAGGAAGATTGGTTTCTTAGTTAAGAAAGAAGTAGGATTATACATCTCAAAGTACAATAAAATATGAGAATGTTGTGGTAGAAAATAATTGCAATCAAGTAATTTGGATGAAGTAGTTACTGAAGGATATAAGGATAGAAATCAGTGAACCTATTGTTATACATTGTAAAAACACAAGTAGAGTAAATATGTCTAAGAATCCAGTATTGCATTCGAGGATTAAGCACATTTCTACTAAGTATCATATGCTAAGAGAAAATGTTGTAGAAAAAGAAATTAGATTGGAATATGTGAGAACTAAAGAGAAGATTGTAGATATATTCAGTAAGCCTCTTCCTAAAGATACTTTTGAGTATTTGCAAGGTATGGTTGGGTTATGCCCCTTCTTACATCAGAGTAGAAGATGCAAGAGTAAATTAGTCTAGTGTAGCAAATCATCATTTTTTGTCTAGACTAAATGTTGAAGCTTCCTATATGAGGGAGTATCTATGATGGATAGATTCATCTAGAACTCTTGGTGATATTTTTTTGAATAGTGTCTTTTAACACTTGAGCTAAGTAAGTATTAGTTATTATAAGGTTTGATGTAGTAGAGTTGGTTACCTTTGACATTGATGTCAATGGGGGAGAAGTATTGCATGAAAAACATTATGCTAAAAGGGAGAAAGTTGACATAAACATAGTATGTTGAATGATAGTTTGGTATTGATCACATAGAGGTATATCAATGGGGGAAAATGATTAATAAAGAGGATTTGAAGACTAACAGTCTTTTGTTGGTATTCTTGGAACTAAATGTTCTTTGTCTATGTTACCATCAATGCCAAAGGGGGAGATTGTTGGAAAAGTGTGGAGATTGTCAGAAGATTGGTTCAAAGCATGAATGTTGATGATATTCCTATGAGAAGTACTTATATGATGATGTGTTACATTCATTATTGATTTTTTTATTGATGTCAACATAGCATGTTTTATGTCTACATAATAGTTTTCTATGATAACTGATAGAAGAATAGCAAAAAGATCAAGTTGGTATGGATGGATAGTTGAACATGATAACCACTCGAGGTTATGAGAAATATTTTTTCTTATTAGGTATATTTAGTTAACATCAAAAGAAGAAAGGATAAGTCTAGAAGAAGTTATGTAATTTTTAGTGATATTTGTTCTGAGATAGAGTTTACAGAGGCATGTTCTGGTAAACTTGTTATATCTCTTAATATAATTAATATCTTGAGAATCAAGGTTGAGGATATGGAGAAGAAATTTTGGGAATTACGTGGCTATGCTTGCTTGTCATAATATTGCATGTACAAAAATCTGTTCAAGTTGCAAGGTAGTAGATTAAGGTTATTGCTAAGTGTAACATGTTCTTAATGTGGTCCTATAATAATTAATTGAGAAGGTCTAACAACCAACTTAGGGAAGTTTTTTTATGGACTCATTATAAAGGAAGGAAATTTTACTTTATCATGATATGGAGAAAATGTGAAATATGAATATTTAATAAATAGTAGAGAGTGTGGAATGCAAAGTTGAGTAGAGTAGTGCAGAAGTGAAGAAAACTTCATTGTCGAGGTTTTTTTGAGTGATACAAGGTTTGGCATTTGGACCCAAGGTTGATGACCTAGTCTAAAAGGTCTAGAAATTATTAGGCTAGTTTATAGGATAGAGGAAAGGATAGAGAAAAGAAGAAGATAATAGTAAACTACTTGTTTGAGCAGTGAGCTCTTCTTGTAGTTGAAATTAAATGTTTGGGCAGTGGGCTATTCTTGCATACATTATACTACAACTCCTAATAGGTTTGGAATATCCTAATAGGGACTCATTGTACTAAATGTTATAATAGACTCCTAACAAGGTCCATCCTCTAACAAGGAACATTTATATTAATACATCATCTTGTGGGCATCATTCTCACTGGGGTTTCCCCTCTGATCAAGGGTTTTCCTAGTCAACATATCTAGTGTAATTATCTATGTGCATCTTTATATGGTTACTATTAACTTTGGTTGAGTGATTAAGTTTGTTTAAAGAAGATAAATATTTTAATTATTGGATAAGTGATCTTAATGGATAAGTTATCTTAATGGACTATTATTTCTAACTTATGATTAGATCTTGTATTATTGCTTCTTTCTATTATGTTTCTATTGTGTGCTTATTTTTTGGGGGCTAGGACATCTCCTTTAGGGATTCTCCTAGCTTATACTATATTAGGTGATATAATATCTTAATTTTTCTTGAGCTTGTAGATTGATTGTTAAAGCTGAGGCAGTTTCACCAAGATCATAGGTTGGAGAAGGTTGATTTGGTGGAGCTAATTGATCTTTTAGATTTGTGGATCTATTGCTTTCAATTTGTGAAAACTTTGGAAGATGCCTCCAAGAAGATTGGATCTTAGGGAGATTGATGATCTTAGTTATGTTGTAGAAGAATGGATCTTAAAGAAGGTTAAAGAAGATTTTAGATCTGAGATGGAGTAGGTCAAATCCAATTTCAAATCTTAGATAGCATTGATGAAGAGTAACATGATTGCTGAAATTGTGAGTACTTTAGGTGGTGTAACTAGCCATGTGGGTATTGAAGGTAATTATGAGGAAATTTTTGAAGACTTTAAATTTTCTAGATTGAGTGGTGATGACAAAACTAATCATGTGGAGAGACCTATTAGAATTAGGGTTGGTTAGTTTACTCCACCTGGATCTTAGTTGAAGTTGAAGCATAAGATGGAGGTTTTTAATTTTTAAGGTACTTTGAATCCTGAAGACTTGATTGATTGGATTGGTGAATTGGAAGACTACATTGAGCTTGAGGATATTAAGGATCCATTTAGATTGAGTTTGGCACAAATGAAGTTGAAGGGACATGATTCTCTTTGGTGGAAGGAATTGCAAAGAGATAGAGAGGAGGATGGTGAAATAAAGATCTCCAAATGGAGATTGATGGTGACTAAGTTGAAAGCTAAGTTCATTCCTATAGATTATGAAATTGAGTTGTTTAAGAAGTTTTAGAATTTGAAATAGAAGGATATGACTATGAAGGATAATACTAAAGAGTTCTATAAGTTGGCTATTCAGTCTAAGCATAGAGAATTTTTAAAGGAAAAGGTAGCTCAATATATTAATATTTAAGATTCAATATTCAAGATGAGATTGGTATGCTGGATATTCCTTTAGTTGTAGATGATTATCAATATGCTTTGAGAGAAGAAGAGAAGTTGAAGAGGAAACATTAAGAAAATCATCAAGGAAAGGAGAAGTAGGATAGCTCAACACAAGCTAAACTAAGTACAGTGGGTGAACCAAAATTTGTATATTAGAAAAGGAGGACAGGTGGAGGTGTGTTTAGAGGTAATTGTTTCAAGTGCAAAAAAGAAGGACATAGATCTTTTGAATGTCTAGTTAGTAGGACTACTATTATTCTGAATGAGGTTGAAGTCTAGGATAGTTATCCTAAGAAAGGAGAGAATTTTCTCACTCAGTGAGTACTGGTGGGTTAGAGAACATTGGATTCTTGTTAATTGACTATTTTGTTTTGGACTTATTGTAAGCCTATTGGAAAAATTTGGAAGGTGATTGTGGATGGTGATAGTAATGATAACCTTGTTGGTAAAGATATGGTTTATAAACTTGGTTTAAAGATAGTGAGACATCCTTATCCTTATTGGTTTGGTTGGTTGCAAGGTGAACATGTTTAAGAAGTGAGGGAGCAATGCCATGTTGATTTCTAGATTGGGCAGTATAAGGATCAAGTGTTGTGTGATATTGTGGATATGAATAGTTGTCATGTGTTACTTTGTAGACCTTGCCATTATGATTGTATGGTTTTGTATGATTGTGTCAAGAATGTGTTTATTGTTGAGAAAGGTGGTAAGAATTTTACCCTGATTCCTTTCTAGATTGAATAGCTTATTAGGAGGAGCCTCATTATTGGTAGTCAAGTTGAGTTGGTAGATTCTAAGAAGGTTGGAGATCAGCATAGAGAGCAGACCTATGGAACACCTATGGTGGATGTGAAGAAGAAGAAAAATAAGGGAACAAGTGTGCAAGTTGATGACTTGGAGGACATGTATGTGAGGAATCCTAGAAGACATTCTTCCATCTTCTAGAACATCTGTTTGACCCTAGGGTGTCTAATGTAAGAGCATCCTAGTTTTTTGTGTTATCCTACTCATTTTTGTTCATTCTGGTAGTTGTTTGCAAGTTACAGTCATTACCAAGTTCTATCAATTTCCAAGTGCCAATAATTTTGAAGTTTAAGCCGAGTTGAGGTTATCCCATGTTGTGTTAACACTCAAGTTAGCATGTTATCCCAATTCTCTATGTAGTTTGTGTCAAGTTCCATAGTGTGTACCGAGTGACTCTTTATGTACTAAGTGACTCTTCATGTTTTGAGTGTTTCTTCATGTTGTGAGTCTTCTTGTTGATGTCGAGTGTTAGTATTTTGGATGTGTGTTCTCTTAAGCATCATTACAATAGTCCACTAGGACAATTGGGGGGTGAATCAATTATTGAATAATTAAAATATTTACCTTCTTTAAACAAACTTAACCATTCAACCAAAGTAAATAGTAACCATACAAAGATGCACATAGACAATTACACTAGATGTGTCAACTAGGGAAACCCTTGATCAGAGAGAAAAACCTAATGGGAATGATGCCCACAAGATGATGTATTAATATAAATGTTCCTTGTTAGAGGATGGACCCTATTAGGAGTCTATTACAATATTTAGTACAATAAGTCCCTATTTAGAGACTTTGAATCCCTATTAGGAGATTCTGACCCTATTAGGAGTTGTAGTATAATGTATGCAAGAAGAGCCCATTGTCCAAATATGCAATTTCAACTATAAGAAGAGCTCACTAATCAAATGAGTAATTTACTATTATCTTCTTCTTTCCTCTAACCTTTCCTCTATATTTTCAACTAGACCAATCACTGCTAGACCTTGTAGACTAGGTCATGAACCTTGAATCCAAATACAAAACCTTGATAATGAAGTTTTCTTCACTTCTGCACTACTCTGTTGAACTTTGTATTCCACAGTCTCTATTATTTTTGAATATTCACACTTCACATTTTTCCCATATCCTGTTAAAGTAAAATTTTCTTCCTTTATACCAAATGTATAAAACAATTTCCTAAGTTGGTTGTTAGACCTTCTCAATTAATTATTATAGAACCAAATTAATAATATGTTATAATTAGTGATAACTTTGATATTTCATCTTGCAACTTGAATAGCTTTCTATACATAACATATTATGATAAGCAAGCTTAACAATGTCATTCTCAAAATTTCTTCTCCATGTCCTCAACCTTGATCCTTAAGATATCAACTCTACTAAGAGATATAACAAGTTTACTAGAACATGCCTCTATTAACTCTATCTCAGAATAGACATCACCAAAACTTACATAACTTCTTTTAGAACTATCATTTCTTCTTTTGATATTAACTAAGTATACCTGATACTCAAAAGTATCTCTCATAACCTTGGGTGGTTATTATGCTGAACTAGTCATCCATACCAACTTGATCTTTCCACTATTCTTTTGTTAGATACCATAGAAAAATTCTTTGTAGACATAAAACATTATATTTTGACATCAATAAAAAACATAGTCATGAATGTAACATATCATCATATTAGTAGTCCCCCATAGGAATATCATCAGCATTCATGCTTCCAACCAATCTTCCAGCAATCTCCCCCTTTAGCATTGATGACAATATAGATGAAAACATCTAGTTCCCAAAATATCAAAAAATGACTGTTAGTCTTCAAATCCTCTTTATCGATCATTTTCCCCCAGTGATTTAATTCAATGTTCTCAATACCAAACTATCAATTTGCATAATATGCTTATGCCAAATTTCTCCATTTTAGCATAATGTTTTTCATACAATACTTCTCCCCCATTGACATTATTGTTCAAGGTAACCAACTCTACTACATCAAACTCTAAAACAATTGATACTTACTTAGCTCAAGTGTCAAAAGACACTATTCAAAACAATATCACCAAGAGTCCTAGATTAATATATCCATCATAGATACTCCCCCATACAGGAAGCATCAACATTCATTCCAAAAAACTAATGGCACTTTGTTACACTAGACTAATGCACTCTTGCATCTTCTACTTTGATATAGGAAGGGGCATAACCCAAAGCATACCTTGAAAATACTCAAAAGTCTCTTCGAGAAGAAGCTTAGTGAATATATCTACAATCTTCTCTTTAGTGCTCACATATTCCAATTTGATTTCTTTTTCTGCAACATTTTCTCTCGACAAATGATACTTAATAGAAATGTGCCGAGTCCTTGAATGTGATACTAGATCCTTAGAAATATTTATCATTCTTGTGTTGTCTCAATGTATAACAATAGGTAAGGACTATAGTCTTAAGAATAATGACTCTAGTCCTTATATGGGAAAACCCTGGTGGGAATGATGCCCACAAGATGATGAGTCCATATAAATTTTAATTGGTAGATAGTGGACCTTGTTAGGAGTCTATTACAACATTTAGTACAATCAGCCCCTATTAGGAGACTTTGAGTTCCTCTTAGGAAATTTGAAACTTGTTAGGAGTTGTGGTATGATGCATGCATGAAGAGCCCACTGCCCAAACATGAAATTTTAACTACAAGAAGAGATAACTTCTCAAACAAGAAATTTACTATTATCTTCTTCTTTCCTTTATCATATCAACCAAACCAATCACTATTAGACATTGTAGACTAGGTCATGAACCTTAGATCAAAATACCAAACCTCAAATCACTATGAAAAACCTCAAAAATGAAGTTCCCTTCACTTTTGCACTACGCTGCTCAACTTTGTATTCTACACTCTCTATTGCTTATCAAATATTCACACTTCGCATTTTCTCCATATCATGATAAAAGAAAATTTCACCGAGTCCATAAAATAATTTCTTGAATTAGTTGTTAGATTTTCTCAATTAGTTATTATAGGACCACATTAAGAACATGTTACACTTAGCAATAACCTTAATCCTCCACCTTGTAACTTGAATAGCTTTTTGTACACACAATACTATGAAAAGAGAGCTTAGCCACATCATTCTCAACATGTCTTCTCCATGTCCTCAACCTTGATCCTCATGATATCAACTCTTCTAAGAGATATAACAAGTTTACCAGAACATGCATCTATAAACTCTATCTGAAAACAAACATCACTAAAACTTACATAGATTCTTCTAGACTTATTCTTTCTTCTTTTGGCATTAACTAAATATACTAGATACTCAAAAGTATCTCTCATAACATTAGGTGGTTATCATGCTCAACTACTCATCTGTACCAACTTGATCTTTTCATTTTTCTTCTATTAGATACCATAAAAAATTGCTATGTAGACATAAAACATGCTATGGTGACATTAATGAAAAACTCAATCATGAATGTAACATATCATCATATTAGTACTCCCTTATAGGAATATCATCAGCATTCATGTACTCCCCTATAGGAATATCATCAGCATTCATACTTCCAACCAATCTTCTAACAATCGCCCCAATCTTCCATCAATCTCCCTCTTTGGCATTGATGACAACATAGATGAAAAATATCTAGTTCCAAGAATACCAACAAAAGGCTACTAGTCTTCAAATCCTCTTTATCAATCATTTCCCCCCATTGATATACCTGAATGTGCTCAATACCAAACTATCATTTTTCATATTGTGCTTATGCTAAATTTCTCCCTTTTAGATGTTTTTTATGCCAAAATTCTCCCCCATTGACATCAATGCCAAAGATAACCAACTCTACTACATCAAACTCTATAATGACTAATACTTACTTAGCTCAAGTTTGGAAAGAAACTATTCAAAATAATATCACCAAGAGTCCTAGATGACTCTATCCATCATAGATTCTCCCCCATATAGGAAGCATGAACATTCAATTCATAAAAATAATGGTGCTTTGTTATACTGGACTAATGCACTCTTGTATCTTTTACTCTGATGTAGGAAGGGGCATAACCCCAAGCATACCTTGCAAATACTCAAAAGTCTCTTTGGGAAAGGCTTAGTGAATATATCTACAATCTACTTTTTAGTGCTCACATATTCCAATTTGATTTCTTTTTCTACAACTTTTTCTCTCAATATATGAAACTTAATAGAAATATGCTTAGTCCTCAAATACAACACTGAATTCTTAGAGATATTTACTCTGCTTGTTTTGTCACAATGTTTAACAATAGGTTCATTGATTTGTATCCTTATATCCTTTAGTAATTGCTTCATCCAAATTACTTGATTGCAATTTTTTAGTGTTGCAAAATACTCTTCTTCTATTGTACTTTGAGATGTACAATCCTACTTCTTGTTAAACCAAGAAACTAATCTTTCTCCAATAAAGAAAGCTCCTCCTCTAGTGCTCTTTTTTTCATCCATACTACCCAATCTACATTAGTATGAGCACTTAGAGTAAATTCATTAGATCTTTCATACCATAATCCAAATTCTAAAGTTCCTTTAAGATATCTAAATATCCTTTTCACTATTGCATAATGTGGTTCTATGTGATCAGACTGAAATCTTGCAAAAATTCCAACTACATTTACTATATCTAGCCTTGTGTGAGTCAAATATTGCAATCATCCTATCATGGATCTGTACTTCTTTTTCTCAATAGTAGGTATTTCATTATTTTTAGATAACTTGTGTCTAGTTACCATAGGTGTTCCAATAGGTTTGCATGTTTCCAAACCAATCCTTTTTAGTAAATCCTTTAGGTACTTAGTCTGAGAAATAAAGATGCCTCATTTGTTCTATACAATCTACAATCCTAGGAAATATTTCATTTCTCCTATCATACTCATCTCAAATTCTTTGTTCATCTCTTCTACAAACTTCTTAGTTTCTTCACCATTTCCTCCAAATAAAATTTTATCAACAAATATTACTAAAATTATCATACCATCATTAGTTTCTTTCCAATATGGATTGCTATTTTCCATACCTTCACTATATCTAAGCTTTTTACTTGCTCTAATCCATACAATGCTTTCCTCAATTTTCATACTCTATCATTATCATCTATAAAAGGACATATTTTAGGCTCCTCAATGTATACCTCTTCTTCAAGTTCTCCATTAAGAAATGTTGACTTGACATCCATCTGATATACTTTGAATTCTTCTACATTGCGTAGGCTAGGAATAATCTTACTACTTCTATTCTAGCCACTGGAGCATAAGTCTCCTCCTAATATAATCCTTCTTGCTATGAGTAACCTTTATAGACCAATATTTCTTTATTTCTCACAACATTTTCTTGCTCATTCATGTTGTTCTTGAATACCCATTTAGTTCCTATAACATTCTTGTCTGCTATTCTGGGGACTAATTCTCATGTCTAATTCTTTTCTATCTAATCCAATTTCTCTTTCATATCTTATTTATAGTAATCATCTTTACATGATTCATCTATATTATTAGACTCAACTTGAGATATCAAGCATAGTTCTTCATTTACTCTACTTTTTTTCATCACACCTTTGCCTTTTCTTGTGATGATCTATTCTAATGGGTGATTCTTTGTCATGTTCTTTCCTAAAGTAGGAGTTGTTATCTCAACTCTTGGCTCTACTAAAGGTTTTGAGCTTTGTTCCTTCCTTGGTTCTCCTTCATTCTAGAAATCATTATTAGTCTCAAGAAATACCTCATTATCCCTTGGCTTAGTAACAACGTTATCATCTGAATTGTAATCAACTATTCTCTCTTGTATTCTAAATTTCTCATCAATTCTCACATTTGCACTTTCCATAATAGTCTTAGTTCTCTAATTATAACATCTATAAGCCTTTCTTTTTAATGAATAACCAAGAAACATACCTTCATCACTTCTAGAATCAAACTTACCAATGTCATCATCTCTCTTTATGTAACACTTCCAAATATTCTAAAATACTTAACTCTAGGTGAATGACCAAACCATAGTTCATAAGGTGTCTTGTTTGTGTCCTTCCTAACTTGCACTCTATTCAAAGTGTAAACTGTTGTATTCAGATATTCTCTATAAAAATATTTTGGATACATCATTCTCTACTAGCATAGCTCTTACATCTTTTGTAACTGACTTGTTTCTTCTCTCTATAATGCTATTCAGTTTAGGGGTTTTTTACTCAACTCTTTCTTCTGCTCTAGGATTAGATTTTTGTTCTTCAATCTGATTCCCATTCTATCAATCATTGTTAATGACAACTTCCAAATTTTCATGGTTATCATTTGGATCAAAAATAGTTACCAAATATATCTCTTCTACTACTTTCTTTTCCTTAATCAATTCAAGCTTATTATCACAATCTTTCAAGAATGTTTCAATACTTCCTTTAAATTCTTCATCTTCATCAGAAAGAAAAATCTTTCTAGTTTTCCTTACTCTCTTAGGGAACATATATGCATAATGATCAAAATCATTACATATCTAACAAGAAAAAATTTCCATGACTTCTTGTTCTATTTTCATAAGCAGATCAATACCCTCCTTTGTCTAGATCTCAATCTATCTTCTGTGTCAAAATTTCCACTATCAAACTCAAGACTAACTTTATTTGAAATACCTCACCACTAATCTCCCAAAGTTGTTAATTTTTATCCTCAAGTACCTTATGTTTTGATACCAATAATTGATGTCAACAAAGTAGTGGACTATTGTTTCTAAAAATGGGTTATGATCTAGGACTCTATTCATAGTGTCAACTATTGTGAATACATCTAGGTATGAAAAGTATCTAGAAAACTATTGTTGGAAGATTGGAGAGATTGTTGGAAGATTGGTTGGAATCATGAATGTGGATGATATTCCTATGGGGGAGTACTACTATTACATATGTTACATTCATGACTGAGTTTATTATTGATTTCAACATAGCATGTTTTATGTCTACATAACAGTTTTTGGTGGTATCTGACAGAAGAACAATGAAAAGATCAAGTTGGTAAAGATGGCTAGTTGAGCATGATAACCACCTAAAGTTATGAAAGATACTTATGAGTATTAGGTATATTCCATTGAAGTTAGAAGAAGAAAGGATAATTCTAGAAGAAGTTATGTAAGTTTTGGTGATGTCTATTCTTAGATAGAATTTACAAATGCATGTTCTAGTAAATTTGTTATATCTTTTATCAGAGTTGATATCTTGAGGATTGAGGTTGAGGACATAGAGAAGACATGTTGAGAATGATGTGGCTAAGCTAGCTATTCATAATATTTCATGTACAAAAATCTATTCAAGTTGTAAGGAAGAAGATTAATGTTATTGCTAAGTGCAACAAGGTTTGGTATTTGGATCTGAGGTTGATGACCTAGTCTACAAGGTCTGACATTGATTGTTCTGGTCAATAGGAAAGAGGAAAGGATAGAGGAAAGAAGAAGATAATAGTAAATTACTTGTTTGAGTAGTGACATATTATTATAGTTGAAATTCTATATTTGGGAAGTGGGCTCTTCTTACATACATTATACTACAAATCCTAATAGGGTACTCCTAATAGTGATTCAAATTCTCCTAATAGGGACTCATTGTTGTGATTGGGTTGGTGGATAGGAGGTCCCCACCTCACTTTGGCACCTAAATATCTTCTTCAAACATTAAGGAGCACATGGAATAAGGTGTTCCCACTAACATATGCCAACCACTCATTACAAGTCAACATCACCTTGAACAAAGAGCCAAACTTGAGTGATGTTGTCCAAGTTATGACCTAGGTGACTAGTTAGGGGATAAGATTAGATTCATATCACCTTGGAGGGAGAGAGAAGGGGCATGTGTGCCTAGGATTATGAAATGGGATTACTTAAATTTTGAACTTAAGAAAATAAAGTTAGGAATCTAGGTATCAATTAAATTAATAATGTATGGATTAAGTATAGGACTATTAGTAGTAAAGTAGCAAAAGGGTATGTGCAGTTGGATAGGAGAAGATAGGGAGTAGGATGGATGGTAGGATATTATAAAGAGGAATTTAATTAAAATTATATAATCATGTATTAAGGAATTAGAATTAAATCATATTTAAGTTATTAAAATATGTTTACATTATTAAATCATATTTAAGATGTAGTAATATAGGTGGGGATATAAATAGAATTGAATGGTTAGCTAATAGAGTAGATAGTGAATAGTACTATTTGTAAATTAGTTGGTATATATTGGGATTTTTAGTGTATATGTTGGTTAACTAATATTTTATAATATTTTTTAGTAGATTAGCATCATATTCTATAATTAGGATAGTTATTAATAGTTATCTCGTAATATACGTGATGCATAAGGATAGCATGAAGTAGATATGATCAAGTTATACATGAATATATTGCATTAATTAGAGATATTGTTAGGTAGTTGATTAGTGGATAGTTGGTGGTTATTCAGAATGATTAGTAAATAGAAAAAAAGGGGTGAGATGATGTTGTATTGGTGCTATCCCCCTAATAATTGTTAAGAGTACATACTCCCAGTAAGATGTATATACACTCATGCACATGGTAAGCATTGAAAATATAAAACAAAGTGTTCATCCCATCAGGTATAGTTATTGTGTTCAATATGTTTAGTATGTGTTCAAGTTATGTAATGATGAATATTTTCATCATCTAGTGATGTACTCAAATCATCCTATTTATGTTGTGTTGACTTCAACCAACCTTTAGATATACCTAGTCTAATTTCCATTAGTATATAAAATTTATAATGATGACATCCAATGGATGTGGTTAGATCATATGAAGTGTGATACATAAGTATACATATCCTTGACTAATAAATATGCACATGTAGTGAGTATTAAATCTAAAGTATTTAGGTACATCTCACCTACAGACCCTAGAGTAATTTTTACTGTAATAAGAAACAAGTTGAAAACCATAGCCTCATTGATGACAATTATAACCTATAGGCAAAACCATGGCATGAATTATAAATGTGTGCATTGATAACATGACTAGAATATATTGTGGTTCTACCTTAGATGTAGAGATTAAGATCATAGGTAACCTCAAATAATTATTATGATGAACCTACATCTAGAAGGATCGTGACCTAGCCCATATGACATAACTGATGAACCCTGATAGATGCTAGTATTGAGGCCTTGATAGAAATAAGGTTATCTCATTAATTTATGGGTGTTGTACCTTTGAATTGACTATTTTGACTCATGATTCCAACTCAATAATAATGATCTAGATTTATTTATTTAACAAATATATCTAAGATCCTTGTATGTGTATATAGGTTGCGAAGCCCAAAACTTTTTTTTAGATAAAGTATTATGGATGAATCTACCCCTTTATCCTTCCATAAACTAGTGATTAAAGAAGTTATAGAAGTTGATGAAAGCCAACTTCACAGTGCACCAAGATCACCTGAATGCAAATAACTTGCTGAAGAGAAATCGAAGAAGGAAGAGAACAATAGCTTGGAGCAATTAAAGAAAGTGAGAAAATATATTTCATAATGAGAAAATGAAAATGCTATGTAAAAATACAATGAGAGAGCCTGAATATAAAGGCCTCAAGAAAGATTCTAGAACAAGCTATAAAGTGCTAGGAGATAAGTGTGACAACTAAGCATACATCCACAAAAGGTGGAAAGATAAGTATGGTTAGGTAGGAACAAACTCTCATGTTGTCAAAAACTCATCAACAACTCCTAGATGACAACTAAATATCTAAATGCATTTATCTAAGTAAACTTAAGTAAAAGAATAAATAATTAATGAATATTTATTTACTCTAACACCCCCCATTAAGTGAAACTTAGGGGAATGCCTTAAACTAACAAAAGCTAAGATGAAATGTAGAATGGGTCTTGACAACACATCCAAGAAAGGTATCCATGTACAAATGCATAAGAAATGCAACGTCAAAAAATGGGGAAAGAGAGAAAACCACATGGGAAAAACCCTCCCCCAAAAGAGGTAAGTACAACTATGCTAGAAAACATGAAGGAAGTAAGGCCTCAAAAAGACCCCCAAGGACAACTTCTATAACCCCAAGCATGGACTACAACTAAAGATAGTGTGGCAATGCAAAATGTTTGGTGAAGATGTCAGCAACCTATGTGTCAATAGGAATGTACTCCAAAGAGATAACACCATCTTGGATTAGCTAATGGATTAAATGCATATGAAACTCAATGTGTTTTGTGCACTAATGCTCCATCGAGTTCCAAGAACTATGAACGGAACTCTTATTATCAAACTGCAAAATAGTGGGATGATCAGGAGGAAAACCCAACTCAGTCATCAATTGATGAAGCCACAAAATCTCCTAAATAGCATGAACTGCTACCCTATACTTGGCCTTTGTAGATGAACATGTGCGAGCATGTTGCTTCTTGCAAGACCATTTCATAAGACTAGAGCCAAGACAAAACACAAAGCCAAAAGAAGACCTTTGATCATCAACATCACCAACCCAATTAGATTCAATGTGGCCAACAATGTGAAGATTCTCAGAGGTGTACTAAATGCCATACAAAAGTGTGCCCTAAATGTATCTTAAAAATTCACTTGGCAGCCTACCAATGACTCTCATGAGGGTCCTAAGAGAATCAAGAGACAAGACCTACTACAAAGGAGAGATCAAGATGAGTGTGTGTCACATACAACAAGCTACTTGCCAATTATTGGTACAAAGTCTAGCATCTACTAAAGGTGAAGAGTAGGAGGTAGATAGAGTGACACCCAACTAAAAAAGGTGTTAGAGTAGGCTTGCAATCAAGCATGTCAAGAGCATACTTCTACTAAGAAACAAAAATCCTAGTAGAGGACTGAACAATTTGTAGCACAAGAAAATAGTGTAGGAATCCAAGATCAGTCATCTCAAACTAGTCCATCAATGTACATTGAACATCTTGAAGCATAGATGATGAGCTACCCATGAGGATAAGATCATCAACATAAAGGAAAAGAATCAAAATCTTATCTTCGAGACACTGAATGTGTTGGAATATCTTATTGGAAAGAATGCTTCTAAGAGGGGTGGGGGTGTGCGAATCAAAAATACTAGCTTTCTAATAGTTTCAAATCCTTAATAACATATCTTTGAAATGAACATGCATATAAAAATTAAGCAATCATGAGAAACAAATATGCATCAGCACATAACACTTGAGATTTTGGTAACCTAGAAACCCTCTAGAAATAAGAAGGTAAAACTGGGGTGGGGATGATACCCACAATATCATTGTAGTAATAATGTTTGACAACTTCTGATGGTTTGCCCGGTTAAAGGCATGCCCTGTCAAAGGCTTTACACTATATCAATAGTGACCAGGTTAAAGGATTTACAAACACTTTACATGAAGTGTTGCCCTGTCAAAGGATTTAGTCACCTAGTTAAAGGATCTACAAAATAGTGGCTAAGCTAACCTATCACCATAGGGTTTTCTTTCTAATACAATTGATGGAGAGTATTAGGTATAATAAACCTGATAGCTTACAATCCTTCGATTGCTGAATACATGCACTTGATCTACTTTCTCTGATCTTGATCCTTTATGATCTGATACTCTTTTCTCTGAAAATTAGTTTTCCTTACACACCCTGTCCATCCACTTCTATGCAATGAGGTTTTTTCTTCCTTATAAAGACACTCAAAGACTTAGGGTTAGTTAGGGATCTATGATCCATATTGAATCTCTGTTTTCCACTTATTCCTTGCACTTTTATCATTAGTTGCATGCCTTCTCAATTTTTCTTATTGGCTGCATGAAGATTGCATAGGAAATATAAATGATTTGATATGTCGGCTATGAAAATGGTTTTCATCTAAGTTTGTGAAGTTTCAAACTCATATGCTAATTTTGAGTTACTCAGCACTTATTGCTTCCTGATGCTCAACACCTTCTGTAACTCAGCTCTTGTATATGCTTGGTACTTAGATCATGCTCGGTACCTGCAGTCACTCAGCACTTGATCTTCACTCAGCACCTAAAGACTTCTTGGCACCTAAAGATCACTTAGCACCTGATGAATTTCCTGACTCGGCACATGTTGTGGCTCAGCATACACAATGTACTCGGCTTCAATGTAGAAAGTGGTTAAGTGTGTTGGCACTCAAGTGTCAAAACCATTTTTAGACTAACAATCTCCCCCTTTGACATGAGTGTCAAAAACAATTAACTAAGCAATATTTATCTGATCTTATGAGTACATTTACTGATCTTCTTGGTATATACATATACCTTAACATTATTATAACTCTTATAACTCCCCCTGAGTTGATCATGCCGATGTCTTGTGCCATTATGCCTAATGTTCTTTTTAATATATCTTCACAATATTATCTCCCTCTTAGAATATTATCTCCCCCTTTTTGATACTAATGTCAAAGGGTCCTAAATAGTAATGCCATGCTTGGCCAAAAATGTCTTGTTTACCTCAAGGAGTATTTGGAGAGCTGCATCCTAGTTATTTAAGGCAATATCCAATGACTTTTGTTGGATTGCAAGCTTTGCTATGAGATCAACAAGTCCTTCATGTGTAGAAATATTTGGATCCTTCTTTAGGAATGTTTCTACATACATTTTCTCCTTGTGCAATATTTCTAAGTGAGGAGTAATGGAGGCTTGAATTTGCATCAGCTTTTCTTTTAGAGTGGCCTCTTCTACTGATAATGCGGCTAATTCCCTCTGAGTGTGTAATGTTTGAGAAAATTGATTGTCACTTTGTGTAGGGTCTGAGGGTAGTTGTGTGTTGGAGATATTTAATTTACTCTCAAGGTTCAAAATTTATTGATTTATTTCTTGTGTGAACCTAGAAAAATCACACAGTTTGCTATAAAGGGAAAATATGTTCCCTAATACACTTTTTACATTTTCCAATTTCTTGGCTAGGTCAACTTGTCCCAAAATTATGTTATTAGCTATTTTTTGATTGACTTTGCCTACAAACTTCTTTTCTAACCATTCCATTAGTTTTACATTAGTATCATGGTCTTCATTATTTACTTGGTCAACTATATTAGATAATTGCTCAAGTATTGGCCTGTTTGCATCTGGAGGTTGAAGACTAAACGCATCCATGAATATATCTTTTATTTCATTCATTGCCTATTTGTATTTGTAGTCTTTCCTCTATGCCTCTTGTCTCCTTCTATTATCCAATGCACTCTGTATTTCATTCATCTTTTCCTCATTTAGAGTGCTTGAATCATAATAGGGTATTTTGATTTCTTCATCAAGCTCAAGAATACCATAATGGATGGTCTTGGCTACCCTAATAGAACTTGAACTTGGTGTACTGACATGTAAGGTCATTTTTTTAGTACTTTGCTTATTACTGGGTTTGGTGGGAGTTCTTGTTTTAGGTAATTCAACCAAAGTTTTTATTGCAGACTCCTCTTTATTTTGAGTTTCTTTGTTATCCTCTTATTCTTGCTTGTCTTCTTCTTCTTGTGTCACTACTGGTGGAGGAGTACTTGCTATCTAAACTATTGTTCCTATGACTACCTCTTTTGTTGCACTTGGCTCATGATGAGTTTGAGTAGCTAATCTTGGTGGTGATTGAGGTGGCAGAAATGTAAGACCAGTAGTTTGAATGATTTGAGGTGGTTCTTGTGGTAACACCTTGGCTTCTTTGAGTTTATCTATTGACTTTTGAAGATTATCTGCATTGACCAATATAGGACTTGTACACAATTGTGCTTGTAAAGTTGTTTGGTCAAGGATCTTAGTAAGATCCACTGTAGTTAATGGATTAATGTTTTGATATGTGGTATTAACAACATCCTTAATCTTTATGATTTCTGCCTGTGTGTTAGGTGAGTGAGGCAGGCTAGGAAGTGAAGGATGTGTGTCTTGCACACTTTGTTGTTCATTAGTTCCTTTGTCTTCATCTTTTCCTTCCTCCTCTCTTTCTTTCTTATTTTCCTCTTCTTCAACCTTTTTCTCTTCTTCTATTTTCTTCTCTCCTCTTCCTTCTTTCTTCAGGTTTAGCAGCAACTTCCTCTTTGTATACCTCTTCAAGAACATCTTCAAATGTCTTATACAAGTTTTTCCAAACTCTTGTTGTTCTCTGCACATCTTCTTCAATTTTGTTTTGCAGGATGGAGAATGCCCTATATTTAGGTGTAAACCTTTTTCTATGCCTTTTGACTACTTGAGTTACTTGTTCTTTTGTTAAATCAGGTAGTAGGTTTGCTAGGGTTGATTCCCTCATCTCTTTCTCCATCTTTAGACAAAAATGCCATCTATCTTCTATAGTTTTAGACAATTCCTTTGGCAATTGTCCATCTAGTTCAAGAGGTGTATACTTGAACTATGACATTAATGCATAGACCAACTCTTCTATGCTATTTTGTTCATCTTTACTGAACTTCTTGAAATCAATCTTTTTCATTTCATTTAAGTCTCCATTCCTAATCTTCTTACATAATGTATCAATTGAAGATTTAGGAGGACTTGCCTTTTCAATCTGATCTTCTTCATCAGTATCAGGTTGGGCCACATATCTTTTCCTTTTCTTTGGCTCTTCATGTGCCTTTATGTTTTTCTTTGTTGTGGCTTCCTCTTTAGCCTTTTGAGTAGAGGCCCTTATTGTATCTCTAGTTGTTGGTTTCTTAGGCATTTGCATGGCAGCTTTCTTTGGTGAAGGCTGAGAAGCAAGAGGTGTCTTTGTTTTCTTTTTGATGACTCTACCTCTGATGGGTGCTTTCTTGGTTTGTGCTTCCTTGGCACTCTCATCTTTCTCAAGTGGCTCTTGTGGTGGCTCACCTTCTTCTTCTCCTTCACTAATCTCTTCATCTTTACCTACTGCACTTGATTCTCTAACACCAAATTTCTTCTTTATCTGCTTTACTAGCTTGTCCTTTTTCTTTACTGTTGAGGCTATTTTGAGTTCTGTAACAACTCTTTATTTTACAGTGTTATATATTCCAAATGCCTTGGCACATTTGTCCATTTCCTCTACAACTAAAGTTGTGATGGTTGCAAAAGCATGATCAACATCAAGCTCATATCCCAATGGTCTAAGCCATCTTGTTCTTGGAAGGACTACTTGAATGTAAGTGCAATCAATATCAACAAGAAAACATATGTCATTTATATTCTTTTCTACCAGTGAAACTGGTATTCTCATTCTGTTCTTCATTACATTTTTGAAATCCTCAAAATAGATAGACATTTGATCATCAAAGATATCTCCCATTTGTGTAATGAAATCATTAATTTGATCAACAATGGTTTTATTCTGACTCCAGTTGACTTTTCCAAATGAAGGGAATTCCTTCATTATATAGAACATACAAACCAACACTGAACCAAATTTACGCTATGCTCCCTTGGACTTTCTAATAGCTCCAAGATTTTCATTGATTTGTTGCAACAAGAGCTCTGCAAGGTCATAAGTGTGGTCTTTCTTTACAAGTTTATGTGCCACATCTACTGCTATGCAGTGTATACTATTTAACCTGCTAGATTGGTAAAACTTATGTGATATGATCCTTACAACAAATTCTAGAAGGGGATCAGTTATGGTGTCTATAGTCATGCCTCTATTGTTCCACTTTGCACCTGTCTTCTTCTCAATTGTTTCCTTCTTTTCACTTCCCAAAGTCTTTGGCTGATCTAGGGTTGGAAAACTAGTAACCCTATGAACCATCTTCATAGTAATCTTGACTTTCCCTTGTTCTAACCAGAATGATCCATCATGGATTCTAGTGAGTATAATGCGTATCCACTCATTTTTTAATACGATTGGAAAAACTAGGGCTTTGGTTAAACCCTTCTTTTCTATGATAGAAAACTCATCTTTCAGAATACCATTTTCACAGAGTTTTTCATAGGCATTAAAAATTTCCAAATCTCCTATGGCTCCTATTTTACAATTATGTTTTCAAGGATGGAAGATAGGGCACTAGTGGGATCATTTTTGTATGCAACCTTTGGTATAGGTCTAAACTTAGGTTTCTTTACTTCATTGCTGACAAGTTGAATCTCATGGCTCATTTTCTCTTGGGTCATTTTTGAACTAGACACCATTTATATCTGAAATAGGGTTTTAATGATTAAAGTAAATTTCTCAAACTATAAAACTTGGAACTTGAAGGAAATACCTAGATAGATACTTAAATTGCTTGGGTAGACACTGAATTGTTGCAAACCACTGGTTGAAAGCTTGAAAGTTGCTCAGTTGTGCTCAATGAAATCACTCTTTGTTTTAATGGCTCAAGAATGAGTCAATTTTCACTTTTAAGTGGCAAAAGAAACTTTTTCATTTAATGCATTTTGGTACCTATACCTGTCACTCAGCTTCTGAATGTTTTTCAACTCAGCTTTCACTCGGCAGCTATACTCGGCATCTACTTACTTTAT
Organism: Cupressus sempervirens; assembly: GCA_028749045.1. NCBI lineage: Eukaryota > Viridiplantae > Streptophyta > Pinopsida > Cupressales > Cupressaceae > Cupressus > Cupressus sempervirens. Next base: position 842,494,054 of record CM053786.1, on the reverse strand, counting down.
TGATAACTTGGCATCCAAAGTAGTTTCACTCGACATCCAAAGACAACTCCACATCATTGTTCAAGTTTAGTCTTAGCATCTTATCTTATGCTTATTTCTTCTTTTCAGTGCTTCTTTTTCTTGGGACTAATGTATGATACAACTTTGTATATCAATCCCATATATCTCTCTTATGCTTAGATTGATGAAGTGTGATCACTTGACCCATTAGGTGAAGTGATCCCTTTGCTTGATGTACTACACTCATCTTTCTTCTTCCAAATTTTATTCATTTGTCCTCTTATGACATCAATCTTTTCTTTTCCTTTGTTGGCTTCAGTATTTGGTGCTTTGGACCTTGTAGGACAATTTTTGCTGGTATGACCATTTTTTAAGCAACTAAAACATGTGGTTTGACTCAACCATCTTTTATAGTTCCCCTTGAAATGTGTTCTTATGCAATTCTGGGGTATATGTTCATATTCCTAACAATAGTGACAACTATACCTAGTGTTATAATCCCAATGGTAGTGACTTTCATTCCCTTTTGCTAGTTGATTTGATGTCCACATAGGCTTTGATCTGCATTCAAATGCCCTATGTCCATATTTTTTGCAATTACGACAATGTCCATCAAATCTTTGTGTTCTTGGGATTTTGTATCTGCAATCTTGTGTCATATGTCCTTGCATGTTGCACTTGTGATAGTAACTCTTGCTTTTATGTGTGTTTGGTTGATTGATTTTTCTACTCTTGCAAATATTAGCAGTATGTCCCTTTTTATAAGTGGATTTAGAATTCTTACCTTTGTCACTTCTTTGCTCAACAGTCTTTGATGATTCACCAACTTCAGTGTTGTTGTATCTGAGTCCTGATGTATCATGGGCTAATCTTGGGAATGTCAGCAATTGTTCAAAGTATTTTATGGCTTTGCTTGACTTGTTGATATTCTTTGCTATCTCTTTTTCTTTGTTCAATTCATTATGCAATTGTTCATTATGCATCCTCAAAGTAGAGATCTCAATATCTTTCATATTAAGTTCATGATGAAGATTCATCATTTGAGCAAGTGTATCCATCTGCATGTTTGAGACCCTTGTTAATTCAATAGATTTTTCTTTCAGTCTATTTGTAAGATTTCTTTTGTCATATTCCATCATGATTCTATCCTCAACTACTCTTTTCTTTTGTTCAGTGATTTCACATAACATTATGGCCTATGATTCATGTTCCATCTTGAGAGATCTTATTTCTTCTGCTTGAACTTTTTTTTTCTCCATCAGTTTTGTTATTGCTATATCAAATTCTTTAGTGTCTCCATTGGCAAATACTTGTGTGGTATCAATCTCCTTGTAGTGTATGTCATTTTCAGCTATGGCTATCTCCTTTCTTTTTTTCAAAGATTTTCTTAATTCCACTCTAGCTTCCTCTACTTTTTGTAGAGTGAGATGCACATCTATCACCTAGTTTTCAATGATCTTTCCAAGTTTGAAAATTTCCATCTTTAAATCTTTTCCTCCAAGCTATTAGGCTCCTTTTTGAGAGAAATTGGGCTCTAATACCAATTGTTGGAATATCTTATTGGAAAGAATGCTTCTAAGGAGTGGGGGGGGGGGGGATGAATTAGAAGTACTAGCTTTCTAATAGTTTCAAATCCTTAATAACATATCTTTGAAATGAACATGCATTCATATAAAAATTAAGCAATCATGAGAAACAAATATGCATCAGCACATAACACTTGAGATTTTGGTAACCCAGAAACCCTCCAGAAATAAGAAGGTAAAACTGGGGTGGGGATGATACCCACAAAATCACTGCAATAATAATGTTTGACCACTTCTGATGGTTTACCCTGTTAAAGGCCTACCTTATCAAAGGCTTTACATTGTATCAATAATGACCTAGTCAAAGGATTTACAAACACTTTACATGAAGTGTTACCCTATCAAAGGATTTAATCACCTAGTTAAAGGATCTACAAAATAGCAGCTAAGCTAACCTATCACCATAGGGTTTTCTTTCTAATACAGTTGATGGAGAGTATTAGGTATAATAAACCTGATAGCTTACAATCCTTTGATTGCTGAATAAAAACTCTTGATCTACTTTCTTTGATCTTGATCCTTTATGAGCTAATACTCTTTTCTCTAAAAAAATTGTTTTCCTTACACACCCTTGTCCATCCACTTCTATGCAATGAGATTTTTTCTTCCTTATAAAGACACTCAAGACTTAGGGTTAGTTATGGATCTATGATCCATATTGAATCTCTATTTCCCGCTTATTCCTTGCACTTTTATCATTGGTTGCATGCCTTCTCCATTTTTCTTATTAGCTACATGAAGATTAGATAGGAAATATAAATTATTTGATATGTTGGCTATGAAAATGGTTTTCATCTGAGTTTGTGAAGTTTTAAACTCATATGTTGGTTCTGAGTTACTTGGTACTTACTACTTCCTGATGCTCAACACCTTCTGTAACTCGGCTCCTGTATATGCTTGGTACTTAGATCATGCTTGATACCTACAGTCACTCAACACTTGATCTTCACTCAGCACCTGAAGACTTCTCAGCACCTAAAGATCACTCGACACCTAATGAATTTCTTGACTCGGCACACACTATGGCTCAGCATACACAGTGTACTCGGCTTCAATGTAGAAAGTGGTTAAGTGTGTTGGCACTCAAGTGTCAAAACCATTTTTAGACTAATAGAATGTACAATGTAGTTTCAAAATGGTAGTGGGTGAAGTTTGGAGAAAGTATAAAAGAGTCTAGCTTCTCATACCAAGACTAAGGGGCCTATTTGAGACCATATAATGAGCGTCAAAGTTTGCAAGCTAAGGAGGAATCTAGCACAAAGCCTTGAGGATGCTCCATGTAAATCTCCTTAGTGAGATCATCGTGTAGGAAGGAACTCTTCACATCCATCTAAAAAATAGGCCATCCCTACGAAGCTGTGAGGGATAAGACAAGGCAAATAGAATTCATCTTGGTGATAGGGGCAAATGTCTTGATGTAGTCAATAACCTCAACTTGTGAGAAACCCTTTGCAACAAGACAAGCCTTGTGTTTATCAATTGAACCATCAACAACAAACTTAGTATGATAGATCCATTTGCATTGTACTAGCTTTCTTTCCTTAGGAAGAGTACAAAGATCCCAAGTATGATTCTTCATCAAAGAAGAATAATCCTCCATGGCACTATCCCACTCTGAATGACTTGTTGCTACTATAGATGTCTGAGGATCATCACAAATAGCATGACTGATAAGACTACAACCTATTGTATGAGAACAAGTGTGACAAGAAGTGGAAGGATCACTAGCTAAAGATCTTTTAGACTCAACTATAGCCGGAGCCCATTTAGGCATCTATAGAGGATCCTATGGTGGAGGTAAATGGGGATCACAAAGATCATCATCCTCATCATCCAAAAAACAAACTAGAAGAGAGGTGGGCATAGTGGGAAGTGAAGGAGGTGCTAGAGGTAGGGTATGAACTGTAGGAAGGCTCTCATCAAAGTGGACATCCCATCAAAATAGGACCTCTCTGGGATCAAGATCAAACAACCTATAAGCCTTAACATCCTCGTAGTAGCCAAAAAAAATGAGTGGTCAGATCTTCTATTGCATTTCTTTTCTCTAAGCATCAGGTACAAATTCCCAAGATGCACTTCCAAAAACTTAGAATGATGATACATCAAGCTTGACATGAGACCAAGCCTCCTCAAGAGTCATATGTTAAACTACCTTTTGAGGCATTCAATTCAAAATATAATTGGCATAATTGACTTTCTCTACCCAAAAACAAAAATCCATAGACCTGGATTGAATCATACAATTAGCCATCTCCTAAAGTGTTATGTTTATTCTCTTGCCCACAACATTCTACTAAGGGGTGTAGTGCACTAAAAACTAATGCTGAAAACCATGTTTAGAGCAAAATCCCTAAAATCTTGGTTCACGTACTCCCCCCCATTATCTGTGCATATTTTCCAAATAGAAATAGTAGATTTCTTCTCTACAAATCTCTTGAAGACTCAAAATGAATCAAAGACATCAAACTTTTACTTGAGAAAGTACACCCATGTGCATCTGGAGAAGTCATTAATAAATGTAAGTACATATCTGGCACCTAAAAAAGAAGGATTAGGAAATGACATGAGGTCACTATGAATCAACTCCGAAGGTAGCAAAGAAAAAGTGGCTTGTCCATGTGGAAAAGAATCCCTATGGTTCTTGCCAAGTGCACAACCTTGACAAACACCATCTATACAAGAAATTTGAGGAAGCCCAAGAACAAGTGCATGTGTACTCATCTATTGAAGATATCTATAATTGTCATAGCCCAAACACTCATGCCAAAGTATACTTACTAAATCCACATGTGCAACAAGACATGAACTTGTGACATCAAAAGTCTCATATCCATCAAATCTATAGATGTGAGATGCAGAGTCAACACTTCTAGTAGCCACAACCATCTTAGAATCATGCAAGTTCTAGATAACCACATCATGTGGTGAGAACACAATTGTCTTACTGGAGCTAGAGTGGAAAATCTAATAGATGGACAATAGGCTCATCAAAATTTTAGGGACACAAAGAACATCTTGAAGAGAACGCCCAGCTAGTGCAATAGAACCAGAACCCATAATTGAAAATTATGATGAGTTCCCAATAACAATCTATGAGGTAGCACAAGGAGCAAGTGAGGTGATCAACTAAAAAGTGTTTGTCATATGGTGAGAGGCATCAAAATCAAGAATCTAGGGGGCCCTAATTTGTACCTTGAGTAGAAAGACCATGACCTTTCCCTGCAGGGAGATGAAGAGTTAGGAGTTGAAGTATGATGCTCTTACATGGCTTTCTCTAAAGCCTCAAAACACTTCCAACACCTAGAAATGGGATGTCCATCCTTGCCACAAAAAATATGGGTCTCACTAGATTTCTTCTTGGTCTTGGAGGTAGACTCAATAGACTTCGAAGAATCTTTACCCTTATTAGGGTTAGCTAGAGGTTTAGTATCTATTTTTGGTGTATCTTTCTTCAATTTAGCTTTCTTTTTTTATTTATCCTTAGAATTTTAAGCAACCAAGGCTTGGCTAGAAGAGCTAGAGGCATCCACATATTGGATCTTTGCCTATTCCTATGTTAACCAATCAAAAACTATCTCAAGTGAAGGCATCTTGTGTGTAACCCAAGGCATCCATAGTGGAGTAGAAAGTGGAAGAGAAGATCTAACCTTTATCTAAGTAAACTTAAGTAAACGATTAATTAATTAATAATAAATTGATAAGTAGGAGATAATTTCCATAGCAAGTCAAATTGTGATGTGAATATCAGGATTTTAAATAATAATAAATTATTTACTCTAACAGAAGTGTGACATATGTTTTGGATCTACATTGGTGTAAGAAGGATGCATCATTATCGCAAGTGATATATTTATATATTGTTTGAATAGATCCCAAGGCTAGTAAGTTCATTGATGCAAGCCTTGACAACATATGCCTCAATTAGAACCAAAATATATATATTTATAACCTAATAGTAAGACGTAAAACTATGATTTGAACTATGTTGGAATTTAACTCTCTAATTGTTAAGTCAAATAATCATAACTTGTATACTCAAGGAGTAATGTTCCTCATTCTATTCCAACCACTAGGGAGTCCTCTTCAATTAAGACCATGACCCTTAGGACACTTAGGGATTGTAACAGTTCCTTAGAAAACCTTGTGTCAAGGTGTCTTGGACACATAACTAGATGATAATCAAACCATAACTAGTAAATTGTCAATGCATTAGTAAAACTTGGTTTTATATATATATATATATATAGATAAATAATAATAATAATGAAGATCATAATAATAATAAGAATAATAAATATATACAAAAAAAATTGTGGTTGTGTTTTTGCCTTGTTAAATTTAGGGCATGACATTCTGGTATTAGAGCAATTGGTTACAACACTAGAGCCTAACCCATTACACTTATATCACTAAAATTTCAACTTGTGTGTAGGATGCCTATTTTTACCCATAATGGTCAATGAAGGGCTAGAGGTCTTAGAGCTACACATGTAGCACAAACTGAGGAAGAGTAAGAGATTCAACCAGCTCTACCAAAGCAACCTCTAAATCTTAACCAAGACCTCATTAATGTCATCCAAGATTTTATTAGAATAGTACAACAAAGATTTCCAACTATAGCACTATAGGTAGAATGAAAAGGCTACCAAGGCTCTAAGCCCAAACAAAGGTAGTCACAAGGCCATAGGTGAGATCAAAAGACACAAGTTCCTTACGCACACCCAATTAGGGTTCAACAGTACTTTAGGGGTGGACTCAAGAAATTTAGAAAGAATAGAGGCCAATAATAGTCTAGACTATAGGGAATCTAGATTATAACTTGTGTACTATGTTATACTTGTGGTGATATGGGTCATATAGCAAGAGAATTCCAACAAGGCTTGACAATAGGCGACTAGTGCAGGGTCGCAATGAGGAATATAGTTAGGCACCATGAAGTACTTGCAATAGTTGATAACAACTAGGCAGAGCACTAGGCCACCACTACTGGGGCCAAGGCTAGAGTCAGACTAGCTGTCAGCATTGACAATCAGCCCCATTTGAGCATGACAAAACCTCACACCATGGAACAAAGAATTGGACTAGGTTCAGTGGGATTAATTTGACAAGGTGAAAACTTCAAAGGAGTATGTAGCACATAGGAGAACACAATAACTACACCCTTTTAATGAAATTTGGGAGGACAAATTCAAAGGAGTATGTAGCACATAGGAGAACACAATAACTGCACCCTTTTAATGAACTCTAAGAGGTGGTTCATGCCTAGTGGGGGAGGATGTAAAGCCTCACCTGACCTGTCATAGTATAGATGATATATTTGCATTATGACACTTCTAATTTGATATTTTGACACACTTTTGAGACTATAAGGTTATGTTATCTTAATATCTACATTATGATGATCCACACTTATGTCTACACATTAAGACCTAAATGATATACTTAATGGTTTCATTCATGTTCTAACCTTTCTAATTGCTTGATAGAAATTGAATTTTAGAAATGCTTGTAATGTGAAATTTTAATGTTTAAGTGGGGGTATGTACTTTCATTTTGATATTTTAATAGTATTTGAGACTTAGAAGGACAATGGCTTATTTTATTCATTGATTTTGACATTTATAGTAGTATTCTGCACCTATAATATCCTAATATTTTGAATGGAATGATTGAACACATGTGGATGGAACTTTATGATAGGATAGAATTATATTATGATGTGATGCAAAATGTTAATTCAATGATGATTTAATGTGATATGCATATAAATGTTAGTTTAATGTGATATGTAGATAAATGTTGATTGGCCATGATGGTTTATGATATGCAGATCTTGATATCTTAACATTTTGAATGATTTGTTTGAAATTTTTAGGAAAGGAGATTTAATTGAATTATGTTAATAAGAGTACGTAATATTTGAAATTTTATGCATTTATGATATACATTTATATAAACCCCTTAGACTACTAATGCTCAAGTTTAATGTGCAGGAAGTGGAACCATGGAAATTTTAGGGGAAATAGGATCTTTGGAAGATTCAAAATCCTCTTTGTAAAAGTATTTTACTTTTTAAGTGTAATTTTTCTTGTAAGTGGGGATGTGTAATCATAAGGATGCATTTAGGGCATGTCATGATGATGTGGGATGTTCTTTTATGTGTCACTTGACACTTTTGGATTTTGTGTGTGAGGACATGTCAATTAGGGTTTTGGTCTTGGTGACATTTTACCCTAAACCTAATTAACTTCTTAATAAGTAAGTAGAGCACTTGATAAGGGGTAAGATGGGTCACAATCAAAGGAAATTTGAACTTTTATTTGACTAGGGTTTTGAGGGGTCATTAGGTGGTCCCAAAGTGTCTTTTATATGAAAATGAGCTACCCATGTGATACTATAACATGTTAGGGACCTAATTTTGACCATGATAGTGACTAGATAGCCTAGTGGGGCTCTTTACCCATGCATTCTCCCACCAATTCGAAATTTGAGTTGTCATATTTGTTCTCTTCGATGTTTTCCACTAAGTCAAATATAGAAAATTTAGATGAGACAAGTTTCTAAGAGGTAGTGGCTTAATGTCTTTGCTAAAATAGTTAGTCAAAAGGCCTTTTTAGAGAATTTTGGGAAAACTAGTGGGGTGTTCACCCACTCTCTAAGTTTTAGAGATAGTTAAGTTTTGGAGGGGAGCTCTACAACAACCTTCTTTGCATGAGCTTGGACCAAGGTTAGTTTTTTCAAACCATGATCATTTCCTTCTTTTGTATTGCATAATGAATCTACAAGTATGGAGAAATTTTGTTATGGGTTCATGCAATGTATTGAGAATCTTGTATTGGGGATTTGGGTATTGTGTTGTGATGTTTGTGAATTTTGTATTGTGGATTTGTGCATTGTGTTGTGTTGTTTGTGAATGAGTATTGTGTTCATGTAGCTTCTTCATTTTCTTTCTTGATCTTTTGTTTTGATTTGAATGTCAAGTGTTAATATGGATGTGAGGGCTTCTCTCACCTTTGTGAAGGGAAGAGAAGTCCAGGCTGAAGGGCTTAGTTGGGCTTGAAATATAGTTGAGAACCTTGGATTATGGGTATTCAATAATTCTATGATAGTATGTGGAGGATTTTTTTGAAAGCCCTGAAAGGGCATGAAATTGTTGTATTGTGAAAGCCCTGAAAGGGTATAAAAATTATTTATTGCAGGTATGTAATGATAGGGAAAGTCTCCTTATTGAAAGAAAACCTTCACCCTAAGTGCTAATGGTTCCAATGGTGAATCATGGTGTAAAATTTAGAAGGAATTTATTATGTGTTATCTTGTAAGTTTCTCATGCATGATCATATGTTTATTGTGTGTATCTCATTTGGATCTTGTTTCCCTTGCTCAGTGGGTGGCTTCATAGAACCCTAGGATGGGAAGTGAGCCTCCATGGTTCCAAGTTTTGTGTTGTGTTGTAGGTTTTGTGAAGATGTATCTCTTGGAGATATTAGAGTTTATTCTTGTCAATATTAGAAACCAAGTGTGTGTGAAGATACAAATCCTCCATGTCATTATAAATGTGTTAGGATGTTAAGTCTCCATGTTCATTTCATTGTGATGTAAAGAGGGATATTTTTATTATTGTATCTTTTTAAAAATGTGTAAGGAAAGAATGAAAAATAATTATGTAGTTTACTTGCAAGGAACATTCATTGTGAGCTTTTACATTATGTAAATTGGTGCAAAATGGAGATTCATGTAAAAGAAACATTGTTTCATACAATTCAATTAGTGAAAATATTTCATATTGGTTACATCCTTTTGATATAGTTGATTTAATCCGATGCATAAATAGGTGTATTGTAAATATATATAGGTTATGCATACAATATGATAGGAGAAATATAATATATTTTGATAGTTCATTCATGTATGAAGAATTAGGTTACTTGGCCTTCAAGTTCTAATCTATTCCTAGGGTAGATATTATCTTCACATCATCACACAATCACTAAAATTCCATGGTAGAATAAAGGATGAGATTTTATTGAGGAGAGAAAATACATAGTCTAAATCTATGAGAAGTCTTGCGATAGGTTTACATTTCCTCTCTGGAAAATGTACAAGGAAAGAAAATAAATCCCTTCACAAAAATGTAGAGCAATAAAATATTCAAAAGAATATATACCTTGGGAATCCCATGCTTAGAATAATAAGAAATAATAAATTAGAGGTGAGACTCAAACTTCTAATAATGTACTAATGCATAAACTTGAAATTTAAGTACTCATAATAATCTTGTGACCCTTGAGTCACAATCTAACAAGTGTAAAAAAAAAAATGTACATATTAGAAAATGTCAAGTCAAGTATAGTAAAATGCCCTAGGTATCTTATCCCCCACTAGACTTGATAGTATCAAAATAATAATAATAACAACATTCCCCCATAAATTAAAATAAAAACTTACACATAAACAAGACAAGACAAGGGTTGGGTGCACATCTTATAAAATAATAATACTCAATGTATTAAAATGATCATGGAGGAGATAGAGGACCCCGCCCATCCAATCATTCTTAGGAAGAGATCCTTACCAACTCATATCACAACACCTTGGTTTAAGTTGCCTAGCCCATTGAGAATTTTTTTCATGTGCGTAGAAATATAAAAAAGTGGGCATGCTCTGCCCAATGTTAGAATCATTCTCTCCTTGGGTGCCTACAACATGTGAGGAATAAGGTACCCTTACCTAGGTGGAAATTCCACCACGAATGCTTAAAGTGGAAAAGGTGTGTTTGGATGGGTGGGCAGTAGGTCCCCACCTCATTTTGGCACCTAAATCTCTTCTTCAAACATTAAGGAGTGCATGGAATAAGGTGTTCCCACTTACATATGCCAACCACTCCTTACAAGTCAACATCACCATGAAGGAAGAGCCACACTTGAGTGATCCTATCCAAGTTATGACCTAGGTGACTAGTTAGGGGATAAGATTAGATTCATACCACCTTGGAGGGAGAGAGAAGGGGCACATGTGCCTAGGGTTAGGAAATGAGATTAGTTACATTTTTAAGTTAAGAAGATAAAGTTAGGAATTTAGGTATCAATTAAATTAATAATGTATGGATTAAGTATAGGACTATTAGTAGTAAAGTAGGAAAAGGGTACATAAGGTTGGATAGGAACAGACAGGGAGTTGGATGGATGGTAGAATATTGTAAAGAGGAATTCAATTAAAATTATAAAGTCATGTATTAAGGAATTAGAATTAAATCATATTTAAATTATTAAATCATGTTTAGGTTATTAATGTTAGGATTAAACCACAAACAGAAATAACAATTACATGCAAATATAACCAATAACAAAAAATAATAGATCACACAAAAAAGAACACAAGGCACCAAGATTCAACATGGTTCACCCAATCCCTAGGTTATGTCCACCAAATAGCAAGTCTGGTATTATTACAATCTAGTGATTACAACCTGATTACAATCCATAATCCCTTACAGCTCAATACCTCTGCAAGAACCTATTTTGCATCACCTCTATAAAATAACCCTAACCCTAAGCCCTTTTATACAATTATTAAACTACTTTAGGGTTACTACATGTCAGCCATAAATTGGCAAATATTAGCCATTACTTTAGTGGTGAATCTGCTAATGGCGAATCTATGAATAGTACTAAAAGAAAATTTGAGACAATGCCTCGAGCCCCAAAGAATTTATGAAGTATGTATAGTACTTTCCTGATCAGTCACCACAAACTAACAATCTCCCACTTGGGGACTGATCAAGCTCCACACTAAGAAAAAATCTCCCACTTCAAGACTGATCCTATAGTGATGTTGCTACTCCATGAGGCTCCCACTAGATCAAACCATCCTGGGCTCTACTATTCTTTTATTCATGTTTAGTCTAGAAGACCAACCAAAGTTGAAGAGGAGTTTAACTTCTCCCTTGCTACTACCTTTGTCAACATATTTTCTAGATTATAATTTGTATGTATCTTCTCCAGCTTTAACTGTCCATCCTCCAAAATTGAACGAATGAAATGGTATCGCAACTAGATATGTTTGGTCTTTGAATGCAGAGCTGAATTCTTTGCAAGATGAATGACACTCTGACTACCTGTGAACAAATAATTATCCTTCTAAGAATGTCCCAATTCTTCCAAGAAGAATTGAAGCCATATCATCTCCTTGGCTACCTCTATAGTAGCAACATACTCTGCCTCTGTAGTGGATAGAGCATTAATCTTTTGTAACCTAGAAACCTAGCTCACAAGTGCCCCACCAATAGTAAAGACATAACCTATAGTACTCCACTTGGTATCAATATCCCCTACCAAATCTAAGTCAACATAGCCTTTTAAATCAGTAGTAGAGCCCCCAAAGTGTAAACATGTATTGGATGTTCCTCTCAAATATCTGAGAATCCATTTGACTGCATTCCAATGCTCAATTCCTAGATGACTCATATACGTGCTAATAACTCCCACTGCATGTGCAATATCTAGCCTAGTGCATACCATAACATACATCAAGCTTCCTAAATTTGAAGCATAGGGTACCTTGGACATCTTATCCTCCTCTTCTTATGTCTTAGGATACATCTTGTTAGTCAACTTCAAATGATCAGGTAAAGGTGTGTTGACAGCTTTAGCATTCTCCATAGAGAAATATTGCAACACCTTCTCAACATAATCAACCTAAGATAGTGTCAATGTTCTATTCTTCCTATCTCTGCAAATCTTCATACCAAGGATTTTTTTTGCTGCCCCCAAATCCTTCATAGAAAATGCATGTGCTAATTGGCGTTTCAGCCCCTTAATGTGATCCATGTTAGACCTAGCTACAAGCATATCATGAACATATAAACAAAAAATAATGTAGCTATCATCATCCAACCTCTTAAAGTAGACACAATGATATGAATGACACCTATTGTAACCATGCTCATGCATAAAACTGTCAAATTTTAGATACCATTATCGAGGTGCTTGCTTCAAGCCATATGAACTTTTCTTCAATTTGCACACTAAGTTCTCCTTATCTTTGACCACAAATCCTTGTGGCTGAGCCATATATATCTCTTCATCCAAATCACCATGAAAGAAGTTTGTTTTAACATCAAGCTACTCCAAATGCAAATCTTCAGTAGCCACAAGACTTAAAATAATATAGATAGAAGTCATCTTAACAACAGGAAAAAATATATCATCAAAATCAATTCTTTTTTTCTATGCAAATCCTTTTACAACTAGCCTGGCTTTAAATCTTTTCTTACCTCCTTCCTCTTCTTTTAACCTATAAACCCACTTATTTTGTAAAGTCTTTTTACCTGCAAGAAACTTGCACAAATCCCATGTCTTATTCTTTAGCAAAGAGTCCATTTCATCTTTCATTGCAAACTCCCACTAAATCTTAGTATCCACTTGCACAACTTCATCATAACCTTTAGGTTCACCAGAATTAGTAAGTAAAATAGAATACAAGGAGGGAGAAAATCTTTGTGGAGGTCTAATTTACCTTTTTGACCATCTAACATTCATCGATGTGTGTGGTATTTGTTGTTATAGTTGTTTCACATCATGAGGAATGACTAGAACATTAGCTTTTGGAGTATCATCTGACACTATATAATCATCTTCTTTCTTCTCATATTACTGCAATAGATCTTTGTAAAATACTTTCTCATTGAATATGACATCCTTACTTCTTATAGTTTTTTGATTTTCAAAATCCCAAAGCCTATAACCAAATTTATTAATGCCATATCCAATAAATACACATTTCTATGACTTAGCTTCTAGCTTGGTTCTATTTTCAAAATCTATGTGAGAAAATGCTTCACAACCAAAGGTTTTGAGAAAAGAATAACTCACCTTCTTACCAGTCCATGCTTCCTCTAGAATACCACAACTCAAAGGAGTAGAGGGACCTCTATTAATCAAATATATAGTATTATTGGTAGCCTCCACCCACATATGTAAGGGAAACCTCGCATGCAACCTCATGCTCCTTATGCATTCCATTATAGTCATGTTCATTCATTCAGCCACTCCATTTTCCTATGGAGTCCTTGGAATAGTTTTCTCTCTAAAAATACCATTAGTGGAGCAATAATATTCAAATTCATGACTACAATACTCACCACCATTATCAGATCTGAGACATTTTAATTTCTTACCAGTCTCATTTTCAACCAAGCATTTCCATTTCTTAAAAGTTTGAAATACATCATATTTTTGTCTAAGGAAATAAACCCATACGTTTCTATTTGCATCATCAATAAATGTAACATAATAATAAGAGCCACCAAGGGAAGATACTTGAGTTGGTCCCCATAAATTACTATGCACAAGCTCTAATTTCTCCTTTTTGTTTTCCTTCCTAGTCTACACAAAACTCACTCTCTTTTTTTTTTTCCATACAGACAACTTTCATAGAAATCCATATTAACACATTTTAGACCTGGTAAAACTTTTTTTGAATTAATTACTTTCATACCTTTCTCACTCATGTCCAAGTCTATTGTGACACAACATTGTATCAAAATTTATATAGCTATTTGTTCTCCCTGCTCAACTACAACAATTTTTCCTAAACATTCATTTTTCTTTAAAACAATTAAAGTAGAAGGAACAATATGACCTATACAAAGATATAAGGTGCCTACTTTCATAGCTTTTTCTACTACAAGGGAACCTTTTGAAACCTTCCAATTTTTATCATTAAAAGTAACTACACAACCCTCACCACTGAGCTGCCCTACTGAAATTAAATTCCTACTCACCCTTGGAACATGTCTTACCTCATGTAGTAGCCAATTATTCCCATTTTTCAACTTAATCTTAACTTTTCCCTTTCCAACAATCTGATAGGGTTCATTATCCACTAAATAAATAAGTCCAAAATCCCTTTCGACTTAATCAATAAAATAAACTCTATGAGGTGTAGCATGAAATGAAGCACCAGAATCTAAAACCCATGAATCATCAACACTTTCTAAAGATAGAAGCAAAGCATCCTCTTTGGACTTGTCACTTACCACATTTGCCTCCTTGTCTCCATTTGGTTTATCTCCTTCATTTTTCTTTTGATTCCAACAATCTTTCTTTTTGTGCCCTAGTTTCCCATAATACCAATAGTCATTTGGTCCTCTCAATTGAGACCTCCTCCCCTTTGACTTTCCTCTTGATTTCTCACAATTTCCAAAGTTACTTCCTCTCTCAGTCATTCTACCCCAACTTTGTGCATTCAGAGCACTTCCCGATGTAGATCCACCTAAGGTTTTCCTATAAGTTTCCTCACTCAAAACAACACCAATCACATCTTCACATTTTAGGGTACTAGATCTAGTAATAGAATTACTCACAACCATTACCAAGCCATTCTAGCTTTCAGGCAAAGAACATAAAATCAAGAGAGCCCTAATTTCTTCATCAAAATTGATACCAGCAGAAGATAGTTGACTAGTAATAGTATTAAACTCATTTAAATGATCTGCAATAGATCTAGCTTTTGCCATTTTCATATTAAATAAACACTTCATGAGAAATACCTTATTTGAAGTGGAGGGCTTTTCATATAGTTTTGCTAGGGTTTGCATTAATTCTTCTGTCGTCTTCACTTTTGTAATATTAAATGTCATTGATGGTGCTAAGCATAACTGAATGCTTCCAAGTTCCTTTTTGTCCAAAAGATCCCATTCACCATTTGACATAGATCCCTGATTCTTAGCTTTTCTTTCTAATAAAGATAGTCTTCCATTTGCATCTTTAATAACTGGAAGTTCTACCCATTAAACCTATCAACACTTAGCTTACCCTTGTCTTCCATCGCTCTCACTCAACCGTGAGACTCCCACTTAACCATGAGACTTTCCTATAGAGGATAACTAAAAAAAAACAACCTCGTTCTAATACCACTTGTTAGGATTAAATCATGGACATAAATAAAAATTACATGCAAATATAACCAATAATAGAAAATAATATATCACATAGAAAAGAACACAAGGCACCAAGATTTAATGTGGTTCACCCAATCCCTGGGCTAAATCCACCAAACAGCAAGTCTGATATTATTACTGATTACAATCCATAATCCCTTACAACTCAATACCACTATAAAACAACCCTAACCCTAAGCCCTTTTATACAATTATTAAACTGCTTTATGGTTACTACATGTTGGCCATAAATTGGCAAATATTAGCCATTACTTTAGTGGCAAATCTACAAATGGTGAATCTATGAATAGTACCAAAAAATTAAACCATAATTAAATTATTAAATCATATTTAAGATATAGTAATATAGGTTAGTATATAAATAGAATTGAATGTTTAGCTAATAGAGTAGATAGTGAATAGTAGTATATATAAATTAGTTGGTATATATTGGGATTTTTTTTGTATATATTGGTTAACTAATATTTTATAGTAGATTAGCATGATTTCCTATAATCGTGATAGCTATTAATAGTTATCTTGTAATGTAAGAGATGCATAAGGATAACATGAATTAGATATGATCAAGTTATACATGAATATATTGCATTAATTAGCAATATTGGTAGGTAGTTGATTAGTGGATAGTTGGTGGTTTTTCAAATGATTAGTAAATAGACAAAAAGGGGTGAGATGATGTTGTATTGGTGCTATCCCCCTAATAATTGTTTGGAGTACATACTCCCAATAAGATATATATATATATGCACTCATGCACATGGTAGGAATTGATAATATAAAACAAAATGTTCATCCCATTAGGTATAGTTATTGCATTCAATATGTTTAGTATGTGTTCAAGTTACATAATGATGAATATTATCATCATCTAGTGATGTATGAAAATGACCCTATTTACATTGTGTTGACTTCAAGAAACCTTTAGATATAACTAGTCTAATTTCCATTAGTATATAAAATTTATAATGATGATGTCCATTGGATGTGGTTAGATCCTATGAAGTGTGATACCTAAGTATACATATCCTTGACTAATAAATCATGCACATGTAATGAGTATTAAATCTAAAGTATTTAGGTACATATCACCTACATACCATAGAGTAATTGTTATTGTAATAAGAAGCAAGTTGAAAACCATAGCCTCATTGATGACAAGTATAGCCTATAGAAAAAATCACGGCATGAATTATAAATGTGTGTGCATTGATAACATGAGTAGCATATATCGTGGTTCTACCTTAGATGTAGAGATCAAGATCATAGGTAACCTCAAATAATTGTTATGATGGACCTACATGTGGAAGGATCCTAACCTATCCTATATGACATAACTGACGAACCTTGATAGATGCCAGTATTGAGGCCTTGATAGAAATAAGGTTCTCTCATTAATTTATGGGTGTTGTACCTTTGAATTCACTCTTTTGACTCATGGTGCCAACTCAATAATAATGATCCATATTTCTTTATTTAACAAATATATCTAAGATCCTTGTATTTTTATATAGGTTAAACTATTTTTTTAGCTAAAGTATTATAGATGAACCTACCCCCTTATCCTTCCATAAACTAGTGATTAAAGTAGTGTGACATATGTTTCTGATCTACATTGGTGTAAGAAGGATGCATCATTATTGCAAGTGATATGTTTATATATTGTATGAATTGATCCCCAGGCTAGTAAGTTCATTGATGTAAGCCTTGAAAATGGGTGCCTCAATCTAAACCAAAATATATATATTTATACATTGATAGTAAGAAGTAAAACCATGATTTGAACTGTGTTGAAATTTTACTCTCTAATTATCAAGTTGATTAATCATAACTTGTGTACTCAAGGAGTGATGTTCCTTATTCTATTCCAACTGCTAGGGAGTCCCCTTTGATTAAGAGCATGACCCTTAGGACACTTAGGGATTGTAATCGTTCCTCAAAAAACCTTTTATCAAGGTGTCCTATACACATAACTAGATGATAACAAACTATAATTAGTAAATTTTCAACGCATTAGTAAAACTTGGTTTTATATATATTACAATAGATAAATAATAATAATAATAAGGATCATAATAATAAAAATAAGAATAATAAATGTATACAAAAAAAATTGTGGTTGTGTTTTTACCTTGTTAAATTTAGGGCATGACAACATTAAAGGAGAAAATGAATAATAGACTTAGGATACCCAAGAAATTTGTTTATGATTACAAAGGTGATGTTTGTGTCATGGTTGATAGTGATAAATTATACATTCAAGAAGTTAGACCAAGGATTTTATGGGTCAAACCACTAGGTTATGAGATAAACATAGGTGAAACTAAGGACATCATTGAGGCACTAATAAATGAGCCTATTGACCCTAAAGTTACTTATTTTGGCACATATGATGAAACAAAATCTATAATTGAATTGAAAATCTAACTCCCTTAGGCATTTAGAAAAGGGTAGAAGAGAATTTCCAAACTGAAAACTAGTTCCATTCTTCTATTGACTGAAGGAAAAGGTGAAGATATAGAGGAAGGTGAAGAGAAATTAGAGTAAGAAAAGCCATTAAAGAAGAAAGGTAAGGTAATTATTACCAAGCCTACCAAACCTTCTACTGCTATATTCACAAGGAGAGCATCAAGAAAGAAACTTCACAAAGAAGTAGGAGATGTAATATTCAGAAGACCTCTACCCACCTTCTATTAAAAGAAATAGACTTAGAAGCTAGCATAAAAAATTCAAAGCACTAAAATATGAGACTAGGACTGAAGAAGAACAAAAATAGATAAAATACATGATAATGTCTAAAATGGGTAAATGGAAATATTCCCAAGATCAACTTCTTCAATAAATTCCTAATAAACTAATGGAGCAGATCAAGCCAAGATGATAAAGTGCCATGAAAATTGCAAGAGACATATATGAGCAGACCTTGAGGAGACTTATGCTAAGAGTAAGTGATAAGGAAATGAAATAGTCTCTTGAGAAGAATGAGGAAAAACTTATCTTGAGATTCAACACATGTCTTATACTAATGAATGACATTGAACATGTAGTGAGGAATGCTACAAATAGATGGAAGAACATTTATCTTCTTCACAAGCTAAGTGATTTTTTAGTGCATGTCAATGATAAGGATGATGATGAGCAAGAAGAGGATGAAGAAATTGATGATGAGGAAGTAACTCATTTTGACAACATAGATGATGAGGAACAAGAATAAGGACAACAAGCTACCAAGGCAGAAACTCAGAACACTAAGGAGACTAGCCTAGAGAAGATTTTTGTAGTAGTCATAGCCTCACTTCCTCATTCTCTAATACAAATAGTGAAAACATCGAGTTTGGAGAAAGCTACTACAGGATTGATTATGTCAAACACTAAAATCCAAAGCACTCAATCAATTTTTGCACCTGTCTAGATTAGTACTTCATTTATAGAAGTGACAAGCACTTCATCTACTAAGAATGAAACACCTCCCTCTACATCAGTTTTGGTCACATTACATATTTAAACAATGAGTGGTGAATCTACTTTTTCAAAAATTCCTACCATTTCTATAATTGTTTCATTTCCTACCATACAAATAATAAGTAAAAGATAGTTGAGACCAAGTCTCAACCAAGTAAAAACTTTTTGAGTAAAGGGAAAGAGAAGGAAGAAGAAATAGATCTTGATGAAGAGATTGTTATTCCTAATTGGGACATCTCAAATATAAATCCTAATCAAATGCAAACATTTGGAGAACTTTTGCAAAAGAAATGTAAGTAGCAGAGGCTTAGAGAAGAAAGGAATAAGGAATTCCAAATAATTGAAGATGATAAGAACATTTTAACCAAGGCACTAAATATAGAGGTTAACACTTCTCAACCAATTTTAATTCAATTAGTAGAGGTAGTTCAAAAATTTAATGAAGATGTGAATGGTCAAGATAAATTATTACAGAAGACTGAGAAGAAGTTTGAGAATAAAGTGTTGGAACTTACTGCTCAGTAGATTGTTATTCATCAAGTATAATTATCTACTATTCTAGGATCATTGGATACCTCTTACAACAATGTCACTACACTATTTGATAAAATCTATAATACATCAAGTTTTACTAAGGAAATAAGAGGCAAATTGTCAAAGATTGATGAAGATTTGCAGGCAAGAGCACATCAACTGCAACTTGACCCAAGTTGCATCTCTTCCCACTATTCAAAGATAAAATTCCTAATTGATATGCAAGCAGAATTGCTGAGAGAAGCTAGAATAAGAGCTACATTGGTACACATTCAAGGCATGATTCTTTTGACCATGGATGCATTGCAGAAGCAAATTGCACATGCCAGAATACTCATCTATGATAATAACTTCTCAATTGCAGATCATATGATAGAACCATTAGTAGAAGTGTAGATTACATTACACACATGTAAGGTGTTGCAAGAGAATTGGAACAAGACAATGGCACTAATCCTAAAGGTAAATTCATATTTTTTGTCACATTTTGGTGTTACTATATAATAAATAACATACATCTTTGGCATTAATGTCAAAAAGGGGGGGAAGATGTATATTATAGAGAAGATGTATATTGTATAAAAGATGTACAATAAAAAGGGAGCATACATAAATAAAAGTGAAAAAAAGTATATATCAGATTTGAAAATGTAAAGTACATTGTATATATGTATGGGAGAGAATTATATGTACAATTACTTATTAATACATATTCTATACAAAAACAATTTTGAAAAATCTCAAAAATAAAGTACTTTACCAAGTTGGAGGCACAAGGTGATGGATAAATGATGTTCTTGTAATTATGTTTTGACTAATAAATATTTTTGTCATGAACACCAAAAGGGGAGATTGTTGAAATTATAATCACATTTGTTATTAGTGACACACACTTATTCAGATTGTAAGTATCTATCAAGCATATTGCATAGTTAATAGAGTTAATCAAGCATTTCAGTCTGTACCAAGTTCTACAATTGCTTCCAGTTCCAAAAGATAGTATTTAGTTTGCATCGAGTAGTTTTTTACATAATGATGATCAACAGTATAAGCTAAGCTTCATAAGGTTTACCAAGTTTCTCAGTGAAAACTAAGTTATGCAGTTCTTACTAAGTTCACAGTTACAATAATGAGAATCCAATATTGACTAAGCGACTCAATGTTAACCAAATGATTCAGTTTATATACAAGTTTCATAGTATTCATCAAGTCACTAGTGTAGACTAAGTTCAGACTACTTGGAAAGTGATTAGTATGGACCAAGCTTCTACATCTATCGAATGCATGACAATGTTGAGCATTCACTATGGATGCCAAGTATAAGAACCACACCAAGCTAGTATTCAAAACCCAAGTTCCTATAGTTTGGGCTACCTCTGTGTATTTTGTGTAAACTTGTATTGTAGCCAACTTTGTAATTTGTAAATTGGACTGTTATATATGTAATGTATTATATCACATCCAATGTAATGAATAGAAGTAATTTAACAAGTAGAGAAGAGAAAAAGAGAAAAGTACAAGGCTACAAGTAGAATAAGGAGCAACAAAGAATTATCTATCACTACAAGGTGATATAATTACACTCAAAGGTATCTCAATCAAAAAACCAAGTTGTAGATCATAGATCAATCACTATTTCATCCTAATAGGTGGATCAGTTAAATTCTTTAACAAGCTAGACTTAACTATCTTTCATAAATATCTTTATCAAGTGCATACTTTATTGTATATTTGTTAATCCTTTTGCAAGGTGGACTTGGCAGTCCTTATAGCTTCTAATAGGGTAGATCATCAGAAGTGATCATTTTAAGCCTTAATAGGAAAACTTTATATTGCAGTACTAAAGCTTGTGGGTACCATTCCCACCCTAATTTTACTTTCTATTTGGGAGGTTTCTCGATCACCAAAATTGTGTGTCAAATGTTTTGAATGCTTAATTTTTTTAGTTTCTCATCCATAAAATTAGATCAGAATACACATAAAGGCTTAATTGGAAAATAAAGAGTAAAATTTTCTTAGTTACTAATTCACCCCTCCCCTCTCAATAACTTATCCTATCATATATATTTCCAACAGTAGGAAGGGACATAACCTGAAGCATACCTCACAAATACTCAAAAGTCTCTTTGGGAAGAGGTTTAGTGAATATATCCACAATATTCTCTTTAGTTCTCACATTTTCTAATCTGATTTCTTTTTCTACAACTTTTTCTCAACATATGATACTTAATAGAAATGGTCTTAGTCCTTGAAAGCAATACTAGATTCTTAGACATATTTATCATGCTTGTGTTGTCACAATGTATAACAACATGTTCACTAATTTCTATCCTTATATCCTTCAGAAAGTTCTTCATCCATGTTGATCTTAGATTGGATTTGACAAGTGAGTGTTAACACTTAAGTTATTTACTTAGTTCATACCAAAAAAGTAGTACATGTCAAGAACAACATGTATATTATAGAGTGTGTTCAGTCGATAGTGAGTGCCAAGCCACTCATGTGTTGAGTCACTCAAGTGCCAAGGAGATAGTGTATGTCAAGTGACATAGAAGCTGAGTAAATAGTGGATGTCAATCAATATAGATGCTAAGTTATAGTATAAAAGATAGTATATGCCATCAGAGACTTTAGATGTCAAGTGACACAGTTTTGACATATTTGTTTGTAATGACACAAACAACTATGTAAACCATTTTTGAACCAAATTAAGGATGAGTTACAATATTTTGGAGATAAGGATGAATCTTATGTTGGATTTCCAATGCAATTACATTCAAAAAATTAGAAAAAGGGAAGGTTTAAGTGACAAAATAGATGAATCACAACCATTGAATCATACCTAACCCTAAAAAAATTATTTTTAAGGAGAAAAAACCCTAAACTCTCTAGTGTGTGTAAGGTGTATGAACGAGCGAAAAGATTAGTTTGCATGTGAAAATAGAGCATTCATGGTGGCTAAAGAGTTATGAAGTGAGATTTCTTTACAGAACTAGTTAGAGTAGAATAGAAGAAAGAGAAGAGTATATAGAAAAGAGACATCTGATTAAGAAGGATTGAGAAGACAATAGTTTAGAGGTGATCTTTCATCAAGCAACCAAGTGCAAACTATAGGATCATTGCTGAATCATTCTAGTAGGTGAATCAGTCAAATCTCTTAATAGAGTAGTCCTAACAAGTTGTATTGAAATCTTCTAACAAGGTGGTTACTTATTTATGAGTTGAAGTGCTTTAACTAGGCACACTTTTAATAGAGTGTTGAAATATTTTAATAGGGTGAGACCTAAAATTCTTTGAAAGCCTTTAATAGGGTAGAACTTTCATAGAGTAGGTCATGTTTCATGGTCAAAATATTGTAATCTTCCTTGGATACACTTTATTACTACAATTGTCAAGATTTGTGGGTGTCATCCCCACCCTATTTTTATCTTCTCATTGTAGGGTTCCTAGGTAATCATATTTGGTGTTATATGTGTGTCAATGTTTACTTGCTTACATGTTTTAGATGTGCATGTTTTACATGATATTTTAGAATACTTAGTAAATGCATGGGATGGACTTGTGGTGAAATTTTTTATGGGTCCAAGTTTAAACTACTGATTCAACGCCCCCCCCCCCCCAAAAGTTTACCTTTCCTATTGAAATTCCAACAATTGGTATCAGATCTTTGTTCTTTGAAAGAGAAGCTTTGGAAGTTTGAGGAAAGATCTTAGAAATGGAAGTCTACAAGTTGGAAAAATGATTGATAATTAGGGAATTGAAATACAACTCATTCTACATCAACTGGATGAAACAAGAGAAGAAATAAATAAATCTTTGAAGAGAAGGAAATAAATTTCTACTATGGAGAATGACACACAATATAAAGAGATAGTCATTACTAACCTATTTGCAAATGGGAACTCCAACAAATTTGATGTAGTAGTTATAGATCAAATGGAAAATAATAGAGCCCAAGCTAAGGAAATTAGAAATATCAAGAATCACAAGCCATACAACTATGTGAGGTGATTAAACAAAAAAGAAAATCCATGGAAGACAAAGCCATGGTTGAAGAGGAAAAAATAATATTGAGCAATAGACTTGAAGATAAATCATCAGAGCTAACAAGATCTCCAACATGCAATTGGAAATCAAATGATGAATGCCAACTATGAATTGAATGTCAAAGACATTGACATAAAAACATTGAAACTATAGAATGAGAAATTATAGAGTGATCTAAAGAGAGAAAAGGAATTTAATGAAAGTTTCAAAAAACCAAATGAAGCCATCAAATACTTTGAGAAATTATTAAGATCCCCTAGATCCAACAATGATACATCTAGATTGGGATACACAAGCAATGAAGAAGGAGAGTCATCCAAAAGTGTTGAAGAAAGAAACAATAAAGGTAAGAAATCTAAACCTACTTTTCATAATTGTGGTAAGAAAGGAGATACTACTAATGTGTGTAGGAAAAAGGTTGTAAATTGAAATGTCAAGTAGAAGAGCATGGTTCATTATCATAAGTGGAACAAACAAGGTCATCAAGCATGTGAATACAAAACTAGGACCATGCAGACAAAGATTTAAAGGATATTGCTACAACTATCAGAAGTATGGACATAGAGATTTTGAGTGCATATCCAAACCCATATGGTCATCAAACAGGAAAAAAAAGGTAAGGAACAATGGCAACTCTTATAACTGGGATTGTAATACAAGATATAGCTATCATTATTATCAAGAATATGGAAATGTTTCTAAGAAATGTATCAAGAAACACTTCAAAGGTGACTACAAGAGATGGTTGAGTCAAACTACATGTTTTAGTTGTTTGAAGACTAGTCACATCACTCATTATTGTCAAACTAGGTCAAAGGCACCAAGTTGTGAGTTTGATAAAGGAAAAGTTAAGGCAGATGTTGAAAATTTTAGAAATGAAATGAAAAAGACATGG
This sequence comes from Cupressus sempervirens, assembly GCA_028749045.1. NCBI lineage: Eukaryota > Viridiplantae > Streptophyta > Pinopsida > Cupressales > Cupressaceae > Cupressus > Cupressus sempervirens. The sequence goes on along the minus strand of CM053786.1, from coordinate 842,469,573 downwards.
AAGAATAAAGATGATTGCAACACATCAAATGGAGAAGGGATCACTTCACCCAATGGGTCTAGTTATCACACCTCATCAAACTAGGAAATCAAGAGGTATGTGGGACTGATATTTAATAGCTATATCATACATTAGTTCCAAAGGGTTTAGTACTAAAAAGATTATATAAGCATGAACAAAGATGCAAGATGTTGTTAGGAATTAAAGAAAAATCTTAAATTTTTTCATGTCTCTGCTGAGTATGAAATATTTCCTATATGTGCCAAGTGGAATGCTAGAAGATGTTTAGCTAACAAACTAGCTAGTGATGTCGAGCTCATAATGGATTCTGAGTGGATGGAATGTTAATGGATGCCAAGTGAGCCTAAAATTGGTTTAAGTTGAGCTTATAGTTGTGTAAGCACTTAACATTTATTCTAGGGTTTCAAAGAGTATTTGATCAATTTTTGACTCATTTCACATCATTTCAAAGCAAGAAAGAGCAAGGTGAGAAAAAGGTGATTTGGAAATCCATTCAAAGTGATTGTAGAATATTTTTGCAGTGATTCTACAATATTTCATCAGATCTCATAAGGTATTTATCAAGAGCCGAGCTACGCAATTTATACTTTTGTAAACCATAGTTTAACAAAATTTCATCTAGTTTAATGAATGTAGAGGGTATGAAGGTTTTAAATGTTCAATTGGTTAGTAATAAATTTAAGCAACCCATATTCAAAGCTATTCCTGATATTGCTTACAAGAAAGACCCCTCTAGTGCATTATCCATGATACCACTAAATGTTTTAATGGTGCAAGATGTAAAAAAAAATTATAACTGCAAAATTGGTAGCATTAGTGATATGGAGATTGGAAAAGATTATGACAGACTTTGTGATAATTGAAGGAAGAATTCAAAATTGTAGAGAAGAAAGGGTTAACATGAGCCCTATATTTCCTGAATGTCTTTAAAATAGAATGGATAAGGATAGTGCTTAGCAGGATTCATGATATTTCATTATGGCTGGATAATGGACCTATCAAAAAAACCAAGAGGATAATCCATAGGGTTACTGGTTACCAACCCTAGATCAGCCTATGACATTGAGAAGTGATTCAAAAGAGGTCATTGAGAAGAACATTAGAGCCGTGTGGAACAAGAGAGGCATGACTATTGATACAATTATTAATCCTTCGATAGAATTTCTAGTAAGGGTTATTTCACACAAATTTTATGAATCTAGTAGATTGAATAGTGTGCCCTATATATTAGTGAATGTGGGATATAAAATTGTCGAGAAAGATCATACATATGACCTAGTAGAAGTAAAACTATAGTAGCTAGTTGAGAATTTAGGAGCAATAAGGAAGACTAAAAGTGCACAATGTAAATTTTGTTCTATTTTGATATGTATATTTTTTTATGTGCAAAACACTTTTCCTACATTTGGCATAGTTGCATGGAAATTCAACAGGTTATTGGCAATACAAATTGGTGAATTCATTGAACAATTGGGTGATAATTTTGAATCTACAATTATAAGCTATTTTGAGGACTTTGAGCTATCAATGAAGAAGAGATTGAGAATACTAGTATCTCTAGTAGAAAAACACTATGATACATTTTTTTTTTCTAGTGGATGCTGACTATACATATTTCCAAGCAACAACACCAAGCATGAGATGGTTGAGGCCACTTGGATATGAAACAAATGTGGACAAGGCCTCTACAACTATTACTACATTACTTATAGAAGAGGTAGATAAAAATGCCAAGGCATTTGGAAACTATGACATGGAAAAGTCCAAAATCATAATAGAATGGAAGACTACCTCTACTATGAAGAAAAAGGAGAAAATAGTAAATAAATTGAAAGCCAAATTTGGTGAAGTTGTTGAGCAAGAAGAAGAAGACACCCAAGCACAAGCACCTCTTGCACTAACTTAGGGTATGGGAGAAGACCAATAGGAAGAGGAGACTAGATTTGCTAAAGGTTTCAAGGGAGAAGAAGCCAAGGAAGCACCTGCTCCCATAGAACAAAAGAAGAGGAAGGCTAAGGCCCAACCTATGACAAAATCCAAGAAGGTAGCCAAGCCAAGCCAACACAAACCATCTACACCTACTACAAGGGCTAGTGCATTGTGACTACACAAAAGGCTAAACAATGACAAAACCTACAGAGTAGGGAGGACAAGTGCAAAAAAGACCAAGAAGGAAGTACATTGCATAAGTTGAATTAGATGGGGACAAAGTAGAATCAGATGATAACAACCAATTCAAAATTGTGAGTCACAATCCTCTAACAAATCTTGAAAATCTCTATGAAAATGTCAAGAATAGAGTAGACTTATTAGGATTCCTTCATATAGATTTTGATAATTTTGGTAAAGTGGACAAAAATTAAGTAGAGGAGGCTATATATGCCATGATGGCCAAACTCAAGACTACCCCACTAGAGATTGCCAACTCAATTCCCAAAAGGTTATATGATAGAATTGAGCAAAAATGGCACTATTGTCTAAACTTGGAGAGACAAATAAGAGAGAAATATCTTGTACAAGTGATGCCTAAACTTAGTAAGGCACAGATTGCTAAGGACATGAAGAAATATGTTGTTAGGTTTACACCTAAATATAGAGCCTTTAGTATATTAAAAAACAATATTGAAGATGTTGTTAAGAAGTCCACACAGATGTGGAAACTTACTTATGGGTTGACTATAGTCAAGGAAAGTGACCAAGAGCCCATAGAGGTCAAGGACGATGAAGAACATGATAAGAATGATGAAACTATTGAGGGAGGAACTAAAATGCACATAAATGACAAGGCAACAACTAAAGCAATGTAGCAAGAAGATCAAAGTTTGTAAGACACACAATTGCCTAATGTCATCCCCCAACATGTAATAGGTGAGAATACTGAAATATTAATAGTGAAGGATGTTTCTAATCTTATAGCTTAAAGAATCAATCCCCTTATAGAGTAAGATCTTAGGAAGATACTTGATCAGTCTATATTACAGTCAAAACTTTGTGATAATCCTATATTGGTGATATGGATGAATTATAGAAAATAATTACTGATATAACAAGGGAAAAGGTGAATACATAAGAACCACTTACTATCATCCCTCAAGTCACTCATGTACAACCTTTGGTCAAAATACTAAAAGCCACATCAAAAAAGGTTGATACAATTGAAAAAGATACAATGGAAACACAAGCCACTACTAAAGAACAAAATCAAATTCGTCATATAGACTTATCTACATCTACAACACAAGAGCAAGGTGCATCACAAGGCATTATGGAACACAAGGAAATTCCCAAAGACACTGAGTTAACTCCAAAGGTAAAAGAGAAAGTAGCTATTCAAGCCTTAGAAACCTTGCCAATACAGGGTTACGAGGTGGGGATGATTTAGGTATTCAATCTATAAGGTAGGTATTTGATGTTTTCAAAGGATTAGGATTGTGTGAAGGTGGAGGTATGGGTAGGGGATTGGGATGGTGGTTTTTGACATTAAGTTCAAAGTATGGGGAATTACATGGAGGATTCAAGTTGGATGGGACATAAGGATTACGATCTTTGAAACATGGTAGAAGAGGACATATGTCATGGAAGGTGGACGTTTTCTTTTGATTTTCTATGCTCAAGATAGAATTCTTGATTTCCTCAATTTCTTTAGCAATGACATCTCTATTTGATGAATTGTGTGGGCTATGAATGGAATCGTATGTGGTTGAGGGATAATGAGGTGCATTTCCCTTCTCAAAGGTAGAAGAACAATGAACATGAGATGGATTAGAATTGGATATGAAGTTTTGAGGATTTATTTCATACATAGGTTGAAAGGGAGGTATAACTCTAGATCACCTTTGAAGATCTTCAACCATTTGATTAAGCCAATTTGTATCTATGGAACTTAGATGAGGGGTGACGAAAGATTTGATAATGGATGAAATATGAACTTGGGACTAGGAGAAATTTTGAACTTTGTGTTTTATTTGACTTGAATTGGATTTGATTTGATTTTGATTAGATTTGATATTGATGAAGGTTTGAGATAACTTTATAAGATTTTGGTCATTCAAGATAACTAGGATTAAAGTCCAAGGATTGTGATGGTACTCCTAAGTCCAAGGTAGAAAATTTTATCAAAAATTGAATTAGAAGAATATTTGAATAGATGAGAAAGATTGATTGATTTTGGATGAGGATGCAAATGGATTGAATTAGGAATTGATTAGAAAAGAATGAATTAGACAAGGGATTGGAATAAGAATCCTGAGGATGAATCATTGAATGAGGGAATTCTATCTTGATGTAGATTATGAACCATGACTAGGATGATGATTAAGAAGATGAGGAAATGACTCAGATGATTAGAGATGATTAAGATTTTGAGGAATGATTTGAATGATTAAGAAGGTGATTACGACAAGAGATGCATGATGGTGATTAATTTGATGGATAGAAGAACTAATGTGGAAAACTAGAGATTCTTTTTGTTATTTTTGTTGTTTTTGAACTTTTTTTTGAATTTTGAACTTTTATGATGTTTTTGAATTTTTTTGAAACATAACATGTAAAGCATACAATGAAATATATATACAAGAAAAACCTTATATGGCATGTCCCCTTCAAATGGGAGGTTTTTGAACACTTAGGACTTCAAACACACCAACAATAATATAAGGTTTTGACTAGGATATACAAGATCAGCTAGGGTTGTCCTCAATATACACCAGGTACGTGAGACCCAAATCTATAGATGAAAGAAAATAATGCCACATAGCTAGGAGGAGATAATAACCCAAATCTCCTCCTTCACTTCCCAAAGGTATAAAGTTCTTTGGGGCTTAGACAAGAGTGACAAGATTTTACTTCCAAGAGAGGTGTCTTTTGACTCATCTCTTGATATTTATACTCCACCAGAATGCTAGAGTTGAGGTCATCCCAAGGGGTGATGAAATCCTCAAGAAGGCCTCCTAAAAAGTGTTTAACAAAGACACTTATTTTTTGTGCACTCAAGATCACCCAAAGGCATGAGAGGAGTGAATACATAAGTAGTTTTGGGTTTAAAAGACACTTGCTATTTTCCAATTGATGCTTACATGTTCTATCTACTCCTAAAGACACTCATATTTATATCATACAATGTTCTTTCCAACTTGAAAACATCATCAACATAATAAAAGTTGAGAGTTCACCAACATAAGAAAATTGAGCATCATCAACATAAGAAATTCAGTAACAAAAGATTCAATTCCTTTATTCATTCAAGATTGAGTAAGAGTTTGTTTTAAGCACTAAATCTAAATGTTTATGGCAATGTTCTTTGAACCTTAAGGATTCAAGATTTGATGAGATTCATTTTAAACCTAGGTTGAAATGTGTATCATAACATTGTTATTTGACCTTTATGCATTCAAGAGTGTATTTGACTTCTAAGAATTCATTCCAAAAAGTGTTTGTGAATTTTCTTAAGGCAATCAAGATTGTGTTTTAACAAAATTCATCCAAATGAAAGGTTTTGTTCAATTGATTATGCATTCAAGATTGGATATGCTTGTTTTGAGTTTTAGTCATTCAAGAGTGTGTTTAATTTATCCCATTAAGTGCAACATCTATTCAAAGACAAATGATTGAGCATTCAATTCATTCTCAAGAGAAATAAAATATTAAGAAAAATATGGAAAAAAATAGTTAGGTCTTTATAAAATGCTCCCATCTGCAAAGAAAAAAAACTTGATTAGCCTCATAAAAAATCTCCAAAATGAAGGCTTTACTATGGAAAACTTTATTTTAACTTTTTTTGTTATTTTTTCAATACATAAATAAGCTTAGAATGCAGGCATGGATGATAGATAGCAGAGATGACCAAATAAAAAGAAGTGACATATACCTGATACTTACACTTGTATATCGCAGATGACAAAGTAGAGATTAGAAATGCCAAAAATCAAAGATGATAGAGTATGAAAACTACAAAGATGACAGAATATTTTTTTATAAAAAAAAAATTAAACAGACAGAGATGCCAAATTTTGGAGATGACAATATGCGAAGACGATAATATGTAGAGATGATAGAACAAATAAAATCATTTTTTTTTGAATTTTTTTGTGGGTTGAGTCTAGTAGAGACACCAAAATGCAAAGATGACAATCTGCAGAGATGACAAAACATCTACACAGATGACACTACATCCTAACAGAGATGATAGTGCACAATTTTTAACCCAAAAATCTATATTTTTTGATCAATTTTTGAAATGGGAAAAGGGGCATGTGTCCCATTAGGCATGCAAAAATGTATATCAAAAAACCTAAATTTTTAGGAGCACACATAAACAAGCAAACATTAGTTGTAAAATGTGCATATAAAAGATTAGAAACCTAAGGAAATACAACTAAAATCAACTTGATTTTAGCAACTTATGAAACCACAAATAAAAGTCCTCACATAACCTCAAAGTAGCTCAACAAGGGCTCCCATAAGAGACCCTGTTGGTGTGCTCAAGTGTGAGGGATGTAGATATGTTTTCCCAAACACCACTATTGAATCCCTTGAATGATAAATGATATGCAAAATGGGATGAGTGAATCTAAGACTAAAGGAATGGAGATTAACTTCAAGAAATGACTATCAGTGAGCCAATCCTCAAAGGATTATAGAAGTGTGATGGAAATGCAATGCGAGAAAGAAACTTACAACATCATACTACCATGAAAGCTAAATGCAAACTAGAAATCTAAGTAATGCAAACAACTATCAAAGGTTAGTTCTAAGCATAAAAATCTCTCAAAAGCTCTAGAATCATACTAGCATGATAACAATGCAAATGGGGGAGATGTACAAATGCATGAGACAAGGGCTCTATTTATAAGTTTGAGAGAGGGCTTGGGGAGGTGGCACCCATGTGGCATCCACATAGGTGCCACAAGGGAGAGACATGGGCTAAGGAGACAAGCCATGCAAAGGTCAACATTCAAAGTTTTCTCACACATGTGTGAGCAACCTTAAGGGAAGGAGTGGGGACAAAGGTGTAAGAGGTGTGAAAGGTGTGAAGGGTTTCTCACACATGTGGGAGCACATACTTAGGAGCTAAAAGGGGTTTAGCAAGGTGTTTATGATAAATAAGTGGGATTAAGTAGTGGGTAGGCTTAGAAGGAGGAGAGTGATAGGTGTAGACTAGGTTTTAGGATAGGATTAAGATTAAAATAAATAAGATTCAATTTAATCATAGGATTAAATAATTTAGTGGAATGGGGGGAATTAAATAAATATAATTTGTTTAAAAGAGGATTTATGGAGCACTATGCATTTGTTGGCATTAAGTTATTATTGTCGTTAGTGACAACACTTATCTATATTAGTATAGCTACCAAGCTCATCACTTAGTCTACAATGTATACCGAGCATTCAATGGTAACCTTGTACATTCATCACTTAGGCAGTTTACACCGAGCTTCACAGTTCACACCGAGCATTCTAGTGTTAACTAAGCTAAGTATAGCTACCAAGTGAATGTGCAATCTAGTAGTATCTACCGAGTTTACAGTGTTCACCTAGCTTCGTATTGTTTATCGAGTGATGGAAGCACAATGCCTACTGAGTGATGAAATCACAGTGTCTACCAAATGATGGAAGCATAGTGCCTATCGAGTGATGAAAGCACAGTGCCCATCAAGTGATGAAAGCACAGTGCCTACCGCATGATGAAAGCATAGTTTCTACCAAGTGATGAAAGCATAGTGTCTACCAAGTGATGGAAGCATAGTGTTTATCAAGTAATGAAAGTATAATGTTTATCGAGTGAAAGAAAGGTAAACAAAGGGTTCAATTTTTACCGAGTGATACTATATCCACCAAGTCTCCAATGGTTACCAAGTTCAAAGCTACGTCAGGTGATTAGTATGAACCAAGCTTTCACTTCTACTGAGTGCATGATGATGCCAAGTAATGTAGTGGATGTCAAGTATCAAAAGGTCACCAAGTCAGTTCAATGAACCTAAGTTATTTACTATTTGGCCGACTCAGTAATATTTTGTTCACTTGTGTTTTGGCAGACCTTGCAATTGTAATTATTGGAATGGTATATATATGTAATGTATTATATATCATTTAAAAGGATGTATGTGATGTAGATCAATGTATCAAGAGAGACATGTAATGTTTTGAGAAGTGTAAATGTGAATTAGAAGAAGAGTAGAATAAGTAGCAAGGTCTACAAGGAGCAATAATGATACATCAATCACAAGAGGTGATATATGCTTCAAGGATCTAATTAGCAAATCAATTTTGTAAGTAGATATATTGTTTCATCCTAACAAGTGAATCAGTTTTTTAAATCCTTTAACAAGGTAGACTTAATATTCTTTGTATAAATCTCCTAACAGAGTGCATACTTCAGTGTATGTTTGTAAATCCTCTAACAAGGTGGACCTAGTAGTCCTTTATGCTCCTAATAGGGTAGATCACTAGAAGTGGTCAATGTAAGCCTTAACAAGCCAACTTCATACTGCAGTAACAAAGTTTTGTGGGTATCATCCCCACCCCAATTTTACTTTCTATTTGGAAGGTTTCTGGGTCACCAAATTACTATGTACATGTGTTATGAATGTTTGATTTCTCATATATGCAGTAGATTAGATGAATGAATGGTGAATAGTATATATGGTTAAAATACTGAAAAAGATTTAAAGTTTTGAAGTTACTAATTCACCCCTCCCCTCTCAGTAACCTATCATATCTTGAATATTTCCAACAATTGGTATCAGAGCTTTGTGGTTCTCAGGGTAAAGTTTGATAGCTTGAGCAAAGATCAAGGACAATGGAGATATTCAGACTTGACAAAGCTATTGAAAATGAAAAGTTAGATCTAGAAATGGCCATGGCTCAACTCAAAGAAGCTAAGGAGCATCTTTCTCAATCCCTGAAGAGAAGGAAGGAACATGCAAGAAAAATGAATGATCATCAGTACGTTGAAGAAAATATTGAAGACCTTTTACCATCAAGCAGTTCAAATGAAGCTAATGAGGCAATCAAGGAACTCCTAGAAAAGAATGGTTCCCTGTAGGAAGAAGTAAGAAAGCTTAAAAGAGAACAAGAAATTCAATCAATCAGGCTATGTGAAGTTTTGGAATAGAGAGACAAGGAAAATGAAGACTTAGAGGGAAGAAATTGTCAATCCCTTCAACATGAAGATCTTGTAAATCAACTATCTAATGCAAATGAAGAAATTATAAATCTAAGATTTGAAAATGAAAACTTGAGGAATGACTTGATCATTGAAAGACAAATCAATTAAAGCTTAAAAAGTGACTTGAGATCTGAAAGACAAATCAACAAAAGTTTGGAAAATGACTTGATCACTAAAAAGAAAATCAATGAGAGAATGATGAAATCTCAAGAAGACATGACTCGATTAAATCAGAAAAGTGAGCAAAATCTTCATAGACAAAAAGGAAAAGCTAGACTTGGTTACAAGGAAGAAGGTGAAACCTCCAAAAAAGGTGCCCAAAGGAATCAAAGACCTACTTGCAATCACTATGGTAAGCTAGGTCACATGTCAAACAAGTGTTGGAGCAATGGAAAAGGAAAATTTAATGGTAAATGCTACAATTGCAGTCAGCATGGTCATAAAGCTAATGAATGCATGGAGAAACCAAAATTTGAAGGCAATTGTCACAAGTGCGAGAAGCATGGTCACAAGGCATTCCAATGCAGATCAAAGTCATTCAATCTAGCTAAACAACTTGTTAAAGCAATCTTTGGATGGGATTACAATACCTGGTGCAGATGTCATTATTGTGGAGAATATGGACGCATTGGTAAAGACTGCTCAAGACATCACTTGAGGAAAAGAGACACAACAGTAAGATGTTATACATGCACTGAACTTGGTCATATATCTAAAAACTACATGAATATAGGAAGAGTTGAAGATAAAAAGAAAGCTAAAACTAAAAACATTCAAAAGCAAATGAGGCAAGAATGGATTCTAAAATCTACCAAGAAAGATAGTTCAAGTGATGGCAATGTCACTCAAGAAGTGGGTGACTGCATCATTTCCAATAAGATTCATAAAGGATCTGGAATTGTATCATCAAGCTATATCTAGAGTAGTTCCAAATGCAAGAAAGTAAAATGATCAAATCAATATTTCAGATACACAAAAAAAATCAAACAAAGCATATCTTTTGTTGAGTTTCATCTACCGAGGAAAGTCAGTTATAGACCTTATCGAGCTAGGTCGGGAGCAACTAAAAGTTTTGTTCGATCACCATGTTGCAAGCTTCTATCAGGCAAGTAAATGATAGCCTTTCAAACACTATGTCATCTCAGCTACCTTTGTACCAAGTATTTATGGAAAAAAATTTGTCAAAAGGGAAAAATTCAATTTCATTCTTCATCGCAATTTTAGAGCTAAGAAATTTCTAGTGATTCTCAAGAAAATTCCAAGTGACTCCAAGCGATTTCAAGCAAATTTTAAAGCAAAAAATTTGTTCAAAATTTTCTTTCACCTACCGAGCAGCAATGGAATCCAGGAGTAGCAGTGGCACCAAGGCATAAAGAGGTTCAGAAATGCTGGCAAAGGGCAGAGAATGGAAAGCAGCCAACTTCAAAATTGTTCTAGCTATTGCAAAATCACTCGATCTGAATGGAGATCAATCGCAAATTTCACCTAAGTTATTTCTTATCAATGATATTTGTACTCATTTCAAATATTCTATTGAAGAAATTGGAAACCTAGAGATGGACAATGCCCTAGGAGAAATGAGTGTAGATGGATCTCTGAAACCCAAATACAAGCATCTTGAAACGAAAGGCTTGACTCATATCTCACATATGCCTAGAAGCTTCCAAACCAAATGTATTAGGTATATTTTTAGTCAGGTGCACAATGGGAAAATGTGGTTAGAGAAGCCAGTGTTAATTACAAAGTAGATGATTCACAAAATAATAGGTCTCTTTATGCTCAGCAAGGCAAAAACCACCAAAACCCTAGGTCAGGAGGAGTTACAGAAGAAAACCCTAGCCAAGTGGGACGGTAGAGGTTTAAAGGTCACCACTATATCAGATGTTGAACTAAGATTTGGCATTTATGTCATTGCCCACAAAATCTATAGCTCTAGTCGACTGAATAGTGTACCTTGTGAAGCTATGGATTTGGCTTTCAAAATTGTAAAGAAAAACCTTGAGTTTGATCTGTTGGAATTATTGTTGAGACAATTGAATAAAAATATGGATAGTATAAGGACTTCAAAGAATAATCCTTGTAAATTTGGCTCTTTATTGATCTATCTATTTTTCTATGTTCAAAAATTCTTTCCATCAAAAGGAAAAGTTGTATGGAGAAAAGACATTCCAATTTTGTATCAAATAAATGAGTCTGTAGCAGAAATGGGTGAAAATTTTGATAGAATTATGGACAATTATTTTGAATATTTCAAGGAGAGAATGAATAATAGGTTCTAGATCCCACCAAAATTAGTTGAAGACTATAGAGATGATGTATGCTTTATGGTTGACTGTGATAAGGTATACATTCCGGCAGTCAAACCCCGAGTTGCATGGGTAAAACCTCTTCCTTATGAGGTAAATATTGATGAGGCCAAGGATATCATTAAAGCACTGGTGAATGAGCTAGTAGACCCAAGGCGACCAATCTTTAGAACATATGATGAGGCAAAGGCCAGAATTGAGCTTGAAATCAAGCTACCCTAGGCCATAAGCAAAGGCAAGAGGAAGATAGCAAAATTAAAAACTACTACTAGTCCTCTTCTGCTTACTGAGGGAAAAGGTGAGGATGAGGAAGATGATGAAGAAGAAAAACAAGAAGAAGAAAAATAAGAACATGAATCTGAAGAGGAACAACCAAAGAAGAAAGGTAAGGTAACTATTACCAAACTTAAAGAAAAGTCCACTTCAGTATTCTCTAGAACAAATAGAAAAGGCAAGTAGGAACCTATATTGGTCAGGCCTCCACCCACATTCGAAGAAAGGCTTAAAAAATTGGAAGGGGGAGCTGGCATCACAGATTTCAAGGCATTGAAATTTGAAACAAGAACTGATGCTTAGAAAATGCATATTGAGGAACTGGTACTCAATAAGATGGGTAAATGGAAATACTCCTCAGACTAGCTTGCCTCTCAAATCTCCAACGAACTGTTGGAGAGATTGCAATCAAGATGGGACTTAGCCACCCAAATAGTTAAAGACATATATGAGAAATCTCTGAAGAAACTTCTACTGAGTCTCACTAGAGCTGAAATAAAGGTAGCAATGAAAAACCATGAAGGTAAAATGATGATTAGATTTCACACATGTTTGATCTTAATTAATGACATTGAGCATGTTGTAAATGATGTAAAAAACATGTGGAAGAACATTTATCATCTGTAAAAGCCCATTGAAGATCCAGTTGAGATCAAGGATGATGATAGCAGTGATGGTGATGATTTTGATAGCACTACATCCATCACAGTTAATCCAGGAGAGCTAGATGCACTTATGGAAGAAAAAGGGGAAGAAGACAAGGAGGAAGAAGCAAATGAGGAAGAAGAAGATCTAGTTAAAATTGCAATAGAATTGATTGCATCCCTTCCTCACTCTCCACAAAAAATTGTTACATCCACTATGGAGACAGCTTCTACAAGTGAGATTGTGAGCACAATTGCCACATCAATTGCTCAATCTTCACCGGCCACCTCCTAGCTCTAGGTATCTGTAATAGAGGTGCCAAGCACTTCATCTACCAAGCTATCTATCACTTCTTCAGCTACTGAGCCAGCCTCCTCAACTCCTTCATCAACAACAAGTGTACCAGTAAGTTCCACAATTTTGTTTTCATCAGTTCCAGCTAGTTCTACTATTTTGTTTCCATTAGCATCATCTATATCCACTTCCACTCCAATCATTTCTACTATGGATACTCTACCAAGTATGATACCATTTTTGGGAAGTGTTCCAGTTTTTGATCTAGTTAATACCTCTAGTGGTATTCAATCCTCAAGTCTCATCCCAGGTTTTACTGCTAGTCCTTCCATCTCCACTATTGTATCTATTCCTAAGGTCAAACTAGTCATCACAGAAGTCAAACAAAAGCATCCATTAAGACTTTTGATCACTAGAAAGGAAATTGCAGAAGATATTGACTTAGACACAGAAATAGTCATTCCAAAGATTGATTATGAAAATGCTACCATTGAAGAGATGAGGTTTCCTAGTCAACTAATAGAGATGAAAGCTATACAAAAGCAGTTAAGGTCTAAAAGGAACAAGGAATATAGAATATTTGAGAATGCCAAGAATATAATTATAGATGCTATAGGTATTGAAGTAGATTCTACTCAACACATTTTGATCCAGTTAGAAGAGGCTATACATAAATTCAATGAGGATTCTTCTGGACAAGAAAAACTTATTGAGAAAGCTAAAATGAAATCTGATAATAAGGTGCTAGAGCATATTGCTCAAAAGATAGCAATAAAGCAAGTTGAATTGACAACATTTTTGAGAAATTTTGAAAATTCTTTTAATAATGTAGCATCACTTTTTGCTAAAATTTGTGATGTTTTTGGCTTCACCAAAGAAATAAAAGATAAGTTAAATAAGATTGACATTGATATGCAATCAAGTGCCTCCAAGCTAAAGGTGGACTCCTCCTCCACAACCTCCCATCACACCAAGATCAGATATTTGGTAGATGTTCAGGTAGAATTATTGAGAGGAAGCAAGGATTTGGTCTACACTCATAGACATCCAGAACATGATCCTTCTTATCATGGACACAATGCAAAAACATCTTGTACATTGCAAAACATTGGTCCAAGATCAGAACTTCTCAGTGGTTGATCACTTGATCCAATTATCAATAGAAGTTCAAATTGCCCTCTCAACCTATCAAATTTTGTAGTAGACTTGGGATAGTACTTTTGTAACCATTCTTAAGGTACATCAAGAATTTCTATCTCATTTTGGTTTAGCCATACAAATTGTATATATACAGTCCTTCCAGATTATTATCAAAAAGGGGGAGAGATTCAGAGGATAGTTATCACTATAAGTGATAGGGGGAGTTAGCACACAATAAATTTTGCATGTGTACATAAGTATATTTGTATATGCAGTAGTTCTAAAAAGATAAATTTTGAAAAACTTAAATTCATTCAGTCAGGCTGTGTACATATGTTTTGGCTTATAAGTGTTTTTGTCACTAATGCCAAAGGGCAAGATTGTTGGCAATAAGTTATTATTTCTATTATTGACAACACTTATCTATATCAGTATAGCTACCAAGCTCATCACTCAGTCTACAATGTATACTAAGCTGGGTATAACTACTGAGTGAATGTGCAATCTAGTAGTGTCTATTGAGTTTATAGTGTTCACCTAGCTTTGCAGTGTTTATCGAGTGATGGAAGCACAATGCCTACTGAGTGATGAAAGCACAATGTCTACGGAGTGATGGAGGCACAGTACCTATCGAGTGATGAAAGCACAATGTCTACCGAGTGATAGAAGCACAGTGCCTATCGAGTGATGAAAGCATAGTGTCTACCAAGTGATGGAAGCACAGTGTTTACCCAGTAATGAAAGTATAATGTTTACCGAGTGAAAGAAAGGTAAATGAAGGGTTTATTTTTACCAAGTGATACTATATCCACTGAGTCTCCAATGGTTACCAAGTTCAAAGCTATGTCAAGTGATTATAATGAACTGAGCCTTTACTTCTATTGAGTACATGACACTACTGAGTAATGCAGTGGACACCAAGTATCAAAAGGTCACCGAGTTAGTTCAGTGAACCTGAGTTATTTACTATTTGGCTGACTCAATAATATTTTGTTCACTTGTGTTTTGGCCGACCTTGCAATTGTAACTATTGGAATGGTATATATATGTAATGTATTATATATCATTTAAAAGGATGTATGTGATGTAGATCAATGTATCAAGAGAAACATGTAATGTTTTGAGAAGTGAAAATGCGAATCAACAGAAGAGTAGAATAAGTAGCAAGGTTGACAAGGAGCAGTAATGATACATCAGTCACAAGAGGTGATATATACTTCAAGGATCTAATCAGAAAATTAAGTTTGTAATTAGATCTACTATTTCATTCTAATAGGTGAATCCATTTTGTAAATCTTTTAATAGGGTAGACTCAATAGTCTATGTATAAATCTCCTAATAGAGTGCATACTTTAGTGTATGTTTGTAAATTCTCTAACAAGGTGGACCTAGTAGTCCTTTATGCTCCTAACAGAGAAGATCACCAAAAGTGGTCAATGTAAGCCTTAATAGGCCAACTTCATACTACAGTAACAAATTTTTGTGGGTATCATCCCCACCCCAATTTTACTTTCTATTTGGAAGGTTTCTGGGTCACCAAATGACTATGTACATGTGTTATGAATGTTTGATTTCTCATAAATGCAGTAGATTAGATGAATGAATGGTGAATAGTATATATGGTTAAAATGTTAAAAGTGTTTTAAAGTTTTGAAGTTACTGATTCACCCCTCCTCTCTTAGTAACCTATCATATCCTAAATATTTCCAACAATTGGTATCAGAGCTTTGTGGTTCTCAAGATAAATTTTGACAACTTAAGCAAAGATCAAGGACAATGGAGATATTCAGAATTGACAAAGCTATTGAAAATGAAAAGTTAGATCTGGAAATGGCCATGGCTCAATTCAAAGAAGCTAAAAGAGCATCTTTCTCAATCTGTAAAGAGAAGGAAGGAACTTGCAAGACAAATGAATGATCATCAGTATGTTGAAGGAAAGATTGAAGACCTTTTACCATCAAGTAGTTCAAATGAAGCTAATGAGGCAATCAAGGAACTCCTAGCAAAGAATGGTTCCCTCTAGAAAGAAGTAAGAAAGCTTAAAAGAAAACAAGAAATTCAATCAATCAAGCTATGTGAAGTTTTGGAATAGAGAGACAAGGCAAATGAAGACTTAGAGGTAAGAAATAGTCAATCACTTTAGCATGAAGATCTTGTAAATCAACTATCTAATGCAAATGATGAAATCATAAATCTAAAATCCAAAAATGAAAACTTGAGGAATGACTTGATCACTGAAAGACAAATCAATTAAAGCTTAAAAAGTGACTTGAGATCTAGAAGACAAATCAACAAAAGTTTGGAAAATGACTTGATCATTGAAAAGAAAATTAATGAAAGAATGATGAAATATCAAGCAAGCATGACTCAATTAAATCAAAAAAGTGAGCAAACTCTTCATAGACAAAAAGGAAAAGCTAGACTTGGTTACAAGGAAGAAGGTGAAACCTCCGAACAAGGTGCCCAAAGGAATCAAAGACCTACTTGCAATCACTATGGTAAGCTAGGTCACACATCAAACAAGTGTTGGAGCAATGGAAAAGGAAAATTAAATGGTAAATGCTACAATTGCAGTCAGCATGGTCATAAAGCTAATGAATGCATGGAGAAACCAAAATTTGAAGGAAGTTGTCACAAGTGCAAGAAGCATGGTCACAAGACATTCCAATCTAGATCCAAATTATTCAATCTAGTTGAACAACTTGTTAAAGAAATCTTTGGATGGGATTACAATACCTGGTGCAGATGTCATTGTTGTGGAGAATATGGACACATTGGTAAAGACTGCTCAAGACATCACTTGAGGAAAAGAGACACAATAGTAAGATGTTATACATGCACTAAACTCAGTCATATAGCTAAAAATTGCATGAATATAGGAAGAGTTGAAGATGAAAATAAAGCTAAAGCTAAAAACATTCGAAAAAAAATGAGGCAATAGTGGATTCCAAAATCTACCAAGCAAGATAGTTCAAGTGATGGTAATGTCACTCAAGAAGTGGGTGACTCCATCATTTCCAATTAGATTCATAAAGGATCTGGAACTGTATCATCAAGCTATATCTAGACCAATCCCAAATGCAAGAAAGTAAAATGATCAAATCAGTATTTCAGATACACAAAAAAAATCAAACAAAGTATATCTTTTGTTGAGTTTCATCTACCGAGGAAAGTCAGTTATAGACCTTATCAAGCTAGGTCGGGAGCAACTAAAAGTTTTGTTCGATCACCATGTTGCAAGCTTCTATCAGGCAAGTAAATGATAGCCTTTCAAACACTATGTCATCTTAGCTACCTTCGTACCAAGTATTTATGAAAAAAAATTCATCAAAAGGGTAGAATTTGATGGCCTAGTCCACCTTGGTGTCGAGCTTAGATGCCCTAGACCAAATCTTTCAACATTAGATGGCCTAGTCCACCTTGGTGTCAAGATTTTCATCCAAATCATGTCTTATGATGTAGCATGTGAAAACTATGATGTAGCTCTCAAGATTATCTTAGATGTCCATAAATATTTCTTGGACAAAAATAACAAGTGCATATCCCATTGAAATAAGTTTCAAAAAATGGGGAGATATATAATAAAGGGGGAGAGTGAGAAATAAAGGAGCATAAATCAAAGGAGATAACAGTAAAAAAGGGCCTAGAGAAAAGACATAATAAGCTAAGGAGGAGCAAGCATCACAAGCATCAAAATACAAGAAGTATTAGATGAAAGAGTATCAGTAAGACAACATGAAATAAAAGTGTTGGGAGATTGTTGGAAGATTGGTTTGCTGATGATATGTTATATTCATAACTTATTTTTTCATTGATGTCAACATAGCATGTTGGATATTTTCTGTGGTATCTAACAGAAGAAGAGTGGAAAGATCAAATTGGTATAGATGGATAGTTGACCATGATAACCACTAGGTTGTGGGAGATACTTCTAAGTATCTAGCATATGTAGTTAACATCAGAAGAAGAAATGATAAGTCTAGCAAAAGTTTTGTAAGGTTTGGTGATGTTTGTTCTGAGATAGAGTTTAGAGAGACATGTTCTGGTAAACTTGTTATATCTCTTAGTAGATTTGATATCTTGAGGATCAAGGTTAAGGACATAGATAAGACATGTTGAGGATGATGTGGCTAAGCTTTCTCATCATAATATTGCATGTATAGAAATTTATTCAAGTTACAAGGTGGAATATTTGTGTAATTACTAAGTGTCACGTGTTCTTAATGTGGTCCTATAACAATTAATTGAGAAGGACTAATAGTCAAATCAAGGAATTTTTGTATGGACTCAATATAAAGGAACGAAATTTTCCTTTATCATGAGAAGGGAGAATGTGAATTGTGAATGTTTGATAAGTAGTAGAGAGTGTAGAATGTGAAGTTGAGCAGATTATTCTGGAAGTGAAGCAAGCTTCATTATTGATATTTTTCTAAGTGATCCAAGGTTTGGTATTTGGATTTGAGGTTTGTGACCTGGTCTACAAGTTCTGATAGTAATTGATATATTTGATAGGATAGAGGAAAGGAAGAAGATAATAATAAATTACTTTTTGTAGGAGTGAGCTCTTCTTGTAATTGAAATTTAATGTTTGGGCAATGGGCTCATCTTGCATACATTGTACCACAATTCCTAATAGGGTTGGCACAACTCCTACTAGGGTTGTAATTTCCTAACAAGGATTCAAAGTCTCCTAATAGGGACTCATTGTACTAAATATTGTAATAGACTCCTAATAGGGTCCATCCTCTAACAAAGAACTTTTACATTAGTACATCATGTTGGGGCATCATTCCCACTAGGGTTTTCACTCTTATTAAGGGTTTCCCTAGTCAACATATCTAGTGTAGTTGTTTATGTTCATCTTTTTTATAGTTGCTATTTACTTTGGCTGAATGGTTAAGTTTTTTTAAAGAAGATAAGTGTTTTAATTATTAGATAATTGATTCACACCCTCTTCCCCCCCCCCCCCCCCTCCCCAATTATCTTGGTGGACTATTCTTTCTAAAAATTGGTATCAAAGCATTAGGTCCTTGAAGAAAAAGTTTAATAGATTTGGGAGATCCATAGCAAACATTGTTGGGAAATATAGTCTAAATTTTGATTGAAAAAACTATGATATATGGAAGGAAAGGATGAAGAAGAAATTTTTTTGTATGGGACCATGATATTTGATCTTGACAAAATCAATGAAGACAATCATTGAAGAAAAGGATTTGAAAAGTTGCTCCAAGGAAGAAAGAGATATTTTCATGTATGACATGAGAGCTAGAGAAGCACTATTGACTGCATTTCCTAAAATTGAGTACAATCAGGTAAAATCACTCACTACTTCACATTTGATTGGGAAGGATTTGGAAAATAGTTTTGAAGGTGATGAACATTCTAACAAGTTGAGACTAAAAAGTTGGATTTGTGCATTTCAAGATTCTAAGATGATGGAAGATGAATTTGTAAGAGCATATATAGGTAAGATATCAAAAATTACTGGAGGTATTAAAGCTCAAGGAGGAACCAAAGAAGATGATGAAGTCATATGGAAGATATTAAAGACTCTTACACCACCATTCAAGTAAGTAGTTTAGATGATACACTTATTTATATCTTGTAACAAAGCTTTAACTAAGGAGACATTTCTTGGAAGACTTGAAGCAGTTGAAAATGAACTTAGACAGTCCAAAGACTTGACTAGAAGATAGAAAACTTTTAGTGCCTTGAATATCTGACCTAACTAATCAAGGAGCACAAATGCAAGAGGAGATTTTGTTGTTGGTCTTAGATGGTTCTGACATTCGAGTGTCAACACACTTAACCACTTTCTACATTGAAGCCGAGTACACTATGTATGTCAAGCGATAGTGTGTGCCAAGTTAGATTTCCAATAGGTTCCAAGTGATCTTCAAGTGTCGAGCATTATATAAGTTTTGAGTGATATATAAGTGTCGAGTCACAATTGATGCAGAGCAAGACATAATATTATAGGTGTCGAGCAAACCAGTATAGTGTATGTGTCAAGCACCAGTAGTCTAGCATGTGTCGAGTAACACAAAATCAACATATGAGTTTGTGCCCTCACAAACTCAGATATAAACTATTTTTGGAGCCGACATAGAAGGATTTCAAAGTATAAAAAGGATAAGAATGAATCTTTTACATTTCCTATGCAATCAGCATGTAGCCAATCATAAAAATGTAGAAGGCATGCAACCAATAAGAAAAATGCAAGGAATAAGCAATAATTTAAGATTCAATATGGATCTTAGATCCATACCTAACCCCAAGTCTTCACAATCTTTATAAGGCAAAAAAAAACTCCATTGCATGTGTGGAAGAGAAAAGTGTTTTGGGTAAACTATAACAAAATTTTAATGTGAATAGAGAAAGACTTAGAGGAACAGAGCAGTAGTTACATATCCAGTTGATCATAACAGTACAAGGGACAAGGGACACAATTAGATATAAGATCTCTGAGGATCAAGACAAGAATGATTAGATCAAGTGCCTAAAATCAGTAATTTAAGATTGTATGCAATCAAGTCAAAGGCTTCTAATACTTTCTTGCCATTGTATTAGATAGTGAAAACCCTATGTTGATAGGTTAGCTTAAAAAGTATTTTGTAGATCCTTTGAAGATGTGACTAAATCCTTTAATAGGGTGATACTTCATGTAAAGTTTTTATAAATCTTCTAACTAGGTCACTATTGACATAGTATAAAGCCTTTAATAGGACATGCCTTTCATAGGGCAGACCATTAGAAGTGGTCAAACATTTATTGGTGCAGTGATTTTTGTGGGTATCATTTCCACCCCAATTTACCTTCTTATTCCTAGAGGGTTTTTGGGTTACCAAATTTTGTGTTATGTGTGTTATGTGCATGTGTTTGTTTTATGTTTACTTAAATGTTTACATGCATGCGTCTTATTTTTAGTTATTTGATTTAAAGGATTAGAAAAGGTTAAAAGTGTGGCACTTCTGATTCACCCCCCCCCCCCCCCCTCTTAGAAGTACTCTTCCCATTTTGAACATTCCAAAAATTGGTATTAGAGCTCTAGTTCTTACAAGGAGTAGCATAACAACTTAGAGAAAAGGTTTGAAGATGGAAGTCTTCAAACTTGGGAAGATCATAGACAATCAGGTGATTGATGTACAGCTCACTCTACACAAATTGGAAGAAGCTAGAGAAGAATTGAAAAAGTCCTTAAAAAGAAGGAAGGATATAGCCAAAGCTGAAAATGATATACACTAAAATCATATTGATACCATACAAGTATTTTCAAATGGAGATTCCAAGGAATTTGATGCAGCAATAGCAGAACTAATGGAGAAAAATAGAGCACAAGCTGAAGAAATCAGAAGACTCAAGCTTGAACAAGAGTCACAAGCCATAATTCTTTGTGAAGTGACTAAACAAAAGAAGAGAGCCATTGAAGACAAGGCCATGATAGAAGATGACAAGAGAAATCTTACCAATAGACTAGAGGAGAAGACAATTGAGTTTGAAAGGATCTCAAACATACAGTTAGACACCTTAAGCCAAATGATGAATGCTCATCATGAGCTAAACATGAAGGATATTGAGATTTCCACATTGAAGATACAAAATGATCAATTGAAAAATTAATTTAAAAGAGAGAAGGAAATAGCATAAAGCTTTAATAAACCCAATGAGGCTATCAAGTACTTTGAACAACTACTAAGATCACCAAGGGCTAGTAATGATACTTCAGGACTTGGTTACACTAGCATTGAACAAGGAGAATCATCCAAGACTATAGAAGAAAGGAGTAACAAATGTAAGAACATTAAACCTACTTTTCATTTCTATGGTAAAAAGGGACATACCTCTAATGTGTTCTGGAGCAAGAATGGTCATCAACATGATAAGCCTAAAAATGCAAGCTTTTGTCACAAGTGCAAAAAGAAAGGACATCAAACACATGAATGTAGAACTAGGATCATGAGGACACCAAGATTTCATGGTCACTGCTACAACTACAAAAAATGTGGATATAGAGCATTTGAATGCAGATCAAAGCCTATGTGGATAGCTAATTAGCCTACAAGAGGAAATAACCATGTTCATCACTACAACTGGAATTATAACACCAGGTATAGTTGTCACTATTGTCAAGAGTATGGACACATTCTTGAAAATTGCATAAGGAAACATTTTAGAGGGAATTACAACAGATGGTTAAGTCAAATTACATGTTTTAGTTGCTTGAATATTGGACATATTGGTAGGAATTGCCCAACAAATCAAAAGCACCCAAGATAGAAGTCAACAAAGGAAAAGAGAAGGTTGATGTTGAACAAATAAGAAGGCAAATGAACAAGACCTAGAAGAATAAAGATGAGTGTAGCACATCAAATGGAGGGATCACTTCACCCAAAAGATCAAGTAATCACACTTCATCCAACTAAGCATAAGAAGAGCATATGGGACTAATATACAAGGTTATATCATACATCAGTCCTAAAGAAAAAAGGAATACTAAAAAGAAGAAATCAGCATGAGAAAAGATGTCAAGTAAAATTTTGAAGAAGCTACCAAGTTATGCTTGGATGTTGAGTAAAACATTAATGGATGCTGAGTTGATAGTTGGAGTCGAGTGAAGTGAACTAGTGGAAGCCAAGTAAATGAAATACAATGAGAGCCAAGTCATGGTGAAACCTTAAAGTGCCAAGTTTAGAGCTGTATACACAAAGTATGTAATGCTAGGTTTTGACAAGTATAAGATCAAATTTTGATCATTTTCACACCACTCGAACATAGAGAAAAGATGAGAAGAGCAAAGAAGTGATCAGGCAGCAACCTAACAACCATTTTCATGGATTTCAATAGCAATTTAGCACAAATTCATTGATTTAAAGGTATTTATCAAGTGTCGAGCTATGAAAAGTTAAAGTTTTTAATATATTTAAACCCTAGTTTGGTAAAATGGCTTCTAGTTCAAGAAACCCAAAGGGAAAGGAAGGTCATGAGGTCCAGCTAGTTAGCAATGAGGTCAAACAACCCAAGTTTAAGCCAATACCTGAAGTCGCCTACAAAAATGACCCAGCCAACGCATTATCTATCATTCCACCTAAGATTGTCATGGTGCAAGATGTGAGAATGTGTTATAACTACAAAATTAGTGTATTAGGTGATCTAGAAATATTCCAAGCCTATGATAAACTATGTGAGAACAAGATTCTAAAAGAAAAGTTCCAGATTGTTGAGAAGAAGGGTTTGTCCAATGCCCTAGTTTACCCTATAAGATTCAAAACTAAATGGATATAGATTGTTTTGAGTAGAATTCAAAATGAATGTTTATGGTTGGAAACAGGACCAGTGAAGATCACAAAAAGGATAGTGCATAGGGTTATAGGTTTCCCAACCCTAGATCAACCTAAGACCCTACACATTGATTCCAAAGAGATCATTGAAAGGAATACAAGTGCCAAATGGAATAAAAGGGGTATGACTATCGACACTATCATTGATTCTCTTCTAGATTTTGCTGTGAGAATAATATCCCACAAATTTTATCAATCTAGTAGATTGAACAGTGTGTCATGCATAGTTGTTGATGTAGCCTAAAAACTAGTGAAGAAAGATCACACATATGATCTATCAGAACTTATGTTGCAGCAAATTAATGAAAACCTAGCAGCAATAAGGAGATCAAAAGGTGCTCAATGTAAATTTGGTAAAATTCTTATGTGTATATTCTTTTATGTTATGGAAGAGTTTCCTTCTATAAGAAAGGTGAATTGGAGCCCTAACAAAATTTCAATTACACAAATCAATGAGTTCATTGATCAAATGGGTGACAATTTTGAGGCACAAATGAGAAGTTATTTTGAAGATTTTAGGAAGTACACAAAGTAGAGAATGAGAATACTAGTTGCATTGGTAGAACAACATGTCAATGACATATGCTTCTTGGTTGACATTGACAAAACCTACATCCAAGTAGCAATACCAAGAGTAAGATGGCTAAGGCCATTTGGATATGAGCTTGATATAGATGAAGCCTCAACAACAATCACAACATTGCTTACAGAAGAGATGGAAAAGAAGGCTCCTCACTTTGGAAAATATGATGTTGTCAAATCAAAGTTTGAAACTAAATTAAAGACAACCACTATTATCAAGAAGAAAGATAAACTAGTAAAGAAGATAAAAAAGAAATTTGGAGCAAGTATTGATGGAGAAGCAGGTGGTGAAGAAGAAGAAGAATAAGTAGAAGGAGAAAGTGAAGAAGAAGAAGAAGAGCAAGGGCAAGATCAAATAGATTTGACCCAAGTTTTAGGAGAAGATAAGGAGGAAGGTGCCAAGGAAGCACCTACACCTGCTAAACAAAAGAAGAGAAAGGCTAAAACTCAGCCTCTAGCTTAGCCCAAACCCAAGAAGATCACTAAGCCAGCTCCAGCAATAAGGGCTACTACAAAGGCATCCACACAAAAGGCCAAGGAACAATCAAAAGACACAAAGAAGGCCATTGAATAGCCTACTGAAGAGCCAAAGAAGAGAAGAAAGTATGTGGCACAGCTAGATATAGATGATGAAGAAAGAACAGAATCAGAGGATATCAACCCATTCAGGGTGGTAAGTCATCCCCCTAAGTCTATAATTGACAAACTTTGTGAAAAGATTAGGAGTGTAGATTTAAATGATTTAAAGACTCTTGATTTTAATAAGCTCAGTAGGGAAGAGAAAAATAAAGTAGAGGAATCTATGTATGCCATGATGGCAGAATTTAAAAATGCACCTCTAGAACTTGACAATACTATGCCCAAGGAATTGTATGAGATAGTTGAAAATAAATGGCATTATTGTTTGAAAATGGAAAAGGGGATTAGAGAATCTACCTTGGCTCAAGTAAAGCCTAACATGACAAAGGGTTAAATAACAAAGGCTAATAGGAAACATGGTGGAAAATTTGCACCTAAGTATAGAGCCTTCAATATCCTACAAAATGAGATTGAGGGTGTGCTAAATAAATCCACACAATTGTGGAAAACAATTTATAAGATAACTGATGATAAGGAAGAAGAAAAAAATAAGGCAGAGACCAGTGCCAACGAAAAGATAGAGGAAAAGAAAACATAAGAGAACAAAGGAGAGGAAGAGAAGAAAGAAGAAGTAATAGCTAGAGTAGATGAAGGAAAGAAGAAAGAGGAGGAAGAGAAAAAAGATGAGGAGGATAAAGAAAAAGGTGAACAGGAAGGAACATAAAAAGAAGATATGGCAAGAGATAAACAATAGCAAGAACAGGAATAGAGTGTGCAAGACACACAAATGCCACCTACTAGTCCACCTCATACAACCATTACACTTGCAAACACAATAATCATTAAGGATGTTCTTGACAAGTCAGCTCAAAACATCAATCCCCTAACTATAAAGGATCTCTCCAAGATCCTTCACCAATCCACTCTATAGGCATAGTTATGCACAAGCCCTATATTGGTGAGTGTAGATGAAATACAAAAGATAGTAGTAGAACCATAAAGAGAAAAGGAGAAACCACAAGAACCACCTTTCACTTATATAGCTAGTTATAATAAAATTTTGATGCTGCCACCACCTATAACAGTAGGTGACAACACATAGAAGCCAAGCATAGAAGAAGGGAAATTAGATGACAAGGAGCATACATCAAAAGAAAAGGAGCAGGCCTCCATACAAACATTGGTAGAACTACCAAAAATTGACACTCCTACAAAAACCCTTTAGAAGCCAAGCACTAAAACCATTCCTTTTCAATTCTCAACTCTAGGCTCAAGTTCAACTAGAGTGGAAAGGGGACTTCATTATGGAGACCCTGAATTAGATGAAGATATTGTAATACCTTCCTATGACTCTAAGACCATCACAATGGTGCAAATCAATGAAATGCAAAATGCATTAGACAGAAGGATGAGGCAAGAAATACTTAGGAAAAAGTTCAAACACAAGAAAGCACTACATGAGATTAAGGACATCTTTATGGATGCCTTTAGCTTGCAGTCACCAAATAAAGCAAAGCCCATAATAGAGCAACTATTAGATATAGTTGACCAGGTGACCAATGAAGACAAGGATACTAATACTAAACTCATGGAATGGTCAGAAAGAAAATTTCAAGGGAAAGTAAATGAAAAGATATCAAGTGTTATAGCACTTGAATAGGTTGAGTTGGCCAAGAAAATAGACAAGGTCAAATTTGTACTTGAGAACATTTTCTAACTGTACAGAAGCTGTGTGATTTTTCCAAATTCACACATGAAACAAGTTAGAGAATAATGAGCTTGAAAATAAATTTGAAAATTTCTAGCATGTAACTGCCAAAGGATCCAACTCAAAGTGAGAAGCATTTTGCATAATCACTTCACACTCAAAGGGAGTTAGTTGTACTTACAGTAGAGGAAGTCAATATAAAGGCTAAATTGATGCAAATTCAATCCTCTATCACCCCACATTTGAAATTCCTTCACAAGGAGCAAGTATATGTAGAAATAGTTCTAAAGAAAGATCCTAATCTTTCTACACTTGATGGACTTGTACATCTTGCTATAGACTGCCATCCAGCACAAGTCACTTGACATTTCTTTGGAGAATTGGGATGCAGCTCTGAAAATAATAATGGAGGTAAATAGTAATTTTTTGGCTAAGTATGGTATTACTCCTTAGAACCATTGGACATAAGTGTCAAAAAGGGGGAGAAATGATAATAAGGAAGACAGAGGGAGCATTAATAGTAAGGAAGATATATCTAAGGGGGAGAATACTCAATTGATTATATTCATTCATAGGGATAAATAATGTTTTGAGGAAGATATGAAGATACAAGGCAAAGGCAAAAGAGTATTAGACACAATCAGCTCAAAGGGAGTTATAAGGTATTTTGAACAAATTTTGAAATTTTGTGGATAAGGTACTCATAAGGATAGATTAGTGATGTTTAGTTAAGTGTTTTTGAAACTCATGTCAAAGGGGGAGATTGTTGGTCTTAGATGGTTCTGACATTTGAGTATTAACACACTTAACCACTTTCTACATTAAAGCTGAGTACACTATGTATGCCGAGCCACAGTCTGTGCTGAGTTAGATTTCCAATAGGTGTTGAGCGATCTTCAAGTGCCAAGCATTATATAAGTTCCAAGTGATATATAAGTGTCGAGTGATATATAACTGTCGAGTCATATATGATGTCAAGCAAGACAGAATGTTATAGGTGCCAAGAAAACCAAGATAGTGTATGTGTCAAGCACTAGTAGTCTAGTATGTGCCAAGTAACATAGAATTAGCATATGAATTTGTGCCCTCACAAACTCAATTGTAAACCATTTTTGGAGCCGACATAGAAGGATTTTGAAGGAGAAAAAGGATAAGAACAAATCTTTTACATTTCCTATGTGATCAACATGTAGCCAATCAAAAAAACGGAGAAGGCATGCAACCAATAAGAAAAATGCAAGGAATAAGCAAGAACTTAAGATTCAATATGGTTCATAGATCCATACCTAACCCTAAGTCTTTATAATCTTTATAAGGTGGATGAAAACCCCATTGCATGTGTGGAAGAGAAAAGTGTTTTGGGTAAACTATAGAAAAATTTCAATGTGAAGAGAGAAAGACTTAGAGGAATAGAGCAACAGTTACATATCTAGTTGATTAGAATAGTACAAGGGACAAGGGACATGATAAATTATCAAATCTTAGAGGATCAAGACAAGAAGGAGAAAATCAAGTGCCTAAAATCAGCAATTTAAGATTGTAAGAAATTAGGTCAAAGATTTATAATACTTTCTTGCCATTGTATTAGATAGTGAAAATGCTATGTTGATAGGTTAGCTTAATAACTATTTTGTAGTGTTTGTAAATCCTCAAACCAGGTCACTATTGACATAGTGTAAGCCCTTTAACAGGGTAGGCCTTTCACAGGGTAGACCATCAAAAGTGGTCAAACATATATTGATGTAGTGATTTTTGTGGGTATCATTCCCACCCCAGTTTTACCTTCTTATTCCTAGAGGGTTTCTAGGTTACCAAATCTAGTGTTGTGTGTGTTATATGCATGTGTTTGAATTATGTTTACTTAATATGTTTACATGGATGCATCTTATTTTCAGTTATTTGATTTAAAGGATTAGAAAAGGTTAAAAGTGTGATACTTCTAATTCAACCCCCCTCTCAAAAGTACTCTTCCCATTTTGAACATTCCAACATTTGCTAGTAGAAAATCTAAGGAAGATAGGATGATTGAAGAAGTAGTAGCCTTTCTGGCAAGAAGAGAAGAAGGAGGTAAGAAAATCTTTAAGTTTCAAACTTTTGATGAACATGGTCATTATTCATCTAAGTTTCATAAAAGGGAGAAAAGTATAAGGAAATTATAAAAGGGAGAGAGAATGTTTGTATGAAAATAAAGATGATGATTCTGATGAACAAGCATTAAGTACTAGTGATGATGATATTGGATTTGTGGAAATTAAAGAATAAATTCTAGAGAAGGTAGCTTTGGTATCATAGGTTGAGAAGAAATCTAATTGGATAATTGATCATGGTTGTTCACATCATATGACTGGTTACATGAACAAATTTTTTTACTTCAAAAGTCAGGATGGAGGAATTATCAAAGTTGGAAATGATGTAACATGCCAAGTTAAAGGTATTGAATCTATAAATGTTGATGGTAAAACTAATACAGAGGATATATACTTTGTTGATGGTTTAAAGCACAATCTTTTGAGTTTTGGACAACTAGTAGACAAAGGTTATCAACTTAAGTTCATAGAAAAGACATGCATGATCAGAGATAAAGATGGAAAGGTAATTGTAATAGGAATCAGATCTAGAGGTAATGTGTTTTAGTTGAATCCTACTAAAATGACATGTTTGGTTGCAAAGGTGGATGACATTTGGTTATGTTATAAGAGATTCTATAATATAAACTTTGATAGTATTATGAGGACTAGTAAAGTCTTTTCTATTAGAGATTTTTTGAAGATTGTGAAGCCTACTAAAAAAATTTGCAGGAAGTGTGTTTTAGCAAAGCATAACAAAACTTCTTTCCCTAGCAAGAAGTTTACCACTACAACAAAGTTGGAGATTGTACAAATAGATATCAGTGGTGCTACAAAGACTAGAGGATTCTATGGTGAAATGTATTTTATGATTCTACTTGATGATTTTTGTAGAATGATATATGTTTCATTTCTTAAAAAGAAATCTAAGGCATTTGACAAGTTCAAGATATTCAAGAATAGAGTTGAGAATGAATCTAGTGTGTAGATTAAAAAATATTAAGATCGGATAGAGGAGGATAATTTACTTCAAATGAGTTTAACATGTTTTGTGAGGAAAATGAAATTAAAAGATAGCTATCAACTCCAAGAACCCCTAAATAGAATTGTAGGGCCCATTTGCCATTGCACCAAAAGCCATGACTGTTAGTGAACATGGAACACCACATAATTAACCACCTGTGGGCAGGGGAGCGCATCGCATCACCCAACAATTTTTGAGAAGGCACCAGGGAGATTTGAACCTATGACCAGGCCAAAACCAAGCTCTGATACCAATTGTAGGGCCCATTTGCCATTGCACCAAAAGCCATGACTGTTAGTGAACATGGAACACCACATAATTAACCACCTGTGGGCAGGGGAGTGTGTCGCATCACCCAACAAGAGTGGCATTATAGAGAGAAGGAAAACATCTATTATAGAAGTTGCAAGAGCTATATTAGTAGAGAATGATGTATCCAAGTCATTTTAGAGAGAAGCTATGAATACAGTAGTCTACACTCTAAATAGAGTGTAAGTCAGGAAGGACACAAACAAAACACCTTATGAATTATGTTTTGGTCACTCACCTATAGTTAAACATTTCAAAATATTTGGAAGTAAATGTTACATAAAGATAGATGATGACATTGGTAAGTTTGATGGTAGAAGTGATGAAGTTATATTTCTTGGTTATTCATTGAAAAGAAAGGCTTATAGATGTTATAATCAAAGAACTAAGACTATTGTGGAAAGTGTAAATGTGAGAATTAATGAAGAATTTAGAATCTAGGAAAGAATAGTTTATTACAATTCAAATGATGATGTTGTTACTAAGACAAAGAATGATGAGGTATTTCTTAAGACTAACAATGATTTACAGAATGAAGGAGAGCCAAGACATGAAAAAATCTAAGAACCTTTAGTAGACCTAAGAGTTGAGATAACAACTACTACCTTAAAAAAGAACACAATAAAGAATCAATCATCTAGAAAAATCATTAGAAGAAAAGACAAAATTGTGATGACAAGGAGCAGAGTGAATGAAGAAATATGCTTGATATCTCAAATTGACCCAAAGAATATAGATGAAGCTCATGTAAAGATGAATATTAAAAGCAAGCTATGAAAAAGGAATTGGATTAGATAGTAAGGAATAAGACATGGGAAATGGTCACTAGACTAGTAGATAAGAATGTGATAGGAACTAAATGGGTATTCAAGAACAAGATGAATGAGCAAGGAGAAGTTGTAAGAAATAAAGAAAGACTGGTATGTAAAGATTACTCACAATGGGAAGGAACTGATTATGAGGAGATGCTCCAGTGGCTAGAATAGACATAGTCAGTATATTCTTAGCCTATGCAACATAGAAGAAATTTAAAGTATATAAGATGGATGTCAAGTCAACATTTTTTAATGTAGAACTTGAAGAAGAGGTATACATTAAGCAGACTAAAGGAGGTCCTTTGAAAGATGACAATGACATAGTATGTAGATTAAGGAAAGAATTGTATAGATTGGAGTGAGCACCTAGAACTTGGTATGTGAGGTAGGACAAGCATTTGACAAAGCTTGGATATAGCAAAGGTATGGCAGATAGTAATCTATATTGGAAAGAAATTGATGATGGTTTGATGATTTTGGTAATATTGGGGATGACATTATATTTGGAGGAAATGATGAAGAAAGTAAGAAGTTTGTAGAAGAGATG
The DNA here is from genome assembly GCA_028749045.1 of Cupressus sempervirens. Lineage (NCBI taxonomy): Eukaryota > Viridiplantae > Streptophyta > Pinopsida > Cupressales > Cupressaceae > Cupressus > Cupressus sempervirens. The sequence continues at coordinate 842,438,760 of CM053786.1, read as the reverse complement.
AAGAAAGAATTTGAAATGGGTATAATGATAGGAGAGATGAAATATTTCCTAAGATTAAAAATTGTATAGAATAAAGAAGGAATCTATATTTCTCATACTAAGTACTTGAAGGAATTATTGAAAATTTTTGGTTTGGAAACATGTAAACCCGTTGGAACACCTATCGTAGCTAGACATAATTTATCTACAAAGGATGAGATAACTACTACTGAACATAAGAAGTATAGATCTATGATCAGAGGATTGCAATATCTAAATCACACAAGGATGAATATAACAAATGTAATTGGAATTATTGCAAGATTACAGGCTGATCCTAGAGAAGCACATTATGTAGTAGTGAAAAGGATATTTAGATATCTAAAAGGAACTTTAGAATTTTGATTATGGTATGATAGATCTATTGATTTTACTCTAAGTGCTTATAGTAATGTAGATTGGGTAGGCAATATGGATGAAATAAAGATCACTAGTGGAGGAGATTTCTTTCTTGGAGGAAGATTGGTTTCTTGGTTAAGTAAGAAGCAAGATTATACATCTTAAAGTATAGAAAAAGTAGAGTATGTTGTAGCAACAAAAAATTTCAATCAAGTTATTTGGATGAAGTAGATCCTAAAGGATATAAGGATAGAAAATAGTGAACCTATTGTTATACATTGTGACAACACAAGCATGGTAAATATGTCTAAGAATCTAGTGTTGCATTCAGGGACTAACCACATTTCTAATAAGTATCATATGTTGAGAGAAAAAGTTGCAAAAAAAGAAATTAGATTGGAGTATGTGAGCACAAAAGTACAGAATGCAAATAAATTCACTAGGCCTCAGCCCAAAGAGACTTTTGAGTATTTGCAAGGTATGCTTGGGGTTATGCCCTTCCTACATCAAAGTAGAAGATGCAAGAATGCATTAGTCTAGGGTAATAGAGCATCATTATTTGTCTAGAATGGATGTTGATGCTTCCTATATGGGGTCATATCTATGATGGATAGAGTTATCTAGGACTCTTGTTGATATTGTTGTGAACAATGTTTTGACACTCTTACTAAATAAGTATTAGTTGTTTTAGAGTTTAATGCAAAGATATTGGTCACACAAACCTTTGATATTGATGACAATTGGGGAGAAGTTTGGCATGAAAAAAATTATGCTAAATGGAGGATAAGTATTGTAGGGAAATATTATGCTAAGGAGAGAAGTTTGGTAGTATGTTGAGGAAGATGCTTGGCATAAGCATAGTATGCAGAATAATAGTTTGGTATTGAGCACATTGAGGTATATAAATGGTGAAGTATGATTAATGAAGAGGATTTGAAGATAAATAGTCATTTTTTGGTATTCTTGGAAGTAGATGTTTTTCATCTATGTTTCCATCAATGCCAAAGAGGAGATTTTGGGGAGATTGTTGGAAGATTGGTTTGATGATGATATGTTACATTCATGACTAAGTTTCTCATTGATGTCAACATAACATGCTTGATGTTTTTTGTGGTATCTTATAGAAGAAAAATAGAAACATCAAGTTGGTATAGATGGCTAGTTGAGCACAATAACCACCCAAGGTTTTGGGAGATACTTCTAAGTATCTAGCATATTTAGTTAATGTTAGAAGCATCAAGGATAATTCTAGAAGAAGTTATATTAGTTTTGGTGATGTCTATTCTAAGATATATTTTATAGAGGCATGTTCTGGTAAAATTTTTGTATCACTTAGTTGGGTTAATATCTTGAGGATTGAGGTTGAGGAAATGGAGAAGAGATGTTGAGGATGACATGGCTAAGCTCACTCATCATAATATTGTGTTTACAAAAAGTTATTCAAGTTGTAAGGTGGAAGATTTTTGTTATCACTAAGTGTAATGTGTTCTTAATGTGGTCCTATAATAATTAATTGAGAAGTTCTAACATCTTACTCAAAGAATTGTATTATGGACTTGGTATAAAGGAAGGACCTTTTCCTTTATCATGATATGGAGAAAATGTGAAGTGTGAATATTCAATAAACAATAAAGATTGTAGAACGTAAATTTTAGCAAAGTAGTGTGAAAGTGAAGGAAACATCATTACCAATTTTTTTCTGAGTGATCTAAGGTTTGGTATTTGGATCCAAGGTTTGTAACCTAGTCTACAAGGTTTGATAGTGATTGGTCTATTTGATAGAATAGAGGAAAGGATAGAGGAAAGAAGAAAATAACAATAAATTACTTTTTTGAGTAGTGAGCTCTTCTTGCAGTTAAAATTACATGTTTGGCAGTGGGCTCTTCTTGCATACATTATACCACAACTCCTAATAGGATTGGAATCTCCTAAAAAGGATTCAAACTCTCTTTGTACTAAATTTTGTAACAAACTCCTAACAGGATCCATCCTCTAACAAGGAATATTTATAATAGTACATCATCTTGCGGGCATCATTCCCACTGGGGTTTTCCCCCTGGTCAAGGGTTTCACTAGTCAACGTATCTGGTCTAATTGTCTATGTACATCTTTATATGGTTACTATTTACTCTGGTTGAATGGTTAAGTTTGTTTAAAGAAGATAGATATTTTAAGTATTGTACAATTAATTCACCCCTACCCTCTCAGTTATCTTGGTGGACTATTTCTTCTAACATTCATTTTCTTATTAGACTTCTCATCTTTGCATGCTTCATCTATTTGGTTTAGTTGTCTTCTTTTATAATGATGATTGTGATACCATGGTTCCTTACATTTAAAACAAATATTTTTTGGGTGTAATTCTTCTCTTTTCTAGCATTGGTGTTCTCTGCTCTAGAGCTTATTACAAATAAAGAATAACCTTTCTCTATTATCTTTCCTAGGTCAATAATTTTTATTGGGGTATTTTAAATTGTAGGGTCTTTCCTTAGGTGTGTATGATTGAATTTTCTTGGCTTTCTAAATAGCCTCTTCAAGGGATTGATGTTCAAATTGTTTCACTTGGGTTCTAATGGATTCTTTTAGTCCTTCTATGAAAATGTATGTGAGTTTTCCTTGAGATAAGTTAGGAATTATTATATTTAGGTCTTGGAATTTAGTGGCAAATTCTTTTATTGTTCTGGTTTTTTTTAGATGGGTAAGTTATTTGTAATACCATTTGGAATCTCTCAAATCAAATATATTCATCAATTTTTGGGTAAACTCACTATCGTATGTGATATTTTTAAGTTCTAAGGAATTTTGGCCACAGTGCCACCATTTGTGGGTTGATCCTTTTAAATGTAATATAGAAAATTTGATAGCATCTTTTTCTATCATTGGACTATAGGATAGCATGTATCTAGTTTTTTGATCCATGCTTGAGTAGTTTCTTCCCTAGATCCATCAAAACATGGTAATTTAACATTGTTTATTTTTTCTTGAAGGTCTTTATCTACATGATTTTTCTTGTTCATTTCTAAGAGTTTAGATTTGTATTGTTCTTTAAAAAAAATAAGTTGTCAAAGGTTGTGATCCAAGTTAACATTCATTTCTCCAATTTCTTTCCATGTTATATGTAGAGACTTCCTCCTCTCTCATAGCTTCTTCTATAGGAATGAATGATGGCAAGGTTTCTCATGGGAATGAACTTTGTGACAAAGGCTCATTTTTCTCATGAGAAGAGTGGTGATCTCTTTATAGTTTTGGTCTTTCATTTTGATTATTATTGTTGCTTAATTTCTTTATAGTTTTGAGCATATTTCAATTACAATTCTTGGTTCTTTCAAATCTTTCATTTGTTTTTTCTATAAATTTCCTTATCTCCTAAGCTATTTGTTTGGCCATGATTTATCTAGTCCACTTCTCACAATATGGTAGGATTTTTTGCTCTGATACTACTGTAATGTTCCTATTTAGTAGTGTCAATTGGTTCTGCTTATCCTACACATAGAATCTTGTTAGAAACACAATAATAATAATCCTATCCTCAATAGTAAATTTGGACCCAATTTTTGACCAATTTTGGTCAAATTTTGACCAAGGTTTGTCACTATTTTTCTCGTCAAAATTTTGACCAACCTGCAATTTGGTTGAAATTTTGACAAGAAAAATAGCGATGAACCTTGGTTGAAAATTGGGTCCAAGTCTTCTACCCTCTAGATAACCCCCAATCTTAAGGACGTCTCCAAGTATGGGTTCCTAGCTCATAGCTACCTCATTGTCTTCCTAAGAGTGCACCCCTTAAGATTCTTCTTAGATAGGTATCCTCTATCAAAGGCTACTCACATATGCATATGTTTTGATATGTAAACTCCTTGTTATGAATCACTTACAATTTTAAGATTCACTAGGATACAGATTTAAATTGAAGATCCATATTGATGTTGCTTGTGAACTGAGAAGATAATACTTTAAAATTTAGAAAATAACTAAGTAGACAAAACACGCATCAGAAAGAACAAGAGAAAAAGGATTTGATTTCAGAGTTTACCAGACTCTAGTTATGTCTCTAGATCTACAAATTTGCAAGATTGATGCCATTATTATGATGCAAAACTCATACATCACCATGATCTTCCATGGAGTTACAATCTTCTTCCCCACTTCTACACTGCAATGATAGGAACTTGCTAACAACATGTTCTTGCCTAGCTCCTTTGCCACTTTTTACAATGCTAAGCAATAAAACTATAACTCTCTCTCAATGGGCATTAAGCCTTTATAGAAATGACATAATTTCATTAAATAAGACTCTCAAGAAATTTCTAAGTTTTTATCTCATATTATGAGACCACTTAATTATCTTGAGCATTCTCCCAAACTCTCCTTTCAAGAATTACAAAGCCATATCAAATATCATTCTCTTGATCATTTGAATGCCTTGTACAAGCCTCTTGATCCTTTTTTATACATAAAAATTAGTCAAATTTGATTTATAACCAAATAACCAATTTTCTATTTTACCATAACAAAAAATAACCCCTAAATACACCTTTGTTTATGAAAATAGGAAGTAAGAAGAAACTTATCCTTTAGTTTGTTTTTAAACAATGGCTCAAACTTATCCTTTAGTTTTTTTTAAAACAATGGCTCAAACTTAATAAAATCCCACCTCATTATCTCATCAGGAATATGTAAATTGCCACCTTAAAATTAGCTAAGATGTTAAGGGTTAGTTGGAGATTCAAACCTCCAAGTTTCTTTTTTTTCTTATATGCCACACAAAGATAAAATAAATAAAAAATGCTCCCAAAATCCTGTATCTTTTGATGGTAGACCATGTTTTTAGGGATGGGGAGGTTGTATGTTCAAACCTCATTCACAAAATTTTTAAGCCACCAAATCCACCACTAGAGGATGACGTGACATGCCATAATATTATTTTCCCTTAATATGACACATGTCATTAACTAAGTTGTCCACATTAATGATAGAATTGAATGATGTTTCTTACTAGTTGCTGATGTCATGCTTATGTTAGTAATGACCACTTCACTATCTTTTTGACTAGAAAGTTTTGTTTGCCCATAACTTTTTCATATAGACTCAAATTTTGTTTTTTCAAAATGCATCAAAAAGCTTTTGATGAGGTCTTCAATTTAAGACCCATTATTGACCACTTTTGAGATGGTATAATTTTACCTTTTTGGTCAACCCTTGGTTAACTAGTTTGACCCAAACTTTGACCAAGCATATCTCAAGAAAATGGACTCCTTTTGACACACTTCAAGTTGTGTTAGGAATGTTTCATCGTGCTTTATGCATTGATGTTGATTTTGGGAGATTTTGAGTGAGCTAAATTTTTGAGGTCTTCAAGATCCACCTTCATCATGTTGACAATATCAAAATATTCTAGCTTATCAATTATCAGCCATGGCAGACAATGGAGATCTTTATATCTCCATGCTCCATGCTTTGATATTGATTCTCGGCCATGGTGGACAATGGAGGTCTTAATATCTCTCATGCTTCATGCTTCGAGTATCATATATATTCATGGTGTTAACCCCATAGGTTAACATAATCATATAAGTAATAAATTCACAATAAATTCATAACTATTACCCTATATTCATAGTTTCTATAATCATAAGTTATTACTTACATGTATACTCTCCATAATATTCACACCTCAACATAAAACATAATTTACAATTTGATTCATAATCTATATTTTAACTAACAATTATGATTCTGTGACTTGTAATTATATTGTAATGATCATATATTTCCAAGAAATGATGAGACATCTTTGTATAATTTATGTTTACTCGATGGTCTACCTTTCCACGTGGGTAAAACATGAGTACAATACATTGCCACCTCCTTGTTACTACCTCTGCACGTGGGTTTAATTGTTGATGTGATCAATTGTCCTCTCGTCCCTACTATTGCACATGGGCAACATCTTAGATGTGATTTCCCATCCTTGGTTTGGTTGTACATCCACATGGGTGTGTGGTCTAAGTGCCTTTATTCCCTTCCCTTCTTCTAATGTCCCTTTGCCTTTTTTGCATCCTTATTTTATATGTGTATGAGGGATCATGACCCACTTGAGTCTTTAATAATTGGTAGGTCTCACTTTTTAATACATGGTTTGTCTTTGATTTATTAAAATCAAGTTTATTTTCTTGTTATTAATCATTATGGTCAAACCATCATCTTAGTATTTACAATAATGACTAAATCACTAAATTGTAGTTAATAATTTCCTTATTAATTTCATTTTATAATTTGAGAACTTTAAATAAATGAGTAAATTTATTGTCATCATGATAAGGAAAAATATTTCATTTAATCATTCTATGTTTCATTTACATAATGTTTTATTTTATCTAAAGGCCATTGCATCAAATTTTTAAAAAATTGTAATTTCAAATGTGTTGGCCAATCAACTGAGTCAGGCACAAAGACTTCTAGGAGAAAAATGGGTAAAAAAGATCCCTTGGGTCTTAAGGGAGAATGCAAATCCATGAGCTCTAATTTTAACTTCACATAAAATTGATCATCTCTTAGTCCTTGGATATCTCCTACTATTTTTCTTATGAAACTGACAATCTGATTACATGGTTTCTTTTTATCTCTACAATATCTTCAAGAACACTTTCATTACTTGGTAAAATAAATAGAATTTTGAGATCTAATTCCATATTGAAACAATAACTTGTAATAACCTCTTTCATTAGTGTTGATAATCACTAAGTAGAGGTACTAATTCTAACACTTAACTTTGATGAAAAGAGAACACATGAAAATCAAAATTCCTTAATTGATGAAGTTGATACTTGATCTGCTAATTTTGGCATAGGTGTAAACATCAACTTCTTCACACCATTTATCAAAACCATGTAGATTTGCGACCTCATTGAAGAGAAAAAATAAATCACTAATGTGATTAAGTTTCTAACATTCAAATTCTTGAAACAACAAATGCATACAACACATAAGCCTTTTAGATCAAGAATTGACAACTTCTTTTCCAAGAACAAATATCAAAAGCTTCAAATCTGCCCATACAAGCTAAAAGCCCTTCAAATTTTTAATATTAAATCAACTAAGAAAACTAGTAGAGAGATATAGAGTCACCATTCACACTTGTGAGAAATATTACATAATTTGTCACTTGACAAATCTAAGCTAAACTTTCAATTTGTAGGAAAATATACAAATCATCAAACCACTCTTGGAGATTTAAAAACTTGAAAAAAGAGAACAAACCCTTTTGTTCATTCTTGACTCCAAAATTTTACAACAACACTTTGAACATTATCCAGTTGAACTGATTGAAGATTAATTCACTAGTAACAATACATTTTACATTCAACTTTTAAATCTACTACTATCAAGAATAAGGCATAACTTAGAGACATGAATCTTCATCAAATAAATGGAAAAGACCTCACAACCTTACTGTTGTAGCAAACTTTTCAAATGCCTTTCTTCTAATTGTATTGAATCTCTTTTAGATTCAATATGACCCCAAAAGAGTCATCATTTTGTTGGCTCCTGAATTTTTTTTTTTTGAATAACCCAATGATAAGAAGAAAAATATATATGGGTAGCTAATTCCCATATTCAATATATCTATTCAAAAACTAGGGCCAATTATAAGGATACACTCCTTCTTCTTTAGGCTCTGTAAAACCTAGGTAGGTGAACCTATAGATTCTTTCATATGGTACTAGTTCCAAAAGTATACAATCTAATTCCATACAAAGAAAATAAAATCCTAAATATCATATTGCTTATGCAAACAATCATGGACATGAAATAGCTAATAGCATGACTCCTAAACTTGATAGACTAAGTGAGGGTAACTCTTTTCAGATCTTCAACAAAAAGGAAAAAGGATAACTGATTAAAGATTTGAGACAACATAACTCACATATGAAACAATAATAAACAAGAAATATCCAAGGTGATCAATCCCTTATCCATTGGGTATTAAATAATTCAGAACACACACAAGGATACCTAGGATATACTCATATATCCAAAAACCAAAACTATCCATTTACCTTGCAAACATACATCTATCTTAAAAATGAAACTCATACTTATTAAATCCTCCCATGATCCTTATAATTTTTTCAATGCATATAAAGAAATTTACTCAAGTCCTTGACCCAATAGCAAAATTCATAATGGAATATAACTTCAAAGCCAAGCTGCAACTAGACAATATGCAACTTGTACATATATCATAGAAAATTATAAACCCATAAAGAGGAGACAAGGTTAAGATTAAAAATTTCAACAAAGCTTTGTATTCATTTCCTCAAAAAAAATACATCAAATGTATAAAAAAAAAATACACAAAAAATAACTACATTATCTAAATACTCAAAAGAAGTTATAATATTGTTCGTAATAGAGAAAAATGTTGGGCCTAAATGGTGGGATTGTAGCTAGAGCTCTACTCAATAGTATGGAAACAACCAACCATCAACAACTTAGTGGAATCACAGCAATGGAAAAACTCTCCAATAGATTGGAACCAACCCATACAAAATGAGAGAAGAAGAAAATAAATAAATAGGAAGAATTCCCAAATTAGATATGATGATTCCATTTGTCCACATGAAGGACTTCCATCTGCTAACGTAAAACTTTTCTTTACCCTCTTTCTATAAATGAAAATTAGGTCTTCATCATTCTATTGAAGAATGCTTGAAAATTCTCAAAATGATGGAGAACCCAACAAATTACAAAGATACCAGATCTATTAGAATATATAAAACACTGGTACAACTAAAAAGGGGGGTGAATCAATTATACAAAAAACATCACAACATTAACCTTAAGAAAACTTAACCATGTAATTAATAGAAACTAAAACCACAACAAGATATTCATACACATTTAACGCAAGATATGTTAACTAAGGAAACCCTTCATTAGAGGGAAAATCTTGGTTGTGATGGTACCCACAAGATGATGTACTAATATAAATTCTTAGAAGATAGACCTTGTTAGGAGTTGTGCCAACCCTATTAGGAGTTTTGGAAGAAAGTTGGACCCACTACCCAAAAAGCTTCAAGGTTAAGATCAAAGAGCCCACTATCCAAATGATCTATGTACTATTCATTATAGAATAGTAGAACTAAAATATGCTTCTTTCCTCTATTTTTGTCCTATCAACCAAAATTATGCTCCTTCAGATATTGTAACTAGATCTTATACTATTCATCCAATGATCTCTTGGATCACTTACATGCATTCAACAAGCATTATGCTCCTTCTTGCACTAGACACTAATACTTTGCATTACACTTGATCCTCTTGATCCATATCAATCAATAAGATCAAGAAAAAATAATTTCTTTATACGATATCTTCATAATAATTCCTTGAGTTGACCTTGAGACTTTCCTAATTAATTAAAATAAGATAATAAATTAATTCACAATCACAGCAACATTGTTGACTTATAGTCTATACAAAAATTTACACATGTGAAACCACATCTTGCACATATGATGGTGTCACCACACAATCATCCTCTACCACTATTATCTATATATCACTTTCATTACATCTTAGATGAAAGATAACAATATATTATTACAACTCTTTTTTCCAATGCTTTATTTTTGCACTTCTTCTAGTAAAACAAGTGTAACTTTTGTACAACATGAAATTGGACTTAGTCCTTTAAGCCACATTATCAAAACAACCTCAAGAACATGTCCTCAACTGTGCATCATCTAAAACTTCCCCAACTTCTATGCATACTAATATTACTTCTATTCTTTTATTCCTAATAGAATTACTACTACGTTAACATCAATAAGAAATGTAGTCATGGATGTAGTATAGCAAGGATTTCCAATGCTTAGGATACTCTCCCAATGTAGTATCAACATCATTTGTGCTAAAAATCTCCCCCTTTGGCATTGATGGAAACATATATGAAAACATATTAGTTCCAAGAATACCAAACTATATTATGCTATTGTCATCTTCTCAAATCCTCTTCATCAATCTGAAACCTTCTAGAAGATTGTACTACTCATCTTCTTCTTTTATGATCAATAATAGTTGTTTATACTATGCAACTTACAATACTTTCTAGTTGCATTTGTACACTTATACTTTCTTCTACATACTTACATATTCTTCTGCACACTTACATGAATCTTCTAAATCTCCCTAAAGAGACAACTCTCCCTCATTGCCATCTCAACAAGTTCTTCTCTTCTTATTGCTTACATATATTCACTCAACTAGTTAATATTCACTAATTGGCTAATTCTAGGAAATTTTGGTTAATAATTTAGTTCTTAAAAATATTTAAAATCTCCACATTTTTATTAAATTCAGTTATTAAAAATATTTAAATAGTTAAAGATTCGCCAATTAATAATAGAAATTATTTTTATTTTTCAAAATAATGTAAGATTTGCCAATATTTTTATATCTCTTTTTCTAGTGGGGTTGCTTAAAATTTACCTTCCTTCTCTTCCCCCATTGATGTCAATGTCAAAGGTGTCAATTACAATACCAATTGTTACATACCAATTGCTAATTAGTTGCTCAAATTATTGACAAACTCAAGTGTTCAAAGACATTTCTCAATACCAAATACCAAGAATCCTCTATGACTTAGTACATATTAGATACTCCCCCATACAAGAAGCATCAACATTCAATCTAGTCTAATCATAGTGCTTTGTACCATAGGACTGATGCACTCCTTACATTAATTACTCTAAAGTAGGTAGGGGCACAACCCTTAGCATAACTCTTAGGTACCCAAAAGTATCTTTAGGAAAAGGCTTTGTAAAGTTATCTACAATCTAATCTTTAGTACTTACATAATCCAACCTTATCTCTTTCTTTGTTGCCTTCTCTCTCAAAAAATGATACTTTATAGATATTTTTTTTGTCTTAGAATGAAATACTAGATTCTTAGACATACTTAATGCACTTGTGTTATCACAGTAAATTATAAAAGGTTCTTTAAACACAATTCCAATATCCTTCAACATTTGTTTCATCCATATAACTTGATTAAAGTTATTTGTTGCTACAACATACTATGCCTCAACTGTACTCTGAGATTATAGTCTTATTTCTTTCTCAGTCGAGAAACCAATCTTCCTCCAAGAAAGAATACTCCACCATAGGTGCTCTTTCTTTCATCTATACTGCCTGCCCAATCTACATCAATATATGTACACAAGGTGAAATCACTTGATCTATCATACCATATTCGATAATCAAATGTACCCTTCAAGTATATTAATATCCTCTTTAATTATGCATATTGATATTCTTTTAGATTGGCTTGAAATATTTCTATGACTCCAAGTGCATTTTCTATATCTTGTCTAATGTGAGTCAGACATTGTAATCCTCTAATCATATATCTATAATTCTTCTGCTTAACAATAAGTGTCTCATCTTTACTAGATAACTTGTGACCATTTATTATGGGTGTAAGAATAGGTTTACAATTTTCCAAACCAAACCTTTTCAATGAAGCTTTTAAATATTTAGCCTATGAAATAAATATCCCATCTCTTTAGAAAACTTGCCACTTTCTTCATCATTTCCTCCAAATATTATATCATCCAAGGATATTACAATGATAAATAGACTATCATAATTTTTCCTCAAATAAAAATTACCATCCATTGTACCTTTAATAAATCCAATCTTTGATAAATACCTATCCAACCTTGCATACTAGGTTCTAAGTGCTTGCTTCAAACCATAAGAAACTTTCATTAGTCTGCATACAAAATCTATATTTTCTGCTAGAGAGAATCTGTCAAGTTTCTCAATGTAGAATTATTCTTCAAGTTCACCATTAAGAAAAGTTTACTTGACATCCATATGATAAAATTTGAAATTCTTGCTTGCTGTATAAGCTAAGAACATCCTTACTACTTCCATTCTTGCCATAGATGCATAGGTTTCTTTATAATCTATGTCTTCTTGCTGTGAGTATCATTTACAAACAAGTCTAGCCCTTTTTCTCATAACTTCTCCTTGCTCATTAATTTTATTTTTGAATACCCATTTGGTTCCTATTACATTCTTTTCTTTAGGTCTAGAAACTATTTCCCATGTCTAATTCTTCATAATCTGATCTAGTTCTTCTTTCATAGCTTGCATCTAGTGATCATCCTTACATTCCTCATCTATTCTCTTAGGTTCCACTTGAGAAATTAAACACAATTCCTCATTTACTCTATTCCTTTTCATCACACCTTTATCCTTTCTTCTAATTATATGCCCAGGAGGATGATTATTTTCCATGTTTCTGCTCAATGTAGGAGTTGACATCTCAACTCTGATCTCTTCCCTAGGTTCAGATCTTTGTTCTTCTCTATGCTCAATAGATACATCATTTTTCAAGTCATTTTTAGTCTAAAAAATAACTTTAGCATTCTATCTAAAAAATATAGAATTACCCTCTTCTTCATCAAAATTCTAATCTACCATATTTTCCTTAGTACCAAATTTTTTATCAATTCTTACATATGTGCACTCAAATATTGTTTTAGTTCTATATTAAAAACATCTATATGATTTTCTTTTCAATTAGTAACCAATAAACATACCTTCATTGCTTCTAGGATCAAACTTACCAATATCATCATCTCTCTTTATGTAACACTTACTTCCATATATTCAAAAATTATTGACTAATGGTGAATGACCAAACCATAATTCATATGGTGTCTTGCTCATACCTGTTCTAATTTGTACTCTATTCAGAGTATATACTATAGTGTTAACTATTTCTCTCCAAAATTTCTTTGACACATCATTCTCAAATAACATCACCCTTGCTGCATCTGCTACAGACGTGTTCCTTCTTTCAACAATCCCATTCTACTAAGGTTTTCTAGGTGAAGATAATTTTCTTTTGATTCTAGTATCTTCATAGAATATGTTGAACTCTCTAGAGGTGAACTCTCTAGAGGTGAACTCTCCTCCTCTATCTAATCTTAAACACTTAATCTTAAAACTAGATTCATTTTCAACTCTATTCTTGAATATTTTTAATTTCTCAAAAGCTTTAGACTTTTCTTTAACAAATGCCACCCATATAATCATAGTGTAATCACCAACAAAAAAAATAAAGTACCTTTCACCATAGAATCCTCTAGTTCTTGTAGGACCACTTAGATTTGTGTAAAAAATCTCCAATTTCTTTGTAGTAGAGAACTTCTTGTTAGGAAAAGACACTTTCCTCTACTTAGCCAAAATACATTCCTTGAAGACAACATTAGTAGGCGTAATCATCTTAGGTAGATATCTTACTACAAATGTACTGCTAACTTTCACAATATTATCAAAGTTTATATGAAAAAACCGTGTATGCTATAACCAATTGTTATCAACCTTTGCAACCAAACATGTTATTTTAGTAGGAGTCAACTAAAATACATTACCTCTGAATCTAGTTCCAATACCAATTAGCTTACCATTTTTGTTGTTGATAATGCAAGTCTTCTCTATAAATTGCAATATATATCCTTTGTCTACCAAATGTCCAATACTGAATAAATTATGTTTTAAACCATCAATAAAGTAAACATCATTAGTGTTAGTTTTACCATCAAGAGTAATAGATCCAATCCCTGTAATATGACAAGTTGCATTGTTACCAACTCTAACAACGCCTCCATCATGATTTTTGAACTTAACAAGTTCATATCACTAGCCATGTGATGTAAACATCCACTATCAATTATCCAATCTGATCTATTATCCACTTGGGTAACTAGAGCTCTCTCTTCTCTAATTTCTCTATCAAGGTTGTCTTCCTTAATAGCCACAAATCCTAATTCATTATCACTTTCACTCTGATCTTTTCTATTAGATTCTTCATTTTCATTAGCATATAAACAATTTCTATCCTTATCTCCTCTAGGCTTAAATTTTCCTCTAAATTTTTTTCTCTTATAGGAAATTTAGATTCAGAATGACCATATTCATCACAAGTACAACATTTAAAGATTTTCTTACCATCTTTCTCTCTTCTTACCAAAAGGGCTACTCCTTATTCAATCTTCTTATGTACTTTAGATATGATACTACTAGAAAAGAATTATATTGCACTTGTACTTCTTAAAAAGTTAGGTTGAATATGCATAGCACTAAAAGCTATCTCAACTCTGGCTAATTCTCCAAACTATCTCATTTTTGTTTCTACAAATTCTAATCTTCCAAGAAAAGTTTCCTTTGCGGATTCTTTGTGGTCCACATCACAATAGGTGTATCATAGTCATGCTCTAAGCCATACTTAGGAATAATATATTCAAACTAAGGACTATTCTTCCCACTATGAGGTGCATTTAATCTTCTCAACCCAGGGACATATACTTGAAATGGTCGACACAGTATGTGCACTAGGTATCTTAATGAGTCACTAAACTTATGCTACAAGAAAGTAAAATGCAAGGAAAAGAACCTATAGTATTGCTGTAGGAAATGAACAAACTTGACTAAAATAGATGTTGGAAATGAAATGAAAAGTTAACATCTATTCCAACTAAATTCATCTACTATAATTGTTCTTATAGATGCTGCAGAAACACTCATAAAGTATGATGTTACAGGAAGGAATTTACAACTTCTACTTGCAAAACTAGAAATGCTGAGAAATAAAGCTATACTAGCCTAATCTAGTCCATCTCCCACGTGGACCCCCGTGGTTGGCTTCTTCTAATCTACTAACATAGGATAGAAGCCAAAAACTATTTCATTACATTTTCAAAAATTCATTACATGGAAACAATACATAGAAACTATAAAAACACAACAGTTCCTTCTCCTTATTGCTTCCTACTAACTTCCAAACTTCCAAAAAAAATCCAAAAAAACTAGTCTGATCCTTATATATAGGGAATCAACACTTATTCCAAAAACATAAAAATAAATTAACTAACTACAAATCTGTAGGCAAGAAAGAAGGAAGAGTAATAGGTCAAAGTGGGAAGAATAAAGTCTAAACAACAACTGCTTGACATAAATGCAGAGAATATAGTAAGTCTTCAGAGTTCCTCCATTCTCGTAGTTGTGTCCTTTGGTACCATTATGATTCTTCTCCACCATGACTTAAACTTTAACATTTTTTCTCCTCTTGAATGCTATTAACTATATTCAATGTTCATCTTTGAATTTTCCCAATCATCTTCAACTTCATCACTAACAGGTTAGTTATTATGCAAAGACATGTTTGTAAGTAATCATTTATCAAATTAAATTGAAATATAAGAACACATATTTGGCTAATTATATGAAATATTGCATAATATATATAATACTAGCAAAAGATGGCATAGTATCTACCCATAGGTTTATCATAGGTTTCGGTAAACATAGGTCCACAAATGTTTTGATGAAAATAAAATAGAGTATCATTTTTTTTTTTAAAACTATCATGAAATAAAGGCAATATTTGGCTTCATCATCTACCCTCTACTAAACTAATGCTAGTCCTCAAGCATTGTACTTTCTTATTAATGACCTAAACTCTCCAATCTTAGTCCTTCCTTTCCTACTACTCTTCAAGGTATAGTAAAATCCTCTTGTTCTTTCCCACACTTCCCTTCTATGATCTTCCTATAGCTTGTTGAGTCTATCGACATTAATGTCATATAAAGGCCATAGGAGCATTGGAGGTTGCATGGTTAATAGACACCACAATTCTGGTTTAGCCTACTTCCCTAACTCTAGATACTTTGGAACCCTATGAAGTGTTGCCTCCAAGTTGATGGGACTATGTGGTTCTGACCTTTTAATTGACTCAGGCAATATAGCCCATCTACTTCTAACATCAGTCATAGCTCTCTAGAAGGAAAAATAGGGTAAGTTCTCATAATCAACATATGCTTTGGTTCTTGTAGCAAAGATTCTATCCCTTACTTATAAATTCTTCTTTCCATAAGCTAATGTGAACCAATCTTTGAGAACTTCATCTGGCTTGCTACTCTTGACTCTTAAAGGCAAGGGTTCTATCCTTTCCTCATCTAGTTTCCTATCATAGTTTGCTTCATTAGACATCCAGGACATGAGGACCGTTAAATTTATACCTCCTATATAAAGCAAGGAATTCCATTGGATCTCTAAAGGGATAACAAAATTATGAACATATAATTCACAAAGAAAATTCTACTACCAGGATGGTAGAGTCTGATATAATCCATAAAATTCTTGGGCTGATTTGAACTTTGCATTAATATCCTTAAGAGTTAACATTAGTTGAAACAAAGGAAATTGTTCTTTTAAACAAAGAGCATAAACTCTTGGCAGTGGTCTACAAGCAAGTGCCTAATCAACCAACTTGAGGACATGATCCATCTATTGCTTTTGACTTGATAATTGTTCCTTTAAATTTGTGATTTCTTCACCTTGAGATGCTATGACTTTATTCACCTTTTTCCTCTCTTCTTCCCATAAGGCCTCAACAAACATATGTTGTCCAAACAACTGAAAAAAGAGTTTTTGTAGTGTAATAAAACCACTGTCTTCTTCATGATTTCTTTTCCTCTTCCTCTATTCCTTCCATAAATTTTCTACAAAACTAGTAATCCATGTTGATTTATGGAAAACTAGGGCAATGTTTGGATCAATTTGTTTAGAAACTATTTCATCTCTACAGCTCGAAGTACCTGGCTAGTCTATTGGGGTATCATTTTGTGTTTTCCTTGATTTCATCCCTACATTATTCATTAAAAATTTTAGGAACATTTGTAATTTTAGGATGGGGAAGAGAGTGATCAAAGACAATTTGCACAAGGGATTCCTTAGTAGATGTTTTGGACAAAGTAGAATCTTTAGAAACTAGCCCTCTAATCCTAGGGCTTCTCCTTAAAGGGGTTTCTTCTTGTATCATGGATTTTTGTCTACCTTTCCCTTTGGGTGTCTTTGCTGTAGGAGTAGTTGCTGCAGGACTTTTCTTAGTTCTCCTTTTTCTCACAATTGTAGGGTTTGACTCTTCCTTTTTCTAAACAGAGATTTCTTCTTGTAGTTTGTGTTTCCTCTTTGCTCTGCTAGAAGTAGGTTTTTAGGTTTCTTGAATAGGTAAAGGTATAATATCTTGAATAGGAATAGTTTTTTGCACATTTTCTTGGGTATTTTTGGCTTCAGCCTCTTGGGTATTTTGTTTAGTAGGCTCATTGATGGGAGCTACATTTTCCTCACTAGGTTGTTCACTAGGGGCAGCTTGAGGTTGCAAAGTTTTGGCTTGTACAAATTCATCCCATATCATTGGAGACACATCCCTAAGTGACCTTTCTATTAGTAATTTAATTAGGGCATGATGGGTAACAAAATTATCTTTTCCTTTTTGAGTTTCTTTTGTACTAATAGAAAGCATATTGTACAAGAAATTTGGAATGTTTGTTAAAAGATTATGCCTTATACAGCTAAGTAATTTGAAATGATGTGCATGTAAGTATGAGAATCACCCTTTGCATGTAAGGTACCTAATAATGTGCATGGCTAATTCATTGTATGGTGGTAGTAGTGACATTCTCTTGCAACCTTGCTTTGTAATATCCATTTGAGGATCAGTCAATCTAGTAAATTGAGCTCTTGCTAACCTCACATCATGTGTGTTAGGATAATATTCTCCAACTGCAAGCAACCCAATCACTTTAGCAATGCATTCCTCTATTGCAATCAATGTTAAACCCCAAAAAAAAGCTTCACCTTCATCAAATGTCCTTGTGAATTTTGTAGCTTCCTCCTCATCAAATGTAATCAAACTCAAAAAATACCCTAACCATCCACGTGTATTAAATCTTCTTATAGCCTCTACATCTAAGAGCAACATGGTATGTTCCATTGGTTCTCTCCTCCGTAACTATCCACCCATTTTTCTTAACACTTTCTCTATCTTCTCTATTTTCCCCCTTATGAATTCAAGGTGCTTTGTGAAACCTAGACTCAACTCACATTTCTTTGTTTTAACAGGTAATTGATATCATGAATATGTGTGAGAATCATCTAAAAATGGGGTTTAGATCACATAGAATTTAAACACAAGTCACATCACAACCTAACAATAAAATCTTTCAAAAAATAAAGGGTACAAAACCTCACTTGTGTACTTATGGAAATTAAATTCCATTAATGAAGGAAATATGAAGATTTGGAAAAATCTTTATAGATAATTAGAAATCCCATTGGATATTAGTGACCTTCCCTGCCCCTTGCTAAATTTGGACAAGTGTTCACATTTGTCAGGCCTAGTACTAGTAAGGGATTTACATAACACCACCATCATATACAAAATGTAGTATTACATATAATTAACAAAATTTTTGTACTATAAGTAAATAACAATTTGAAAATGTTATACCTATCAATTGGTCATTGCACATACTCAAAAAGATGGTAGAAGTTGCATCAGCAATGATAGCATCCATCAGCATGTTGCAGTGTTTATTGAAAACATGAGAAATTGATGATGTGGAAAGTGGGTGGATGGAAGGTAAAGAAATGAGATGAGGTGGATGGGTGGAAGGTAAAGAGATGAGATGGAATGAGAAAGTGAACTTTATGTGGACATAAAAAATTTATTATGAACATGTGCAAAGGAATTAATGTTCAAGAGTGATAGTTAGAAGGTTAACACCTTCAGTTGTAGGAAGAGTTACTTGATTTTTATTTGAATTCAGCTACTGAAACTACTATAGGAAGTCCTCTTTTGTTTGAAGCCATTTATACAATTTCAATCTATGACCATTAACTAATAGTTTGAAAGGTACTAGATCAATGATAGTTAATTGGATAGCTCCATTGTCAAAGACATGAGTAACTTTGTATGGTCCTAGCCATCTTATTTGCATCTTTCCTAGCATATCTTTAAATCTAGAATCATATAGTAGTGCCCAGTCACCAATTTGAAATTGTTTATTGATAATATGAGATTCATGCCATTGTTTGCTTTGTCTCTATATAATTTTAGTGCACTGCAAATAATCTTTGTGCATCTAATCCAAAGAGTTGAGATGTAGAAGATGTTCTCTTTATACTACAAAAAGTTTAATATCCAATGCCAATGTTTTCCTTAGAGTTTTATGTTCAAATTTAGTTGGAAGCATTGATACCTTTCCATATAGGAGCTCAAATGGTGTGAATCCTATAGTAGTCTTTTAGGTTGTTCCATAAGCCCAAAAAGTTCTTGTAATTTACTGGTCCAATCACTATGATGTAGATGAAACATTTTTGTTAGGATGTTCTCCAGCTCACATTTTGCGACCTCTGCTTGTCCATTAGTTTGAGGGTGATAAGGATTGGACTTCTAGTGCCTGATGTTATATTGTTTCATCAACTCTGAGATCAAATTAGAGGTGAATTATGCACCTTGGTCAATGACTAGCTCTTTGGGTACACAATAATGAGTAAAAATCTCTTCATATAGAAATTCAACTATTTTTTCATCATGAGCATGCTTCATAGCCTTAACTTCAACCCATTTTGTTAGGTAATCAATGCACACAAGAATATAGGATTTCCCATTGGATGGAGGATCAATTGGTCCAATAAAGTCCATGCCTCATTTGTCAAATGGTGTTAACATTATTTGTGGGTTAAGAGGCATTTCATATGTTCTTGTTGGTTGGCCATCCTTTGACACTTATCACACTTTCGTGTATAGTTGACTACATCCTTGTGAAGTGTAGGCCAATAGCAACCAGTTGTCAAGATTTTGAAAGTTGTTCTTTTTGCTACAAAGTGTCCTCTGTATGGTTCATTATGACATGCATGTAGAATGTCATATATTTCATCTTCTCTCACACATCTTCTCATGATTTGATTAGGTCTTGTGTAAAACAAGATATTATCTATCTAGGAGAAATGAAAACTTTTCTCTACAAGAAGCTTCTTTTCCTTTTAAGAAAAATGTGTTGGTATTTTATTGGCTACAATATAGTTAGCAGTGTCTACATACCATGGAGTTTGAACATCACAATGAAATAAATGCTCATCTAAAAATGCATCATCTACCAAAGTAGTGTTAGTATCATCATGATGCATTCTTGATAAATAATCAGCTACAACATTGGCTTTTCTAGGCAACAGTAACCGCCTTGCTAATCTATCAATTATAGAAAGTTTATTTATGAGATATTTAATTGATGCATGATCAATATGAACAAATATGGAATACCCAGTTATGTAATGCCAAAATTTTTTCAAGGCATAAACTACTGCTAGCAATTCTTTTTTAGTCACAATGTAGTTTAACTCTAGTCCATGAAGGCTCTTGCTAATATAATATATTACATTTTCAAGATTTTGGGATTTCTATGCTAGAACTGCACCTATAGCATAGTCAAAGGAATATATATATATATATATATATATATATATATATGAAAAGATAAATTCCAATCAAGCCCTTGTAAAACTAGGGCTGTAGTGAGAAGTTTCTTAAGCTATAGGAAGGCTTCATCACATTCGGATGTCCAACTAAATTCAACTTCTTTTGTGAGTAACTTATACAAGGGACTAGCTATTTTATTGAAGTCTTTTATAAAACATCTGTAATATCTAGCATGACCTAGAAAATATCTTACATCTTTTGATTTTGTAGGTATGGACAATGTTTAAATTACCTCTATCTTAGTTGGATCCACTTGTATTCCTATAGCTGATATGAAATGATCAAGTACCACACCTTCCTGCATGAGCATGAAATACTTTTCACTATTAAGTGCCAAATTATTTTCTTGACATCTTACCAAAACCTTTTCAAGATTCACCATTGCTTCCTCAAAAGTGACTCCAAATGTTGTGAAGGCATCCATGTATATTTCCATACAATCATGTGATATATTAGCAAAGATGCTAATAACAACTCATTAGAAAATTGTAGGAGCATTACATAGACCAAATGGTAAAATAGAGTATGCAAAAGTACCCCATGGGCATGTAAATGTGGTTTTGTCTTGATCTTCAGGAGCAATACTAATTTGATTATAACCACTATACCCATCTAGAAAAGAGAAATACTTCTTTCCAGCTAGGGTGTCCAAAACTTGGTCTATAAATGGTAAAGGAAAATGATCCTTCTTGGTAGCTTTGTTCAACTATTTTTAATCTACAAAAGTTCTCCATTTTCCTCCCTTTTTAGGCACTATGACCAGGGTGACACCCATCTACTATTAGATATAGGATAAATAAAACTAGCATGAAATAATTTTTGCAATTCAGTTTTAACTATCTCCCTAAGGCATGGATTTATCCTTCTCTAAGGTTGATGGAGTGGTAAACAACCTTCATTGATGTATATCCTATGGGGGCACAGTGTAGGAAAATCCTTTCATATCACTATAGTCCCATGTAAAGGCCTTTTCATGCCTTTGAAGCAACTCTTTTAATTGTTCCATCTATATGGGTGTTAATTTGGGATTAACATGAAGATTATAACCTTTAGTCAGTTCAACAGTAGTGGTGGACTCTATCATAGTAGCTTTAGAGATTGTACTTGCTTCTAATTCACAAGGTAAGAGTGGATAAAGAATATTAGGTTGTTTGAGAAAAGTACAATTCTTATCACATTCTTCATATGTGATTAATTCCAACACAAAACTTTCAGATACATCTTTTTCTACCACACAACTATTAGTGAGGATGCTCTAAAGTACTAAATCTTCCTCTTATAGTTTTAGAAAAGATTGTCTATGCAACATCATGAGCTATACTATAGAATTTAACTCTTCTTCTTCATCCCCTAAATCTGGCCAAACAAATGTGCTCAAATCTTGTAATGGTTGTGCTAGAAGATATAAATCAAATTTCTTTGTTGCTTGGCCATTTGATATGGTCATATTCCTTGATCTAACCATGGTCATCCTAGGATGACAAGGTAACTAGATAGATTAACTTTAGGGGATAAAATTATGAATTTTGTAGGATACTCTAGAGAATCTAAGGTTACAACTATGTTTTCTATTATCCCATTAGGGGTGATAGTAGAACTATCTATAAGTTGCAGAATTATTGGTGTAGCCCTTAATCCTTCTATTTTTAGCTTCTTCATAGTGTCTTTGGTTGTGATTTATAAAAGCTCCAAGATCTATTAAAGCATTTTTAATGTACTGACCATTTATACTGACATTCACTATTGGAATTCCTAGATCAGAATATTTTGGTGTGATCAATTTCCCTAACATGATATCAGCCAATTGTCCCACAACATGGACTATGGTGGGGTCCTTTTTCTACCTTCTAGGCTTCTTCAGGAAAGCATCACTAATAGCTTTTCCATAAACTAGAACATCTTTAATGACTTGAAACAAGGGTATTTGGATATGCATGTTCTTCAACTGATCAACAATATCAAAAGGTTGTTCCTCTATTTGTATAGGTTTCTTTTGTATAAACTTTTCTAGAAAGGAGGTTCTATTGTTGGTTGAGCTTGGGTTGACATGGCAACATTTTTTGTGTCAACTATGTTAGCAACTAAGGGTTTTAATGTTGCAAGAAAATCTGGTAGTTTAGTTATAAGAGGTAATTCAGGCACTGGTAAAGTTGTATCAGATCTTAGATGTATATCTACAACATTTAGGGTGCAAGTAGGATATTGCTGAGCATCAGCACTATACATGGGCTACTATGGTTGTTGGCTATTTGGGTTTGGGTTAGGTTGTGTAGGTAACTGTGTTTTCTTTTGAGGTCTAGGATTTGCAGGTGGTGGCATTAAAGCAGGTTGTTAAACTAGAGGTGGTAATTGTGGAGCATTAGTATTTTGGTTAGGCCATTATTGAGATCACCTCCATTGGTTTGTAGGCTATCAATTCCCTTCGGGTGGTTGCCATTGGTTTTGACGGTTTTCCCAATAGTTTTGTTAGTTTTTCCATTGGTTACTCTATTGGTAAGGCTAGGGTGGTTAGGAATTCTGAGGCCATTGGGATTGTTGTAGGTTGTTTTGCCCAACATTGTTCCAATTAGGTTGATATTGTGGAGGACCTTGGGGATTATGGTTTTGCCATTAATTACCATATGAATTGGAATTTTACAAAGGGTAATGGGGAATACCTTGATGTTGGGACCATGGTCGGCATTGAGAAATAAAAAATACTTGCTCATCATCTCCATCTATCTTGAGGTACTCAGTTGGAAGATGTCGGTTCTCCATGCTTGCAACTAGTTTACATTGGCAATCCTTCTTCTGCTTCTAGCAATGAGTGTAGTATTTAGCTAGTTGTAATTCAACTTCTACATGCTTCTTCTTTGTAGTCATTGTGTCAAGATGTGTAGCAACATCATTGATGATGTCTTTCTTGAAATCTGACAATAGGTTAGATATCTCAAGCTTTGAAATACCTTGGCTAATTCCTTTAGTGATTGTGGAATGAGGTCCTCAACCTTTCTTCATTGTTGACCTTGAATAGTTCTAACAAATCTTCTTGAGGTCATCCTAGGAAGCTTGATATACTTCACCACCAACCATCAAGTCTAATGCTTCTAGGCAGTCATCATTCACACCTCTCAGAAAGACTAGCTTTTGTGAATCTTTGGACAACGTATGCTAAGGGTTCTTCTGTAGTGTATATAAGAAATGTGAAACATAGTCTTCCAGTGTTTCTTCCTCCTTCTATGATATCTTGAAGACATCATCCCCTCTTGAACCAAATGCTTCGCAATATTCTTTATACTTATCCAAAAACAAAGTTTGCATTTCATCCCAAGTTCCTATTGCATTAGCTCCTAAGCCCATGAACGATCATAAAGTGGACTCTTTCGATGTTGCTAGAAATAATTTGAGCTTGTGGGCATCGATGTTGTAGCCAAAACTACAAAAAATTATATCAAACTCAAACAAGAAAGTATCAGGGTCTTCATTTGCAAGGCCATAGAACTTTGGAAGAGTAGTGGGAGGTATGTTTATAAGATTAGCATTGGTTACAAGACTTGGAAGAGGGAATGGAAAAGTAGGTTGTGCCATTGCTAGAGGTATTAGATTTTGAGGTTGCTGCTAAAAAGGGACATTGGGTACTGGGATATTAACAACTAGTGGATTCAAGGCAGTATTATCAAGAAAATTGGCCACAATTTTAGCAAAAGGTCAAATACCACTTGTATCTAAAGGTTGTACTCTTGAGGATGATTTCATAGGAAAAATAGGGCTTGCATCTTCAAAAGGTAACTCAACTTATTCTTCTTAAATTTCTTCATTCACATTAATAGACTACTATGGAAGAAATTTGTCATATTCATCTCATTTTCTTCCTCTTCGATGCATGCAAGTGAATTCTTCACATCAGTGAAGAAAGTTTGAAAACTAAAAAAATTGTCTAAAAACCATGACTCAAAAATGCTCCTATCTTGACACCATCCCCGGTAATGATGCCAAAATAGTTTGCCTCACAATAGGTGTATCATAGTCATGCTTTGGGCCATACTTAGGAATAATATATTCAAACAAAGGACTATTTTTCCCACAATGAGGTGCATTTAATCTTTTCAACCCAGGGACATATACTTGAAATGGTCGGCATAGTATGTGCACTAGGTATCTTAATGAGTCACTAAGCTTATGCTATAGGAAAGTAAAATGCAAGGAAAAGAACCTATACTATTGCAATAGGAAATGAACACACTTGGCTGAAACAAATATTGGAAATGAAATAAAAAGTTAACATCTATTCCAACTCAGTTCATCTACTATAATTTTTCTTACAGATGTTGCAAAAACATTCACGAAGTATGATGCTACAGGAAAGAATTTATAACTTCTACTTGCAAAACTAGAAATGATTAGAAATAAAGCTATACTAACCTAATCTAATCCACCTCCCAAATGGACCCATTGGTTGGCTTCTTCTAATCTACTAAAGCAGGATAGAAGCCAAAAACTATTTCATTACATTTTCAAAAATTCATTACATGGAAACAATAAATAGAATTATAAAAATGCAATTGTAAAAGTTAACGGTTCCTTCTCCTTCTTACTTCCTAATAACTTCCAAACTTCCAAAAAAATTGGTCTAATCCCTATATATAGTAAATCAACACTTATTCCAAAAATAGAAAAACAAACTAACTACAAATCTGCAGGTGAGAAAAAAGGAAGAGTAATAGCTCAAGACAGAAAGAATAAAGTCTAAACAACAATTGCTTGACATAAATGTAGAAAATATAGTAAGTCTTTAGAGATCCTCCATTCTTGTAGTCATGTCCTTCAGTACTGGTATGATTCTTCTCCACCATGACTTAAACTTCAATGTTCTTTCTCCTCTTGAATGTTATTAACTGTATTCAATGTTCATCTTTGAATTCACCCAATCATCTTCAGCTTCATCACTAATAGGTTAGTTATTATGCAAAGACATGTTTGCAAATAATCAATTATCAAATTAAATTCAAACATAAGAACACACATTCTGCTAATTATATGAAATACTACATAATATATAATAATAGCAAAAGATGGCATAATATCTACCCATAGGTTTATCATAGGCTTCGATAAATATAGGTTGACAAATGTTTCAATGAAAATAAAATAGAGTATGAACAAAGTGTTTAAAACTATCATGAAATAAAGGCAATATTTGGCCTCATCACTTTGGTGCAAGACATTACTAGATGAATCATCTGAGTTGTTTGCTTGAATGGTGGTGATAGACTTTTCAAGATCTTCCATATAACGTCATCATCTTTCTTAGTTCCACCAAGAGATTGAATACCTACAAAAATTTCTAATATTCTTCCTACATAATTTCTAATGCACTCATCTTCCATCATCTTGGTATCTTAAAATGTGCAAATACAACTTTGCAATTTCATCCTTTTTGCATGTTCATCACCTTCAAAAGTAACTTATAATGCTATCCAAATTTCATGAGAGGTTTGAAATGTCTTTACT
This sequence comes from Cupressus sempervirens, assembly GCA_028749045.1. Lineage (NCBI taxonomy): Eukaryota > Viridiplantae > Streptophyta > Pinopsida > Cupressales > Cupressaceae > Cupressus > Cupressus sempervirens. The sequence continues at coordinate 842,412,491 of CM053786.1, read as the reverse complement.
TGGTTGTATTCATTCTATGGAAGAGTTGATAGTAGGGCTTCTCTAGCTCTCATGATACATATGAATAGACTCTCTCTGCTTTACTTCATTCTTCAAGCTTTCCTTCTTCCATAATTGTCTTCTCACTCCTTGTCAAGATCCAATAACTTGGACCCATGTACAATAGATGAACCTTCATCTTCTCCTTCCAACTATCATAGTTGGCCCCATCAAATCTCAAACTATCTTTCCTAAATACATTAGCCATTGATCTCCTAAAACTATTAATCTTTATCTTCAAGGACCTAAAGCTCTATGAAAATTGTTAGAATATATAGTCCATTAATATAACTAAGGTGGGGGAGTGGATGAGTTATAAAACTATCATCACAAAAATTAATCCAAAGAAAGAAAACTTAACCATGTGATTAATAGAAATTGAAACCAAAATAAGCTATTCATACACAATTAATAGTAGATATGTTAACTAGTGAAACCCTGGTGGGGATGGTATCCACAATATGATATACAAATATAAATATTCCTTGTTAGAGGATAGACCTTGTTAGGAGTGTGTTAAAAAATTCAGTACATATGAGTCCCTATTAGGAGACTTTGAATCCCTGTTAGGAGATTCCAAGGAGTTGTGGAAGGTAGCTAGACCCACTACCCAAATATCTTCAAGGTTAAGATCAAAGAACCCACTATCTAAATGATCTCTATCTTGTCAACAATACTTATTCTCCTTGAGATCTTGTAACCAAATCTCATATTGCACATCCAATGATCCCTTGGATCACTTATATACATTTAGAAAACATTATGCTCCTTGCACTGCACACCAATACTTCACACTCTACTTGATCCTCCTGATCCATATCACTCACTAAGTTAAAGAAAAAAACTTTCCTTTATAACATATCTTCATAATAATTCCTTAAGTCAACCTTGAGGCTTTCCCAATTAATTAAATAAGATAATTAATTAATTAACAATTACAACAATATTGTTGGCTCACAATCTATACAAAACTTTACACATGTGTAACCATTTCTTGTGCATATGTTTGTTTCACCACATGATTGTCCTCTATCACTATTATCTGTGCAGAACCTTTATTACATCTTAGATGAAAGAGAGTGATAGATTATCATGAATCTATTTTCCTATACTTCATTTCAGTACTACTTCTACTAAAACAAGTGTAAATTACATACAACATCAAATCAGACTTAGTCCTTTAAACCACATCATTAGGACAACCTCAAGAATATATCCTCCATTGGACATCATTTGAAACTTCCTTAGCTCCTATGCATACTAAGATTACTAACTATTATTCTTTCGATCCTAACAAAATTACTACTATGTTTACATCAATGAAAAATGTAGTCACGATTTCAACATATCAATACTTTCCAATGCTTAGGATACTCCCCCAATATAGTATCATTAGCATTCATTCTAACAAGATCTGCTAGTAAAACATATGCCAAAATACCCACCAAATGACTTTAGAGCTAAAATAATAATCTTAAAAATGTTTTCCCCCAAATCTAGAGTCAACAAACTCCTTTGTTTTATCTCTAACTAATTATGAATCTTAATCATGAAAATCACTCATTCTACTAAGAATGCCCCATAATTTACAAAACTTCTTATAATTTATTCTATTGAAGAACTTTTTGATTGCATATTTATAAAGCTTGTCTTTTGCCCTTTCCAATAGTATAACACACTCTATATTCTAGATTAAGAAAAGAAGCCCATGGTATTTATTTGAAAATTAGGCCCTTGGCCATGAACATGGCTCTTTAAAGTTGAAAATTTTAAAATATTACATAGCTTGAACTATACATTATATCAACTTTATTTAAATATTTTACTTTTCAACTGTCAATAATGTGTACTTAGGAGATATTTTATTTTACCTTATCCTCTTGCCATTGGGTGTCACATGCAATATCCTCATTTGTCAACTCAACACTTAGTGAGACCCACCCCTCTTTTTGTAAGTTCAAAACATTGAAGACTTGGCCTCCCAAGCTTATGAAATATCTTAAGTTCAAAAATCTCATTTTCTAGCCTCCTAAACTCATGAACTCATCATATCATCTTATCTTTCCAATTTTTCATATCCAATCTCATGATGGGTGTAGCATCGAATCCTTCTCATCTAGCCTTCTTGATCATACAAAAATTTCCTCTCATAACATCACATCTCTTCAATTTTAGACTTATGGCTATACAATTGGCTCATATCATTATAACTATATTTCATCTGGCTCCTAACTATGATGGTGGCATATGATCACAACTCCTCTAAATTTTGCATCCTTGCCATGTGATTTTTTGATCTTACAAACTGGGCATAGCTTTAGATCTTTGAATCTTTCCTCTTAAAATCTCACGACTATGTTCCTAGAGCATGCCATGTGGCATATTCTAATTGGATAGATCCACTAGCTTACTCACTACATCACTAGGTCCTTGACACATATCAACTTCTTGCATCATCAGATCCTTAACCCTTAACTACACATCTACCTGAGTGACCTTGTGATTGTCTTCTTTTCATGATATCAGAGTGCATTTCCCTAATTGCATGGTTATTCTCACAAACACCTACTTGAATTCCACTTGTCTTCTTATCATCTTCTACTTGCCATACATTTGTTCAAAATTGGATGATGTCACTACCAACTATGTGTGGGCCTCTCCATGCATGAGTAGGTATTTTCTTCAAAAATATTCTATCTTAAAGACACTAAGCTATTGAGTATTTGAGCATATAAATATCTTGAATCCTCCTCATAGAATGAATGTGTGATAATGGAAATAGGTCATTCTCTATAGATATCTTTGAGGCAAGTGCTCTTCTTCATGATGCATCCATCAAATCACTTTCTCTAAACATGATGAATCTTCTACGTGACTAAATGAAGTTTGAGAAGGTTGCATCCTTAGCATGAGAACCAAACTCATTGAAATTATATTTAAGCTCTTCCCTTGCACCCTTACTCTTTCTTTCACTAATTTCTACAATCTAGCAATGTCCATTAAACTAACCATATCACATCTTCATTATAGTTTAAAACTTAACACTTCTTCTAGCTATGAAACAATGATGGCCTTGATAATTGCAATATTTCTACTTCATGACCAACAGATATAAGGTTTTCCATAATGGTGTGATGTTGTGATGAACCTCTTGATTAACTATTGCATGCTTCTCACAAGCTCACAACATAATGTTTAACTAGAGAATTAACCCTTGTACAATCAGAGCACTTCACCATTTCTCTACTCAGACCTTAGGTGATCTTTAACTCTATGCAATGATGTGATAACCTCAAAAATTAATTTCTATTGCCTTTCACATCTTTGCAACTTAAACTTTATGGTATATCTTAATGTCTATGATAGAGCGATGATTTAAACTTTGACTATCACTTTATGCTTCGCACACCTTCGTAACTTTAAAAACTTGATGTCAAAATCCTATTGTGATCGTGTGATCTCTATTGGATCACTCCTTCATAACCATAACTTGCTAGTCATCCATAAAACCTGGGTAAAAGCAAAGACTTGTGTCACCCTTTTGTAAAGGAAAAGGCTGACAAAAGTATAATTGTTCACCTTCAATGACATAAAATTAGTATTTATTATTTTGAATTTGGAAATGAATTAAACTAATGAAATGTGTAAAAATGGATGAATTTTAGGATTATAATTTTTAATAATTATTTGGAATAATAATTGATATATTTTCCTAATTTTTATAGATAATTTTTTAGGTGCTAAAAAATGCTAAAAATTAGGGGTGTAGTTCCCACCACAAAACTATATGCCAATAAACTTATTTCCCTTTGATCTCAAACTATGTTATAGATAACATATATATCTAGGACAAACAAAAATAAAAATTAGCTTTAGAACTATATTTTCTCTTTTATAAGGATTGAAATGTCAACTCAACTAAAATCAATAGTTTTCATCTCCCACCACATTTTTCAAAACAAATCTATTCTAACTAGGAGAAAAATTATATATTCTAGAAGAGGACTCTCTCCTCTAGAACGTCATATAATTTTAAGAATTTTTTGATATGATTTAATATTTTTTCTTTCTCAAAATTGACATTTTTTTGAGTGTTAAAATTTATGGTTGTGGAATCTTTTAATTTCAATATACTATATCTAATTAAAGCACTATAAACTATACATTAGAATATTCTTGACTCTGAGCTCTATAAAATAGTTTTTAAATGTTATTAAAAAAAATCATAAAAAATAGTAAGAGTTATTGAAATGCCACTTTTATGAAATAATTTCATTTCTTTAGTATTTGGATGTAGACTAGTACAAAACATGTATTTAATAGACATTTCCAATTGGAAAAGTGTGAGACCATGTATAACTTAGCTAGAATGAATTTATCTATAGATCATGTGTTTATAAAAAATTGAATTTTAGATAGAAATACTCAAATTCAGTCATTCTGATAAGTTAGCCTAAAAGGTGACACAAATTTGTACTTTTAACCATCTACAAAGCCACGTTGATTGTTATCTTGACTATTTTGCATCATCCCAGCCCATTCAATAGTTAGTGGTCACAAAGGAGTAATGTTGCAATTGAAACACTTTCGCAACATCACAACTTAAAAGCCATTTAGAGACATTAAATGTAATAGGATAAAAGATCAAATGACTTATGGATATCACCTGTAGGAAATATTTTTTATGTATCCCTATTTTAGTTGCATGCCAACTTATGAATAATTCACTAAAATCATAGGACATGACTATTTTCTAGGTATTTTTCATTAGGAATGACAAAATTTCAGAAACCATATGCTGCAAAAACACTTTTTCTTCCTAACTTTTACATGGTATTTAAAATTTTTTGGCAAGGTAAAAAATTGGACCAACACAAGGTCCCTAACATACATGTAGAAATTAAACCAACCTCTTCCATGTTTTTTTTAACTCTTTCCTACTATTTTCCTCATGCAACAGTAGATACCTTATAGATTCTTGGCCAACTCCTTTATAGGGATCAAGGCTATGGTGTAAGCCCGTGAGAGGGAATCTAAAAATAAAATGAATACCTTTAAACCTTACCTGAATCCACACAACAAGATCATACAATAATTGTGGTACTTCACTCTGAAAATATACATAATTTACTATCTAACTAGTGAGTAATGAGATCTTGGCAATAAACCAATGATTCTAGATATGCCTTAAACAATAACATTAGTTATAGACTTGATTCAACTATATATAATAATTAAGAACCATCACATTCATGAGGTAAGGAAGAAAGTACCAAAATTGCAATCAAATACAAGTGCACAAGCATATTTCATATAATATTGGTTATATTATTCAAAACCATTACACCATACCCTTCACATCTCTTCTCTACATCTCAGCCTATATCTCATCTACATAATATTTCATTTTTTGTGTAATAGAACTAATTTTTAAATCCCTAGATAGTTCATACAAGATGGTCGATCTTCCATCTTCCAAAAACTATCATTTTGCAAAATATTGTCAGCAACATTTTTGGCACATAGCAATATTTTACAATTTTTTTCATTTTTGACATTTTATACTACCACATGCCTACTTGTCACCTTAAATAGGTCCAAAGGCTTACAATGAATATTTTAAAATTACATTTTAATCCATCCATGGCCTTGCATGGCATTTTACACCTTTATTGTCTTTGAATCACTTTGACCAACATTGACTAAAACATAACCTTGGTCTACATGACCTTGATTGAACACATAATTATGTGAATTAAAATAACTATTTCACTAACCTATCATGACTCAAAACATACTAACTATGATCCAAAATTTAATGGAGATGATCAGGGTGCTCCTACACCAGATCACAAGGAAAAGACTTTTTTTTTCCCTCAAAACATTAGAATCACTCACATATACTAAGAGAGACATTCACTTGTTGATTCATCATCAAAATTGAGAAGTGATATGGAAGAAATATAATGGTTATATAATTTTAATTAGAAATAGATAATACTAAGAGGGGGAGGGGATGGTAAATCAGTATTCTACAAACTTTAGCCCACAACTCAATATTGTTGATTACTTTATAACTTGTACATATGAAAGTAAACCAACACTGTTGAATAGTAAGTATAAAAATACAAATAGATAACTCATAACACCATTATTTTTTAACTAGGAAAACTCTAGCCAAGGGAAAACCCTACTGGGGATGATACCCACTAGATGATTCACTAAACAATAGGATCCTATTAAGGATATTGACCCTGTTAGGAGTTTATGAAGTACATATAGTGTCTCAAGTCCTTATTAGAGGACTACACCTTGTTAGAAGCCTCAACATTGTTAGGAGTTTCTTCAACCCAATTAAGATTTGGTAAATCAAATACATTGTATGTAAGAAGAGCCCACTTCCCTAACATGTAGTTATACAATTTAGTTCTTCACAAGAATAGATATAGGTAGAATACTTTCTATCTAATGTATTTTGCACTTACTCTAATCATACATTAGATATAGCGTACACATCATCTCATCAACTTCACATCAATCACAAATATATTATAGATCATTCATAGTGCACACTTATCTTTGCAAGATTAATCTTTACTTATACCTAACATATTCATACTTCATTTTTTAGTTGGCCTTAATGCTTTCACATGCTCGGTATAATATAAAATAAATTATGGAATGATATCCATATGGTCATCTCATCATGACTTAGTAATAATTTTATTACCAAAATAATTACTCAAGTCGTACAATCCAATTCTTTTCTATGCTCTGTTCTGCACTATTAAATACATGTACTAGTATTTCAATCATATCTTACATCATACTATTTGTACATACCTATGCATTGGTAGATGTCATCATGAAACTATCATAGAGATTTCTTAAACTACACATAAAATAACTCTCAATGATTCATTTGTATAGATCACATATGTTCTCTGTGCTACTGTAAACTATCAAACACTTAGATAATTTTCTATCTTTAAATGCATAAATGAAATGTTGAATAAATGTTTCCATAAATGATAAATTTTAAGATATATATCTTACCATATTTATTGTTAGGAATAAGGTGTGTCAACCTTTTATAATTCCTATTCTTATTATTTATTTTGTAAAATGTATTTCTTGCAAATAATGTTGATGTGTCGACATCTTGAATTGTGTGTAAGGAGATCATGACTAAAATGGTTATGGTGGATTCCTATGACATGTAAGAGCTATGTTAGGAAGATTTAATGAAAGGTGAAGACATGTGGAAACTAATATATTTGACTACTAAACACTCTACCCTAATAGGATTTACCTTTTGGGAGTAGCCCTAAAGTGAAGCGCATGTTATAAGCATTTTTAGGGTTGTGAAGAGATGCAATGTGTGAGAGTGTATTGTTGGTACTACGAGTAGCTTCTAGAGTCTTCTATTGTTGTTGTTGAACTTTAATTGCAAGTGTATTGTAACCTCATGTTGAAGATAATACATTGTGCAGGTTCTAAAGGGGTGGGGTTGTTTTACCGAAAGGTTTTTCCCATTGGAAAATCCTTGTGTTATGTGTTCCTTATTCTGTCTATTTTTTGTACGCATGGTTGGCTGCAATATTGTTGTTTACATGATATTGAATATGTAAGTGTAGAAGATTTTAATAGGATTTTCATCATACTTTCCTTATGAGATTAGTGTAAGAAGCTGTTTTTGCACCTGAGTTTCCTTGCAAGTGGTATTAGAGCTTGATCAACTTTTGATCCTAGTTGTTGGGTAGGGTTTTGTGAGATAATCTCAAGTTGAGTGGGAGTCTTGTGCAGAGCATCCTAAATCTTATTTGTAGATTGAGATGGCGAGTTCATCATATGGAAGAATGGAGGTGGAGAAATTTAATGGCACTAATTTCGAGTTGTGGAAACTCAAAATGGAAGACATGTTGGAAGATCGTGACCTATGAGAAGTGACTACAAGTGTTACAAGACCAGAAAATATAGCTCAAGCAGATTGGGATATCAAAGACTATAAAGCTAAGGGTCTCATAAGACTCTATTTAACCGATGCAGTCCTTATGAATGTTCTAGATGAGAAAATCGCATATAGTTTGTGGGAGAGACTTGGGGCAGTGTATCAGGCCAAATATTTGGTGAACAAGTTGTTCCTAAGGAAGAAGTTGTATTCTCTTCAAATGGAGGAAAGTGGATCCTTAATAGATCATTTAAATGCATTTAATCTACTGGCTACACAGTTGACATCAACTGGTGTCAAGTTAGAGGAGGAGGATCATTGCTACACACTTTTGTGTTCTTTACCAAATTCATGGGACCATCTCGTCACTTTCAAAATGGATGATGTGGTGTCTTCACTGCTATCAGAGGAGATGCAGAGAAAGGCTTCCATTTCAAAAAAAGAAGCCCTTGCTATTCGTGGGAGATCCACGAAAAGAGGAAAGAAAAATGATAATAAGTCTAACAATAAGGGTAGATCGAAATCCCGTGGGAAGTCAAAGACTTCCAATAAGTCCAAGGAAAAATGTTGGAATAGTGATAAGACTAGGCACTTCCATAAAGATTGTAAAGAGCCTAAGAAGAAGAAGAAAGCCCTAGATTCTGGTTCTGAAAAATCTCAAGAAGATGGCGATGCATTCATCGTAGCTTTGGCAGCCCATGCATTTGATAATGTGTGGTTGGTTGACTTGGGTGCATCTTTTCACATGACCTCTCATCGAAATTGGTTCTCAAGATATGAAGAGTTCGATGATGGAAAGGTGTACTTGGGTGATGATTCTCACCTAAAGATAGTTGGATGTGGAAGGGTCACTATCAAATTTCCTGATGGACAAGTAAAGTGAATCAATGGAGTTATTCACATTCCAAGTTTGGCACGAAACCTATTATCTGTAAGTATGCTCAATGATGTAGGTGTGCAAGTTGTTTTTTCTAAAGATGGATGTAAGATGATGAGAGGAGCTATGGTGCTTGCTAAGGGTACTTGGAGAGGTACTTTGTTTCAGCTTGATGCATACATTTCTCAGTGCAATAGTTCTTATGTTTCAAAGAAGAGAGTAGCTATCACTTCATCCCCACCATCTGAATGAGCAGTAAAGAAGACTGTGGTTAGTGGTTCTGATGGTAGTGCAACAAGTGTACCTAAGGGTGCAAACACTTTGGAAGGAAAGCTTCCTATAGAAAAGACAATGTTGTGGCATTTGAGATTTGGTCACATTGGTGAGAAGGGTCTTAGAACCCTAAAAAATAAAAATCTTGTTGAGGGGTTAAATGATTGCAATCTCAAGTTTGACTTCTATGAACACTGTGTATATGGTAAACAAAATCATGTTCAATTTTACTGTAGTTCTCACAAATCTTCTGATGTTTTGGATCTTATTCATTCTGATGTATTTGATCCTGTAAAAGTTCCTTCAATCTCCAAGTCTGTATTTTTTGTATCTTTCATAGATGATTACAATAGAATGACATGGATTTGTTTCCTTAAAAGTAAGACACAAGTCTTTAGTCGATTCAAGGAATTTAAAGCCCTTGTAGAGAATAAGACTAGTAAGAAGATTAAGTGTGTGAGAACTGACAATGGTGGTGAGTTTTGCTCAGTAGAGTTTGAACAGTTCTGTAAAGAACAAGGTATCGAGAGGCATAAGACAACTCTGTATACCCCACAACAAAATGGAGTTGCAGAGAGAATGAACAAGACACTGATGGAGAAGGCTAGGAGTATGCTTAGTGGAGCTGGTTTAGAACAAAGGTTTTGGGCCGAAGCTATGGCCACTGCTTGCTATCTGGTTAACAGATCTCCTACATCAACTCTTGTTAGTAAGACACCCATGGAGGTGTGGTCTGGTAAGAAGCCTTCAATTAGACATCTTTGTGTTTTTGGTTGTGAAGCTTATGCACATGTTCCAATGGAGAAAAGATCTAAGTTGGAAAAAAAAGTTGTTAAATGTATTTTCATCAGGTATAGTACTGGTGTGGAAGGATACAAGCTTTGGGATCCTATGACTAGTAAGGTTTTGTATAGTAGAAATGTTATTTTTAGAGAGCTAACATCTTCTCCTATTGTGCTACAACCAGATGAAAAAGAAAAAGAAAAGGAAAAAGATGTTCTTCAGTTGCCTCCTACTCCTGAGAAGACTAAATAGAGAGACCATGTTGGGTCTAATGATGAGGAGAGCTCTTGTAGCTCTGATAGTTCAGAAGAAGAGGAAGAACAACCTCAACCTCAGCCCTTGAGGAGATCCATGAGAGAAAGAAAGAAACCAGAAAGTTTTGGTTATTCTATGTTAGATTTCAGTTGTGCTTTTGCTTTGATTACTAACACTGATGAGCCTAGATCTATGAAAGAGGCTTTGGGCATGGAAGATGTAGGTTCCTGGATTGAGGCTATGGATGATGAGATGGCTTCATTAGAGAAAAAAAAAACATGGGACCTTGTACCTTTGCCTAAAGGGAGAAGATCTGTTGGCTGTAAATGGGTGTTCAAGAAGAAATTCTGTGCAGATGGTAGTGTTGAAAGGTACAAAGCTAGATTGGTTGCAAAGGGGTATTCATAGGTAGAGAGAATAGATTATGGTGAAATATTCTCTCTTGTTGCAAAGTTGACATCCATTAGATTTCTATTATCTCTTGCTACATCATATGATTTAAAGATAGAACAGATGGATGTGAAGACAACTTTCCTTCATGGTGATTTAGAGGAAGAGATTTATATGTCACAGCCTGAGCACTACATTGTTAAAGGTAAAGAATCCTTAGTTTGTAGATTAAAGAAATCTCTATATGGTTTGAAGCAATCTCCTAGGATGTGGTACATTAAGTTTGATGCCTTTGTGTTGTCAATTGGATTTGTAAGATCAAAATCAAATCATTGTGTTTATTTCAGAATTGAAAATGATCACCTTCTTATTGCTACATTATATGTTGATGATATGTTGCTGTTTGGGAAGGGTAAGGGTATGATTTCTGATTTTAAATCTCAGTTGTTAGCACAATTTGAGATGAAAGATCTTGGGGCAACTAGGTACATCTTGGGTATAGAAATCAGTAGAGATAGGTCTAACAGAAAACTTTGGTTGAGTCAAAGTAATTATGTGAAGTCTATGTTGGATAGGTTCAGCATGGTAGATTGTAGACCACTATGTGTTCCTATTCCTGTGGGAACAAAGTTATCTGTAGATGATTGTCCAAAATCTCCTAGTGAGGTGGAGGACATGAGTAGAGTACCTTATGCTAGTGTAGTTCACAGTCTTATGTATGTTATGGTCTATACTAGACCAAACATTGCCCAAGCAGTGGGAGTCCAGAGTCGATTTATGGCTAATCTTGGATGGATACATTGGGATGTAGTTAAGTGAGTATTCAAATATTTCAGGGGTACATCAGATTACTCCATATGTTATCATGGTAACTCTTCTGGATCTCAGCATTCAGTTTGTATTCATGGGTTTGTGGATTTAGATTGGGTAGGTGATATTGACCACAGGAGATCCACCAGTGCTTATGTGTTCACTATATTTGGTGGTGCCATTAGTTGGATGAGCAAGCGACAACGTGTGGTTGCTTTGTCCACTACAAAAGTTGAGCACATGGCTACTACTCATGCTTGTAAGGAAGCCATTTGGCTTAAGAGATTATGTTTTGGTGTTGGTGTTGATGCAGAACAGATTACTATTTGGTGGACAATCAGAGTGCTATTTTCCTTGCGAAGAATCCAACTTTTCATGCCAGAATGAAGCACATTGATGTGCAGTATCACTTTGTGAGACATATGGTGGAAGATGGAAAGGTAAATTTGGAAAAGGTAGATAATGTGAAGAATGTTGCAGATGCATTAACAAAACTAGTGGGCACTGAGAAGTTCAGATGGTGTTCAGAGTGTATGGGCCTTTTGGCCTATAGCGGTTAGTTCTTGTTATGTTCATGTTGCTCTTACAAGGTGCTCGACAAGTGGGAGAATGTTAGGAATAAGGTGTCTCAACCTTGTATAATTCCTATTCTTATTATTTGTTTTGTAAAATGTATTTCTTGTAAATAATGTTGATGTGTCGACATCTTGAATTGTGTGTAAGGAGATCATGACTAAAATGGTTATGATAGATTCCTATGACACATAAGAGCTATGTTAGGTAAATTCAATGATAGGTGAAGACATATGGCAACTAAGATATTTGAGTACTATACACTCTACCCCAATAGTGGGGTTCCTATTTTCTCAGAGAATGGTAAAACCCTAATACAGTTTACCTTTTGGGAGTAGCCCTAAAGTGAAGCACATGTTATAAGAATTTTTAGGGTTCCGAAGAGATGCAATGTGTGAGAGTGTATTATTGGTACTACGAGTAGCTATTGGAGTCTTCTGTTGTTGTTTTTAAACTTGCATTGCAAGTGTATTGTAACCTCATGTTGAAGATAATACATTGTGCAGGTTCTGAAGGGGTGGGGTTGTTTTACCGAAAAGTTTTTCCACATTGGCAAATCCTTTTGTTATGTGTTCCTTATTCTGTCTATTTTTTGTATGCATGGTTGGCTGCAATATTGTTGTTTACATGATATTGAATCTGTAAGTGTAGAAGATTTTAATAGGATTCGCATCATACTTTCCTTATGAGATTACTGTAGGAAGCTATTTCCGCACTTGAGTTTCCTTACATTTATAAAAATCTCCCCCTTTGGAATTTATGGAAACATTTGGGAAAATTGGCTAAGTCCCAAAATGATGTCATACAAAACATAATAAAAAAAAACTATACAAAATTCCCTTCAAAACATAACATTTTTATTCATGTTTTGATGGATCGTTACATTCCTTATCACTCTTTTATATTAATACATAAGTATTAAGAGCACTCTCCCTTACATGTACAATACATATAATTTTCATTTACATATTACTCCCCCTTTGACATCAATGGAAAAGGTTTCAAAAATTGTATCCAAACCTATGTAGCCTACTACTGATCAACTTGTCATTCTAGAAAAATAATCTAGATAAACACATTTTACCCTATCCACTTCTTTCTTCTAGTTATCTTTCACTAAACTAGAAATACTAATTAGTGCATATAGTGCATAAGATTCCACTTCAACTACACTCAGGTTAGTATATGCTAACTTGTCATAGGAAGTCTTTATTGCAAGACATTCCTCTAGTTGCCTTTGTAAAGTACTTAACTTTGGTAACAAAATTTCTCTAAGACTAGAGAATCTCTTTGTTTCCTTCTCCTTTTTAGATTCCAAACCTCTAATTACACTGTAGATCTTCTCCACTTTTGTTCCACACTCTTCATTGTTGGTTTTTGGGAGTAGTAATCTCAGAGTGAGTGATTCAAGTTCACTCATCTTACCCATAATTTGACTCTCAAAGTTAGTTAGTATTTGTATGACACTACACACTATCCATATAATCTCTTCTCTTTATCAATGTATTTTCTAAGTTCCTTGATGCTTCCATTAACTGCTTTCAAGTCATTTCTCACATTATTGCATACTATATCAAACAATGATGCATCATGCTTCACCTATTCTTGCACTGAAGCTACTTTTGCTAGAGTTGTGAAATCTTCATCAAATATCTTCACCAACTCTTTGGCCTTTACCTGTAAGTCTAGATTAGTCAGAGTTTTCTTGACTATCTTATGCATTCTATCCAAGACTTTAGTAAGAGTCTTCTCCAAAGACTTTATTTCTTAATTCTTTTCAAATAGATTTCTCAATGAGCCCATTAGCCTTTTCTAATCATCATTATCATCATTTGATGGCACTGATACTACTACTACTATTTCTACTATGATTGGACTTACTATAGGAATAGATGCAACTTCTTTTTATTACTCATTCTTCTTCTCCTGCTCATCTTTCTTCTTCTCTTCTTCCAATCTTTCTCCTTATTTTCTTTTCCTCTCCTCTTCTTCTCCTCCTTTTCCTTTTCCTTTTCTTCCTCTATCCTTCTTCTCTTTGTTATCATCTATGTTTCTTTCTTCTTCTCTTCTTCTTCATCTTCATTAGAGCTAGACTAAGTTGTTATATTGCTGATATTGCTAATAATATTTGCTCTATATTTTGCAAAAGTATTATCCTTTGTATTTACAGTTATGTGTGTACTATCCACTTGCATGGATTTAGTACTCATAAAAATATGTGGTGGTATGGGTTCCTATAGTTTCTCTTTTGTTTCTCACTCATCACTAGATGGTGTATGTTCTTCCACATACATTGGGCTATCAGGCTTTGACTGTGCACTCACATTAGCCATTGTTGTCATGAATTTTACAATTGTCTCTTTTGTCTCCTTCTTGACATCATCATAGTTTCCTCCCATCAAAAGGATTTCTCTTCTTTTTTTTCCTCAACAAAGGCTCAATAACCTTCAAAATTATGTCTAAATCCCCCTTTGAGTCAACTTCACACACTTTATTTATCATTTTGATCCTCAAAATCAAATCTTCTTCTAATACTCTCTTCTTCCTTTTTATTGGCCTATTATATAGGTCTTCTATTATCTTACTCTAAATATTTTCAAACATCTTATTTCTCAAAATCATGCTTCTTAAAATAGAATTTTATAATACCTTACAGATTATAATACTTTTTTAACTATGAAAAATTATCATCCTTATTATTATTTTCATGTTTAGGTTCTCTACCTTAGGTTTCCATGCTCTCTTTCTAGCTTTCATTTTTCCTTCTTGCACATCTTGCACTACTAGCTTATCTCCATCTTCATCCTCAAAACTTTTAGATTCATTGATCTGCATTGATTCCCTTCTCTTTCCTTGTTCACTAGCTATCTTCTTGACCCCTTTCTTTAATGATGGTGTAGGCTCTTGCTTAACCTTTACCAACCTCTTTGATTTAATTTGTGTTGTAGGTGCTTCCACCTCCTTCTACTTCATTGGTTGATCACTTCTTGTTCTTAGAGGTTGCACTTACATAACTACTACATGTGATGAGGGCTTATGCACATGCTTGTGTTGTAGTCACACCTTCTAAAGGTTCTACTACAACAATAGGAGTTGTTGGTAACACTTCAAGATGCCCACTTATTTTCATTTCTAGTACAATTCCTTTGACTTCATTGAATTCCTCTTTGGTCATGCCTGATTCCTTTAGGATGGAATCTATCACCTTTTCCCCTTTATTCTTTATTTCCTTGATATTTAGTTTTGACTAAACTATTCTCAATTTCTCCTCATAGTTTCCCCATCTAGCGCACTCTATGTCCTTGTCTGATTGGAGTATGATCTATGAATACCCTTCTATGAGGTTTATGCTCATTTTAGACCTCATGGGTTCAATAAACTTAACCCTTTGTACCACAATTTCCATATAGGTTTTATCCATCTCCACCATGAAAAATATCACATCGTTATACTTTTCTACCATGGATGGAGATATTCTATACTTTTTTTCATTTCTAACTAGAAACTTTTCTTCATTTTATCAATGTCATTATCTCTAATATTCTCCAACTTAGATATTTAGCATTGAGCCACCATATTCATTGTGCACTCATTACTATCCCAATTTGATACTCCATGAAACTTCCTTATTGCATAGAAAAATAAATGAGTCAAAAGGGACTCAAATCTTAAAACTATGCTATGTGTTTTCTTCACTTTTGTAATGTTATCCAATAATTGCAGTCTAATAATCTCACATAGATTAACTTTTCACCTTTGAAAGACCATTACATAAGCCACATGTAAAAATCCATTTGGTACTAAATCAATCCTTGATCCATGGTTGAACTTATACCACTAATATCTTGCTTAATAACTTTACTCCTTTGTCTTGAATGGAGTCTACCTTCATGTTTCTTTCATCAAACCTTGTGTTCAGTTTTGTCTCAACCATTTTCCTCACATTATTCTCATTAATAAGATCACATTGCTCATTACTCAATCCCATGACCTTATGAATTAGGTCATTTTTAATAACTATTTGTGTATCACCTAGCCATAACAAATCATCATGTATCCTACTCAAAATAATTTGGGTCTAGTTGTGATTATCAAATTATGTATAAAAACATGTACTTTACTAAATTCAACTCACTTAGGTGCACATACTCATATTTGAAGGATAGATCATTTTTACACATGTTTCCCAAATCTTTTTGAATATCTTCATTTCCCATGCTTTCAATCTTACAGTGGATATAACTTCTAATATCCTCAATGTTACAAGCTAGAGTTGTTGTTGCAGCAAAAGATTGACCTGTTAATGCCTAATACAACCACTATAGTTATAGAACATAGGAGGAAATTAAGCCATGTGATGAATATTGAAGGATAATTTTGGTGGTTAGTCCAAAAATCCCCCCCCTTAGTGTCACTTGAGGAGATTTGAACATGTGACCAAGCTCTGATACCACTTATTAGAATGGCATTGTCATTACACCAAAAGACTAGGTTATTAATGCCTGATTCAACCACTAGACTTATAGAAGATAGGAGGTGGTTAAAACATGTCATGAATATTTAATGGGAATGTTAGCAATTATTTCAACACTCAACATGAAGTACATTCCCTAGAAATTGCAAAAATGCACCCAACAAGTCATCCAAAATTAAGACAAATGGATGTTTCTTAAATACATACTATGGTCTATCACTCACATCATAGGCAGTCTGACTAGCCATTGCAATTCTACTATATTCATTAAAAAACTTAGCTTTATTTTGTAAAATACCTTAAAATTGTGTTTTATGGCTTCTGCAACCTTGTGCTCCACAAACTTCTCTTCAGACTTCAATTCACTATCAAATTGCTCTTTAGTTTTCTCAAGAAACTTCACATGAACAAAGTGTACACACAACCTTGTTTGTGATCCTTAAATCATTTTAAATCCTTCTAGGGATTAAATGTGTATCTACCAAAAATTCAAATACTATCTTTCTTTATCAATAAGCTTATTTTCTGAATTCTGACTCACTGAGATCATATATAAACTTCCACACTTGATCATATCTTTCTCACTATGTCCTTTACCTTTTGTTAACTCCCCAAATTCCAACTCTCATTTTAACAATATTTCTAACCAACTAATGCACTACCTCTTCAAAAATTTCTTAATTCAAGTAGGATTAGTCACAAATAATCTATGACTTCAATGTCTTATCAAGTGCATCAAGATATTGATCCTCCAAAATTGTATAAGAGTTGTATGGACCTTTAGCTATCAAAAATGCTTCTTTGAATTCATCGTGTGCTTTAATTTATTTCCTCTGACTATTGTTACTAATGTAGTGTAAGGTAGGAGAATACCCAAAGGAGATGTCCTAGCTCCAACAAATAACCATACAACACAAACACAATAAAAATACAAGATCTGATACCAAGTCACAATAATTTATTCATAGATATAACTGATTACATGCAATGTGCCAAGTTGTAAGGCTCTCCTAGTTATGGCCAAATAAAATGCAAGTAATAGTTCTACAAGATCTCTCAAGATCTAATCCAAACCCTAGCTAGTCCAGATCCACACTTTGGTAGAAACTTCCAAGATCTCAACTTGTTCTCACAAGTCACCAAGTAATCTCCTTGTTTCCCAAGCCTTAGCTACTAGCTCTCTTCAAAAAAAATCTCCTCTACCACCTCCTCTTCTCCAAGAAGGATCCATCATGACTAAGACTCTACCACGACCCCTACTTATACCAATCTAAGCCACAAGTTAGTCTAGAATGCTAAAACTAAATAGAAATAACATTAAATATTTGAAGAGCCATAAGTCAGCCTCGAATAGAAATTAAATGTCAAATGACTTTAAAGGCTTACAATACTTATTAAATGCATAAAAATTAGCTACCCAAGACCCAAATAGGTCTAGTCAACCCCACCAAAATCCCTCAATCATGTAGGATAGCCAACAATCTTAGGATGCTCTTGCATCAGACTCCCTAGGTCAAAAAATATGTTCTTAGTAGCTAGAAGAACATCTTTTAGGATTCAACACATAAATCCCAAACTATTTCTTCACATACATGTCCTCCAAGTCTTCATCTTGTACACTCTTTCCCTTTTTCTTCTTTTGCTTTTCCATCCTTGATGTTCCACAAATTTTCTATCCATATTGATTGCTAACCCTTTTAGAATCTACTAACTCAACTCAACTGCCAATACTCAGGTTCCTTTTACTGACCTCTTAATTCTACAAAGGAATTAAGGAATGCTTCCTGCCACCTTTCTTAATTGTAAACACATTCTTGAAACAATCATGCACAACCTTGCAATGATACTATCAAAGTCTATCAAGCAACACATGACAACTATTCATGTCAACAATATCATGCAACACTTGATCTTTATACTACCCAATCTAGAAATCAACAAGACATTGCTCTTTCACTTCTAAAGCATGCTCACCTTGTCTCACTCTCTTCAAGCCAATTTTCTAATGCATATCCTTAGAAAAAAGGTTATCAATACTACCACCATCCACAATCACATTGCAAACTTTACCACCAGACTTATAATGAGTCCTGAACAAATTACTCCTTTGATAAGATTCCCTTTAACCAACCAATACTCACCAAGATAAACTCTCCCCCTACTTAGGTTCATGGTTTTCAACCTCATTCACAATAGAAACTCTTCTATCGCCATCCTTTTTCTAACACTTATAAGATCTATGTCCTTCTTCATGGCATCTGAAACAAGTACCCTTAAACTCACCTCTACTTGTCCTTCTCTTCTACTCAACACATTTTGGTTCATCTTCTACACTCAATTTATCCTTTTTCAAGTAGTCTTGCTTCTCCTTCCCTCAAGAACTACCTTTATTCTTCCTCTTCAAATTCTCCTTTGCTCTCAATTCATACTGATAAGAATCCTTAACTAATGAAATATTTAGCATGCCAACCTTATCCTCAATATTGAATCTCAAACCATTAATTTACCGTGCTACCTTCTCCTTTGAAAACTCTCTATGCCTAGATTGAATAGTCAACTTGTAGAACTCCTATTATAATATTTCACATTCATATCCTTCTGCTTCAGATTCTATAATCTCTTAAATAGCTCAAGTTCATAAACAATAGGAATGAACTTAGCCTTTAACTTAGTCACCATCAACCTCCATCTAGTGACCTTCATCCCACCTTCCTCTTCTCTATCCCTTTGCAATTCCTTCCACCAAAGAGTAGCATGTCCCTTCAGCTTAGTTTGTTCTAACCTTACTCTAAGTGGATGTTCAATATCCTCAAGCTCAAAGTAGTCTTCCAATTAACCAATCCAGTTAATTAGGTCTTCAAGATTCAAAGTACACGAGAAATTAGAAACCTCCATCTTATGCTTCAACTTCAACTAAGATCTAGGTCTAGCAAATTGACCAACCCTATTTTCCATAGGTCTCTCCACATGATTATTTCTAGGCACACCACATGATCCATAAAATTCAAAGTCTTTAGTGGCTTCTTCATAACCATATTCAGTATCCATATGATGAGGTACACCACCTACAACACCTATGATCTCAGTGATCATATCACTCTTCATCAACACCATCTCAAATATAAAAGTGGCTTTAACCTCCTCTATTTTAGATATAAAATATTCTTTAACCCTCTCTAATATCCTTTCTTCTACAACATCACCAATATCATCAATCACCCTAGGATCCAATCTTCTCAGAGGCATCTTCCAAGATTTTTGCAAACCCTAATAAATCTACTTCGCAAGATCCTAGTGCAAACTAACTCAATTTTGGTGTTTGATCTACACAGTTAGGAACAAGCTAGCTCTGATACCACTTGATGTAGTGAAAGGTAGGGGAATCTCCAAAGAAGATGTCCTAGACACTAGAAAATAACCACACAGTGGAAACACAATAACAATGCAAGATCTGATACCAAGTCACAATAATATATTCATAGATATAATTGATTACATGCAATATGTCAGGCTATAAGGCCTTCTTGGTTATGACCAAATATAATGCAAGTAATATTTTTTTAAGATCCCTCAAGATCCAATACAAACCCTAGCTATTTTAGATTTACACTTTGGTAGAAACCTCCAAGATCTCAACTTATGCTTGTAAGTCACCAAGCAATCTCCTTGTTTTTGAAGCCTCAATTACTAGCTCTCTTCAAAAAAAATCTCCTTTACCACCTCCTCTTCTCCAAGAAGGATCCATCATGACTAAATACTCCACCATAACCCATACTTATTCCAATATAAGCCACAAGTCAGCCCAGAATACTAAAACCTAAATAAACCTAACATTAAATACTTGATGAGCCACAAGTCGGCATCCAATAGAAATTAAATGTCAAATGTCTTTAAAGGCTTAAAATACTTATTAAATACATCAAAATTAACTACCCAAGACCCAAATAGGTCTACTCAAAACCACCAAAATCCATTAATCATGAAGGATAGCCAACTACCCTAGGATGCTCATGTATTAGTTACTATCATTATCATTCCTTCCATCATTTCTGTTAGGAATAAGGTGTCTGAACCTTGTATAATTCCTATTCTTATTATTTGTTTTGTAAATTGTATTTCTTGCAAATAATGTTAATGTGTTGACATCTTGAATTGTGTGTAAGGAGATCATGGCTAAAATGGTTATGATAGATTCCTATGACACATAAGAGCTATGTTAGGAAGATTCAATGATAGGTGAAGACATGTGGCAACTAAGATATTTGAGTACTGTACACTTTACCTTTGGGAGTAGCCCTAAAGTGAAGTGCATGTTATAAGAATTTTTAGGGTTGCAAAGAGAAGCGATGCAAAAAAGTGTATTGTTGGTACTACGAGTAGCTACTGAAGTCTTCTGTTGTCAATGTTGAACTTGCATTGCAAGTGTATTGTAACCTTGTGTTGAAGATAATACATTATGTAGGTTCTGAACGGGTGGGGTTGTTTTATCGAAAGGTTTTTCCCCACTAGAAAATATTTGTGTTATGTGTTTCTTTCTCTATCTATTTTATGTATGCATGGTTGGCTGCAATATTGTTGTTTACATGATATTGAATCTGTAAGTGTAGAAGATTTTAGTAGGATTTGCATCATACTTTCCTTATGAGATTAGCGTAGGAAGTTGTTTCCGCACCTAAGTTTCCTTACAATTTCTATTGTTGTTCCTTCTGTAGTTGGGATTCCTATTGAATTTTCTTTTATCCATTATACAATATCTCTTTGTATGTCTAAATTTATTACATTACTAACATATAGGTGCATTTCTCCTTTGATTTGTTCTATTTTGACTTTGAGGTGCTCTGCAATTCCTTGCAATGTGTCTAGGATTGTTACACTTATAACACACAAACTGGTTCTTTTCTCCATTAGATTTATCTCCATCATTAGATCTACTCTATGATCTCCCTCTTTTATTACTTCCATGGTTAGTGTTCCTAAACATTCTACTATTTGCATTATTACCATCAAACTTAGGTTTCTTACATTCTAATGATTTATGTTAATAACCATGACAATTATACCAATAGAAATAAGTAATAGGTTTAAAAGACTTACCTATGCAATCTCTTTTCATATGACCAACTTCATTGCATATGAAACATCTATCTCTAAATTCACATATTATTTCCTTGGGTAGTTCATCTTGCTTAGGTTTATCAACTTGCTTTTTTTTTTAAGGTCCATCATGTTTTGCTGAAAAATCAATTAGTTCAACTTTCTTTAATACTTCAATAGATGTGCTTGATTCTACCTTACTCAAATTAGATTCCTTAGGGGATTCAATGATTGGATCTGGTTCTCTTATGATTTCAACTTTCTTTTTTGATTTCTCTCCAATCAAATATCCAAGTCTTGTCTTGTCATAAGTTCTTTGGTGAAATATTTATTCATCTATCTTCTCACTACTAGAATAAACTTACTTTAACTATTACTTAGCTTGTGTCAATTCACCTTTCACAATGATATTGTATTTTTCTTTCTACATGCTCAATCTTGATAGTATTTGTGAGTGCTAATTATGGCCTAATGTAATTAACCACACTTCAACATGATCATTATATGAAGAATCATCCTAGAATGAACATGGGAGTTTTCATCCAAAATAATTTGAAAACTCAATCTATTGCATCCTAACTAGATTGATTTTTCTATTCACTCTTAGATTGAGAAGTTAGCAACTAGACATCTAGAATGAAGGATTTGCAAGCTACATGATGCGCAAGATTGATCTAAATGTATTGCATATATTGAGCTAAGAAAAAAAAGAACATATTAATCTAAATGAATACCTATTTAAACTATATGAAATTACTATGCAAGAAAATAAATGAGATAGAAATGCAAATGTGATTGAGTCAATAATTCAGCAATAATTTGATATAATTTCTTGTGCATCCTCTAAAATGAGAAATTGAGGATTTCTTAAATAGAATTCTAGAATTGATCAACGGCCAAGATCAAGCCAAATGAACGATTAAGATTAGAAATGAGATTTAGTTAGAATAGAAACTTCCTTGTGCAAATGAAGTTAATTGATTCACTTTTGAGTGTGGAAAAGAGTTAATTGATTCAATTCCTTTTCCAATTCTTGTTCACTTAGAGTTTCCAATTATGAACTGATGATAGAATTTGGAGAGTATATTTGATTTAATAAAATTTAATATGACCTCATAAATTAGAATGAGGATATATTTAATTAAATCAAATACATTTAATTCCTTAATGTGTATTTTAGCCAAAGGGGTAATATTTAATTTGATTAAAGTGCTAGGAATCATTATGAAATTAAATTAATTAATTGGTTTACCTTTACTAATTTGATTAGACTTAGGAATTAAATAGAGTATGTAATTAATGTAGATTAGGTATCTTATACATTTGACACTTAGGACAAGTAGAGATTGTTGAAATTAGAATTGCCTAGTACAATAGGACTTAAGATTGATTAATAAATCACAATTGGTTTAGAATGGAAATTTTCCAATTTTGGAGTATTACATTTGTCCCTCTTTGAATAAATGTACGAGCAACACATTGATTCAAAGAAATTAGAAGTATGAAGGATATCTCAATGACGATACAAAGACTAATTAATAAGCTTTTTAAGGTTATCTCTATAAAAAATCTTAACCTTAAGGGATCTAGATAGAACACCTAGATACCAAAATGAAAGAATAAAGATTATCAAACTTCATAGAATTGTTCCTAGAATGAGACTCAATTCTTAGGAGTTGGGGTTAGACTGTCCTAATACCTATACATTAGAAACTAATAAGATTAATCATGATTCATAGAATTATCCCTAGAATGAGGTTTAATCCTCAGGAGTAAGGGTTAGACTATCCTAATACTTGTTCATTAAATAGTGATTAAAACCAAGAGTTTAGAATTATCTCTAGAAAAAAGCTTAACTCTCAACAAGAATTAGGATTATCTCTAGGAAAAAGCTTAATCTTTAGCAAGAATTTAGAATTATCTCAAAAATGGAGCTTAATCCCTAAGAGTCCAAATAGAACACCTAAATACTAGTGCACAAAATATAACAATTCCCAATCATAAGTTATATAACTATCCCTAGAATGAGGCTTAATACTCAGGAGTTAGGGTTAGACTACCCCAATACATATCCATCAAACTATGATATGGATTGTTATGAGTGTGATCAGTTGATCAAAGATGAGATAGATGACATCAGATGCTAGATAGATGGGAACAAGATGCCTTGAGTGATGAGATGCCTAAGTGATCAAGACATAATATTCAGATTAAGTTAAAGCTAGTTTTGAAAAAGATTCAATGATGTAATCATACTGCCCCCTTTGGGAGAAAAATTGAAAGATGACACACCAGAACAATGATGCAGAGTAGTATATTGAAAGATGTTGAAGAAATCCAAGGTTTGAAAGAATATAGAAGAGATCAAAAGGATTTAGAGAAAATTTGAAGTTGATTCAAAGTGATTTTGAGGTCTAAAAGACCAACTTTGACCAAAGTTGACAAGATTTGACTAGAGTTGACCTTTTTCAAAAATGTTGGAAAATGTTTGAAGAAATATGATTTTGAAGATATTCCAAGGTTCACAAATTATCAAAAAAATGGAGTGCACAACTTTTTGATTGTATTAGTCCCAAAATTTTAAAGTACAATTTTGAGTTGTTTAAGTGTGTTAGATTTTGATTTTCATTCCTAAAAATGAGTTCAGAGTAGCCAAATTAGCTAATGGGGTAATTTTCACATCAATCAGAGCACTTTGAAAAAATTGGTCAAAACCTATATAAGGGTCCAAAAGGTCTTTTTCAATTCATTTGTGTAGTTTGACTTTTGTGAAGAAGGAGCTTTAAAGAGAAAATGATGGTCCCTGTGTATTTGCATTGATTTCAATTCTTGACGCAACAAAGCCAACCGAAAAACTATGGACCTCCAGTTTGTAGTTGAGTATCCTACTTCACATTTAAAATTTTATGCATTTTGATGTGTTTTACATAATTTTTTAGCCATTTGGAGTGTCATTGTCCATGGGTTTCATGTGAAGGCTTCTTTCTTCATGTAAGCTTGCACTCTGTTTCACACAATGAACTACCATTTTGGTACTTCTTCATAGGGGGTGTTGGGTTTCCTCACACAGGAGATACCCATCTCTCACATGAGAAATCCTAGACATAGTAGGTTTTTTTGTGTCCTATAGTAGTGTGTCTCACACGAAGACTTGAAATCTCACATGAAGAAGTGCAATCTCCTATTAGAAAGTGAAGATGCATGCAAAAATCTAATTTTGTATGAACAATTTTTATTTGAAAATTTAATTTTGTCATTCTTGTTTCACTCTTTTATTCATCCTTTTTGCATATTTGATAATGATTGTGTTCATATTGCTTTCCTCTTTGCAAGTTCACTTTCTAGATGTCACTTTTAGATTACAGTAGCACTAATTATACAAATGGATGATGTATACATGGTACATATCAACTCCCTAGGTCTTTCACATCTTTGTCATATTCTTGAATTAGTGGTGAATCATGATTTACTGATGACATTGGTTGACCATTTCTATTTGGATAGAAACACTTTTCACCTACTACAGGGAGAGATGACCATCACACAGAAGGATATTTATCAAATTCTATGAACACCATTCCATGGGCGACCAGTGGTGTGTGACACACTACCACATCTAGGTATAGTAGCATTGAGGGCCATCTTTCAGGAGGATCTCATCATGGGTCAAGCCATCACATGGGATGAGTTAGTTCATATATATGTTCCTACCCATATATTGGAAGAGGTGCTTGAAATATTCATTAGCTACTTTATGATGCCTGATAGAGGCTAGCACAGACTCGAGTGTGGATGGGGATAGATGCTTTAGTAGGTGTTGGATGAGCTAGTATATAGATATGGTCCTACCATAGATTGGTAGAGGTGCTTAGAGTATTCATCAATTACTTTCTGATGCCTAATAGAGGTTGGCACAAACTTGAGTATGGATGGGGATGGATGCTTTAGCAGATGTTGAATGATCTAGTATGCTTTAGATGGGGTTAGTGTATGCTAGCTTGTATGTACCACAAGATGAATGTGGGAATGGGAGAACTTGTCCATCACAAGGCTGATTTGTGCTAACAAGAGGTAGGATCATGAGCCTTACATTTGTAGATACTGTGGATAGATAACCTAGACAGCTCTAGGTAAGATTGACCAATGGAGAGGTTGGTTAAATGACCTAGTAGTAGTAGTATAGCAGTCATAAAGAAGGACGAAAACATGGGATGATGCACATGTAGAGCTAGGGTATATTTTTTCTTTCTAACCACTTATTAGTCACTCGGTCTAGGTGATTGCGAGCTTTCCATTAACTCACATTTGGTAATAGTACAATCAACCATAGGATATTCCATTGGAGTATTGCACATATGGTCACTTTTCCTTAGACATGGAGCATCAATGGTCTCTTAGACTAGACTAGGGTAGATCCATGATCAATTTATGTTTCATTGTTGTGACGTCGTGCAACTATATGGTAGTAGTTGTAGATGGGGGGATGACTCCAACCTAGAGGGAGTACTTAATGAGTCATATCTTCCCTTGGTCCATAGACCTTGTATGGATGTCAATGGCATTACAGCTAGTATAGGCACCATAGTTGCCACCACAATAGTAGCCACAATAGTATGGAGTTAGATAGAGGATGTGATAGGTTCATATTCCTCCTCATCAAATGGGATTAGATCTAGATGATGGTGGTAGTGGTACAGGACATAGATGTCCATGGAGTGAGATGGGTACCTTGGGTTCCATTGGAGGAGATGCACAGAGGCCACGCACAAAGGAGTAGCCAACTCAACAAGTTGAGCCCATAGTGAGTGATGAGGAGATGTAGGATCAACCTACCATAGAGCCACATGGAAAAGGTATCCTAGAACATACATAGAATTCCCTTAGGAGATCTCAAGAGAGAGTTCAGACAATGCAACAATAGTTGGGAGAGCTATAGGTACAACTTTGTATTAGTGATACCCAAATATCAGAGCAAGATTGAGAGATCTATGAGCTATGAGAGTAGATAGAGAAAGAAACTCACTCATTAAAAGATAAATTAGAGTGGTAGTCGATGAGATTCAGCTCTAGCAAGCGAGAGTGGCATATTATTATGTGGTGTATGCTGCAATAGTGCTAGATCCAGTAGAGCAGGGGCTATGATTCTCCTAGTATGCTAAAGAGTCAAGAGGTGGATAGTCTATGACTAGACTAGATACACCTCCTCCTCCTCCACCTGAAGGTGATAGAGAGGGATAGAGTTAGCGTACTTTCTTCTAATTTTATTCTAGCTATGTATTGATTTATGTGCTCACACCATTTTGTATCATTTTGAGATCGATGGTGCTTGAGTAGCCTACATTTTTGTATTGATCATACACTTGACTCTATTGGATTGATTTCTAAATATGAGATTATTTGATTTACATACCATTTTCATGTGCACCATTTCTCTTTCCATTTTTCATAGATGAGATGTTGATGCTATGATTGAATGAATGTAAATTTGATATGATGTATGTATGCAGTGTAGGTGAGATGGATATGAAAATATTATGAAATGCAAGATGTGAATGAACTAACATCTCATGTAACATTTTATTTTTTTATCAATGACAAGTATATTATGAAATTCAAGAGGAAAAACTAAGTAGTTGATTGCTTGTTCATTCATGAAGAAATATGATACTTTAAAGAGACCAACAGCCTCTCATGATGAAGGATGCAAGTAAAGAAACGATTGAACCTTGTGTTTATGCAAGTGGAGTATGAAATGCAAACTTATACTAGATGCAACCCTAGGTCTTTTTATTGAACTCATAAAATTATTATCACTAGGTGTTTAGCTAAACCCCTAGATGTGATACAATTCCCATTGACATTGAATTCATGAGAATACAAATATGGCACATGTCCTAGTTTTGTTGGGATTAAACATAAGAAAATGAGGCACAAGAAGCCAAAATGACCAAAATGTTTGTCTCTTTTGATGTAGTAAGTGAACATAAGTATCAAAGCATAAATGCTAGGATGACTAGAATGATTCTTACATGCAGACATACCAGACACACAAGATATCCTTCTTATGCTAGGTAATCAATAAGTATTCTATCCACAATGACCCTTACATTTGTAACCTGAGATAGAAGTGTGCTACATATACTTGCAATCACCCATATGTTTACTTAGCAAGATGATTATCAGTATTTATTGTAGCATGGAGAATTCACTCAAGGAAAAGATTGAACCTCACTACAGTACCCCTATAAAATGAGTCAAGGTACACACAACCATCCAATATGAGATAGAGGCTCTTATAGTGGACACCCATTTTAAATGGATGCTTCAGATCATTGAAACTAGACCATCAAATAGAAATTAGAGAAAAGATCATGACCCTAGTCCTCACTTCTCTATTCAAAAGAGACATCATCGAGTTTCTCAAATAGAAATGATAAAGAAATAAAACAAGCAAAGAAAAGCTCAACATATTTCAAACAATATGAATGTTTTCATTTTAGTGTCATTGTTATAAGATTGATTTCAAGTGATGATGTTTAGAACATATATCTAAGAAATCTCTTTAATAGGGTAATGACAATAGATAGACTCAGTTTGGACAATTTTTGACTAATGTCAAAGAGGAAGCTTCAGTGAGAAGAACTTCAATAGGAAACTAGGCAACAATAGACAGACATAGTTAGAATAACTAGTGACTAAAGCTTAAGAGATTTTCTTCGAGAGGAATCTCTAGAGTGACACAAGCAATAGTAGGAAGATGTAGTTAGAAAAAATAGTGATTGATGTGAGAGAGATCTTCTTCGAGAGGAATCTCTAGAGTGACACAAGCAATAGTAGGCAAGTGTAGTTAGAATAACTAGTGACTAATGTGAGAGAGATCTTCTTTGAGAGGAATCTTTGTAGCAACACAAGCAATAGTAGGCAAACACAGCTAAAAAAAATAGTGACTAACATGAGAGAGATCTTCATTGAGAGGAATCTCTATAGTGACATGAGTGATTATAGGCATACAAAGTTAAAACAACTGGTGACTAACACAAGAGATATTCCTATGCCACTATAGGGTGTTTCCCTCAAGTCTATGACAAGATTCAATTCATGGATGTATGAGTGAAACTAGGTAAGCAATTATACAAGAGCTAGAAGATGCATTACAAGATGTAGCATTTGAAACAAGAGGCACCCTTTTACTAGGTTTTCATCTTCTTGATAGAGATTCTTTTTTTTTGCTACCATGATGCTTGTTTTCAAGGTTTTCATCAATGCTACACTGGTCCATGTCGCATAAATTAGTTCTGAAATCATCATTTACTAGGTTTATCTGATTAGCTTCCAGGTTAGTTTCGGCCATAAGTTTGGCCAAACCTTGACCTCTTACTAACTTAGTTATCTGCATATCAATGTTAAATTCTTGGATTCTATTGATCCATCTGCATCTCCTTCCTGACACTTCCTGCTGAGAGAAAATATCTTTAACTGCAGCACTAGGTACAAAGGCAATAATAGTAGTACCTACCAAATAACTTCTGAATGCTTTTACTGCCTTTACCAAAGCATATGCTTGTTTTTCATTTATTTCATACTTTAGTTTAGCATGCTGCAGGGATTTGCTAAAAAAGGCAATAGGCTGTTCATACCCTTCTTGGTTTTTCTGTAATAAAACTGCAGCCACAGTATGGAATGATGCAAAAGAAAAAATATGCATGGGTTTTGTATAATCTAGGGTCCTCAACACTGGAGCATTTTTTATCGCAGTTTTTATATCTTGGAATGCCTGTGAAGGTTCACCATTCCAATCTATAACAGCTCCTTTCTTGAGCATTTTTGAAATGGGTCTACTGATTTCAGCAAAATTTGTAACAAACCTCCTCAGAAAGTTAACCTGGCCAAAAAAGGATTGTATACCTTTCACGTTTTTAGGTTTAGGGACTTTATCAATAGCTATTACCCTTTCTGGGTCTATTTTTACCCCATCCTTGGACACTATGTGTCCTAATAACTTTCCTTCTGTGAATCCAAATGAGCATTTCTTTGGGTTTAGGGATACACCATATTCCAGGGCTTTTATAAAAAAAAATTCCAAATGTTTGCAGTGATCTTCAGCCTTGTTAGAATACGCTGTAAGATCATCCTGGTACACAACCATAAATTTGTCAATATATTCATGAAATGCTACATCCATGGCTCTTTGGAAAGTAGCTCCTGCATTAATCAAGCCAAAAGGCATCCTCACATACACATACGTTCCCCAAGGGGTTGTGAAGGCTGTTTTGAACTGTTCACTTTCTTTTACCAGAACTTGATTATATCCAGAAAAACCATCCATCATTGACATCAATTTCGAGCCGGTCACTTGTTGCAACATGGCTTCCATATTAGGTAAGCCATAATTATCTTTTAGAGATGCAATGTTTAGATTTCTAAGATCCACACAAAGCCTAATATCTCCATTCTTTTTTCTTACAGGAACAAGGTTTGAAACCCAAGTGGAATACCTAATTGGTTTGATTATTCCACCATCTCTCAGTTTTGTCAGTTCTTCCTGCATTTTTGGGGCAAGGGTAGGATTGATTGGCCTCTGCTTTTGCCTAAAAGGTTTTACATTTTCCTTCAACGGTATGACATGCTAGAAAAGGTCCTCCCTATAAGCTTTAAGGTCATCATATGACCAAGCAAAAACATGCCTGTACTTTCTAAGTAGGTCAATCAATGCTTTTCTGATTTGAACTGGCAGATCTTGGCCGATGTAAACCTTTTTAGGGAATTCATCCATTCCCAAATTCATTTCTTCTAGCTCCTGTAGTTTGGGGTCCTTTATTTCCGATCTTACTCTGTCTTGGTTATCAAAAATGTTCTCCAAGACTACCAACCCCTTAGGCATCTTATTTGTTTTTAATTGCATGATTTCTTGACCAAAAATGGTTTCCTTCCCATTTATGGTTTCAATCAGTCCATTGCAGTCCATCTCCTGCCCATGGTATTTGTCTTCATTTAGCAAAAAATTTGTGATATCTTTGTCATCTTCAAACACCTGCCAATTGTCAATGTTGTCAGGTATAGAAGGTCTGTTTTGAACCTCAATCTGGGAGATTCCTGCAAATGATATTTCTTTTGGTTTGATAGCTACATTGGCCAGAAGATCAGCCATTTTATTCTGGGTCCTATCTCTCCATGAGATCCCAAATGCATCAAAGAATTCTATTTGATCCCAGACCGCGTTTCTATATTGTTTTAATCTCCTATTTTTTGAGGAGTATGTTCCTTTAATCTGAGAGATGATCAATTCAGAATCCCCTATGACACACAATTTCTTAATTTTGTGGTGTGTGGCCACTTTGAGACCTAGCAGCAATGCTTCATATTCAGAAATGTTATTAGTGCAAGCAAACTTCAAGGTGAATGAATACCTGAAGGTGTTATTTTCTGGGGACACAAAGACTACACCTGCCCCTGCACCCTCTTTAGAACTAGCCCCATCAAAGAACATTGTCCACAATTTTGGTGAATTCATGCAACATTCAACCTCATTTTCAACGATATCAGGTAAGTTTTCCACTTCCTGAATAATTAATTTAGCCCTGAAAGCATTAATCCCCGTGTCTAGGAAACAGGTGGTATCTTTGTCAATTTCTTCACCTAAGATGTGGTTAACCCTTGGTTCCCTATTTACCCTAACAACTTTGTCCCCTATATGGAAAGTGGCATAAGTAAGGTCACATTGTAGGCTTCCCCCCATGGCAGCACTCCATTTTCTGGAAAGTAGCATCCCGTAGTGTGGGGGTATATCCACTACAAGGACAGACATGGTTAATTCCACCTCAGGAAATGCAGCCAGTTTGAATGGTAAGGCATTTATAGTACCTATTACTGGAACCTCTCTAGCATCCATCCCTCGGCATCTACCTTGCTTAGTATCCACCTTCAATCCTAAGGCTTCCATTACTTTAAAAGGCATTATAGTGTTGGAAGCTCCAGAGTCTATCATACAATTTTTCAAGGTTTTCCCTTTTATGATTAAACTAAGGAAAAAAGGATCAATATCTTGTATGAATGCAACTGATGAATCATCTAAGAACATCTGAGGAATCTGGGATATAATACCATTGTCCTCTATTATTAATGGGGTCTGTTGGGCTACAACTTGATCATCAATACTATTGTTGTTTGCTATTCCACCCAACCATGACAAAGCCTTATTTTTATGCTCTTCAATTCTAAAAAGCTCAGACAAGGGTACTTTCACAGTAATTTGAGATAACATGGCAATCATATCAATAGGTTCAACCACAGTAGGTTTTACAATAGTACCTGGAATCGGAGTCTTTTGAGTAGTGGGTATCACTTTTAGCTTGACAACATCCGGTTCTGATTTCTCTGGTTGCACTATGGTCTTTGTTGCTTCACCTTTCTGAAATTGAACCTTCTTTTTTGGTTCCCATTTCTGACCCTTGTTCTCCTTGATCTTAGACACATCTATACTGGCTTTCTTGTGTTGATCATCTGTCTTATGAGTGGTGTCTTTGATGAACATACTAGATGGCCTTCCTGCCTCATTATTTATTGCTCTATTTCTCAAATTGTAATTATTGTGGACTTGTGAAATCATTTCGGCTGTAATTCTATCAATTTCCTCCTTGGAGGGGATTCTTAGGTTTGTGAAACCTTCTTCAGAAAATGTATTGCATACCTTATCTGTATCATTCTTTTCATCATCTGAAAATATTTGTTGATGATGTAACTGGTAAGCAATTCTCTGGCTGGTAACATCATTCTCAGGTTCTTCTGAATCAGAATCTATCAAATCATCAGATGTGTTCGCCATATTGCAACTTATATCATCATGGTTTTTTTCTTCTATTTCTTCTTCTGCTTGCACTCCTTGAGCTTGGGCGAACGACTGGGCAACAGCACAATAATCAGCAGAATGAGGTGATTGGCATATAATGCACCAAGGTACATCATCATTCATATTTACAGTGTTCCTTTGCAGGGGGTCTGGGGTACCCTTATCTTTCATATTTTGGATCTAGTTAGGAACTGGTTTACCATCTTTCCATTGGGTGGTGTAAGGGTAATTCTGCATCCTAGGCTGTCTATTGAAATTGCTGTTATTCACAGGGATTCTCTCAATAACATTTGTTTTATTGAAAATAGTGGGATTCATCTTCTTGAGCATTTCTAAAACATGGCCTATAGTAGGTTCTTCAGGCCTTTTTCCTATGGGATTTTTGTCACCTTCCCTTTTATTATTATTCTTAGGGTTGAAAAGCTTAGGATCATCCCTCCTCCCTAATTTGCCAGAGGCCTTTCTATTATTTTCTATATTCACTGCAACTCTATAGGCATCTCTCAGAGTTTTAGGATCCTTATCTCTCAGTTGGTAGGCCATTTTGCTATCAAAGGCATTGAAATAGGTTGTAAGACAGACGTCTTCATTTAACCGCATAAACTGAAATAGTTTATAAATCCCTTTCTGAAATCTCACATTGAAATCAAATGTGGATTCATTTGGATTCTTCTTGATATTGTTGAACTCATTCAACATGAATCCTGCATTAGTATTGTCCCCATATTGTTCTTTGAACAATTTCTCCAAATCACTCCATGAAGTAATACTATCATCAGGCAACCTCCTAAACCAATTCCTTGCATCCTCTGTGAGTGAATGCACAAATAATTTCATCACCATGTCCTCATGTTCAACTTCATAATCATTGAGCATGTCAATGAAAATTCTCAAATGTTCTTCACCAGTAACAACATTATTTCCAGAAAACTTAACCACTTTATCCCTTAAATCAAAAGATATGGGATGGGGGGCACCAGGAATACCGGCAAATGATATTTGTCTATATTTTTCGAGGTATATAGGTTTCTTTTGGAAACCAGGAGCGTTAGAGGTACTAGCTGCATTAGCTTGATTTAGGAGAGCAGCTTGGGATAGCTGTGGTGGGACAAATGGGACTTGAGTGCCAATATTGGAAGATGAGGTAGGAGCAGATTGGGGTGCTTTCTGAGTTGGGATTATGGGAGCATTAACTGGTGCAGGATTTGTAGGTGGGATAGACAAACTAGGCCATGAATTCAATGCAGAATTAAACTTTATGAATTGGATTTTCCTTCTGGTTTCTACGGCCTGAGCTTCATTTTCAACCTTCTCAAGTTCTTTTGCAAGGTCTTCCCTCTCCTTTCGAGCCTTCTCTAGTTCTACATCTAATTTTGATATGGAGGGTTGTATAGGTTTGCTCGGTATGGCTTGAGGCTCATTTATTTGGATTCCTATAGCCTTGCCTTTCCCTTTATCTGGAACTGTTCCAGTGGGCTCTATTGGATTAACTTGAATGGGTTTATAAGCTTGAACTTGAGCAATAATTGGTTCTTGCCTTTGATTTAGGAGTTTTTCCTGTTGTTGAACTTTAGCTCTTAGATTATCAATATTTCCAAAGATGTCCTGATGGAGAGTGGGGGTATTCTCTTCTAATTTTTTATTTTGCTCTTTCAAAGCAGCCATCCTTCTTAGCAGAGTATCTCTTTCTATTATTGCATCGAAAGTGGCTCGCTCCCTTTCCTTTTCAAGACGGATGCATTTAGCTTCTTCCTCAGCAATCCATTTCTTCAAAAATCCTATTTCAGATTGCACTTCTTTAGAATCAGCAGAGGTTGCCTCGAAATCAGCAGGATCATCTAGATCTATAAGGTTTGGTTCCATATATGGGGCTACTCTGGGATTAAAAAGGGTATCAGATGAACTCCTGAATCCTAGCCTACAATTTATATCTGCTATAGGCCCTGGTCTTGGTGAAGCAATTCCCATAGTAGATACGTCTTTATCTTGAAAAACTCTCTGATCTGGTAATGGGGTACTGAAAATACCTCCTAAAAGTCTTGTATTTTCGGATTCAGAACTAAGTGAAGATGATTCTCTTGCTATTATCGGTTGATAATGGGAATTTACGAAGGCATTATCTCTAGGCTTCCAAGTAGGATTTGGATCTATTCTTTTCTTATTTTGGTTCTTCCTACCACCTTGGGGTAAATCAGTATACATTGATACATCGGGATTGGCTCTCATATAAGCCCTTGTGTTTTTTCTCTTGTCAGCCATATTCTCCTTTTGTTACAATAAGCACTAGCTTCAAAACCTTGACTGAGTCGCCACCCTTTTTTGGGAAAATATAATAACACTTCTTACTGACAGAAAGAAAACAAAACACAAGTGGGAACAGAAATACGGCACAAAGAGATCAATCACTGATGTTGTAAGACTACAACTCTTGCTTGTTAGATAAGACACTTGGATAAGCTGGATGCGTCAGTGTGTAGCAATGGTACTTGGGTTTATATCTTCTTTAAATTCTCAAGTCTTGACACTAAAGATTCCCCAGTAGAGTCGCCATTTTGTTGGTGACTCGGATGGGCAAAATCCAACTGAGAGTAGGACTGAAATTTTCAATGAACACCAGAGATTCTTGTCCTTTCAACAAAATAGATTGCCATCTTATGTCCCCAGCAGAGTCACCATTTTGTTGGTGACTCGGATGGGAAAAATCCAACTGAGAGTAGGACTGAAATTTTCAATGAACACCAGAGATTCTTGTCCTTTCAACAAAATGGATTGCCATCTTATGTCCCCAGCAGAGTCGCCATTTTGTTGGTGTTTTATTTTGATGTTAACAGTGCTAAAACTACTAGGCAACAAAAGGCTTAGTACCTAGATATCAGTACATATACAACCTAAAGAATAGCCAATTCTCATTATCACTTGCATATGCAAAGTACTAGGACCCAACTTCAACAAAACCTTAGATGGTTTTCTACTCTTTTGGCTCTGTAAAAACCAGGGCGGGTGCACCCGGGGATGGTTCAAAGATGGAATAATTGTATGAGAATTATCCTTAGTTTCATTTTGATTCTCATCTCTAAATCCTCAAACATATATGCAAATAACTGATAAACACATCCCTTGAATAGATATGGCCAAGAAATCTTCTATAGCTCTGCAGATGTTTCCAACAACAATGGCTAAATGAAGCTAAAACAATCCATGCAGGAAAGTGCTGGCCAACTTTGAAAATCTTACAGGAAAGATAAATGAAAATTGATTTTATGATGTATTTTGAAAAAGCTAGTTATAATATACTTCTCTTTTGGCTGAAATACTTTCGATCAGTGCCTAATCCATTGGGAATTCAGAGTCAAGTAAATTCTTAGATCTAATTTGTTGCCTTGCAACGAATTTTCATCAGCAATTCTTACCAGAATTTATCATTCAAAAATCCTTATTAACACCCAAGCAACCTCATCACATTCATCAAAGCCTTTATTTAATCCATTGAATTAATAGCAATAACAAATGGATGTACAGTCTTACTAAATTGCAATCAATTGCATAAGCTTTTACTCACACAACATCAAGGTAGCTCAGTATTAAAAAGGAGACAAAATTCAGAGAAGAACAGATATGGGGACAGTTCATAATTTGTATTCATTTCCTTTGAAAATGGTATATCCTTTACAAAAGACCCAGAAAAACCTTCAGAAAAGAAGCACAGTTCTTTCTACATTCATCTATATCTCAAAAAATTTGACAGAAAAAGTATACTATAAATTTCTTTCCCAAAATGTTTGGACCAAAAAAAGAACTAAGCACAATACTTAGTGAAAACCAAATTCGGACCCATCTTTAGCCTTGGGATCTCACTTAAATAATGTGAGATGCAACAAGCTTCAGGCTACAGAAGGTGACAGGTGTCCTTCTTTTGAAAAACAAAAACAAGAATAACAGAAAGGTTGATTACAACAGCACTTCTTGGCGGGTCCCTTTCTGTTATGCTTCTTGGTTGTTATGATCTGCTCTCGCAATCATTCCTCATCTTCAGAGTACATACCCATAAGGTCTGCAAGTGATGTATCATCTTCTGTTACATGCAAAATCACTTTAACCTGGGGATTTTCTATGTCATCATTGCTGACTACAAGAGTAACTATTACTCTTACATCTTCCTCGTCATCTTCTCCTGACATCTGTTCACTAAATTGATCTTTCCATCTGTTGAAAGTATCATCATCTGGCCAATCAAAACTTAGGGTTTCTCTTTGTATCTTTATTAAAGAATTGGCATTTTCTTCTAAATCATCAAATTCCTTTCTTATATCAGCATAATACAATTGTATCTTTACCAGCTCTTCATTTGTCTTTCCCCAAAACCAATGGCCAGTCTCACTGATGATGTTTGTTATTCTGTTATCGAATAATTCATCCATTTCCTTTTTCCATTTGTCTTTTTCTTTTACTGTATCAACAGATTCTAAGGCACAAGGAAATAGGGTGAATTTTCTAGCAAGGTATCCTGAAAAACAGAGTGTCAATTTCCTCTGTAAAGAAGCTCTTTTATTTTCAAAATTATCTAATTGATTCAATAAATCAAAAATTCTTTCAACCTGATGATAAGGCATTTGAACTGTAGATATACAAATAATTGTAACATCATTATTCCTCTGTCTCCACTTCTGTGCAAGAGAATCTAGTCCATTATTTTCTTTATTTAATTCATCCATGAGGGTTACAATCCTTGTCAACTAATCATAAAAATTTGACCATTGTATTTTATCCCTCAAGTATGTCACACCCTGCCTCCATTTCTCTTCCTGCTGATTTCTAAATTCTATCTGCCACTCATGCAATTTGGTTTTTTCTGCTTCAAACTCCTCTGCAGTATAGAATTGGGGTCTTTCAGGGGTGTCAGGTATCTCAATAATAGGGGTTAATCCCACAGATGACTGTGGGGGATATGAAATTCTTAATGTACTAGATTCTCCCACTTTTCTCTTTCCAAGTACCTTTTCTAATTGAGATACCCTGTTTTCTAACTCAATTCTCCTTTTTACCTCTTGATTATAGGCTTCCACCACTATTTCATATTTATTATGCATATCCATCATTTCCCTCTCTTCTCTTTCCACAGTAGCCCGGGCAAATTTAGAATAATCCACATTCATGTGGGCTACCTGTACATTTGAAGTGTCAGCAACTCTTCTTACAATGATATTCCCTGTCAATCCTGAATCATCAGGCTGTGATGAAGTAACTCTAGATCCTCTTCTCAGGGACCACATAACAAGGGCAGCTTGATCATTTTTGAATGCTGTACCCAAGAATTCCTCTTTATTTGGATCCTGGAGTCCTAAAATATTTGAAACAGAATTAAAAATTAATGCGTCAGCAATGTCCCAATTGGGCAATAATAAAACATTAGCATTTTTTACCATCTATCTTCCCTCATCAGGGGTTATATTTTGGAACTCTTGAACCATTTTTTCCTTTATTAGATTTTGAATGGAGGTCTCATCCATTTCTGGATGTTCTGCTCTCATATTATTGCACCTTTGCTCAAAAATGTGCATGTTTACTCTCCACGCAAACTGATGGAAAGCCCTAGATCTTACAAAATTGTTATCAGAAAAAAAATGCTGACTGGCTTGTTCCAAAATAGGGTCCAATTCCCTTCCTCTGAAATCTGCTGTAGTTAATTCAAAACTTGGTACAGGGGGTTTCTGACGGTTCCCTTCATCAATCTCTGCTTGTGTAACAAAAATTTCTCCTTGTGACCCCATTTGTTCAAATTGCTCATTGGTGAGCTGTTCTTCCTCAATTCTTATTGGGGTTTGAGAAGGTGAGCCACTTTCATCAGGGGATTCTTCCTCCCTCATTATTCTTCTTCTTTTAGGGGAAGGTTCAGGGGGTCTTTCTTCTAAGATAGTGCTGGTGGATTCAACTATCTATTTTTCTTTATGCACAACGGGCACCTGCTGTCGGACAATAGTATATCCTATTTTCTTCCGTACCACCAGTGGACCTATTCCAATGTTGGGAGTGAAACCCAATTTTCTCATAATTTCTCTGGCTTTATCTAGAAAAGAATTAATAAAATGTTGTTTCTTCTCATTCATTACTTCCATTATCTCAGAGAAATTACTCATGAGCTTATGTATTTTATCTGCATTGTTTGCAGCATTACTAAGAGGACTGAAATCTTTATCAAAACAATTAATGAATTCCAAAACTTTTGAATAGACTCTCCATTTTTCCTTCTTTATTTCTTGCTCATGGAGAGAGTATTCATTTCTTATTATATCTTCAGGAAAATAGAATTCATGCTGAAATGGATGAAGCTTGATTCTCAATCTAAGGGCAGAGTTGAAGAAACCTTCTGTATCACAAAAATGAGAGTGAGACACTGCCATTTTATATTGATCCAAAATTTTATGGAGGAAGACCCACCCTTCTTTAGTTATCACAAACTGGTGGGCTATAGTACAAGTAGGAAAAATTGATCATGTCCCCCTTTTGTGCAAAAAGGCCTCCTCCACTCCTCCCAACTGCCACAAAAATTCAGCTATCCCTACCTTTAAAGGTACCTAATAGGGTAACACATGGGGTGTTCCTTTGAAACCATAGACCCTGATGACCGTTGAGACTGAATATGGGATAATATCTCCCCAATTATGTGAAACTTTTAGATTATGGGTTTTGTCCATAGGCCTGACAAGGTGCATTAATGCCTTAGGGATTCTGGGATTATCACTCAATAAGAGGCACCTTAGTTTGGAGGCAAAGTGCCTATCAAATCTAATGAAGCTAGCATTTTCTGCTTCCCAGGTCATGTCTGCACTCCATAATTGGACTGGCAGTGCTTCCCCTTCTTGTTCTCTATTTAAAACCATTTCTTTACCAAAATAAGTGGCACCTTTAAAAAGAAACATA
Source organism: Cupressus sempervirens (assembly GCA_028749045.1). Taxonomy (NCBI): domain Eukaryota; kingdom Viridiplantae; phylum Streptophyta; class Pinopsida; order Cupressales; family Cupressaceae; genus Cupressus; species Cupressus sempervirens. The sequence continues at coordinate 842,373,208 of CM053786.1, read as the reverse complement.
TGCATCAGTAAGGAATACTGACCCCAAACCTTTTCCACCTTGCCCTGTGCAATCCCCACCAATCCATGATGGATCTCATTTGCCAAGTAAGATGCAAAATCAAAAATTATTTCCACACCAAAAGAAGAGATTTGGGTGATCATATACATGAAGCTCACCGAAATAAAATCTTCTTCGCCCTCTCCGAAGACTCTGCACAGGGTCCTATATATCTCCACTGCCCTGGCATTAAAACATGATTTCTTGAAGGGCTCTTTAGAAGATGATGTTATGGTTGGAAGGCCTCCAATCTGGCCTATGTGGGCTTTCAGTGCACCCTGTCTAACTACATCCCTCTTGGATATATATTCTTTTTCTAAATCTATCAGATTAATGGGCACATGATACATGGTGAGGGGTCCCAGACTAAAAACCTTCCTAATCTCCTCGAGACTAATGGTAACTAAAGCCTCACCATCTATTCTCCTCACTACCTTAGTGTCTTGGTCATAGTTTTTTGCTATGGCTTCAAGCAGGTCAAAATCCATAAACATGCTGGGGACAACAAGCTTCCCAAGATCAAAATTCCAAATGTTGGCATGAGGGGCATATAACTTTCTCTCTACAAACCATTTCTTGAATAAACTCAAACCAATTTGAGCAGTTTGAGCATCCCGGACCCAATTACCCTTATCATACAATCCATTAGCTACCCTAAGCCTAGGGTCAAGTGAGGTTAACCTCTTAACTTGCACCGTTTCTACAATGGACTCAGGAAGTAACTCAAGCAAATCATCATGCACATTTTTATCCAGGTAGTTTACTGCTCCTGTAAATCCCTTCTTAGGAGGCATCTTGGGCTATCCTTTTTAAAACTTAAAAGCTCACAAAGATGATAGCAGTTTTACTTACTTGAATTCTGTCTCAATTCTCTTTTGTATTCCTGCAAAATTTCAGCGAACAGATAACTTGACAATTTTTTATCAACCTTGGCACGCTTTTCTTTCAGTAATAGCTTTTGCACAAGAATGGCTTCAAATCTTTTTTCGCGTGAAATGAAACTGATGTAATCTCTCTGTATTATACTTTGTTTTTCCTCATGGATGAAGCTTTCTTGTCTAATTAATACAGAGAGTGGCACTGCATTTTTTATTTAAAACTGCGTCGTCGATCTTCAAAGATCCTACGATCATGCGGTACAAAGAGAACAACTAGGAGTTATATTTGCCTTGTCAGTTATTTTACCCAATGAGAGCTTGCCACGTACATAATTCTTTCTTTTGATGGCGCTTACATTTGGACCCACTGACGTCAGAGAACACGTGTCAGCATGTCGCTACTTCGTTATGCATAAAGAACAAGCACCTTGCCATGACGAGGCGGCGACAACCGTTGATCGGATCAAGAAATGATCGAAAGATATGCTACAGGACTTCTGAAGAAAGAAGGCGGTGGGCCCAACTCGCTATGTTGCTGTAATTATCTTCCTTGCAACTTTTCATAGCGAGGTAGAGAGCTCCGTTGATTCACTTCAAGCTGACGTTCCAGATTTATTGTACATTTGGTCAGATAGGTATTAATGAGAATCGAATCTCTGCATAGCTGGCACATGTCAAAATTTATCACAGTCATCGGTCATTACATGTCATCAAAGATCTTGCCGATCTTTTGCCATTTTACGGGGCCTCGCTAACTCACTAACGATGTAGCACCTCAATTTTTCGATAGCGAGGTAGCGAGTTTCGGCACTTTAAAGGATTCCGTGCCGTAAAAAGCAAGGGGTACCCAGTAATTACTTCTGTTAATTAAAATTGATTCTGACAACGGTATTTATGACTGGTCATGCCACCTGGTGTAATTATGATACAAGCAAGATGCAATGTCATCATTTTTAGATTTTCACGTGGCCTCGCTACTTCGCTATCGGTGAAGTGCCTAAATTTTTCGATAGCGAGGTGGCAGAACTTCTGGAAAGATCAACATTCTGGCTCCGATGTCAAATATTCTTGTGGGTCCCTCTCCCCTTTTTTATGGTGAATTGCAAAGTGTACCTACACAATAAAGCATTTAATAAGCAGATCTTCGATCGCCGCACCTTCACTTCATGGTCCCACCGCTTAAAAACTCAACACTCACTATCTCGCTATACTTAATGAGCATGCAACTCTCAATAGCGAGGTAACGCCAGCGGTAGATCTAATCAGATCTGACGGTTGGGACAAATAAGAAGAAAGGTAACCCGAGAGAAAGGAAAAGGAATACGAAAGCATATTCGCTTCTTTTGAAAATTTGAAAATTTCGTGCCCGACCATTTATGAATAGGGATGAATATAGGGCTTATATGGCAAATATTTCTTATAGATGGTTTATCCAAAACCTTATACTTCACTTAGACATGGAACATCTGACTTTTCTATGGTTTAACTGAAAAAATTTTTACTGCAGAAAAAGTCAGACCAACAGACACCATGCGGTAGGGTAGCTGTGGCGTCGATGTCATGGGCCGTCGCAATTCTTGCATTGGCGTCGCAATTGCAATGTCCATGTAAGAATTGTGATGGAAATACTATGTCTGTGATGCACTTTCCATTGCAATGGTCAGGTGAACATCACAATTGTGATGTCCGCGGCTAGCACTGGGGCAGGGCTACTATGGCATCGATGCCAACTATTGTCACCGCCACAGTGACCCCGTTGCAAGCATATTCAACCTATTGCACCTTCAGCCATGGTGTTTTTGGTACTTTTGGCTGGAAATACATTTAGTTTCTTGACTATATTTCTACAACCTATGTGGATCCATAGCTTTTACACATGACCCATTCATTTCCCTTCCCTTATAGAGCGAAGTAAAATTTTTGCCTCCATGCCAAAAGGAACATATAAAGATTCATTAGGACTAAAAGAAACTTTCTCAAAAACAAACATATACACTGCATCATTAATACAAAAAATAAGCACCTGAAATAAGGAACCATCTTCCAGGGATAGGAGCTTAGCAGCCCCACTCTCATTATCTATAGAATTGTGGACCACACTACCATTCTCTAGATGCTCACCAGCTACAAGTTTACCATTTGAATCATTTTTTGGAAGTTTAGTAGCATGATGCTGAGTAATAATATTTTTCAAACCATTTGTAGAATGTTTGACATTCTCATGATTTGTTACCATTAATTTTTTAATAAGCTTTAGAATTTCTACCAATATAGTTCTCATTATCATTTCTCACATCACAGTTCCGAGAATGTCTAACAACCATAATATTAAAATTACCCATAGAATCAATTCCCTTTATTTTAGATTCCTACTTCTTAACATTATCACTAGACCCATTCGATGTGCATCCATTACTTATGGTATGACTTGACTAGAAGACATTATTTGTTTGAATGCCACTGGTTCTTGGAGGCACCATCTATAATGTAGCATCATGATCTGCTGATGATCTGGATTTACTGCATGAATGGCTAGAACTTGTGTTCTTTTCTAGACTTTCTAAAATGAAATTGACATTTGACAAATTTTCTACCTATTGGGATATCTTGTTTACACCTGCAACACTAAAAGAGATTGCTATCATTTGGAAAGAATGCATGTTTTCTATCACCCGGGGGGCATATCAATCTTGTAAGTGGTTCTCCTTTGGATGTCCAATGTTCAATGACACCCTCTTCTTTAGTTTAGAGCCATTATACTAAGATTCAGACCCACCTGCTATTTGAATGCTAGTTTTCTTATCTCATATATAGAATAGCATGTAAGCTTTCTGGGAAAGCACACTTTTCTCACTGACTGAATAGACCTAGAGTACAAAATGTCATAAGAATAACTTCAATCAGTCTAAGAAACTTTAGTATAATTAGCGTTACCATATAAAGAAAAGATTCTACATAAAATTGTAGTTCTTTTGTGTATTCTGTTATACACAAATTACAATGAGCTTGCTCCACAAAATTAAACATGTCTTCACAACTGTAGCAAATGTATGCCCGATTATCATCTAAAGCATGCCAGATGACTATGGATGAATGAATAAAGCAAAAATAATGACCAGAATGTGTGCTCCAGCCATCATGAACAAGAACACCATAAAGAGTGTTCTTAAAATTGCCCTCCTGTGATTGATCAATAGACAAAGACACTAGAATATCATTCAAATGTGTAAAATTTATTATAAAACTAGTAGATATTACAAAAACTATATTATTAGATTCCACTGAAAATGTGATCCACTAGCAAATAATATTGTAAGGGCTACTTACATGTGAACTACTAACAAATGGTTTGAGATCCAATGTACAACCAAAGTTTACTTTTTTGTCAATTTTTCCTCCATATCCAACTACACTGAAGTGCTTGAGATGAATTGCAAGAACATGTGGTGCTTTATCAATTTTGAGTTGTTCTAGAGCCTTCACTTTTACTTTGCATCGTTCACATTGATCTCTTTTCACACCCCCATCTAACTACTCCACTGTCGTGTAATGGGATAATGCTTTCAACAAGGAATCTGCTTGAATGATCTCTAGGCTCAAATCTAAGAAAGGATCAAATTTATTTGAGCAATAAGAACATTGTGTGCACTTCACCTGCAAGCCAGGTTGAAGCAATTGTTAATGGATAAAATACTTTTCTAAGAATATAACCTAGAGTTCCCAACATAAAATAATTTTGAAAGGTTTAAGTGACTCAAAAAAGAAGAAATAATGACCAAAATGTGTGCTCCAGCCATCATGAACAAGAACACCATAAAGAGTGTACTTAAAATTGCCCTCCTGTGATTGATCAATAGATAGAGAAACTAGAATATCATTCAAATGTGCAAAATTTATTATAAAACTAGTAGATATTACAAAAACTATATTATTAGATTCCACTGAAAATGTGATGCACTGGCAAATAATATTGTAAGGGCTACTTACATGTGAACTACTAACAAATGGTTTGAGATCCAATGTACAACCAAAGTCTACTTTTTTGTCAATTTTTCCTCTAGATCCAACTACACTAAAGCACTTGAGATGAATTACAAGAACATGTGGTGCTTTATCAATTTTGAGTTGTTCTAGAGCAGTCACTTTTACTTTGCATCATTCACATTGATCTCTTTTGACACCCCTCATCTAACTGCTCTACTGCCATGTAATGGGATAATGCTTTCAACAAAGAATCTGCTCGAATGATCTCTAGGCTCAAATCTAATAAAGGATCAAATTTATTTGAGCAATAAGAACATTGTGTGCACTTCACCTACAAGCCAGGTTGAAGCAATTGTTAATGAATAAAATAATTTTCTAAGACTATAACCTAGAGTTCCTAGCATAAAAATAATTTTGAAAGGTTTAAGTGACTCAAAAAAGAAAAAATAATGACTAGAATGTGTGCTCCAACCATCATGAACAAGAACACCATAAAGAGGGTACTTAAAATTGCCCTCCTGTGATTGATCAATAGACAGAGAAACTAGAATATCATTCAAATGTGCAAAATTTATTATAAAACTAGTAGATATTCCAAAAAATATATTATTATATTCCATTGAAAATGTGATCCACTGGCAAATAATATTGTAAGGGCTACTTACATGTGAACTGCTAACAAATGGTTTGAGATCCAACGTACAACCCAAGTCTACTTTTTTGTCAATTTTTCCTCCAGATCCAACTACACTTAAGTGCTTGAGATGAATTGCAAGAACATGTGGTGCTTTATCAATTTTGAGTTGTTCTAGAGCCTTCACTTTTACTTTACATCGTTCACATTGATCTCTTTTCACACCCCCATCTAACTGCTCCACTACCATGTAATGGGATAATGCTTTCAACAAGGAATCTGCTCGAATGATCTCTAGGCCCAAATCTAAGAAAGGATCAAATTTATTTGAGAAATAAGAACATTGTGTGCACTTCACCTACAAGCTAGGTTGAAGCAATTGTTAATGAATAAAATATTTTTCTAAGACTATAATCCAGAGTTCCCAGCATAAAAATAATTTTGATAGGTTTAAGTGACTCAAAAAAGCAAAAATAATGACCAGAATGTGTGCACTAGCCATCATGAACAAGAACACCATAAAGAGTGTACTTAAAATTGCCCTCCTATGATCGATCAATAGACAGAGAAACTAGAATATCATTCACATGTGCAAAATTTATTATAAAACTAGTAGATATTACAAATTTTAATAAGTACACGCATAAAACTAAAATTATAAAAACAAAAATATGTTAGTTCAACCTGAGAAATGAAATTAACCTGGCATCTGAGTAAATAATTATTTAGAAAATGTATAAAAATGTAATTCTACATCATGTCTGAATTTCATAAATAAATAATCGGCAAAGTCTATTTCCCCTCCATGAATTTTTTTGACCTGGAACTTTTGATAAATCCGGGTAATGAAAATCTACAGAAAATAAATGTTGTTTCACATGTAAAAATGAATGCTTAGTGTTCTTTTAATAAATTAATATCTTGCATGATCTATATTTACATATTTTGATATCTTAAAAATGTGGCTAAATTTTGTGACTAAAAAACTATATGGACCATATTCATTGTAAACACTGCTTTAAATCAATCAAGCATAGTGCTCCTCACTATAATTCTATTTCTTTTGAACATACCATTTTATATTAAAATAGAAAGCAATAAAATGGTATTTAGAATTGGTTGATGGCCTGTACATATCATTAAATTCTAAATTCCTACTACACATTCTCATCTATATTGCATGATGTCTACCCTACGAAGATATAGCTTATTTGACATTTGATAAAATGATGACGATGAATGAAATACATTAAGAAAACATTAAGATTTCTTTAAAAATGAGAACATTCAATGAAAACCTATACCTAGTAAATTTAGATCAGTCAAAAGTCAGCTTCAAAAAGCATGATAGTTGGCCCAAATAAAACATATACAACAGATGATGAGCAGGCTTACCCTTCCAAAATTTTCTCCATTTCTTGGATTTGCTTCTCAGAGGACAAGAGAAACTCCCATGCACCAACTAAATTATCAATACTAGACCTTATAACCTCAAAATCATGCCTAACTTTGCAGAGCTCCTGCTCATTTTCTGTTGCACATTGTCTTTGTCTTGATGTTTCCTGTTCCATATCTTCAAGCTTCTACTACATTTCCTTGAGGACACCACTGGTACCCTTGGCAACCTTCTCCATTTCTTCTACTCATGCCCACATGCTCTCAATCTGCAGTGTCTTTTGCTTCACTCGATCCTGACTAGCAGAAGCTTTTTGCTTCTCTAAAAGCTGAGATGTTCAGGGAGATAAAGTGGGAAAGATGGAGAGGAATAGATAAAGAGATATGGAGGAATAAGGAGAAGGGGAGATAAAGAGATATATAGATGGTGAATGAGAGAGAAAGATATAAGGAGATATAGAAAGAGGGTGATAGGGATAGAGGGATAAATAGGTTATAAAATAAGTAGAGAAAGCTCAAGTAGAGATGGAGATAGGGAGAGGTAGCAAGAGGAAGACAGAAATCATGAGATATGCTCCTAAATTTTCCAATTAGAGTCCTTTCTCATTGGAAAAATAAGGAAAATATTCGTAATGGTGCCTAGTAATCATGTATTACATAAATACATGCAAAACATAGAACAATGTATTTTTTCTATTTGATTTTCTGCCTCTTCAGTGTACCCATTGCACATCAATTTAGTATTGCTAGTTTTTTATTCATGTTATGCATGGAAAAAGCATATAGTAAGGGTCACATCAAAGTTTTCATTGGTAAGGAGAAACCTAACAAAGTACCCACCATATTACTGTTGGCATTATGATACATTTTTGTCATTAGTTACAACACTTATTGGATTCTGAATGCTTACCGAGCTCTCATCGGAAGCCAAGTTTTACCTAGTTATCAGAGTTTACCGAGTGATCAAGGTGAACAAAGAAGTTAGTGTTTACCGAGTGATCAAGGTGAACAAAGTAGCCAGCATTTACCGAGTGTTTGAGGTAAAGAAAGGAATCAATTTTACCGAGTGAAGATGTACTTAATATTGACCGAGAACTTCGTGATAACCGAGCTCCTGAGGTTATCAAGGAATTAATTTTACCGAGCTTAGACGATTATCAAGGAAATTAATTTTACCGAGCTCAGACGGTTATCAAGGAAACCAACTATCATCGAGTCACAAGGTTCCATCAAGTGTTTCCTTTGATCACCGAGCTACAGTTCAGATAGAAGTATTCACCAAGTGACATCTCTTCTACCGAGTCTCCAGTGGTTACCAAGTTTAGAACTACTCGAAGTGTTTAGTATGAACCGTGCCTTCACTTCTACCGAGTGCATGACGATGCCGAGTAACGCAGTGGACGCCGAGTATCAGAAGGACACCGAGTCAGTTCAGTGAACCCGAGTTTTTTACCTTGGGCTGACTTTGTATAGAGATTTGCACTTGTTGTTTTGGCCGACCTTGCATGTATTGTTTATTTGGATGGTATATATATGTAATGTATTGTATCATTCAGATGTAAGTAAGCAAGTAAAAAAAATAAGGGAGAAAGCAAGTAAGAAGAAAAGTAGAGTAATGAAAATGCGAAAGTATGTGTGCTGAGTTGTGAAGGTATTCAGCAAAGTCGAGTTTTGGAGCAGAAAAGTTTTATCTATCACATTAAGGTGAATCAGAGCATAGCGGATCTTATCAGCAATCAGTTGTAATCAGATCCACTGTTTCATTCTAACAGGTGAATCAGTTTTTGTAAATCCTTTAACAAGGTAGACTTAACAGTCTTTTTTAAATCTCCTAACAGAGTGCATACTTTATTGTATGTTTGGAAATCCTCTAACAAGGTGGATCTAGCAATCCTTTGTGCTCCTAACAGGGCAGATCACCAGAAGTGGTCATTGTAAGCCTTAACCAGCCAACTTCATACTATAGTAACGAAGCTTTATGGGTTTCATCCCCACCCCAGTTTTACTTTCTATTTGGAAGGTTTCTGGGTCACCAAAATTTGTGTGTTCAAATCTTGCAAATGATTTTGTTTCATGCTTACAATAGGTTACTTGGATGAATGATAAATATATCAGTATGCAATTTTATTGTTTGAAATTTTAGAAGTTACTGATTCACCCCTCCCCTCTCAGTAACTTGTCATATCTTGAATATTTCCAACAATTGGTATCAGAGCTATAAGCTTCTCAAGATAAAAGTTTCATAGCTTGAGCAAAGATCAAGGATACTGGAGATATTTAGACTTGACAAAATTATTGAGAATGAAAAGCTAGATCTGAAAATGGCCATGGCTCAACTCAATGAAGCAAAAGAGCATCTTTCACAATCCTTGAAAAGAAGAAAAGAACTTGCAAACAAAATGAATGACCATCAGTATGTTGAAGAAAAGATTGAAGATCTCTCACCATCAAGTAGTTCAGATGAAGCTGACAAAGCAATCAAAGAACTTTTAGAAAAGAATGGATCTCTGCAGGAAGAAGTAAGAAAGCTCAAAAGGGAACAAGGAATCCAGTCCATCAGGCTATGCAAAATCTTGGAGCAAAGGAACAAGGTAGCTGAAGACTTAGAGGTAAGGAATAATCAATCCTCTCAGCTTGAAAATCTTGTAACTCAATTATCCAATGCAAATGAAGAAATTATGAATCTGAGATCTGAGAATGAGAATTTGAGAAATGACTTAATTACTGAAAGGCAAATCAATGCAAGCTTACAAAGTGATCTAATCTCTGAAAAACAAGTCAATGAGAGAATGGTAAAATCTCAAAAGGACATGGATCAATTGAATCTGCAAAATGAAGAAAACTTTCATAAACAAAATGGTAAAGCAGGCCTTGGATACAAGGAAGAAGGTGAATCCTCCAAACAGGGTACTCAAAAGAATCAAAAACCTACTTGCAGCCACTGTGGTAAGTTAGGTCATACATCTAACAGATGTTGGAGCAATGGAAAAGGCAAATTTAATGGAAAGTGCTACAATTTCAATCAGCATGGACACAAAGCCAATGAATGCAAAAAGAAACCGAAATTTGAAGGTAAATGTCACAAATGCCAAAAGCAAGGTCATAAGGCATCACAATGCAAATCCAAATCATTTAATCCAGCTGAACAACTTGTCAAAGCAATATTTGGTTGGGACTACAACAATTGGTGCAGATGTCATTATTGTGGAGGATATGGTCATACTGGCATAAACTGTGCAAGGCATCACCTAAGAAAAAGGGATACCATTGTAAGATGTTATACATGTACAGAACTTGGTCATATATCTAAAAACTGCATGAACATAAAGAAACTCGAGGATGAGAAGAAAATCAAAGTAGACAATATTCGGAAGCAAATGAAGCAGCAATGGATTCCAAATTCTACTGAGCCAGATAATTCAAGTAATGGAATGGTCACTCAAGAAGTGAGTGACTCTACCATTTCCAACTAAGACTCATCAGGATAAGACCAGGACTGTATCTACAAAGCAATATCCTAAGCAGTCCTAGAATGAAAATATGATCAAATCAGTATTTCAGATACATCAGGATCATGGTCGGTACATGACCTTACCGAGCTCAGTCGGGTGCAATAAGGCTTCTTTCACCAAGTTACACTTACCGAGCATGGTTGGTTCTTCTCTTACCGAGTTAAGGGCGATTTAACCTATTTTCTATTGGTCACCGAGTTGCGAAGTTTAAGCTGAACTAGTGGATGACAGTCTGTCGATCGCAGCTACCTCCGTACTGAACATTAATGGAAAATTTTTATTCAAAAGGGCAGATTTTGACCTCATTTTTCACCACGAATTCGAGATTTACACAAAAAAAAAAGGGGCTTTCAAGCGAGTTCAAGCAATTTGAAAAGATTTTCTAGCAAAGTATTCTTACGAAACCTTTTCACTCACCGAGTAGCAATGGCATCTGCAAGCACCACCAGCAGCAAGGCGAAGAGAGGTTATGAAATGCTTGTGAAGGGAGTCGAATGGAAGGCACCCAATTTCAAAATTGTTCCTGCCATCGTTGAATCACTCAACCCGCATGGAGCTCAATCACAGATCCCTCCAAAGGTACTTCTAATCAATGATATTCGTACTCATTTCAAGTGTACTGTGCAAGAAATAGGGACACTAGATATGGATAGTACCCTAGCTGAGTTATGCGTGGATGGAACCCTAAAACCGGAGTTCAAACATTTGGAAACCAAAGGCTTAACCCATATCCCGCATCTGCCAAGGAGTTTCCAAGTGAAATGGGTGAGGTATATCTTAAGCCGTGTGCATAATGGTCAGTTGTGGTTGGAACAACCCGTTTTGATAACCAAAAAGATGATTCACAAAATCACGGGTCTCCCGATGCTCAGCAAAGCCAAAACCACCAAAACCCTAGGTCGGGATGAGTTACAGAGGAAAACCCAAGCTGAATGGGATGGCAGAGGTTTAAAGCTCAACAATGTTTCAGATATAGAACTGAAATTTGGTATTTGTGTTATTGCATACAGACTGTATAGTTCCAGCAGGCTGAATAGTGTACCTTGCGAGGCTGTAGATTTGGCATATAAAATTGTAAAGAAAAATATGGAGTTTGACCTAGCTGATGTGCTATTAAAACAATTCAATAAAAACATGGAAAGCATAAGGACTGCAAAGACAAACCCTTGTAAATTTGGTTCTTTGCTAGTTTGTTTATTTTTCTATGTACAGAAATTCTTTCCATCTAAGGGTGTAGTTGTATGGAGGAAAGATACTCCAATTTTTTATCAAATAAATGAATTCATAGTAGAAATGGGTATGAATTTTGACAAAGTAATGGATAATTATTTTGAAGATTTCAAGGAAAGGATGAACAACAGATTCAGAATACCTCAAAAACTTGTTGAAGAGTATAAGGATGATGTCTGTTTCATGGTTGACTGTGACAAGGTGTACATACAAGCAGTTAGACCCCCAGTTGCATGGGTGAAACCTCTTCCATATGAGGTAAATATTGACGAAACAAGGGATATCATTGAAGCACTAGTAAATGAGCCAGTAGACCCAAGGCAATAGATTTTTGGTACTTATGATGAAGCAAAGGCTAGAATTGAACTGGAAATCAAAATTCCACAGGCCATCAACAAAGGTAAGAGGAAAGTGGCCAAAATGAAAACTACAAAAGGTCCTCTTATGCTCACCGAGGGACAAGGTGAAGATAAAGAAATTGAAGGAGAAGAAGAAGGAGAAAAAGAATCAGAAGAAGAGCAACCGGCAAAGAAGAAAGGCAAGGTAATCTTTACCAAGCCCAAGAAGCAGCCTACTGCAGTATTTACTCAGAGGACAAGAAAAGGTATTCAGGAACCTGTATTGGTCAAGCCTACACCTACATTCGAGCAAAGGCTCAAATCATTGGAAGAAGGAACTGGCATCGCAAATTTCAAGGCATTGAAATTTGAGACAAGGACTGATGCAGAGAAAATGAAAATTGAGGAACTGGTACTTAACAAAATGGGAAAATGGAAATACTCCCCGGATCAGATTGCTCCTCATATCTCTAAAGAATTACTGGAGAGAGTACAGTCAAGATGGGAGTTAGCCACCAAGACGGTAAAAGATATATATGAGCAATCCCTGAAGAATCTTCAGCCTAGTCTCACTGGAGCAGAGGTAAAATCTGAATTGAAAACCCATGAAGGTAAAATGATGATCAGATTTCACACTTGTTTGATTGTGATCAAAGATATAGAGCATGTTGTAAATGATGCTACAAACATGTGGAAAAATATCTATCATCTACATAAGCCCAGTGTAGACCCAATAGAAATAAAGGATGATGATAGCAGTAATAGCAGTGATAAATTAGATAGCGCTCCATCCATCACAGTTACACCAAGAGAGTTGCATGCAATGATGGAAGAGAAAGAGGAAGAAGACAAAGAGGAAGAAGCTAAAGAGGAAGATAAGGAGGATGATACGGTAAAAATTGCAGTAGCAGTTATTGCATCCCTTCCTCACTCCCCAACTAAACTTGTGACATCATCAAGGTTGGAGTCAGCTTTAGCAGGTTCATCTACACCAGATTTACCATCTACACTTGCCATATCTCAGCTCCAGGTATCATCAGTGGAAGTGACTACCACTTCATCTACCGACCCTCTTCGTTTACCAAGCTGCACCCCTCTTCATCTACCGAGTTGGCCTCCTCGACTCCATCATCATCAGTTGGTATTGCTGTAAGTTCTCCAATTTTGACTACTCAAATTTGTTTTACAATTTTGTCGCCATCTACTTCAAGTACAGTGAGCTTAGATACTATATTACCGAGTGTATCACCATTTTTGGCCAGCACTCAAATTTTTGACCCTGTACATACTCCTATTGGCACTCAAACCTCAAGCATCCCAGTTTTTACTGCTAGTCCTTCTGTCTCTACTGTTGTGTCTATTCCAAAGGTCAAACCGGTCATCTCAGAAGTCAAACAAAAGCAACCATTAAGACTTATGATCACTGGAAAGGAAATTCCTAAAGACATTGACTTGGACACAGAGATAGTAATTCCAAAGATTGACTTTGATAATGCTACCATTGAAGAAATGAGGTATGCTAGTCAACTTATTTAGAAAAAGGCTACTCAGATGCAGTTAAGATTGGAAAGGGATAAGGAATACAGGATAATTGAGGATGCCCGAAACATAATTACTGAGGCTATAGGTGTTGATGTTAATACTTCTCAACACATTTTGATTCAATTGGAAGAGGCAGTTAATAAATTCAATGAAGATGCCTCCGAACAAGAAAAGCTGATTGAGCGTGCAGCAAAGAAATTTGATAATAAGGTGTTGGGGCACATTGCCCAGAACATTGCAATAAATCAGGTTGCATTAACCTCAGTTTTGGCAGATATGGAAAATTCTTTTAATAATGTAACATCTCTTTTTGCTAAGCTTTGTGATGTTACCGAGTACACTAAGGGAATAAGAGAGAAACTAAATAAAATTGATGAAGATCTGAAGGTGAGCGCACAGAACTTGAAACTTGACCCCAGTTCAAGCTCATCTCATCACCTCAGGATCAAATTTTTGTCAGAGAAGCAGGCAGAGCTGTTGAGAGAAGAGGCAAGGATCTGATCTACATTGATAGATATCCAAAACATGATCCTTCCCATCATGGATTCAATGCAGAAGCACATTGCACATTCAAAGACATTAATCCATGATAATAACTTCTCCATTGCAGACCATGTGATTGAACTTTCGGCTGAAGTTCAAGTAGCTCTTTCCACCTACAAAATTTTGCAAGAGAATTGGGATAAGACTCTCCAGCTTATTCTCTAGGTACATTCAGAGTTCATCTCTCATTTTGGTGTTTCTATATAAGTATATATATTCTTTTATTCTTTGGCATTATTGTCAAAAAGGGGGAGATTATTGTTGGATATGTATACTATGGGTGAATAAGTGTTTTCAGAGAAATTGTACAAAGGAAGAGATATACAGCTCATGTAAACACTGTATGTACATTCTATGGGGGAGTTGTATATAACGAAGCTATGTATATTCAGAATTAGTCATCAACATGTCAGATAAATTTTGTCTCATAAGTGTTTTTGTCACTAATGCCAAAGGGGGAGATTGTTGGCATTATGATACATTTTTGTCATTAGTTACAACACTTATTGGATTCTGAATGCTTACCGAGCTCTCACCGGAAGCCAAGTTTTACCTAGTTATCAGAGTTTACCGAGTGATCAAGGTGAACAAAGAAGTTAGTGTTTACCGAGTGATCAAGGTGAACAAAGTAGCCAGCATTTACCGAGTGTTTGAGGTAAAGAAAGGAATCAATTTTACCGAGTGAAGATGTACTTAATATTGACCGAGAACTTCGTGATAACCGAGCTCCTGAGGTTATCAAGGAATTAATTTTACCGAGCTTAGACGATTATCAAGGAAATTAATTTTACCGAGCTCAGACGGTTATCAAGGAAACCAACTATCATCGAGTCACAAGGTTCCATCAAGTGTTTCCTTTGATCACCGAGCTACAGTTCAGATAGAAGTATTCACCAAGTGACATCTCTTCTACCGAGTCTCCAGTGGTTACCAAGTTTAGAACTACTCGAAGTGTTTAGTATGAACCGTGCCTTCACTTCTACCGAGTGCATGACGATGCCGAGTAACGCAGTGGACGCCGAGTATCAGAAGGACACCGAGTCAGTTCAGTGAACCCGAGTTTTTTACCTTGGGCTGACTTTGTATAGAGATTTGCACTTGTTGTTTTGGCCGACCTTGCATGTATTGTTTATTTGGATGGTATATATATGTAATGTATTGTATCATTCAGATGTAAGGTAGCAAGTAAAAAAAAAAAGGGAGAAAGCAAGTAAGAAGAAAAGTAGAGTAATGAAAATGCGAAAGTATGTGTGCTGAGTTGTGAAGGTATTCAGCAAAGTCAACTTTTGGAGCAAAAAAGTTTTATCTACCACATTAAGGTGAATCAGAGCATAGCGGATCTTATCAGCAATCAGTTGTAATTAGATCCACTATTTCATTCTAACAGGTGAATCAGTTTTTGTAAATCCTTTAACAAGGTAGAATTAACAATCTTTTGTAAATCTCCTAACAGAGTGCATACTTTATTGTATGTTTGGAAATCCTCTAACAAGGTGGATCTAGCAATCCTTTGTGCTCCTAACAGGGCAGATCACCAGAAGTGGTCATTGTAAGCCTTAACCGGCCAACTTCATACTGCAGTAACGAAGCTTTGTGTGTTTCATCCCCACCCCAGTTTTACTTTCTATTTGGAAGGTTTCTGGGTCACCAAAATCTATGTGTTCAAATGTTGCAAATGATTTTGTTTCATGCTTACAGTAGGTTACTTGGATGAATGATAAATATATCAGTATGCAGTTTTATTGTTTGAAATTTTAGAAGTTACTGATTCACCCCTCCCCTCTCAGTAACTTGTCATATCTTGAATATTTCCAACAATTAAATGGGCCTAAGGAAAGCTTTATGCTTGAGCAAAGGCAAGGCACCTATAGCTAAAAGTCAGGATGATCGAACTAGAGTGAACAATGACTTTACAGAAAACACTTTGAAAACTTGTTAAGAAAATCTATCAACCTGCAATAAGATTATATTAAAACTAGAATTATACAGATCCATATTATTAAAACTTAAAATACCTATCAGTATTAAGTGTTCAAAAAAGCACATGCCGGACACCTCTTGGAATGTTCAGGGCCTCCATAACCTTTGCTACAATAAGAAAGAAATCCAAATAATATTAAATCTTTGCTGAAACTCCAATTCACAAGGATGTATAGTTATGTTCTAATAATCAAATACTAACAGTAAAAAACACAAAGCTGAAATGGATATGTCACTAGTTTTTCTCCATTCATTTAGAAAACAAGCTTGATACTAAAATGTAAGTGTTTTCTCTTTAAATTATATCATGCTGATCACAAATACTAATCACAGATTAGTTATCCAAAAGCGTGCAATAATGACAAAGGAGCCAAATACTAAAAGATGCAATGAAGAGTTGCAATTCTTCAAATGATATTAAAAAGGCATCAATAACCAATCCAAGGACATTATTTAGATAGAAGATTACTTTATATTCTATACAGACATAAGTGGTAGTAATCCAATAGACATCAGAAAGACAGATCCCATGAGTACAATGATTAAGATCAGGAATAGTGACATATATATCACATAAGTAACAAGAGTTACATCAAAAATTGCAATAGTACAGATCACCCATCATTGGCTCATCACCATTACAAAGATATTATATCAGATAGAGATCAAATAAATATCCAACATCTTTACAAACCAAACAGAATCAATCATATCACATTTCAATAAGGCAGATATCAGATATAGTGAATAACTTCAGACCAGTATGGTACATATCACTTTTACATTATGATAAATTTGTAATAGTAATTACTTGGCCATGCAAATTGCTCTATAGAAATTCTAATGATACTTATTGCAGATCAGTAATCAACATTAGATCATCAGGATCTATGACATTAGGTCATTTAGTTGACTATCACTATACTTCCAACTTCAATATATATAATCCTTGTTTAGTCTTTGATATTGATTGGATTGGGAAATTTCACAAAGTCATTTCCATCATTATTGGAAGTGTTTTTGGTTATCAAAGTTTGATTGAAGATATCAAAACTACTTAAAAAGACATTTGCATATTGTTCATCTATATTATTTACCAAAGATCAGTTGCATCTCTCTAGTAGTGAATTAAAGAATATATCAAAAGCATGGGTGATATTACTTGTACATAACATAAAGATACATGCACAATTGCATTGATATATCTACCCCGAAAAAATATTGTTATTAATACCTAACATTTATTTGTGGCAAAATAAAGAATTGAGTATAAGTAATAATAGAAAGAAGTTTATTGTGATTTAAAATATAAGGATTTAGTCACAGACCCTTAGGAGTCATATAAGGGAACATCAAACATTAGCTCTAACCTCAAATAAGGGGTTATTAACAAGTTGAAAGTTATCCTTGTTTTTGAAGTCAAATCTCTCTTCTTCCAAACTTTCCTTGTCTGATTTCTCTAGACAACGTTTCAGGTCATAGGTCTCATCTAGGTTGTCCACTTTATCATTTCTTCCTTTGTCTTTTGGTTCCTTGAAGTGTTTTGTTCCTACACTTTGATTTTCTATTTTTTATGTTTTCATGAACATCTATCAACTTATCATTTTTTCTCTTATATCAATCCAAGGTCCTACGATATATAGTTGTTGATCTATTCTTGCTTACTATCTTGTTACCTCATCCTTAAAGGACATCATTGCTTTATGTTGAGATTTTTGACAAGGTAAATTTGAGTGAAGTTCTTGAAGCAATATTTGAATTACAATACTTAGTCTGAACAATCTCTCCTATTTAATTTTCTGCAACTTCTCTCTTTCTTGTGAAGCTATCGTCTTGGCATGCCTAGATATCATAGAGCTCTTTCAACATCTTCAGCACGATACCTTAATTTCCCTAGTTCTTCGCTGGTCATAGTTTCATCAAAACATTTTCTCACCTACTTGTTCCTATCCTTCACTATCACATCTCTTTGTCTATCTTCCTTGAGGTGATTAGATTTGACACACAATGTATTTTTTGATTGACTGACATTAGAAATATTACTCTTCTCATGCATAAACACTGACATGCTAGTCAATTTCATGCTAGTCAATGTCATTTGATTATATTGATTGGTGTTGATGTCTGTATTATGTTCACCCAAAAAGGTCTAAATGCACTCCAAAATCCCTCAAGTCTTCATTTTAGCATGCAGAAAGTTCCCAAATGCACCAATGTACCCAAAATTGTGACATTTTTCACCACAAGTCCCACCTATACTCTTAAACAACTTAGAGCTTCATTGATAGTTTGATTTGACCCTACAACTACTAGATTCAATTTGAAGGCTCCAAAAAAAAATTTTCCTTTATGAGGTTGGCATGAAGTCAAAGAAAAATTGATGCTCATCCATGCCACATTTATTATTACATGAGCCAAAGGTTTACATATCATCTCTAGGCCACTATTTCAGCTTCTTTTTTCCAGTGATTTCATCATCATTGCAAAAAATTTAACACACCATCAAGGGCATGGTGAATGTATAGGAGGCTCTTCTAACAGGTAACAAGTGAGATCATAGATTTTCACATGTAGACGCTAGTGTTTACAACTTTTTGTGTATAAGCACAAAGTGATAGTGATTTTTTGCTCATGTTGTTAGCATTGTTGTCCTAATTTAAGTGTGTAATGATGCAATTGCTTTAACAAAATCCCCTGCATGTTTTATGCTTAGTTCCAAGGGTTCCTTGGCAAGGCACTACATAGCCAATACAACCAAAATAATTTCAAATAGAAGCTATTTAGTAACCAGGACAAAAAAATTCTTCTAATAGAGAACACTACATAGAACCAGATCTAAGACACTATCATGCATAGAATTGAATGTTATGGTTGTGATCTTCTTTTCAAATCTATGTAGCACAGAACATTATACTTATCTGTATAGATGCACTTCCTGTATGCGATCCAAAGCTCATATGTTATCAAGTGTGTCTAATGATGGGGAGAGACCTCCGTGCAAGTAGAAGATTTGCAATGAAACAAAAGAAAAGAAAATTTTCTTATAGTAAGAACAAGTTTGTTGTGCTATATAGGGTACCAAAAAAATAGTGTATAATATCTTTTTCTTTACCTGGCTTTCAATGAGGGCTGTCAGTGGCAAGTAATCAAAGAGATCTATAAAATACTTCAATACATTTGCATTTCCATATTATCTCAAACATTCATCATAAAATCCATATCTGAAATTGCAAGAAAAAAAAATAATTCTTGAAAACAGTCGAAAAATTAAGATAAATTACAAATAGATTGACAAATTTTGCTCAGCTTTCTAATCTCCCCATTCAGACACTAATATTTTTCCTCCCATAATTTAGATATAGCCTCAAATGGCAAACAATGTACATGTCTACTTTAAGCATGATGATACGAAGAAATACTATAGTTAGTGCCCCTCATCAAACAAGCCAAGCAACAATTTTTTTTAGTAATTTGAAGTTCCTAAACTGAATTATGTTCCCCTACATAATTTGAAATTTATGTAACAAATCCTCTTCTACCTTTCAATGAAGTCAAGGATGGTGGAGGAGTTAATTTAATATTTACTAAATTGTAGGACAATTTATCTTGGGAAATATAGGAGTTGTACGTGTGTTACGACAATGATTTTTGAACTCTAACCAGCTACATTTGATAAATGTTGACTTGGGTGAGAAAATGGTTGTATTTAAATTGAGAAATGATGTTAATTCATTTGAATTTAAGAGATTATTGTTTATTGAGCTCACCATTTGTTACAATTCAGCATGAGAGCCTTTAATAGAAAAGTCAAGTTGATAACATATTTAAAAATAATGCATTTGATGGAATCATGCATTTTGTTATTGTTTCTTATGTTGGAGATAGTAGTCTTGACCCATTAAGCTATATTATGATTATGTGAATTTATATTCTATCCGTTTGCAAGTTATGGATTGGAATTATTTGTAAAAAGTTTTTTCAATATCAATTTCTTCTAGAGAGTGAATCAGGAGTGTGTAGTGGTACCAGTGGATTTGGAAGAGAGCGGTGGATGACCCATGTTTTTTTTAGCTCTAGTATAGTCGTTCATCACAAAGCTTACATGTCATGTGTGGGAGTAACTCTAGAATGTCACAAATTAGTATATTATTATAGTTCAAATCTTGTTTATTTTAGTTTTAGTTTTATTTTGTAAAAGTCAATCTAGATTTAAATAATTATGTCTTTAGTTTCAAATTTAATGGGGGATTAAATTGAACTAACTATTTCCTCTTATTAACTAGTATACCAAATTACAACATTCATTTATTTATGAATAAAATAGAGATGCTTATTAAAAGAAATTTGCTCAAAAATAGGTATGGAGGTTTGTGTTTACTAGAGGGTAGCATGAGTAAGCTTAAAAATAATAAGAATGGAAATACATGTGATCAATGGATTTGTACATGTGAACAATGTGGCAAGCTCAGTTTGTAGGGGTAAGCCATATGTATGCCTAATTTTCATGGAAGCACCTTCATGCCCGCCTTCAACTTGGGACCTCATTGCTCCATCTGACAACATAACAAATCAGTGTCCATCTTTGGCTACTCAAAGTCGTGTCTATTTATCTCCAATACTTGGTGCATTGAGATTTTGGTGAAACTATTGTTATTTATATCCCTTATTTACTAGGTTGAATATGTTGAAACATATGAACTGCAGTTGTTTGCATTAATATGGTTATGGTTTAAATGTAAAATGATTGTCTGATTTTCATTGTAGATATTATCATAATATTTGATTAGACACTTTGACTCTATCAAAGGCAATATTTTCCAATAAAGATTCATCTTAGACCACACCCAATATAGATACTTCCTCACCGTTGTGACTTAATGATACCTTGAATTGTTCCTTCAATAAATCTGGATTATTACTGTAGATACACTGCAGATGCAATAATATCATGGTGAGTGAATATACTTTCCATCCACAGATCTCTATGTTTCCATTATGCTTGGTTATTGGACATTTTTTCATATAAAAAAATACTATATTTTAGCAAGCCAAAAAAAATTCTTATCAAGATATTTTCTTTCATAAAGTATTAGTGACAACCAAAATATAGTGTCAGTTGTCCAAAGAGAAGTTGAAACAAAAAGATCTTTGTATGTCGCCAAATACCCAATGGGACTTCACATGCTTGTGAAAGATTTTGAAAGGGTCTGCCTTGATCAGCTTGTGGAAGATTTTGAGAGGTTGTGCTAGATGAATGAAGGAAACAAAGAGAAGGTTCAGATCATCGACATTTTTGGAATGAGTGGGGTTGGCAAAACAACTCTGGCCAAAGAGTTGTTTAATCGAAAATGCTCCCAATATGAGCGAGCATGTTTTCTGTTTGATGTGAGGGAAGCCTATGGAAATATAAGTTTTTCTTCTTTACAAATGAAATTCATCAAAGATCTATTCCAGATAGATCCATTCCATTTTCAATCTACAAAGGAAGGAAAAACTCATATAGTGAATTGCCTAGACAGGAGCAATAGGCTAAGTTTCCTAATTGTTCTAGATGATATTGATCACCTGCAGTAGTTAGATGCTCTACTTATAACAAAAATTGTAAAGAAGTTGGTTTATAGCCTTGTAATAGTTACAACTCATGATGTGGGGGTTCTTATAAATGCAAAGATTAGTGTTGCTTATAATCTAAAAGGAGTGGATATAGATAATGCCAGAGAGCTATTCTGTTGGCATTCCTTTGGACAATGTCGTCCAGCTGAGGCTAATGAGAATTTGGTTAACTCCTTCCTGAATGTATGCAAAGGATTACCTCTATCACTTCAAGTTCTTGGCAGTCATGTTTATGGCAGAGATTAGAATTATTGGAGGTTAGAATTGAATAAAGTTACCAAGACATTGCCTCGAGACATACACCAAAGCCTTAAAATAAGCTTTGATGCATTGGACTATGAGGAACAACAAATTTTCATGGATTTTGCCTATTTTTTTGTTGACAAATCCAAGCACACTGACATGGAAGTATGGGAGGCATCAGCATGGAGCTCTCGGCATGCAATGGAAACACTTAAAAACAAGTTCCTTGTTCAAGAAATGAAAGGGCATTCATGAGAAACATTAACAGTTATAGTGAGAATGCATGACCATCTGCAGGACATGGGAAGATAAACTGCAAATAGCTTGAGCCTACCACATTTTTGGTGACTAGGAGATAATTTACATCTGGTAAGGTTGTGTCTCCTCCCATTTTCTACTTCACATATATAATAATAATGATTGGAGAAAAAAGGATTCTAAGAGTAATGGGTTTGTTTTTTTTGCACCTTGCCATCCTCCTCCTCTGAATGTTGCCCTTGGCCCTTTCACCGCAGAGATCCCCATAGAATATAGTAGGTCAATGTGGGTCTCTGCCCCTCTCAATGCGTTGAGTTAGCCAATGTGGGTATCTACCCCTCTCAATGCTGCTAAAGTCTCCCACACATCTTTCCTTTCCGAAGAACCCTATGTCAGTTTCTTTCAAATGAGGTTTTTGGGTTTTTTTTCCTCTTATATCCTGGTGGCATTGCAATTGTGATGTTTTTGTAACAATTGTGATAGCATTGGGCTAAAATTGAAAAAAAAAAGCCAAAAACACATTACATTTTCTTGCCGTCGCAAATTGACATCGCAAATTGACCCCTAATGTATTAGTGCATCTATAGCATGGAAGTGAGAGTAGCCATTACATCAACCACTCCATTGTCTGCCTAAGGAACTTGCTGAAATTTTACATAAGAAAAATATTTTGTTAGATCATCCATGATTCACTTATAGTTTATCAACTTCTCATCCTTCATTTGATACACATCATTAACTTGGTTGATTACAACTTTTGAATCACCAAAGATATTAAATTCATTAACTCTCCAGTCCACTACAATCTTCATGTCATTAATTAGGGCTTCATATTTTGTACTATTATTTGTACAAGGAAAAAGATTCCTATACACCTTAGGTAGTGGATAGTTATGTGGTGTTATGAATAAGAGACCAGCACCAAATCCTTGTTGTATGAAGGAACTATCAAAGAATAACACCCAAGTTTGATGTGTTAGCATTAAAATATATTCATCAGGAAAGTCAATGTTCAATGGAAAAAGACTTTGCATTGGTTCTTCTGCTAATTAATCAGCAATTTCTTGACCTTTGATAGCCTTCCTTTCAATATATGTAATATCAAATTCACTAAGTATCATGACCTATTTAGCTAACCTCCCTATTAGAACTACCTTGTTGAGTAAGTATTTTAGTGGACAAATTTTTGCAACTAGTCATGTAGCATAAGTGAGAATGTAGTACCTCAACTTTTAAGAAGCAAAGATGACTAACAAGAAAGCTTTCTCAATGGTTCTATAGTTTTTTTCATAGGAAAATTGATGTGTGACTAAGATAGTAGATAGATCATTCCTTGTTATTATTTTCTTCCTAAGCTAGCAAGATGAGATGATTTTGTTACTGAGATGTACAAAATGAGAGGCTTCCCATAGATAGGAGGAATTAGGATCACTGGATTAGCAAGGTAATTCTTTATCTATGTTAAACTATGATCACAATCTTTATTCCAATCATATTTCACACCTTTATGTAGAGTCTCAGTTAAAGGTGGTGACATATGCATCAACTATAAAATGGATCTAGGAATGGATTGAAGTCTTCCTTACAAGCCCCTCATTTGACTAATATTATAGGTTGGATGCATGTCCATGATTGCTTGAACCTTTTTTTGGATCCACCTCAATTCCTTTTGTAGAGATAATGTAACCAAGTAGTTTCCTAGAAGTGACACCAAATGCACATTTCTTAGGGTTGAGTCTTAGACTGAATTTTTCCATAAGATCTAGGATGGGTCCTAAATCTTGAAGATGAGCTTTGCATTGCATACTCTTAACCAATGTGTCATCAATATAGTCTCCCATTGTCTTATGCATCATATCATGGAAGATTGTAGTAACTTCCATTTGATATTTTGCACCAACATTTTTAGATCAAATTGCATCACATTCAAATTGAAGTTTCCCCATGTGCATGTGAAAGCAGTTTTCTCCTAGTCTTCCAGTACAATTTTGATATGATTATAACCAGAAAAGTTTCCATGAGTGAGTGCATTTCATATCTTTCTATCATATCCACTATCATATCAATGTTGGGGAGTGCAAAATCATCCTTTAGACCTGCTAAATTCACCATACAAACTTAGATAAACTTGTCATGTTCGAAGACTGGAAAAATGTTTGATATCCATTCAGCATAGTCGATAGCATAGATGAAACCAAATTTAAGAATCTTTTCTAGTTAAGCCTTAACAAGTAATGCAACATGAGGATGCATTTTCTTGAGCTTCTATTTGACCAATTTTACTCCTGGTGCAATAGATAAATAATACATTATGAGATCAAGATCCAAGCCTAGCATGTTTGAGTATGTCCATGCAAAATTTATCTTTTTCTCTTGAAAGAAGGCAATAAATTCCCCTCTCTCTTCTATAGATAAGGACTGTGCTAGGTATATCATGTGGGGTTATTCCTCTATTCCCAAGTTGATTAGTTGTATTGGCTCTATCAACACTAATAATCTCTCCTAAGAACAACTAGGAAATGCATCAAATGTCTCATCCTTAGGCACCTTAGAGAGGTTTTCATCTTTGGATACTTCTTTTATTTTTACTATTTTGGGCTTCAATATTGCCATAATGTGATTTTCACCATTAGAAATTCTATTTTTTTCTCTTTATGTTGTTTGACTAAGATATTTGATGTTAGCTTCAGTCATGTTGACACTCTATTTACTGGTGGAGGACATTACTAGTTCGACAAAATTTAGATAGCAAGTGAGAACATACTCATTCTGGAATGTAGGGAGTTCACTAGATGCTTTAGAATTCTAATCTATGAACTTGGGATAGGTTTGATGGAATTCATAGTATAATCATCAAATTCTTGGACAAGTAATTCAATACCTAGAGTGACTTTTTCCAAAGGTTTATTTGAATGCCTTTGTGTTCTAATGACATTAATCAACGACTCATTGACACTAGTTGGATGAGATCATCTGACCTAACCCTAGATGGTCCACCTATTTCAAGTTGATTTTAATATGTGTGAACTTGATCTACATCCTTGTCCATAGTTTCTTTTGAGAGAGTCAAATTCACACTCTCAATATTTTGTAGTACATGGAGACAGACTATAGAATTCCCTAGTAGTGATGGAAACCCATTCTCCACTCTCATTATCATCTTGATTTTTGCAAAGGCATTCAACAACTATAGTATGACTAGACTCTCCTTGTTTGTTAGTAGTGTCATCAGAAGAATCATTGTCAACATCCATACTGCACATGGTATGAAGTCATTTCGTTTTGCAAAGAACTAAGCAAGATCAAAAGGAATCAGATAAGAACAAGTATCCTCATCATCAACATCATCCTCATGATCATCTGACTCATTTTTAGATGAACTCTCAGATTCTGGTATAAATTTGTTAATCCCTAGATGAAAGGAGATTTTCTTAAAACCTAGGCCTGTTGTTTCTTGAGGCCTTCTAGATGTTTCTTTGATAGTATCAATCAAGTCATTGTTGTTACATCCAATTGGACCATTCCCTTTGTAGCCAAAGTGTTTCATGAATTTAAGACTTGGACCATACTTTTTAGGAGTAATCTTGAGAGACTATTATGTGAGATCCACTAGAGTCTCCTCACTGTATATCCATGCAATGATAACTCTTTCTTCATTTTCCTCCTCTAGAGGCATAGTAGCTTTGACAAAGGTATCATTAAACTTAATATAAGGTGATAGCACCAAAGGTCTCTTCACTTTAGATGGTCTCCCATAGTGATGATAGAGTTAGGAAGAGATGTCAAAGATAGAACATGTTCTATGTGATATTCATCTATCCGAGTTTCTTTCAACTTGAGTGGCTTCTTGATTTTTTTCAACTTATCATCATGATGATTTTTAGATTCCCTATTAGTAGGTATGAAGGTTTTAGCATATTTCAGCATGTTATAGGTGTAACTAGTATTGGCAGGTATGGTGACTTCAGAACTGTGGAATGGAAACTTGATGCATTTATGGTAAGTTAAAGGAACAACTTTTATTTCATGTATCCATGGTCTCCCTAGTAGTATATCATACACTAATGGGATGTCAAGAACTTGAAAAGTGACATCCCTTTCTACCAAACCAACTCAAAGAGGCAATTGGACAAGACCTAGGGATTTATGCTCAACTTCATCATATGTGTTGATGGTTATTCTACAACATGGATCAATAGACTCTTCAAAATATCCCAATTTCTTGAGAAAATTAGCGGAGCAGATGTTTAAACCAGATCCATTGTCAATGAGCACATGATAGACATAGTTTTTTTTGTATCTAAACATCAATGTGCAATAGTTGGTTATGTGGGTGACTCAATGAATTATCACACTCCTTAAAGAAGGAAAAGTAGTGAGGTGAAGTCAGGTGACCCACTATAGATTGGAACCTATTGAGATCAAGTTCTTGAGGTACATTTTCCTCATTGAGGGATTTGTCGAGATTCTACCTATGAGTAGGAAATATTTTGAGTAATTTAGAGATCATTATTTAAGCACTTGCCCATTACAATTGGTTGAGGATACTATAGTTGGTAACTACAAAAGGTGTTGCATGTTTCATACCTTTTTCTAGATGGACTATCAAGAGGTTTGTCTTTGTGTTGTTCTAACTTAGGAGCAAAACATGCAGGGTCTTTAAGTACTATCTTGGCATGAGAATGCATTACAAAATTTGCACAAGATTGTGATTGTTCTTTATTAGATGTAGTAGATGTAGCACCTCTCAAGACAAATGGCATCTTTGGTTCATGTTGTCTTGTTTTCCCTTAATCATGATGATCTCACAATATTCAAAATCCATAAGTTCAACCATGTTGATCACATCATCATCATTGGTATATGTATAATTGACCTTGTTATGGGCTTTTTGTTTATATTTTTATCCCTTCTCATAATGTGGGAATGGCTCTTTAAAATACTTGTGGTCTGAATTCTTGTTATGTCCATCCACAATGATTTCACCATTATCAATTAAATCTTGAACTTTATGATGTAGGTCAATGCAATTGCTAGTTCTATAACCGTTCTTTTGGCAATATTCAAAAAATGCACTCTCATTCTACCATGTAGCTTATGGTTTTGGATTATAAGGATGATAATTATCCAATGGAGTAATGATCTCTTTTTGAAGCAACATCTTGTAAACCACATTTAGAGGTTCACCCAGAGGTGTGCATTCTCATTTTTGACATGGAAACCAAGATGAGTTCTTCATTTTGTTTCCAAATGTCTTGTTATCAAGAGGATACTTTTCAACATTTTTAGACACATTGAGATTGTCTATAAGATTGAAAGCCTCTTTAGCGAGTTTAGGATTAATGTTATCAATGAATCCATCATGTACTACCTCTCAATTCTTGTTCACATATTTGGATTTATCTTTACTAGAGGTTGATCCTTTCTTCATGTCCTTTTGAAGGGTTGTTTATCCATTTTTTACCATAAATTCCTCTATTTGGATAGCTTGTGTAATCATCTTTTCAAAGGTGTGTGGACCTTTAAGTTGTATTTTATACACAAAGATAGGAAAAATATCATCCAAGGAGATATCAAGTTTTTTGTTTTAGGAATATTTCATGAATACTTGGTATACAATTATTGCCACCTCTAAAGAAATGTGATTAAAGATTTCCCAACTTTTTGTTTGAGGTTACACAAGTCATGTATGTTAGCTGGAAGTTGTATGTTGGGTGAATACTTCTGAGCAAATAGATAGCAATCTCATCAAATGTTTTGATACCCATAGGCAACCTTGAGAATCATTTCATGGCTTGATCACCTAGAATCCATGGGAATAAAATCATAAGATATGTCTAATTTTGCATGAGTTCCATAGAAAAAGCACTAAATTCCCTAAAATGATCTTTGGGATCAGAAGTTCTAAATTATTTACCATACTTTGGTAACTCAAATCCTCTTGGAAAAGGAGGTATGTCTAGACTCTTGTCAAAATTAAATGGGCAAAAAGTGTCTAAGGTGTATGTTTTGTTGATTTATCCTTGTCACACATCATTTGGGCTAATTGTTCTTGCATGACCTTCAATTTTTTTTTTAACTTGGAAGTTTCAATTTCGTCTTCATATGTGATAATTGTCTCAACATTAAAATGGTGAGAGAGTTTTCTCCTTCTTGAGTGAGTTTAAGTAAGTATTTCTCTTTCTCCTCATTAAGTATGATCTCCATTACTTTTAGGAAGTGTTTATCCTTATGACATTTTTCTATGTCTTAAAGAGTTATCTCTTTATTTTCCTCCTAGTCATTAGTGTAGTTGTAAGGTTCTTTTTGCGTTTCATTTGTTTGGTGATGTTTTCCTCTACTATGCTCTCTATTTTCTTGGTCTTGATCAGCCATTCTAGGAGTGTGGTAGGTTTTAGTGTATGTTGGTTTAAAAAGTCTTTTGAGTGAGAATTCAGCTATATCATTTGGAGATGTAGGTGTGTTGTTAGTTTCAAGATTTTCTTGATACAAGGGATTCCTAGTTTGTCTCAAGTTCATGGAAAATGTTCTTTCAAGATGAGGTGGACTAATAGGTGAAAGAGATCATGAGGACTCTTCACTTGATTAAAACTATGCATAAACTAGGAAGAAACCTCTATTATAATTTTGACCTCTATCTCTACCACATCATGCTCTATAGAGAGAAAACAAGTTCCCAATCTTCATGGAAAAAATCATAGACAATGACATAAAATGAAGTCTAAAAAAGGATCACACTAGAACTTTTGTCTCAAAGTGAGATAAGCATGTTGTATATCTAGGTATGAGCCATCTAAGAAATGGATAGAATGGCCAAGATTTATGATTATCAAGAGGCAAGATATGATGAACACAAGAGAATAGAATAAGAAAAACAAGTAAGGAGACTAGTTCATGTGTAGATCACAATTTGTTAACTAAGCAAGAAACTAGAGTCTAGCATTGTTATAGATAGAGAAATGATCAAATGTTTTAGAAACAACTTAGAATTGGAGAGAAGATAACTCTAACAAAGCAATTTTGATAATTTGAAGACAAAACCTCATGCAAATATGTACACAAAGTCAAGTGAGGAAATATAATAAACTAGGAAAATTTTTAGAACATCAATTTTAGACTTGGTTTCTCACATGAGAACTTTCTTAGATCCATGCAAGGATTTGATAGATTGATTGAAAAGAAAAACTTTAGCATTAAAAGATAGTGTTTTGGAATTGTTTCACATGGAGATGCATAAATAGTAGAGTGAGGAAGTGTAGGAAACCCAACGAGGAAATGCAAATAGACAATTTTATAATGCAAAGTTTTGCAAAACTAGATGCAAGAAAAGGACCAAAATGGCAGGTTTTGACTGAACTTGAAGAGATTTTCAATGGTTTTGTCATTTCCTAAATAGATTACTAACAATGTTTAAAGTTTCAAGAATATATCAACATTGTTTTCAAATTTTGAACATTGTTTTGGTTTCCAAGTAGACAGTTGTTTTTAGACACAAGAAGTAAATAGTAGTCACAAACAATCTAACCAAGGACAAAGAAACTTGGAAGGATGGCAGATTCTTGACCTTTTTCTTGTTTGGAATATTTCAACAAGTTTAAAGACTCGAAAAAGACACTCTTTATCCCTATAACCAAAAATGGTAGAGGAAGAAAAACCTTTTTCTCACAACTTATGTGCATGAGTTCACCTCACATACTTGTGTCACCCCACTAGAGGGTGCCTATGTTTTTGGTGTATTCTAAGGACTCAATAACATATATGTTGAATGAGCACCCTTGTGCCAGGGGTCAAGAGAATATACCACCTTCTAGCATCTAGGTACATGTATATGGTGAGTATCTAGGAGAAATTCTTCCCTCTCCTTGCACAAATATTATGCCCCCTTTTAGAGGTGAATCAAGTAGCAACTTCCTAAGATTTTTCACTTGTCTCTCATTCATATTAATCTTTGGTGGCTTTGTAAATGAAGTTGAGGCTAGCAGCCCACACTAGCATCTGAATGTGCACACACTTGACTAGCAAGACTAGGGAAGACATCACCCAGTGCAATAGATAGAGCCTCCTCTTGAGATGTGATCTCAAGAATAAAGAGGAATAAATTAACAGGGCTTTGGAGTTTTTTTTCTCTACAAAGCTTATTTATCATAGTGAGTTGGAATCACTTGTGAAATGTGTGTGCTCACTTGGGTCATTCCTGGAGATTGGATCACTTTGGTAGGCCCTCTAAGGGTTGACCTAGACTGGTGGCTCAGATCTAAGGGTCAAAGTTTTTGATTTTCCCAAATGGAAAAGAGCATACTCCTCTACCTCATCACCTTACCCAAACACATAGAACATGTTCATCATCGAGTTAGTTTATCAATCCCAACTTTTTTTTTCTCAAGATTTCAGTTTCCTAAAAGGAAATCATCATCTCTTCCTAAAAAAGACTCGTATAAGAGAACCACTAACTTTCTTTCCTCCATTGGGTACCATCTTCCAAAGGTTTCTAGTTTTCTAATTTATTCTCGAGCATCACTTCAAAGTAGCAAAGATCATACTCCCTTATTCCTTTGTCTAGAGCCCTAAAAAGTTCACAAGCCCTATTAAATTATGTGTATAAGAAAGCAGTAAATAGACACAATGTTTAAGTGGGTTTTAATTCATTCTTTGGTATTTGAATCTTTGACTAAGTGTCCTACAATCAAATCTTTAGTAATGTTTGCATATTTGTAACAAGATGTCTTTGACAAGAGATATGCACACTACTGTTAGGATGTTGACAATCAAAAACCAATAATAAAATACTTCAAAAATAAATGTCAGGTTTAATTAGCATGATAAAAATAGAATCTAGAGATTGCATTTTGCATTTACTGATGCTATGTTTCACTCAAAGTTTTGCAAATCGCTAGAAAAGGTTGTGTACTACATGAGAAACCATGCAATTATACACTTTTACACATGAGAAATTGTAGAACAAGGAGTTAAACTTCAATTCATTTGTGTGAGAATGAGATTTTTCACCTGAGAAACCAAGGAATTGTATGGACAAAAATGATAAAACATGAAAACTTTGAAAAATTAACAATAGATGAGGCCAAAAACTTGATTTCTTGGCCCCATGGTGGGTGCTAGAAATGTGAGTGATAATTATGGCCTAATGTAATTAACCACACTTCAACATGATCATTATATAAAGAATCATCCTGGAATGAAAATGGGATTGTTCATCTAAAATAATTCAACAATTTGATCTGTTGCCTCCTAACTAGATTGATTTTTCTATTTACTCTCAGATTGAGAAGCTAGCAACCAAACATCTATAATGAAGGATTTTCAAGCTATATGATGTGTAAGATTAATCTAAATGCAATGCATAAATTAAGCTAAGAGAAATAAGAGCATATTAATCTAAATGAATGCCTATTTAAACTATATGAAATTACTATTCAAGGAAATAAATGAGATAGAAATGTAAATGTGATTGAGTGAACAATTTGGCATTAGTTAGATATAATTCATGTGCATCCTCTAAAATGAGGAATTATGGATTTCTTAAATAGAACTCCATAATTGATTAACATGGTCAAGATTAAATCAAATGAATGGTCAAGATTAGAAATTAGATTTAATTAGAATAGAAACTTCCTTGTGCAAATGAAGTTAACTAATTCACTTTTGAGTGTGAGAAAGAGTTAACTAATTTAATTCCTTTTCCAATCCTAGTTCACTCAAAGTTTCCAATTATGAACTAAAGAAAGAATTTGGAGAGTATATTTAATTTAATGAAATTTAATATGACCTCATAAATGAATAATCTTAATTATTTGAATAATTAAATTCAATAATTAGAATGAGGATATATTTAATTAAATCAAATAAGTTTAATTCCTTGATGTGTGTTTTAGCCAAAGGGGTAATATCTAATTCAATTAAAGTGTTAGGACTCATAATTAAATTAAATTAATTAATAGGTCTACCTTTGCTAATTTAATTAGACTTAGGAATTAAGTAGAGTATGTAATTAATGTAGATTACAAACTTTCTACATTTGACATTTAGGTCAAGTAGAGATTGTTGAAATCAAAATTGCCTAGTACAATAGAACTTAAGATTGATTAATAGACTGAAATTGGTTTAGCATGGCAATGTGTCAATTTTGGGGTATTACAGTATCTAGTTTAGATGTAACTTAACTTAATCGAGATTTAAGGTCTACATTCTCAATTTTCAATTTAGGTTCATTCTTTCCACCATTTTTAACTCTAAACTTAAGTTCAATAATTTTCAGTTCATATTTCAAAATCTCATTTCCTTTCTAGAGATTTCCTATTTCATCATTTTTACTAATATGCACAATTGAATCTTTGCCAAATTTAAGATTATCAATCTTGTCTTTCAGCTTACCAATGAAAACTTTTGCATCTCCATATCTATCTTTTAGGTTGTCTCTTTCTTCAATAAGAAGGTCTACCTACTCAAGAGCTTCTTCAAGGTTTTTCTTCAACTATTTCATATCTATAGGGATCTTACTCAAGTTGATAAACTTCTTTGGAGTAACCTTGCTCTTATACCAATTGTTAGAAATGGATAATAGTAAGAGAGGAGGGTGAATTAGTAATTTACAAACATTTTCCCGCAACTAAATATTATTGATTACTTTATAACTTGCATATGAAAATAAATCAACAATTTTGAAGAGTAAATATAACCATACATAAAGAACTCATAACAACATTATTTGTTAACTAGTGAGACCCTGGCCAAAGGAAAACTCTAGTGGGGATGATGCCCAATAGGTGATTCAATAAGCAATAGGATCATGTTAAATATACTAACCTTGTTAGGAGTCTATGAAGTACATATAATGTCTCAAGTCCTTGTTAGAGGACTAGGGCTTATTAGAAGCCTCAACCCTATTAGGAGTTGGTAGATCAAATACAATGTATGTAGGAATAGCTCATTTCCCTAACATACAATTATACAATTCAATTCTTCACAAGAATAGATATACATACAATACTTACTATTTGTTGTATTTTGAACTTACTTTGATCATACATCTAATGTAATTTTTAGAGCATCTCATTGACTTCACATCAATCACAAACATCACATAGATCATTCATATCTCACACTTATCTTTGCAAGATAAGATCTTTACTTATACCTCACATATTCATAATTCACTACTTAGTCAGCCTTCATGATTTCACATTTTTGGCATAATATACAGTAACTTATGAAATATTATCTATATATGTTGGAAATATAAGAGGAGTAACTAAGAGGGGAGGGGTGAATCAATTACTACAAAATAAATCCTAGATCCCTTAGATATCAAAACAAAATAATAAAATTTGAAAAGTAAACTCTGTTGATGCTTGGTAGACACACAAAGATAATGTAGCTCAGTAAATACTTAAGAATGCTTAGTAATTACTTAACATGAAAATCTTAAGATGTTATCTATGATTACTTATTACTTTAACTTAGTTACAAACATAGAAAATAAATAGCATGAACACATTTGACACCAAGATTTAATGTGGGAACCCAAGCTAGGAAAAACCACCAAGTGCAACTAGTTTTTGTTTTCACTGTTCTAAAGTGATCCCTATTAGGAGCCAAGCCTATTAAAGGTTAAAAAATATACTATTAGGTGTGACCCTATTAGATTATTTAATCACCCTATTAGGAGTGACCTTGTTAGAGGTCTTTAGAAAATTCAATAGAATTGCCACCTTGTTAGAAGATTTACAAATAGTTGTGAAGCAAACTCTACTAAGAGATTTAGATCATTGCTACAATGGTTAGAGAGTAACATTGACATGACCTGATTTAGATGCAACTAAATTTTTTATTATAGATCTCAATTATAGCTTGTACTTGATCCTTCTTGATTGAAAGTATCCTTTTAGCTTCACAAGGATATTCTACTTATCCTTCTAATTTTCTTCCTCTTTGCATCATTAGATCTTAAAAATCTTCTATGAATTCATATATATACACACTCTAATTCTCAATTTGACCTTTTATTTATATCTTTCATATTGTCAAGTCAACTCAAATACAACTTAGAATAATTAATATCCATCTTCTCAATGGGTTAGAAACATCAAATAAATTAATTGAACTTAATATGCCAAAATAAGAAAATCCTATATTAGCCAACACTGCTTAGTAGACACTAACTCATAAATGACTTTCCTATGTTAACTAACTAAAACTCAATCAACATTGCATAGTAGCAAAGTTTCTTTGGTAACTAAGTGAGCTTAGTTAACACTGGTTCCATCCAACATTTTCTTCATTAATTGAGTGAGCTTGGTTAACACTCATCTTCCACAAAGTTTCATTTGACACGTGAGTGAACTCGGTAGACACTACCATTTGAACTAGGAAAACTTTAGATTGATTGATAGCCATAGAAAACTATCTTTAATACTCAAGTAAGCTCAACATTCACTAACTAGTAATGATATGACATTTTTTGTAACATCAAAGATAATATACAATTAATCAAATATATTCAACAATCTCCCTCTTTGGAATTGATTGAAACACAACATGTCATAGCACAATGAAATTTTTGGAGCAAGAATAAAGTGAGAAACATATCCTTAGTTTCATTCTAATTCTTATCTGTGAGAACTCCCTCTATTAGTGTGAGCTTTGTGTCTCAGAACTTTTTCCAAGTTCATTCTCCCTTTTTGATAATTCTTTTTATGACAAAAAACTTCTCCCTCTTTTCAGTAACAAAAAAAATTCTATGAGATATGACAGTAAACTTCTCCCTCTTTGACATCTCATGCCAAAGATGATACTAGGTGAATATTAATGTACCACAAGTATAGATTCATTTGCAATATGCCCTTGCCAATTATACATCAACTGATTAATCTTCAATATGCTTTGGTTGATGAATCACTAAACTTCATATAGTGAGCTTCAGATAGGGGAATGAACCCTACCTTACCTCTTAGATACAGAAATGCATCCTTAGGTAATGGCTTGGTGAATATATCTATAATTTGTTCTTTTATATTTACATATTCCAATCTGACTTCTTTATTTTGCACCAACTCTCTTAAGAGGTGATATCTTATAGCAATGTGATTTTTTTTTAAAATTCTTTACTCGATTCTTTGATATATTGATTTCACTAGTGTTACCATAGTATATGACTACTATATCCTTGATTTCTACCTTCATACATGTCATCAATTACCTGAACCAAACAATGTTAGAACAATTAATTTTTGTTGCAACATATTTTGCCTCTATTGTAGATTGAGAGATAAAATTTTGTTTCTTTCTTTTCCAAGAAACTAGTCTTTTACCAAGGAAGAATCCTCCACCACTAGTGCTTTTTCTATCATCAATACTTCCTACCCAATCAATATCTATAAATAATTTTAAGTATAAGTTACCTCCTACTTTGTACCATAAACCATATTCTTGTTAAAAATATATATGACAGGATAAATTACTAAGAGGGGAGGGGTGAATCAATCACTTATAAAACTTAATCTATTATTACCAATTAATACTTTATGTGTATTCTGATCTAATTGCATGTATGAAAAATTTAAACCATTAAACATTCATAACACTTTGACACACAATTTGGTGACCCAAAAACCTTCCAAATAGAAAGTTAAACTAGGGTGGGGGAAGATACCCACAAGCTTTAGTAATGTAGTATAAAGTTGACCTGTTAAGGCTTACAATGATCACTTTTGATGATCTTCCTTATTAAGAGAAATGAGGACTGCTATGTCCATTGTGCAAAAGGATTTAAAAATATACAATGAAGTATGCACTTGGTAAAGAGATTTAAAACTAACAGTTAGGTCTACCTTGTGAAAGGATTTAACTAATCCACCTGTTAGGATGAAATAGTAGTCACTCTCTAATATGTAACTTGGATTGCTAAATAAGATTCCTTTGAGTCTAATGACCACCTTGCTGTGATAGATAAATCTTTTCTACTCCTTATACTATTGTAGCCTTTTACTTCAAACTTTTTCTCCGCATCTACTTGTTATCTTTTTTTTACCATAATACTTTGGATGTGATATAATACATTACATATATACCAATCCAATTTATAATTTAAAAAAGTTGGATATAATACAAGTTTACACAAAATACACAAAGTCAACCCAACTATAGGAATTCAAGTTCTAAAGACTAGCTTGGTGAGGTTCTGATACTCAGAATCCACTATCAATACTTGGCATCATCATGCATTTGATAGATATAGAAGCTTGATCCATATTGATCACTTACAAGTAGTCTAAACTTGGTCTACATTGGTGACTCAGTGAATACTATGAAATTCAACATATAAACTGAGTCACTTGATTCACACTGCACAATTTGGTCAATGCTATCACAACTAGCTTGTTATAAACTAAATTACTTGGTTAACACTAAGTGGTTCAGTCAACACTAGGTTTATATTAATATAACTATGAACTCGGTAAGAATTGCACAACTCAGTTTGCACTGAGGAACTTGGTAAACCTTATGAAGCTCAATTTACACTATTGATCACCAACTTGGTAGAAACTGCTCATTGCAAACTAAATACTATCCCTTGATTTTGGTAGCAACTATAGAACTTGATAGAGTGTCAAATGCTTGGTTAACTCTATTAACTATATA
Organism: Cupressus sempervirens; assembly: GCA_028749045.1. NCBI lineage: Eukaryota > Viridiplantae > Streptophyta > Pinopsida > Cupressales > Cupressaceae > Cupressus > Cupressus sempervirens. Next base: position 842,336,364 of record CM053786.1, on the reverse strand, counting down.
ATATGCTTAGTAGTTACTAACTACCTAAATAAATGTGTGTCACTAATAATAAACTTGAATGTAATGTCAACAATATCCCTCTTTGGCATTAGTGACAAAAACACTTATTAGTCAAAACTAAATTCTCAAAAATTCCAAAAAAAATTCAAAACAATTTTTGTTCTCCATCTTGTGTCTTCAACTTGGTAGAGTACTTTGTTTCTAAGATTTTTCAAAATTTCTTTTGTAAGAGATGATTCCCTAAATATTTGTACATGTATATAATATGATGTTTCTCCCTTATACATATATACAATATACTTTATATATTTCACATATCCTCATCTTCACATATGATATATACATTTTCTCCCCCTTTATGTGTAATACATCTTATGTTATATCTTCTTCCCTTTACAATTTACATCTTCTCCCCCCTTTTGACATTAATGCCAAATATGTATGCTATATACTATACAGTAATGTCAAAATGTGACAAGAAATCTGAATGTACCTTTAGAATCAGTGTCATTCTCTTGTCCCAATTTTCTTGTAACACCTTGCATGTGTTAATGCAACTTAAACTTCTGCTGAAAGTTATATCATGTCATCCACAATAGAGAAGTTGTTATCATGGATGAGCATTTTAGTATCTGCAATATGTTAATGCAATGCATCCATGTCTAGGAGAATCATTCCTTGTGTGTGTACCAGTGTAGCTCTTATCCTGGCTTTTTCTCTTAGTAATTCTACCTACATATCAGTTAAGAATCTAATCTTTGTGTAGTGGGCAGAGTTGTAACTCAAGTCAAGTTGCAATTTTTGTGCACTTTCCTTCAAATCTTCATCAATCTTTGAAATTTTATCTTTAATTTCCTTGGTGAAATTGGAATTATCACAAAGTTTATCAAATAATGAAGTCACATTATTACAAGAGGTCTCCAATGAGCCTAAAATAGTAGATAAATATATTTGATGAATTGCAATCTTTTGTGCAATTAGCTCCAAAAATTTTGTTGCAAATTTCTTCTTAGCTTTTTGCAACAATTTCTCCTATTCATTCAAATATTTGTTGAATTTCTAAACTACCTCTACTAGCTGAACCAAAATTGGTTCAGAAGTGTCAATCTCTATGCTAAGTACTTCTGCAAGAATGTTCTTAGAATCTTCAAGCACTTGAAATTCTTTATTTCTTTCTTCTCTAAGCCTCTACTACATAGATTTCTTCTAAAGTAGATCTCCAAATATATGCATCTAATCAAGATTAAGATTGGAGATATCCTAATTTGGAATAACAAACTCCTTGTCAAGATTAATTTCCTCTTCTCTCTCTTTGCCTTTACTCAAAAAAATTTGTCTAGTTGAGGCTTGGTCTCAACTATCCTTGTACTTATTAATTTCATGCTCAGACTGGAAACAATGGTAGAAATAGTAGGACTGGAAAAAAAAGTAGATACAACACTCATTGAGAAAAATACCTTGTGTAACCAAAACAAATGGAGGAGGAACTGTTGATTGTTTGGTAGATGAACTACTTGTCACTTTTTTCAATGAAGTACTAAGCTAAATAGGTGAAAAAATTGATTGAGTGCTTGTACTTGCAATGTTTGACACAATAAATTCTATAGTGGCTTTCTATAAGCTTGATGTATTCAATACTTTGCTTGGAGAATGAGGAAGTGAGGCTATGATCACTACTACAATTTTCTCAAGGTCAGACTCCTCAATGTTTTGAACTTTAGGTAGATCTTCCTTGGTAGCTTCCTACCTCTATTATTATTCCTCATCATCTATATTATCATAATTTTCTTCATATTCATCATTATTTCTTTCTTCTTCCTTGTCATCATCATCCCCATCATCATCCTTGTCACTAACATTAACAACAAAATTACTCCTCTTATGAAGATTATAGATGTTTTTTCGTGTGTTGGTAGCATTGTTCACTAGATGTTCAATGTCACTAATTACTATCAAACAAGCATTAAAATTCAAGATAAGCTTTTCTTCATTATTCTTTAAGGATTATTTAACTTCCTCATTATTCAAGCTTGGCATGAGTTTCCTTAGGGTCTTCTCATAAATGTCTTTAGCAATTTTCTTGGCTTATTCCCATCTTGACTTAACTTTATCCATCAATTCACTTAGAATCTGCTAAACAACATGATCTAGAAAGTATTTACATTTTCCCATCTTAGACATAACCATGTCTTCAATTTGTTTCTTCTCCTTGATAGTTATTATTTCATACCTAAGTGATTTGAAATTTTCCATATTGGCTCCAATGTCAATTTCCTTCAACTTTTCTTGGAATGAGGGTGGTGGCTTTTTGAAGATTACATCTCCACCTTGTTTCTTCCTAGATTTCTTCCTTGTGAACACTATAGTAGATGGTTTTGTAGGTTTGGTTATAATATCCTTAGCTTTCTTCTTTTCCATCTCTTCTTCTTCTTATTTATCTTCATCTTCTGCTTCATCTTCCTCAATGTCATCACCTTTACCTTTAGTCAACATAAGAGTGGAGCTAGTTTTCAATTTTGCAATCCTCTTCTTTCCTTTTTTGACTACCTAAGGATGTTTTATTTCTAGTTCTATTCTTTCCTAAGTATGCATCTTTTGGTTCAACAAACTCATTTAACAATTCTTCAATAATGTCCTTAGTTTCATCAATATTAACCTCATAGCCTAAAGGCTTGACCCATATAGTTCTTGGTCTAACTACTTGTACATACACTTTATCACTATCAACCATGAAACAAATATCATCTTTGTAGTCATCTACAAGTTTCTTAGGGATCCTAAATCTATTATTCATCTTGTTCTTAAAAGGATCAAAGTAGTTATCCATTATACTAACATATTTTTCTCCCATTTCAGCTATATACTCATTTATTTGGTAAAGAAAAGGTACATCCTTTCTCCATACAACTATACCTTTAGATGGGAAAAACTTTTGCACATAGAAAAAAAGACAAGTTAATAGTGAACCAAACTCACAAGAATTGTTTTTTGAAGTTCTTATACTCTCCATATTTTTGTTGAATTGATTCAGCATCAACACAACAAGGTCAAGTGATATGCTATTCTTGACCAATTTGTATGTGAGATCCATAGCTTCACATGATACATAGTTGAGTCTAATTGAGATGTATATTTTCTATGTAATGATATGTATCCCAAACTTCAATTCCATATCCATAACACAACTGATCTTCATTCCCTTCCATCCCATTCAGAAATGGTTTTCTTTTCTAGCTTGACCCGACTTAAGGTTTTAGTCATTTCTGCTTTTGTCAACATAGGAAGACTAGTGATCTTATGGATCATCTTCTTGGTTATCACAATAGGTTACTCCAACAAAAATTGTCTGCTATGCACATATATGAGGATAAACCTTATCCATTTAATTTGAAATTCTCCTTGCATGTGAGGAATGTGAGTCAAACCTTTGACTTCAAGGTGTTGATGCTCTGGTTTTAGCACACCATTCATGCATAATTTCTCTAGGGTTTCATTCATTTCTAGGGTTCCAATATTTTGAATAGCACATCAAAAATGTGAATGAATATTATTAATGAATAGTACCTTGGATGAAATTTGTGATTGAGCTCTAGTTGGATCTAAGGTTTTTGTGATAGTTAGACTTAGCTTAAAGTCTATTGCATTCCATTCCATGCTTTGAAATAACATCTCTAACCCTTTCTTAGTCTTACTGTTGGATAATCTCATTTTCTTGGTAGGGTTTTTGAAGATAGAAAAATATTCAATAGTAATTTGCATGGATCACTTAGATGCCCTAAAAATTTCTCTATATAGATATCTCTAAAAAAAAATTAGTGTCAAATGAATTTGATTTTTCTTTTTTATCAATATTGACCTTTCAATCATCATAGATACCTAGTATGATTACTCGCTCAAATGACAAACTATCTTCCACTCAGCTTGCATTGAATTCTCAATAGATTCATCCATGACTTAGTTTCCACACAATAACAAGTTACTCTTGGCATTTCTCAGTAGGTTCTTGCAAGCTAACCTTGCTCGGTAAGGTCTGCAACTTAACCTCACTTGATATTGATTGGCATCTTCTTGAATGATGACATGGATCTTTCATTCTGCTGACTAGAACTTATGTGAGATATTTTCTTCAGAATCCTAGTTTCATTACTCCTTGTGGGAGATCATGTGTAAATTCTTGATTCACCCAATTCTTGAGTGACATGATCATTATTACTTGGACTTGCATTCTCAGAAGATTTTGGAATCCATTTTTGTCTCATCTACTTTCTGATGTTATCAATCTTGGCTTTCTTTTCATCTTTGATTTTTCTAGTATTCATATAGTTCTTGGCAAGATGATCAAGTTTTGTACAAATGAAACATATTCTAGCAATGTCTCTCATCCTTATGTGATGTTTTACACAATTCATTCTAGTGTGTCCAAATTCCTTATATTAATGGCATCTACACAAATTTTTATATTTACAACCAAATATATCTTTTACAATCTATTCTGTTGGGTTCAATATCTTAGTTTTGCATTCAAAAGATTTGTGACCATGCTTCTTACATTTGTGACATTTTCCTTCAAACTTAGGTTTCTTTTTGCATTCATTATCTCTATGACCATGATGATTACAATTATAGCATTTTCCATTAAATTTAGCTTTCTTGTTACTCCAACATTTGTTTGATGTATGACCTATCTTACCATAGTGATTGTAAGTAGGTCTTTGATTCTTTTGAGCTCCTTGTTTGGATGATTCACCTTCTTCTATATATCCAATTCTTGCTTTTCCTTTTTATCTGTATTGGATTTCCTCATTTAGCTGATCCACGTCTACTTGTGATTGCATCATGCTCTCATTGGTTTGCCTTTTAGTGTTTAGGTCATTCTGCAATCTTTCATTTTTGGATCTTATATTAGTGATTTCTTCATTTGCATTAATGATTTCTTCATGCTAAAGGGATAGATTTTGAATTTCATTGTTCTTTCCTTCTATCTCTTCTTTTATATTGTTTTTCTCTTTCATGACTTCACATAATTTTACTTACTAAATTTCTTGCTCTCTTCTTAGCTTTCTTACTTCTTATTGAAATGTACCTTTCTTTTCCAATAGTTCTTTGATTGCTTCATTGACTTCATCTAAATTACTTTCTAAATAAATGTCTTCAATTCTTTCTTCAATGTAGATTTGTTCATTCATTTGTACAGCAAGATCTTTTCTTCTTTTCAAGGATTGAGAGAGTTTCTCCTTTTCTTTCTTGAGTTTTCAAATAGAAAATTCCAAATCTATCTTTTCATTATCAATAGTGTTCTCAAGTTTGAATTCCTCCATAGCCTCTGATCTTTGCTAACATAGGCAAGCGAGATAAATAACTAGGGCCAATTGCTCACCCAGCTAGCCAAACCACCCTGTAAAAGTTAACACAAAGGAAGAAGAGTGAAATAATTTTATTGATTCATGAAAACATCTTCATACATGCCCAGCTATAAGGCCTTCTAGGTTATGGCCAATTAAAATACATTCACATTTAAAGATCCAACTGCAAATTGGCACTTTTAGTTCTGCTATGCAATCTACTATTTTAGAAACTTACCTAACTCTAAGCCTAAAACTCTATATATAGTTGCCAAAATGGCTTACAAATTATTCTAGAACATTACATAAGAGGAGGGCTAACCCAACAATGGTCTAGACACATCCTAAGAAAATATCTTAGCATAAATTTTGCAATTGAAATAAATCCCTCAAGTCGGCTCATAGAAATCATGTCCAAATATTGACACTCAGAATACACAGAGTAACTCAGCACATACTAGAAAACTGGCACTTGACATCAACTAGAAATTGGCAACTTGACATCAACTAGAAACTGGCAACTTGGCATCAACTAGAAACTGGCAACTTTGCATTAACTAGAAAACTAGCAACTCAACATTAATTGGAAATTGGCAACTTGGCATCAACTAGAAACTAGAAACTTGACATTAATTGGTAGAATGAACAAAAATGAGTAGGATAATAAGGCAACCTAGGATGCTCCTACATCAAAAAACTAGGGTTGAAAGAGATGATTCTCTTGAATCATTTAGATGTCCCAACTTGAGTTGAATCCAACTCAAATTGAGGAATCCATGAAGCATCTTCAATAGGTTTGTTCCTCCACTTCACCAAATACTCATAGTAGTCTTTTCCTCTTGTACTTCTACCAACTCTCTGATCCAATATTTATTGAAATTCTTCAATTTTCTTCTTAGGATAATCATTTTATAAACCTTGATCCTCTAACTCATGATACTTATACAAATCAGCAATATTGAATATAGGAGATCTATCCATGTCATCAGGTAACTCAACTTCATAATCATTTCCACTATCAAACTTCTTCAAGATCTTACAAGGTCCAAATTTTTTCATCTTTATCTTACTATATGTTCCAACTAGGAATATTCCTTTCTTCAAATGAACCATCACCTCATCACCAACTTGAAAATTATGGTGCCTTCTAGATTGATCAGCATTCTTCTTATACTTCTAATTACTTTGTTCCAACCTCAACTTCACTTCCTTATGCAAAGATTCCATAAAATCAGCAAATTCTTCTACTGTGGCACTTCTCTTTTCTTCACTAACAACATCTCTCAAATCTAATATACCTCTAGGATGCATTCGAGTAATAATTTCAAAAATTTTCCTCCCTATACTCCTATTCACAGAATTATTATATGCAAATTCATCTTGTGCTAATACCATCTCCCAATTACTTGGCTTATCCCCAACTAAACATCTCAACAAATTACTGAAGCTTCAATTCACAACCTCTGTTTGTCTATCTATCTATGGATGGAATGTAGAACTAAACTTCAATTTAATACCCATCTTTTTCCACAAAGTCTTCCAAAAATAACCAACAAACTTACTATCTCTATTTGAAATAATAATTCTTGGTAATCCATGCAATCTCACAATCTCTTTAAAGAAAAGTTTAGCAACATGCTTAGCATTTGATGGCTTCTTACATGGTATAAAATGAGCCATCTTAGAAAATCTATCCACTACAAAAAATATGGAATCATACCCTTTCACTATCTTAGGTAATCCAAGAATAAAATCTATACTGATGTCAGTCCAAGGTTTCTCAGGAACAATAATAGGTGTATACAAACCAATATTTTGACTTACCACTTTTGAAACCTAACAAACTCTACAATTCTTTACAAATTTTTGAACATCCTTATACATTTGTGGCCAATAATACTTCTCTTTCAACAAACTCATTGTCTTATCAATTCCAAAATGTCTAGCCAATCCACCACTATGCTTTTCCTTAATCAAATTCAACCTCATAAACTTCTAGGAATACACAACTGAATGCCTTTGAACAACATAGCTTCTTGAATGAAATACTCATCATACTTACTTATGTGATCTATCAGATTTGGTGCTTTGCACTCTCTCCATGCCTCAGAAAAATCAGGATCGGCATCATACAACTCTTTCATTTCATTAAAACCAAGAACTTTAGCCTTCGTTTTAGTCATAAAAGAACATCTTCTACTCAATGCATTAGAAACTCTATTAGTAACTCCACTCTTATGCTTAATGACAAATGTAAAACTCTAAAAATATTCAACCCACTTCATATGTCTCTAATTTAGTTTCTATTGACTACCTAAGTATTGTAAAGCTTTATTATCAGTATACAACACAAACTCCTTAGGCATTAAATAATGTCTCCACTTCTTCAATGCTTGAACAATGGCATAAAATTCTTGATCATACACAAAATAATTCCTTTTAGTATCATTCAACTTTTCACTAAAGAAAGTAAAAGGCTTACCTTCTTGACTTAATACAACTCCTATTGCATTACCACTCGCATCACATTCAACTTGAAATACTTTGTTGAAATTAGGTAAAGCCAGTATAGGTAATTTAGCAACTTTTTGTTTCAGAGTCTCAAAACTCTTATCAACTCCATGTGTCCACTTGAAGTCCTTTTTATCTCCCCTCATTGTCTCAATCATAGTATTACAAACAACACTAAAATTCTTTATAAACTTTCTATAAAAACTATCAAAACCATGAAATAATCTTACCTCACCCACATTCTTAGGTGTAAGACATTCTAAAATTTCTTTAACCTTCTAAAGATCCATCTTTAATCCATCAATTGAAATCACAAATCCAACATACACAATCTCCTCTTGCATAAAAGAACACTTCTTTAGATTAATCACCAACTTTTCCTCTTTCAACCTCTGCACTACTTGTCTAATATGCTCAAGATGTTCTTCCTTAGTCTTACTGAATATCAAAATATCATCCAAATAAACAATCACAATCTTACCCAAAAATCTTTTTAGAACTTCATTCATTAACCTCATGAAAGTACTAGGTGTATTAGTTAAACCAAAAGGCATAACCAACCATTCATACAAACCATCTTTTGTCTTGAAGGGAGTCTTCCATTCATCACCTTCTCTGATTTTGATCTGATGATAACCACTCTCCAAATCAATCTAGGTAAAATATTTTTCTCCACTCAAACAATCCATTATGTCATGCATCCTCGACATAGGAAACCTATATTTCACTATTATCTTGTTAATGGCTCTAGAATTAGTACACATTCTCCATTCTCCATTCTTTTTAGGTGTTAATATAGTAGGTACAACACATGGACTCAAGCTTTCCCTTATCAAACCTTTTTGCAACAACTCATGCACTTGTCTGTTAAGTTCTTTATTCTCTGTAGGTGTCGATCTGTATGGTGCTTTATTTGGAAAACTAGCTCCAAGAATCAGATCCATACAATGACTGATACTTCTTACTAGAGTTAAACCATCAGGAATATCATCAGTAATAATTTCTTTATACTCATTCCACAATTCTACAATTTCTTCTAGCACTCGATCAATATTGCCATCTATCACCTGGTCACCACTGACTAGCACTCGGTTAACACTATTTTCTCACACTTAGTCTTTATTGACAAAACTCAATTTTCTTAGAATTATAGCAAAACAAACCTAATTCCTCTTCAGTTCCTTTTCAAATGATTTTCCATTAACCATGCAAATTTTTATAGCAGTACAACTGACTTCATCTAGACTTTCAATTGAAGGCAGTAATGTTTGTTTCTTCCCATTTACCCAAAGAGTATATTGATTCAATCTTTCATCATGTATAGCATATCTATCATATTGCCAAGGTCTACCCAAAAAAATATGACAACAATCCATGGGCATAATATCATACAAAACTTCATCAAAATAATGTCGAATTTTGAACTTCACAAGGCATTACTCACTTACCAATATCTTATGCTCATCTTTGATCCATGAAACATGATAAGGTTTGGGATGTTTTAGCCTCTACAACTACAACTTGGTAACTAGCTCTTCTGATGCTAGATTTGTAGAACTTCCACTATCAATGATCACTTTGTAGCATTTTCTAGCCATCTTACATCTTGTCTTGAAAAGACTTCTCCTTAAAATAGGTTCCTCATCACTTCCCTTATTACATAAGGTTCTTCTCACCATCAAATTTTCTCCAACCTCAAGTCCACTTGGTGAACTCTCAATGTCTTCTTGAATCACAACATTTCTATTATTTTGTCCACTTTTAGAAGATCTATGTCCCTCTTTACCACATCTAAAATAATTACCATGAAATCCACCTCTAGAATAAGAATTGCCTCTTCCTCGATAAGAATTAGTGCCTCCTTGATAAGAATTACCACTTTTCCATTTGGTCTTTCCTTTGTCATCATTCTTCCATTCAAATTTTCCTTTATCCTACATAGAACTGTCAGATCTACCACTTTCTCCATAAGATCTACCTTTGCCTCTCTAGAATCTACCACCTCTACTTCTTTGTCTTTGTTCATGCTTCTTTGTCAAGATCTCCTTAGCTTTCAAGGCATATTGATATGCTTCTTCTACACTTTCCAACTTCACAAAACTTATTTCATCTTGTCTTCCAAATCTCAATCCATTAATGTACCTTGCAATTTTCTCAACATCATCATCCACATGTCTAGATCTAATGTCCAATCCATAGAATTCTTTGGTATATTCTTTCATAGTCATGTCCTTTTGTTTCAAATTTTGCATCTTTCTTAACAAGCTAACTCAGAAATCAATAGGGAGAAATTTCTTCTTTACCTTGTTCACCATCTTTGGCCAAGTTCTAACTTCTCCTTTCCTCTCCTTTCTCTATTAGTTTGCAAATGTTCCCATCATAGTGATGCATGACCTTTCAGCCTAGTGACTGCAATCTTCACCTTTCTATTATCAAGAGTGTTTTCATACTCAAAGAACTTATCCATATCAGAGCTCCAATCTAATATAGCATTGGTATCCAATTTTTTATCATAAGGAACAACTTCTACAACAGGCTTTGAATTTTCCCTAGACAACACTTGCAACAATCTTTCCTTATTTTGATCTTCTTTAGGTTCTGGATTATAGTTTGGTATTGTTACTTCATCATCACTTACATCATAAAGATGTGCTCCTCTCCTCTAGGCTATCTCCATAGCATCTAATCCAACTAAAATTTGTCTCAACTAATCCAATACAACATTATCAACATTATTTCCTCTACTATGAACCATCTTTACAAATCATGTTCCTGCAAGACTGTAACCCTCTGTAAGTTATAGGTCAAATCAATAGATCTACAACCCTACAACCAATATCCAAATTAGGGTTCTAAAAGATCCAATCTCCACATGGATGAACCTCAAGCTCTTATACCAACTGACATAGGCAAGAGGGATGAATAACTAGGGCCAAAGGCTCACCTAGCTATCAAATGATGTAGGAGCATCTAAATTATTTTCTATTTACCCTAGTAGAATGATGTAGGGGCATCCTAGCTTTCTTATTTTTCCTACTCTTTTCATTCAAAGGTCACCAAGTAACTGTACTTACTAAGTTCCAAAAGCTACCAAGAGGATGTGGTGGCTGAGTGGAAGACTTGACTGAGTTCATGACTTTACTAAATTGATAGTTTTAACCAAGTTCCTATTGATACCAAGTGATCCTTTGGTTACTGAGTTCCAATGGATGTTGAATGATCCTTTGGGTGTCGAGTGCTAGTATTTCATGGAGCCTTTGCTTGCTGAGTTGTTTGTGTCTAGTTCTAGTTTGGGCCAACCTAACACTTTTTTAATTTTGTGCTAGGTATTTAATATTTGTAGAGATTTGACTTATGGCTTGTTTATGCATTTAATGTAAGGGTATATTGGTTTCTATTTGCATTAGGCCAACTTGTGGCTTTGCTTGTTCTAAAATCTTATGTAAGCCATTTTGGCTAGTATTTTAAGGTATCTTGGGTAGAGTCTTAATCAAAATTCAAGGGATTAGAGATAATTTTAGTAGGAAAGTCTTAGGTAGAGCAGCTTGGAGGTAGAAGTTCAAATTTGAGTCTAGAGATCTATTCTTCTTTGCAAGATGTATTCTTCTTTGTAATGGCCACAACCTAGAAGACCTTATAGCTGGGCATGTTGGATGTAAACTTATTGATTTGAACATAAGAAATATTCTCTTTTTGGATCTAAATCTTGCTCCTCTTATTCATTTTATATCATGTGTTGGTTTGCTAGTTTTTAGATCACCTCATTTTGGGGTGCATCTAGATTCATATTGCATTAGATGGTATCAGAGCTTAGTTGTTCCTAAGTGTGCAAGTAGATCACCAAGTTTGAGGCAATTTGTATCAGGACCTTGGTTGGGCAAAGTTTATCAGAGTAGGGTTTGATTTCAGAAGTCCTATCTTGTTGGTAATTTGGTGTGGGGTGACAGATCTATGGATTTGGCTTGCACTTGCAAAGGACTTACCATTTGTTCCTTATTTGTGAAAATGATTAAAGGAAGGAGGAATGTTAATAAAAAATTATTAGAGATGTTGATGAAACTTGCAGTTGGAGTAGAAGCTTTTGAGTTAGCACAAAATTATGGAAGACATCTTCATGAGGTTGAGAGTGATGAATATGATTCTTTTTTAGATGATTTACATGAAAGGATTGATGATCTAGAGGAGTCTGACTTGAGTTGACATCTGAGGATTAGAAAGAAGGTTTCTTGGCCGATTAAAGAAATTGTGAAGAGAAGAAGATAGATCATGGAAGTGCATGATGATTTTGTTGAAATTGATTTAGTATCTTTTTTTTTTCATGAGCAGATGGATATATCTGATATGGAAATTTCAGAGCATCTTCTTGTGCCTAATGAGATTGCTAAAGATGAGAGTTTTCCTTATGTTGGTAAGGATTTGGATGTTGTTATTAAAAATTATGTTAATGAGTACTTACATGTTGCTGATATTATTAATCTAGATGTTGCTTGTGATAAGAAAATGGATTTACTTGCTGGTAATATGGTTGAGGGTTTCAGAGGTGTTATTGATGTTGATTTCCATAATGTTGTTATTGCTGATATGGATCTGAACTTATATGTTGCAGTTGAGATGTTGAAGGATATGGAGGTTACTACTAATGTGCCTTTTGATGATGCTATTGATTTACATGTTGCTAGAAGAATGAGTATATATATTGTTATGAGTATGGATGGCATAGGGTTATTCTTGCATGTTGTTGATATGGATTCATTTACTGCTAAATTGGTGGAGGATTTCTATATTATGGATTTATATGCTTTTTCTATGATGGATTTGAGATTATATATTGTTTCTGATCTGATTTTCATGTATAAGGATGTTGTTATGGATGCTACTGAAGTTAAGTTGTAGATGGAGCATTATTACTTTCAATTGAGTTTGTATGTTGACTGGTTGGATGAAATTTTGATTTGTAAATGGATGAAGCATAAGTGATTGATTTTTAGATCTAATCTCTTTTCTTTGATGGAGTGGAAACCTTTTGTAAAGATGAAGCTAAGTACAAAATTTTCTTTTGGGATCAATGGAACATGTTTTCCTATTTACCTAGGGAGGATGATGGAAGAGCATCTGAGTTCTTTTCTAGTTACCCTAGTAGAATGATGTAGGGGTATCCTTAATTTCTTATTTTTCCTACTCTTTTCAATTAGAGGTCACCAAGTAAAAGTACTTACCAAGTTGCAAAAGCTACCGAGTAGATGTAGCAGTTGAGTGGAAGACTTGACCGAGTTCATGACTTTACTAAATTGATATTTCTAACCAAGTTCCTATTGATGCCGGGTGATCCTTGGGTTGTTGAGTTCTAGTTGATGTCAATTGATCCTTTGGGTGTCGAGTGCTAGTATTTCATGGAGCCTTTGCTTGCCAAGTTGTCTATCTCTGGTTCTAGTTTGCACCAACCTCACAAATATTTAATTTTGTGATGGGTATTTAATCTTTGTAGAGAACTGACTTATAGCTTGGTTATGCATTTAATGTAAGGTTATATTGGTTGGTATTTGCATCAGGCCAACTTGTGGCTTTCCTTGTTCTAGAATCTTTTGTAAGCCATTTTGGCTAGTATTTAAAGGGATCTTGGGTAGAGTCTTAATCAAAATTCAAGGGATTAGAGATAGTTTTGGTAGGCGAGTCTTAGGTGGAGCATCTTGGAGGTAGAAGTTCATATTTGAGTCTAGAGATCTATTCTTCTTTGCAATATGTATTCTTCTTTGTAATGGTTACAACCTAGAAGGCCTTATAGCTGGGCATGTTGGATGTAAAATTATTGATTTGAACATAAGAAATATTCTCTTTCTAGATCTAAATCTCACTCCTCTTATTCATTTTCTCTTGTGTGTTGGTTCCCATTCACGAATAGTCGATAACTTCTCTGGGTCTAGTCTAATCTATCCATGTCCAATAATGTGTCCAAGAAATGACACCTCTTTCTGTGCAAACAAACACTTCTCTTTTTTGACATATAAGTCATGTAACTTGAGTAGCCTAAACACCTCCCTTAGTTTTCTTTTCTATAGACTAGGATATCATCTAGATAAACAATCATACATCTATTCAAGAGTGGCCAAAACACATCATTCATCAAGGTGTTGAATGTAGTAGGGGTGTTTGTCAATCCAAAGGGCATCACCATGAATTCATAGCTCCCATACCAAGTAGTTATATCCATCTTTTCCTCATCACCCAAAGCTATCTTGATTTGATAAAAACCTTGTCCCAAGTCCAACTTGCTAAACACCCTTACATCCACTAAGTGGTTGAGACTATTCAGAATGAGGGGGAGTGGATATTTGTTCTTGATGGTTAGCTTGTTCAACACTTCCTAATCTACATAAATCCTTAGTATCCCTTCTTTCTTGTGTTGAAACAAGACAAGTGTGGCATAGGGTGACCCAAGTGGTCAGAGAAATCTAGCCTCAACAAGTTCTATCAATTTCTTCTTCAAATCGATCAACGGAGGCCTTGAGAGGTGGTACAAATCTTTTGCAAGTGTCCTAGCTCCTTCCTCTAGCTCAATTCTATGATCCACAAGTCTTCACGGTGGTAGCACTAATGGAAACTTGTCAGGAATGAGCTCCACATACTCTTGTAGCACATCCTAGACTACCAACTCATTAGAAGTCCCAAGTGACTCCCCTTCATTCCAGTCTCCAAGTAATGTAGCCAAGTATAGCTCATCCTTCCCAACCTTGTTGATAATAGGAGTAAGAGGCTCAAACAAAAGGATTGGATTCTACTTCATGACTAAATATTGGATTCTTTGGAAGCATTCAACTTTGAAGAAAGGATGGACAAAAGGCTGAATGGTGATTGGCTTCTCTTACTGAGTAGATTGATACACTAAAAGAGAATGTTTGTTTTTTGCAAGAAAGTTAAAAGATCTATCATTCACTTATTTAAGGAGGTGGATAGATGTCTAAGGCTTCTAGGATTGGAGATTATGATGGAGATCAAGATGACATCATATTGGACAACTTCTTCTAGGATGTGGAAGAATATCTTACAAGGACACCTAACTTAAGCTTTAAGGCTCAAGTCAAGGAGGTTATGGCTCATTTGACTAGGAGTGCTAAGTTATGGTGGCACACACATCAAGAAGATGAACATGTTGGAAAACCTATGAAGAAGATAAAGACTTGTGTAGATATTAAATAGGTGTTGCATGATTAGTTTCATCCAGGAAATTTAGATTAGATCATCTAAATCTGTATGGAGAACTTGAAGCATTCTAGTACCATCAAGGATTATGTTAAGGATTTTCAAGTCTTGGATTTGGAGTATACCAAGCTGAATTATTTTGAACAATTGTTCTTGTTCGCTAAAGGTTTGCAACCTTGGGCATGAGAAGAGATATAGAGTCAAAAATTTCAAACACTTTCTGAAGCAATCATGGTGGTTGATGGATTACTTGATTATAATGGTGATGTAGCCAAAGGCTTTGGAAGAGCACATGAGAATAATAGGAAGAAGTTCTGCCAACATGACAAGAAGAAAGAAACTGCTACAAATCAAGAAGGCGATCATAAAGGCAAGAAAAAGACTAACAATACAAATGGAAAAGACAACACCAAGAAAAAGGAGACAACCCTAGAAAAGAAAAAGAACAAGGACTTGGGTTGTTTCATTTGTAACAAGATTGATCACTGGGTGGAGGAATGTCCAAGCAGGAGTAGGATCAGTGCTATCTTGAGTGAGGAAACAAAGATGTGTTGCATGAGCACCTTGCAACTCCTCAACATGATGCATGACCCATATAGTGCATCTTAGATTGATAAACATGAGTTGTGATATTTGGAGGTCTTCCTTGGAGGGAAAAAGGTTATGGCTATGGTGGACTTAGGGGCAATGTATACCTACATTTCAATGAGACGGGAAAAGAGGTTGGGTCTCAAGATGGAAGAAACAATGACTCACTACAAGGCAATCAAAATGCTAGTTAAGAAGGTAGATGGTGAGATTTGAAAGGACATCATCTGAGTAGGATCTTGGCAGGGGACAGATGACATGGTAGCCATTGACATGAGTGAGTTTTATCTCATCCTCGGATAGGAGTTCCTATGGATAGTGTCAGTAGTAGTGGTGTTGTACTTGAGTTGTATCTTAGTGCTTGATCCAACACGACCATGCTTGATACCTATGGTGAATAGAAAGGACCATGAGCAAGTCCTAAGTGCACTAAGTGAAAAATAGATAAAAAAGGTTGGGAAGGATGAGCTAGACTTGTCTACATTACTTGGAGGTTGGGATGAAGCAAAGTCACTTGGGACTTCTAATGAGTCGGTAGTCCAAGATGTGCTACTAGAGTATGTAGAGCTCATGCCTAACAAGTTGTCATCAGTGCTACCACTATGAAGACATGTGGATCATAGGATTGAGCTAGAGGAAGGAGCTAGGCCACTCATAAAAGCTTTGTACCACCTCTTAGGGCTTGAGATGATCGATTTGAAGAAGCAATTGACAAAACTTGTTGAGGTTGGCTTTCTCTAACCATCTAGGTCACCCTATGTTGCATCGATCTTGTTTCAATGCAAGAAGGAAGGGACACTACGGCTTTGTGTAGATTATTAGGCATTGAACAAGTTGACCATCAAGAAAAAATATCCACTCCCCCTCATTGCATATAGTTTCAATTTCTTAGTGGATGCAAGGGTGTTTAGCAACTTGGACTTGCGACAAGGTTATTATCAAATCAAGATAGCATCAAGTGATGAGGAAAAGACAACTATAATTGCTCAGTATGGGAGCTATGAATAAATGGTGCTTCCCTTTGGATTGAAAAATTCCCCTGCTACATTCAACACCTTGATGAATGATTTGTTTTGGCCACTCTTGGATAGATGCATGGTTGTTTATCTGGATGATATCCTACTCTATAGCACAAACATAATGTAACACAAGGAACATCTAAGGGAGGTGTTTAGGCTACTCATGTTGCATGACTTATATGTTAAAAAAGAGAAGTGTTTTTTTTCACATGAAGAGGTGTCATTTCTTGGACATATTAGATTGGACCTAAAGAAGTTATCAACTATTCATGAATGAGAACCACTCCATAATGTCCATAAGGTAAGGCAATTTCTTAGACTACCAAATTATTACCAAATTTTTTTTGAGGGCTACTCCAAAATTGCTGCTCTACTTATAGATCTTTTGAAGAAAGAAAGATAATGGAAATGGGGTGACAAGAAACAATCTTCATTTGACTTGTTGAAGGCAAAGTTAATCAAGGAGCCAATTCTAGCCTTACCACATTATGGTCAGCCATTTGAAGTTTAGACTGATGCATTAGATTTTTCTCTAAGTAGTGTTCTAATGCAAGATGGACATCATATTGCTTTTGAATCAAGGAAGATCAAAAATAGGGAATGAAACTACCCAGTGCATGAAAAAGAAATGGCCATGGTTGTACATTGCCTAAGGACTTGGAGACATTACTTGTTGGGAGTATCGTTTGTGGTTAAGACGAACACTATTAGCTCAACATACTTCAAGAATCAGTCCAAACTCACCCCAAAGATGGGAAGATGGCAAGAATTCTTAGCAGAGTTTGATTTTGAAATGATATACAACCTCGGCCGTTATAATGTAATCATAGATCCTCTTAGCAGAAAAGCCTAGCTTGGTGCTTTAGAAGTGATGGGATAGAGTCAAGTAACCTGATTTGATGAGATGATCAAAAAGATCAAAGAGAGATTAGTGAGGGACTCCCAAGCTTGGAAAATCACACTACAAGTGTGAGCAGGACAAACTCAGAGGTTCAACATTTGTGATGGAATCCTTTATTACTCTTCTACTGGAGTATATGTTCCAAATCGGGTTGAAGTTTTTAAAGAAGTGCTCAAGGAATGTCATGATTCAGTATGGGTCAAGCATCCTAGATAGAAGTGAACAATGGCACTACTCAAAAGGGGATTTTACTAGCCTTGCATTTACCTAAAAGATGTTGAGAAGTATGTTTGAACCTGTCTTATTTGTTAGCAATACAAAGTGGTTAGGAAAGAACTAGCAAGGCTACTTCAACCACTACCAGTACCTATCCATCCCTAGGCAAGTGTAAGCATGGATTTCATTACATAATTACCCACTGTTGAGGAAGACTTAGTGAGAAATATTCCAAGCAGAAGATCTGCTAATGTACTAGACAATTTGAATCGATGGGTAACCTAAGTACTTTCTATGGAAGTTTGAGGTGGAGGTAAACGAGGGATCACAAAATTTTTGGTTATTTTAAATGGAAAAGGTTGGGAAACTGCAACATGGGAACATAGAGAGACCCTATGGTGAGATGAATATATTATTATGGAGTTCCTTCAAGGGAGGAACCCAAACCAACCTCATTAATACTCAAAAACTCTAACCTCCCAATGCTAGTAGGCAACATAGGCATCAAGACACGACCACTAGGTAAGTGGGGGAGGATGTAACAGACCTACACTATAGGCTAACTTGGCCATACTATTTTTCCTTGGTTATAATGGCTAGCTAGGCTAACATTTTGTAATGATGTAATTCTATGGCTTTATACTTTGGGTGAGTATCATTTCTCTTTGGGCATTATTGTAACAAAGGGGACCATGCAGGCTAAAATGTGTGGTATCCTTAGTTGAGCCCTATTTTGTAAAAGGGGTTAGAATTAGGTCAACCCCCTTAACTATTATTAGCATTTCATTGGTGTGTGCAACTATTAGGGTAGGATCTATCTTGATAATTTCTAGTTCTAGGATCTATACTCGAGGAACTCCACTATAAAAGGAGACCCAAGGAATTGCTCTTGGCATCAACAATCAAGGAAATAACAACAAAAGAATTCAATGATCAAGCTTTGGAGGTAAGGTAGAAAACTTCAAAGCTTTACTTCTTTGGAGTAGAGATAGTAGCCTTTGGACAAGGAGAGGATCCGAGCAAGGAAGTGCAAGACATATCTTCGTACTTATTATATTTGGAACTTCTTGTATCCAATGCATTTGGGATATTGAGCAAGGGGTTCTAATTGTAATAATAGAGTTGTCAAGATCTTTTGGATAAAACCATACTTGGGGGTGATCTATGTTTGTGAACATGGAATCCTATCCTGTATAGCCTTTGTAATTGGTTTACAATCATTATATTGGATATTTGGGGACCTTGCCCCACCATCATTTTGGTCTATGTTATTACATCATTAGGGTTATCATGGCTGTTCAATTTGACTTAGAATATTTTAACTTTGGGAGATCTTAGATCTGGATACACTTCCACATTACACATATTCATAGGCGTAGTTTAGTATTCCTAGTTGAGCTTAGTTACTCGACCATTCCGCACAAAATAGCTAGTGTTGCATGAGCTTATCCCAAAGGTCCATGATAGATTATTCTAGAATATTACATAAGAGGAGGACCAACCCAACAATGGTCTAGATACATCCCAAGAAAAGATCTTAGCATAAATGTCACAATCAAAATAAATCCCACAAGTCAGCTCATAGAAATCATGTCCAAATACTGACACTCGGCATACACAGGGTAACTCAGGGAAAATTGGCACTTAGCATCAACTACAAACTGGCAACTCAACATCAACTAGAAACTGGCAACTCGGCATGAACTAGAAACTGGCAACTCAACATTAACTAGAAAACTAGCAACTCAGCATTAACTGGAAACTGGCAACTCTGCATCAACTAGAAATTGGCAACTCTGCATCAACTAGAAGAATGAAAAAAAATGAGTAGGATAACAAGGCAAGGGTGCTCCTACATCATTTGGTGAAGTTGTTAAACTTCTTTTCTGAGAACCATAAAGCTCTAATACCAATTATTGGGAATATATATGATAGGTTAAGTTACTGAGAGGAGAGGGGTGAATCAGTTGCTTATAAAACTTAATCTTTTATTGCCAATTAATCCTTTATGTGTATTCTAATCTAATTGCATGCATAAAAAATTGAAACCATTAAACATTCATAACTATTTTACACACAATTCTGTGACCCAAAAACCTTCCAAATAGAAAGTAAAAGTGGAGTGGGGATGATACCCACAAGCTTTAATACTATATTATAAATTTGGTCTATTAAGGCTTGCAATGATCACTTCTAATGATCTGCCCTATTAGGAGCAATAAGAACTCTTAGGTACATCTTGCAAAATGATTTACAAACATACAATGAAGTATGCACTCAGTAAAGAGATCTACAAAAGACTATTAAGTCTACCTTACGAAAGTATTTAACTGATCCACCTATTAGGATGAAATAGCGGCTGATCTCTAATCTGTAACTTGCTTTGTTGAATGAGATTCCTTTGAGTGTAATGATCACCTTGCTATGATAGATAAAACTTTGCTGCTCCTTATACTATTGTAGCCTTTTACTTTTCACTTCTTCTCTACATCTACTTGTTATCTTTTTTTCTACCATACTACTTTGGATGTGATACAATACATTACATATATACCAATCCAATTTATAATTTAACAAAGTCAGCTACAATATAAGTTTACACAAAATACACAAAGTTGGTCGAACTACAGGAACTTGGGTTCTAAAGAGTAGCTCAGTGAGGTTCTAATACTTGATATCCACTATCAATACTTTGCATCATCATGCATTCAGTAGATCTAGAAGCTCAGTACATACTAATCACTTCCAAGTAGTCTAAACTCAGTCTATACTAGCGAATCGATCAATATTGTGAAACTCTATACATAAACAGAATCATTTGATTCACACTACATAGCTCACTCAATGCTATCACAATAAGCTTAGTATAAACTGAATCACTTGGTTAACACTGAGTGGCTCAATCAACACTGGACTCATATTATTATAACTACAAACTCAGTATGCACTGAACAACTCGGTTTGCACTGAGGAACTTGGTAAACCTTGTGAAGCTTAGTTTATAGTACTGATCACCAACTTGGTAGAAATCACTTAGTGCAAACTGAATATTGTCCCTTGACTTCTATAGAAACTATAGAACTTGATAGAGTTTGAAATGATCAGTTAACTTTGTTAACTATATAATACACTTCATAGATACCAACTTCCTAAGTAAGTGTGTGTCAGTAATAACAAACTTGACTCTAATGTCAAAAATTCTCTAGTACCTTTCAGATATCTCATAATTCTTTTGACTTCCATCAAATGATTTTCTGTGGTATTTTCTAAGAATCTTGCAACCGCACCAACTACTAATGCAATATCTAGCCTTGTATGCACTACATACACAATATACCAATCATTGATCTATATGTGGTCTAATCTACCTCTTTGGAATCATCATTTTTGGAAAGCCTATGTCCAATAGACATAGGGGTTCCAAGTGGTCTTCAGTCTTCTATTCTAAATTTTTTTAGTATCCCCTTGATATATTTAGATCGAGTAATCTAGATACCATCTTTCTTGTATTGAATATATAATCCAACAAAGAATGTTATCTCTCCAAACATAGACATCTCAAATACCTTACTCATTTCTCCTAAAAATGCCTTGCACAAGTCATCATTTCCTATGAATAAAGTGTCATCAACAAATATTTCCGCCAACATAATCTTCTTGTTCAATCCTTCTTTGATATATACATTGTTATCATTTGTTCTTTGAAAACCAATTTGTATCAAGTAGTTATAAAAAATTTCATACCAACCTTTGGGAGCTTTCTTGAGGCTATATAATGCCTTGTATAATTTTTAGAGCATGTCCCTTTTGCTAGGATCTACAAAACCTTCTGGTTGTTCAATGTAGACTTCCTCATCAAGAATTCTATTCAACAATGCAAATTTTACATTTATTCAATAAATTTTTATTTTTTTGTAACTTGCATATGCTAGTAAAAAGTTCTAACACCTTCTAATCTTACAATAGGAGAAAAAGTTTCACCATATTCAATACCTTCTTCTTGAGAACAGCCTTTACATACCAACCTTGCTTTGTTTCTAGATACTTTTCCATCATTATTTAGCTTGTTTCTGAACACCTATTTTGTGCTAATAACATTTGTATCCTTGGGTCTAGGAAAAAGAGTCTAGGTTTTGTTCTTCTCTATTTGTTCTATTTCTTCATTCATTGCTTCAATCTAGCTTTCATTTTCCAAAGCATCTTTAACATTTCTAGGTTCAAATTCAGCAAGTTTACATGTACCTTTTAATTTTCCTCTAGTCATTGTTCCATCTAATTTATCTCCAATGATTTGATCTGGTGCATGATGCTTTCTAACATATCTTGCTAACACAACTTCTTTGGATTTACTAATTTTATTATGAACTTTAGTATCAATCTCAAGTCCCATTGTCTGAGACTCGGGTCCATTTGACTCAATTTTATCTTGAATTAGCTTGGTAGCTTCTAATTTTGGCTTAGGTCCTTCAAACTATGACTCAAGTTGCATTTTCTATAACTCAGTAGCTATTGGAGATTTTGGGGACTTGGGAGGTGAAGCTTCCTTTCTTTCATATAGATTTGGCAGGGTATTAGGTTCATAGTAAGAAAATCTTCTATAATCCTCAGGCTCTTTACTACTTTCTTCTTTACTCTTTTTTGCAAACTCATCAATTCCTATGTGTGCACTTTCTATGATTTTATGAGTAGAAAAATTCAAACATTTGTATGCTTTACTTCTGCAAGAGTATCTTAGAAATATGCCTTCATCACCTTTGACATCAAATTTTCCTTTTCTAGATTTTTTCAAGATATAACATTTGCTACCAAATATTTCAGGGTAACTTACATTGGATTTGTAGCCATACCATAGTTCAAAAGGAGTTTTATTTGAGTCTTTCTTTAGCTATACTCTGTTCAAGGTATGAATTGCAATGTTGATTGCTTCCTTCTAGTATTTCATTGCAACATTCTTTTCTATCATGAATTTTCTTACACAATTCACGATGGATCTATTTCTTCTTTCAGCTATTCCATTCTACTCTAGTGTGCTAAGGACTAATACTTATCTTTTAATTCCTTTTTCAATGCAAAATTCATTGAATTTATTGGAGATGAATTCATTACCTCTATATGATCTCAAGCATTTTAAATTCTTTCCAATTTCTTTTTCTACTCTTGCTAGATACCACATGAATTTTTTAAAAGCTTCTAATTTTTATTTTAGATACATTATAGTCATCATTCTATAATAATCATCAACAAATAGAATTAAAAAAATTCTCAACTATAACTCTCTATTCCAATAGGTCCACATAAGTATGTATGCACAAGCTCTAAGACTTCTTCAGAATGATAATTTTGAAACTAGTCTTTCCCATCTTACCAATTTGGCAATTTTTGCATAGACCCGTATTAGGTTTCTTCAAACTAGGAATACCTCTAACTCTTTTGTGTTTTCTTATCTTAACTAGATTATCAAATTTTACATGACATAGTCTTTTTTAACCTAACTAGCTTTCTTCTATTTGATCAATAAAACATGAACTTTCACTGAGATTGAGATAAAATAGATAACCTTTTGTTTGCTTGCTAGATCTAACCAGATTTCCTTTTCCATCTAGCAATTTTGCCTTTCCATTCATAAATTTTACCTTAAATCCAATGTTATTCAACTATGCCATGCTTAGTAGATTATGCTTTAGACCTTCAACCCAATAAGCATTATCACATACAAGTTGATTGGTTAATGAGATATGGCCTTTTCCTTTTATGTAACAAGGTTCATTGTTTCCAAATCTTCCACTACCTCCATAATAATGTTCTATGTGTTCAAATTTTGTTTTATCTCCAATCATATGATGTAAGCAGCCACTATTAATAATCCATTTATCATTTTTTTCTAATATGAAAGATAAGTGGCATTTTATATTCCTCGTCATCAAATTCATCATTTACAACAATATATACCATTTCATCTTCACTATTATTAGAATCTTTAGTCATAAAACAAGATTTATCACCTTTGTCCTTGTAGCTCTTGAATTCTTTCTTTCCTTTACACTTATTACTTTTCTTCTCATCCTTGTTTTCTTCATTTGGACACCTAACAACAACATGACCAACTTCTTCACAAGAAAAATAGATTAGAGGAATCTTGCCTTTGTACTTTCCTCTGCCTTTGGAGTATTTCTTTGCAAGTAGGGCTTCAAGAATTTCAAGAGCATTGTCAAAAATTTCTTCTTCACTTCCTAATTGATTGGCCTTTGATTTCTTACTCTTTTCTTTGAGTGTGAGTTTGGCTTCACATGTAGACTCAATATTTTTGGAACTAGGAACATAGTTATCATATTTATCTAACTCAAAAGTTGTCAATATTCCAACTAGAGCATCCAAAGCTATTTTGTTATTTGGATCACATCTCATTTCTTGAATAGTTGATACTTTAATTGCATAAATAGGAAGAATATTCCTAAGTACCTTTCTTACAACTATTTTTTCATCAATGTCTCCTCTAGATGCTTTGATTTGTTCCACATATTTTGTAATGTTTTTATCTTCTCTCATTTTCATCTGATCAAATTGACCTCTAAGACTTTCTAATTTGGCTCTTCTTACTTTTCCATATCCTCCATAGATGTCTTTTAGTTTGGTTCACATTGTATGAGCTATTTTTCTATCTTTTACTTCATCAAATTCAGCATATCTAAGAACAAATACAATATCAAGCATCATGATGTTATGATTCTTCTTTTCAACAATGTCTTCCACTGATAATGTTCTAGTAGGAATCTTGTATTCAACATCAAGATATTTACAACTTGAATCACTGATAGTCACTAGATGTAATCTCATAAGTCCTTGCCATGTTGTAAAGTTGTCTCTATTCAACTTGGGAATCTCTCTTATCTAAGACATCCTTATCTTTAGCTTAAGTCCTTAAAATCTTCTCTACAAGAACCAAAAGCTCTAATACCAATTGTAGGAAATATAAGAGGAGTAACTAAGAAGGGAGGGGTGAATCAGTTACTATAAAATAAATCCAAGATCCCTTAGATGTCAAAAAAAAACAATAAACTCTAAAAACTAAACTTTGTTGATGCTCGGTAGACACACAAAGATGGTGTAGCTCAGTAAATACTAATAATGCTCAGTAATTACTTAACATACAAATCTTAAGATTTTATCTATGATTACTTATTACTTTAACTTAGTTGCAAACACAAAAAAAAAATAGCACGAACATGCTTGACACAAAGATTTAACATGGAAACCCAATTTGGGAAAAACCACCAATTGCAACTAGTTACTATTTTCACTCTTTTGAAGTGAGCCCTATTAGGAGCCATCACTATTAAAGGTTACAAAACACATTGTTGGATGTGACCCTATTAGAGGATTCAAGAACCCTATTAGGAGAGACCTTGTTAGAGGATTTATAAATAGTTGTTAATCCAACTTTGTTAAGAGATTTAGATCACTGCTAAATTGGTTAGAGAGTAAAAATGACATGACCTGATTTGGATACAACTAAATTGTTGATCAGTGATTTTTTTAGTGGTGAATCTTTCCCAATTGGCTATTCCATCTCTTTGGGAAATCACAATTTGGCTAATAAAACCTACAAATGGGGTCAACCATTTCACTAAGATATTAAATAACTTGGATTAAAATTCAAGGCTAATTGCTCATTAGTTTACACATAATTGGTCCAGATCTCAGTCCAATCACCAATGTAATCTACATTTAGAACACAATTATTTTAAAACTTTCACTAGCATTTCCCTAATGTTTTCTTATTGGACAATGTTATTTCGCCCATAAAATAAAATAAAATTTTCCCTTGAGTGGAGCATCGCCTACCATTTTACTGACGTGTGTCTCCAACTATCCTTGTTTAGCCAACTACTTTCTATTTTTGTCTTTGTGACACCTGTCCTAATTTTGGGAAGATTTAAACTTTATGGTATGTCATTTAAAATTAGACCTGAAATAGAGCTAAAGCCATTGATCTATATTACATCAATGGTCAAATTAATTCCTTTCACCATAAAAATGATAACATTGAACATGATGACAACCAAGTTGGCAATAAAAAAGGGCATATTATTAATTGAATCTTAGTGTATTGGCATTCTACAAGTACATTGTATAGTGTACACTTGGCATGTGGGCCATGGACCACTTGCAACTCTATAAATACACCAAAAAAATTAAATAATCTATCTTTGGAAAATGACATATTATCCAACTATATTAATATTTTTTGTTATATGAAATAATTAATCTGCCTCTTACATTACAAAAATGTTTATGACCGACAAAAAAATTTGCCTACATTTATTTGCATAACAATTTATTTTTTAATTCACCACAGTTATTATTAAATTTTGATACAAAAAGACAAATTTTTCCAATAGAAAATAATTTTCTCCCTTTCTTCAAATAAAAAATTGCCCATGATTAGAAAATTTTCCTATATATTTAATGTTGAATTCACTAGCATTTTACATATTTTTCTAAGGAGGGGTTTCTTAAAGTTATCCCTATTGCTGATTATAGATATCAATTTTATGTTGTACTTGATCCTTCCTGATTAAATGTATCCTTTCATCTTCACAACAATATTCTACTTATCCTTCTTATTCACTTCCTCTTTGTATCGTTAGATCTTCAAAATCTTCCATGCTTTCATACACACACACCCTAATTCTCAATTTGACCTTTTCATTTATATCTTTCATAATATCAATTTTTCTCAAATACAACTTAGAATAATTAATATTCATCTTGGAATATTCAAATAGGAATAATGCTTCTTAGAAGGGGGATGAATCAGAAGTATTGTACTTTGACCATTAAAACTTTTTAACTGAAAGTAGATTGCATGGATATAAACATATCAAACAACCATGAAAAACAAACATGTACCACCACATAAAATTTGAGATTTTGGACCTAGAAACCCTCTAGGAATAAGAAGGTAAAACTGGGGTGGGGATGATATCCACAAAATTACTGCAGTAGTAATGTTTGACCAGTTATGATGCTCTACCCTGTTAAAGGCTTTACACTGTGTCAATAGTGACCTAGTTAAAGGATTTATCAAGACTTAATGTGAAGTGTTACCATGTTAAAGGATTTAATCACATATTTAAAGGATCTACAAAATAGTTGTTAAGCTAACCTATCACCATAGGATTTCCTTTCTAATACAATGGCTAGAGAGTATTAGGCATAATAAACGTAATAGCTTACATTCCTTTTATTGCTGAATATAGGCACTTGATCTTCTTTCTCTGATCTTGATCCTCTAAGATTTGATACTCATTTTTATCCCTTTCTTTGTTTTGATCAATTGAATATTTCACTATTGCTCTCCTCCTCTAAGTCTTTTTACTCTTTAATCTAAACTCCAATATAATTTCCCCATACACTCCTTCATCTATCATCCTGATTCAATGAGATTTCATCTTCCTTCTAAAGACATTCAAAGACTTAGGGTTAGATGTGGATCTACAATCCATATTGAATCTCTATTTCCCACTCATTCCTTGCATTTTTATTATTGGTTGCATGCCTTCTCCATTTTTCTTATTGGTTGCATGTAGATTGCATAGGAAATACAAAAGATTTGATCTTATCATTTTAATCCTTCAAGATTCATCATATGTCAGCCATGAAAATGATTTACATCTGAATTAGTGAAGTTACAAAATCATATGTTCATTCTGTGTTACTTGACACTTACTGATTCTTCATGCTCGACACATATAACAAATTGGCTTACTCGGCTCCTATTGCATTTCTATTTTTCTTGGCATCATCTGTGACTCGCCACTTAAATATCACTTGGCTTCTGTATCATGCTCGACACCTGAAGTCACTCAGCACTTGTTCTTCACTTGACACTTGATCTTCACTTGACACCTAAAGGCTACTTGGCACTTGAAGATCACTCGACACCTGTTGAATTTCTTGACTCGGCACATGTTGTGGCTCAACATACATAGTGTTCTCGACTTTAATGTAGAAAGTGGTTAAGTGTGTTGGCAGTCAAATGTCAAAACCATTCCGAGACTAACAATCTCCCCCTTTGACATGAGTAACAAAAACACTTAACTAAGCATTATTTATTTGACCTTATGAGTACATTCACTAATCTACTTGGTATATATACAGAGGTTTTAAAACCTTGATCAAAATTTTGTAACTTAGAATATATATACCTCAAAATTATTGTAATTCCCTCTGAGTTGATTGTGCCATTATCTGTGTTATCTTGATAACCAAAATTTATATGTTGTATAGCATGCTCCCCTTTTTTCTTGTCTCCCCCTTTCATCTTGTCTCCCCCATTCATCTTATAATATCTCTCCCTTTTTGACACTTATGTCAAAGGGTTGTAAGGGTTAAGACCATATTTTGCCAAAAATGTGCTATTTAACTCCATAATCATCTTGAGAGTTGCATCCCAATTATGCAAAGCAATTTCCAATGACTTGTGCTAGATGGTAGTCTTTGCAGCAAGGTGAACAAGTCCATCTAAAGTAGAAAGATTAGTATCTTTCTTGAGAATAGTTTTTGCATAGACCTATTCTTTATGGAGTACTTCCAAATGTGGAGTAATGGGGGATTGGAGCTATATCAATTTTGCCTTGATGGTGGCCTCTTATGTTGTTAACACAACTACTTATTTCTGAGTGTGAAGCATTTGATTAAAGTGCTTCTCACTTTGAGCTAGACCTTGGGGTAGTTGTGTGTTTGAAATCTTCAGATTTCTCTCTAGACTCATTATTCTTTGGCTTGTCTCCTATGTGAAGTATGAAAAGTCACATAGCTTGTTGCACAATGAGAATATATTTTCAAGTACCTTTTTCATTTTGTCAAGCATTTTTTCCAATTCAACTTGGAAAAGTGCAATTTCATTAGATATTTTCTCATTTACTTTCCCTTGGAATTTCCTTTTCGACCATTCCATAAGTTTTACATTTGTTTCTTAGTCTTCATTTGTCACCTAGCCAATAATATCTAACAATTTCTCCATTATATGCTTTGACTCATCTGGTGACTACAAACTGAAGGCATCCATAAAGATGTCCTTAATCTCATGTAATGTTTGCTTTTTTTTATACTCCTTCCTGAGTATCTCCTACCTCTTTCTTCTATTCAATGCTTCATAAACCTCATTGATTTGATCAATGCTTCTTCTTTTTTTATTCGTAACTTGGTATGACTATCTCCTCATCTAATTTAGGGTCTCCATAGTGAAGAACCCTTGCAACTTTTGCAGTACTTGATCCTGGTGCTAATATTTGCACTGGCATTGCATCATTACTTAGCTGTTGTGAAGGAGTCCCCAAGGTAAGAAAATTTATCAATGTTTGTATTACCTCCTACTCTTTAGGGGTTTCCTCTAATTTCTCCTCCTGTTGTCTACTACCTTGATCAATTATAGTAATTTTAGGAAGTGCACCTTATGTTTGTGCTATAGGATCAGATGTAATAGTTTGTCCTGTTTGTTTTGCTTCTTTGTCTTCTACTGCAATTGGCTTTTGTATTGTGGTGTCAACTATTCCTGATGAAACAATTGTTTGCATTTGAAGTTGACCACCAGTAGCTATAGAGATGATGGAAGGTGGATCTTGTGGATTCACCTTATCTCTATCTGTGTTTTCTACTAGTTTTTGTAATTCATCCACACTGACCAATACTAGATCTATACATAATTTTTCTTGTCATGTGGATTGGTCAAGGATTCTTTTGAGATCCTTTGCAGTTAAAGGATTGATGTTCTGAGCAAAAGTGTCAGGAACATCCTGTACAGCTATAGTTTCTACAGTTGTGATGGGTACATGAGGAGGGCTAGAAGGTGGCAATTGTGTGTCTTGCACACTCTGGTCTTGTTGCTACTCTTGCTTAGCTATTGCTGCTTCATCTTTCTTTTGTGTCTCCTCCTCCTATGTTTCTTTCTCCTCTCCATCTTTCTTTTCTTCTACCTTCTTTTCTTCTTCTTCTTTCTTTTCTTCTTCCTTCGTCTCTTCTTCTCCTTTCTTTTCTTCTTCCTTCTCCTTTTTCTGTGTTCTTTAGTTCTTCCTCCTCTTTCTCACTAGGCTCTTCATATTTTGTGTTTTGTCCCTCAAGGGGATCTTCTTCACCATCTTTGATAGTAGTCAATCCATATATCAATTTCCATATTTTTGTTGACTTACTGACCACATTTTCAATCTTGTTTTGTAAGATATCAAAGGCTCTATGCTTTGGTATGAAATTGCCACTATATTTCTTATTAGCCTTTGTTATTTGACCTCTTGTTAGGTCACGCATCACCTGAGCTAAGTTAGATTCTCTTATCTCCTTTTCAATTTTCAAACAATGATGCCATTTATTTTCGATTATCTCATATAATTCTCTAGGCATGGTATTGTCTAGCTCTAGAGGTGTAGTCTTGAATTCAGCCATCATGGCATATACTGATTCCTTTATTTTATTTTTCTCTTCTTTACTGAGCTTGTTGAAGTCAATTCTTTTCAAATTAGTAAAATTTGCATTCTTAATATTTTCACAAATTTTATCTAAGGCTGATGTGGGAGGATGACTTACCACTCTGAATTGGTTGATATCTTCTGACTCTATTCTTTCCTCCTCATCAAAATCTAGTTGAGCTACATATTTTCTTCTTTTTCTTGGCTCTTCACCAGTCTGTTCAATAGCCTTCTTCCTCTCTTTGATTTGTTCCTTGGCTTTTTGTGAAGATTCCCTTGTGGTAGCCCTTGTGACTAGTAATTCTGGCTTGGCTTGAGTTAGCTTGACACCCTTCTTTGTTTTGGGCTGGGTTGGAGGCTGTACTGTTGCCTTTCTTTTCTTTGGCTTTGCTTGGGTTAGTGCTTCCTCAGCACCTTCCTCCTTGTCTTCACCTAGGCCTTGAGTCAATTTCATTTGGCCTTGCTCTTGTTCATCCTCATCATCATCATCATCATCATCATCTTCTTCTTCTACCTCAGCCTCAATTCCTTCACCAAATTTCTTCTTAATTTTTTTCACTAATTTATCTTTCTTCTTCATTGTGGAGGAAATTTTTAACTCCATATTCACCTTTGACCTTACCACTTCATAAGTGCCAAAGTGTGTGGCACTCTACTCTATCTCTTCTGCCAGCAATGTAGTTATTGCTACAGATGCTTCATCTATGTTGATTTCATAACCAAATGGCCTTAGCCATCTCACCCTTGGAACTACTACTTGGATATAGGTGAAATCAATATCAACTAAGAAGCATATATCATTAGTATGTTTTTCCACTAAGGAAATGATATTCTTACCCTTTGCTTCATGGATTTCTTAAAATCCTCAAAATAACTTGTCATCGGTGTGTCAAAATTGTCTCCCATTTGTTTTATATATTCATTAATTTGGGCTATGATAGTTCTATCATTTCTCCATGTAACTTTGCCAAAAGAGGGAAATTCATTTAGAACATAGAAGAATACACGAACCAAAATTGCTCCAAATTTGCATTGGGCACCCTTTGTCCTTCTTATAGCAACTAGGTTTTCATTAATCTGTTGTAGTTGCAGTTCTGCAAGATCATAAGTATGATCCTTTTTTACCAATTTTTAGCTTACATCTACTGCAATACATGGCACACTATTGAGTCTACTGGATTGATAGAATTTATGGGCAATAACTCTAACAATAAATTCAACAAGAGGATCTTGAATGGTGTGAATTGTCATTCCTCTTTTATTCCACTGGGCACCTATGTGTTTCTCAATAACCTCCTTAGATTCACTTCTCAAGGTCTTGAACTGATCTAGGGTAGGATATCCAGTTACCCTATGAATGATTCTTTTTGTGATCTTTGTGGAAACATCTTCTAGCCATAGACTACCATCATGTATTCTGCTTAACACAAGTCTAATCCATTCTGTCTTAAAATGGTGAGAAAACTCAAAACTCGTATCAAACCCTTCCTTTTAGAAATTTTGTATTCATCTTTCAAAACTCCATCTACATACAACTTCTCATAGGCTTCCCTTATTTCCATATCTCCTATGGCTCCTATCTTACAATTATTGCATCTTCTTACATCCCGAACCATTACAACTTTCAAGGGTATGTGAGAAAGGGCTCAGGTTGGGTCGTTCTTGTATGCAACTTCAGGGATGGGACAAAAATAAGGTTTCTTGACCTCATTAGATACTAGTTGGACTTCAAACAACTCTTTGTTATGGGTTTTCCTAGAACTCAAAGCCATTTGTGCAAACTAGGGTTTCCCTTACATAGAAATATGAAACTGTGTAGCTCAACACAAATGAAAATACCTCAAGATCGATGAAAACACATTGTAAGATGTCAAAATCTTCTTGGAATACTGGATTCACTACTTTGAAGTTGCTCTGTTCTCTTTCTCTTCTTGGCTTCTTGATCATGATGAGGAAGAATGATTGAAATCACAATAATATACCCTATTTCCATCGCATAAAATGCTCAACTTCCCACTTGACTTCTGAAGGATTTTTAACATTACTCGGCTTGCACTACATTTCTACTTCACTTAGCTTCCATTGGAGTTATTTAACTCAATATCAGCTATCAACTCAGTCGCTGTTAGGAACTCAGCATCACTAGAGTTTTACTCGGCATCCAAAGACAGCTCGGCATCATCATTTAAAATTTTGTCTTGGCATCTTTTCTCATGCAAATTTATACTTTGCATTGCTTCTTCATGGTTTAGGGCTAATGTATGATACTTCCTTATATGTATCAACCGAGTAGGCTCATCTTGTGATTAATTAGATGAGAAATGATCACTTGACTTTGTGGGTGAAGTGACCCTTCCATTAGATGTACTTGATTCATTTTTTTTGCCATGTCTTCTTCATGTCTGTTCTGATGTGTTCTACATCAACCTTTTCTTTACCCTTGTTTACTTCAGTCTTGGGTGCCTTTGACCTTGTAGGACAATTTTTGCTGATATGATCAATTTTTAGGCAACTAAAACATGTGGTTTGGTTCAACCATCCTTTATAGTTCCCTTTGAAATGTGTTCTTATGTAGTTCTAGGGTATATGTCCATATTCTTGACAATAATGACAGCTATACCTGGTGTTATAGTCCCAATGGTAGTGACTTTCATTCCCTTTTGTTTTTGCTGGTTGATTTGATGTCCACATTGGCTTTGATCTGCATTCAAATGCTCTATGTCCATACTTCTTACAATTATGACAATGTCCATCAAATCTTTGTGTACTTGTGACTTTGGATCTACAATCTTGTGTCATATGTCCTTGCATGTTGCACTTGTGACCGTAACCCTTGCTTTTGGGTGTGTTTGGTTGATTGATTCTTCTACTCCTGCAAACATTAGCAGTATGCCCCTTTTTATTACAGTAATGAAAAGTGGGTTTAGAATCCTTACCTTTGTCACTTCTTTGCTCGCCCCTTTTTGATGATTCACCAACTTCAGTGCTGTTGTATCCAAGTCCTAATGTATCATGGGCTGATCTTGGAAATTTCATCAACTGTTCAAAGTACTCGATGGCTTCACTTGACTTGTTGAGATTCTCTGCTACCTCTTTTTCTCTATTCAATTCATTTTGCATTTTTTCATTCTGCATCTTCAAAGTAGAGATCTCAATATCTTTCATATTGAGTTCATGATGAAGGTTCATCATTTGGGCAAGTGTATCCATCTGCATGTTTGAGATCCTTTTTAATTCAATACATTTTTCTTCAAGTCTGTTTGCAAGATTTATTTTGTCATCTTCCATCATGACTCTATCTTCAACTACTTTTTTCTTTTGTTTAGTGATTTCACATAACATTATGGCATGTGATTCATGCTCCATCTTGAGAGATGTTATCTCTTTTGCTTGAACTTTGTTTTTCTCCATCAGTTCTACTATTGCTACATCAAACTCTTTAGTGTCTCCATTGGAAAACACTTGTGTGGTATCAATCTCCCTATAGTTTATATCATTTTCAGCTATGGCTATCTCTTTCCTTCTTTTCAAGGATTTTCTTAATTCCACTTTAGCTTCTTCTACCTTGTGTAGAGCGAGATGCGCATCTATCACCTGGTTCTCAATGATCTTTCCAAGCATGAAAACTTCGATCTTTAGATATTTTCATCCAAGCTATTAGGCTTCTTCTTGAGAGGACCTGAGCTCTAATACCAATTGTTTGAATATTCAAAAAGGAATAATGCTTCTAAGAGGGGGGGCGAATCAAAAGTATTGTACTTTGACCATTAAAACTTTTTAACTGAAAGTAGATTACATGCATATAAGCATATCAAAAAACCATGAAAAACAAACATGTACCACCACATAACACTTGAGATCTTGGTAACCTAGAAACCCTCTAGGAATAAGAAGGTAAAACTGGGGTGGGGATGATACCCACAAAATTAGTGCAGCAATAATGTTTGACCACTTCTGATGGCCTGCCTTGTTAAAGGCTTTACACTATGTCAATAGTGACCTGGTTAAAGGATTTACAAACACTTTACATGAAGTGTTACCCTGTTAAAAGATTTAATCACCTATTTAAAGGATCTACAAAATAGCTATTAAGCTAACCTATCACCATAGGATTTCCTTTCTAATACAATGGCTAGAGAGTATTAGGCATAATAAACTTGATAGTTTACAATCCTTTGATTGTTGAATATAGGCACTTGATCTTCTTTCTCTGATCTTGATCCTTTGAGATCTGATACTCATTTTTATCCCTTTCTTTGTTCTGATCAATTGAATATTTCACTACTACTCTCTTCCTCTAAGTCTTTTTACTCTTTACTCTGAACTCCAGTATAATTTCCCCATACACTCCTTCATCTATCACCCTGATTTAATGAGATTTTGTCTTCCTTTTAAAGACATTTGAAGACTTAGGGTTAGATGTGGATCTACAATCCATATTGATTCTTTGTTTCTCGTTCATTCCTTGTACTTTTATTATTGGTTGCATGCCTTCTCCATTTTTCTTATTGGTTGCATGTAGATTGCATAGGAAATACAAAAGATTCGATCTTATCATTTTAATCCTTCAAGATTCATCATATGTCGGCCATGAAAATGGTTTACATCTAAATTAGTGAAGTTACAAACTGGCTTACTCAGCTCTTATTGCATTTCTATTTTGCTCGGCATCATCTATGACTCGGCACATAAATATCACTCGGCTTTTGTATAATGCTCGGCACCTAAAGTCACTCGGCACTTGTTCTTCACTCGGCACCTAATCTTCACTCAGCACTTGAAGATCACTCAGCACCTGTTGGATTTCCTGACTCTGCACATGTTGTGTCTTAGCATACATAGTGTGCTCAGCTTCAATGTAGAAAGTGGTTAAGTGTGTTGGCACTCAAATGTCAAAACCATTTTGAGACTAACACACACACCCTAATTCTCAATTTGACCTTTTTATTTATATCTTTCATAATATCAATTTGGCTAAAATACAACTTAGAATAATTAATATTCATCTTCTTAGTCCACTAGAACCATCAAATAAATCAATTGAATTTAATATGCCAAAATAAGAAAATCCTTCGTTAGCCAACCCTGCTCGATAGACACTAACTTACACTAGTACATTTGGGCTCATTTTTTGACCTTTATTGGTCTAAATTTTGACCCTTTTTTGACCAATCTTTGACCAAATTCAACCAACAAATTGGTCAATAATTTTTCGGTCAAAAATTTGATGAACATACTAGATGGTCAAAATTTTGACCAATACGTTGGTCAAAAAATGTCCAGGTTGTTGATCCATTTTATGCCATTCATTGGTCGAACTTTCGACCAATGCTTGGTAGAAATCTGTGGGGCATTGGTCAAAATTTTGACTAATGCATGGTGGAAAACTAGATGGCACTGGTTGAAAACTTTTTGGTCAAAAATTTGACCATCCAATAGGTTGGTCAAAACTTTGACAAATACGGTGGTCAAAAAATGTTGGCGTTGTTAGCGCATTTTCTACCATTCATTGGTCAAACTTTGGACCGATGCTTGGTAGAAATCTGTAGGGCCCATATCATGGATAGCAATATCATGGACCCACTTCCTATGTACTAGGTACAAAGATTTCTAATCATGAGATCGAGCTAGGATCAAAGGGTGGCATTGAATCGCTATGAAGAAGTGCTTGGAAGTTAAGTATAGCGAGTTAATGAGTGTGGCCCACTACCGTTGAAGTAAAATTCCTGTCCACAAGATCAAGTCTGGATTGACGGCGCTCATTGACTCTCTATAAAGAGATGTGAAAAAAATTAGGTATACTGATTTAATGAGTAATGGACCCACCATCGTGTCCTTATAGGTTGTTTCAATTATCTACCACACGATTAAAGTAAGATTAGTGATCATCGCTAGCTCGCTGTGGAAAGGTGCTCGAGGATTATGTATAACGAGTTAGCGAGTTGATGACACATGTGCGTAGTCATACATGGGCCCGGTTTGAAGTGCCAGACTTGAAGGAAAGGTAGAGGTGGAGGTGTTTTATTAGCTTGACTACCAATGTGTTAAGAAGAAAGTTGAGTCATCTTAGTTGTAATTCCCAGATTGTAGGATTTTTCAAGGATCAACAGCACAAGTTTAAAAAAGAAAGTGCAATGCCACTCTATTTTTTTGTTCAGTGCATTTATGATAAGTGAAACCTTCATGTGTGGGGGAAACAGAGAATAACATAGAGATTTTCATTAATTGCAGTCCCATGCAAACAAAGATTGCAAATTTTCTAAGCATAAGAGCTTGATTGATTGTGTTGTGTTAAGCCTGGTAAAGACGTGAAACTATTCTTCTATCATTCAAGAGAAATTTTAGAAGTTTAGAGAAGAACAAGTTCAACAAGTCAAGTAAGTACTCATATTATAACCTCTGTGGCATTCCAATTCTCTCAATACTGTCAAAATGCCTCCTAAGAAACCATTCTCTAGGCAAATTAATTATATGGATAGGAATGTCCATGATGATTTATTAGAATTACTCCTAGAATCTACTATATAGCCTGCACAAGTTAAAAAGTTAATTTCCTTAAACCCTAGGCTTAAAATTGGTGATGGCCTATATGACAAGGGGAACTAGGTTAGGGATGCAACAACTACTCAAACTGGCCTTATCTTGTTTAAAAAGTGGTTTTTGGAAAGAAAGTTGTTTGCCCCGCATGCTAATGTCTAGAATTTTGATTTGGGAAAGTTAGTAGTCCCAACTGTTTTAATGGATTATGATTTTCTTGAAGCCATTGCTAAGAATTATTACCAAGCCATTAGGGTTGTAAGAAGAAAGGATGGTGTGCCTCTGGTCTCAAATACTCTTGAAGAAATTAGAGAGGTTTTTCACATGCAACCATTATCAGACTACCATGTGCAAATCAATATGCTAGAATTAGAAAATGAATGTAAAGAAAAGAAGGATTTAATTAGGGGAGGTGCACTAAGGGCACATATTGGTACAATAGGAACTTTGTGAATAATTACTGTAGCCTCTAGAGAGCCTTTTAAGAAGAGTCTTTTCACTTCCTAGGCCGTAGAGATATACAGGACCTTATGCCAAGTTTTTGGTGAAGATGAGCAAGAATTTATGCCCATTGGTTTCATGTACATGATGGTTCAGATTGCTTCCTTCAGTGTAGATGTTATTTTTGATTTTGCTTCCTTTTTGGCTGAAGAAATTCACATTGGTTTAGTTGGGATTGCGAAGGGCAAGGTGGAAAAAACTTTTGGTCACTACTCTCTGTTAATGCATATGTTTTTGTTCAAAGGAGTGACATATTTTGGTAATGAGATGGAACTGAACAGAGAGGAGAATGAGGAAATGCTGCCAGTCTAGTTGTGGAGTGCAGATATGACTTGGGATGCAAGTAATGCTAGTTTTGTCAGATTTGATAGATATTTTTCTACTAAATTGAGATGCCTCATATTGAGTGACAATCCCAGAATCCCTAGGGTACTAATGAGTCTCATCAGGCCTATGGATAATCCCCATGACTTGAAATTTTCACATAATTGGGGAGATATCATCCCCTACCCTGTTTCTACTATTTTTAGAATCTATGGTTTCAAGAGGAACCCTCATGTTTTTCCTTACCAAGTTCCTTTGAAGATGGGAATGGCTGAAGTGTTATGGCAGTTAGGGAGAGTGGAAGAAATGTTTTTGTTGAAAAGGAAATTAGGGTCAATTTTCCCTACCTGCACAATGGCCCATCAATTTATGATTAAAAAAGGAGGATGGATCTTTTTGCATAAAATGTTGGAGTAGTATACGATGGCTGTCTCTCATCCCCATTTTTGTGATTCTGAGGGATTTTTCAATCAGATGTTGAGGCATAGAATCAAGTTGGGACCAGTCAAGCATGATTCTTATTATCCAAAGGATATTATAAGGAATGAATTCTCATTGCAGGAGTAGGAAACTAAAAAGGAAAAATGGAGATTTTATTCCCGGGTCTTAGAATTCATTCATTATTTTGATAATAAATATGATCCTTTGGATAATGCTATTACAGAGGCTGAAAAAATAAGTAAGCTCATGAATACCTTCCCTAAAATAATGGAGGTCATGAATGAAAAGAAACAATTTTTTATTGATTCATATCCTGATAAGGCTAGAGAGGTCATGAGGAGGTTGGCTTTCACTCCAAATGTGAGAACTGATAAAATAATTGTACAAAAGAGGCCCGGATATACTATAATTTAGAATAAAAGGGTTCCTATAGACAAGGGAAAACAAATAATAGGATCTACCAATATAGCCCAAGAGGAGAGACCTGAAGAGCCTAGTCCTAAGAGGCAAAAGGTAATGACAGAAGAAATGCCTCAAGATGAGGAATATTCACCCACCTAGTCCCCTTTGAGGATTGAAGAAGAGCAACTCACTGGTGAACAGGTTGAACAAATAGGATCACAGGGAGATATTTTTATTACTCAAGCAGAATTAGATGAGGGTAACCCTCCAGAACTTCCTCTCCCAAGTTTGGATCTAACAATAGCTAATTATAGAGGCATGGAGTTGGACCCTGTATTAGAGTAGGCAAGTCATCAATTTTTGACTGATGACAGTTTTGTGAAATCAAGGGCTTTTCAACAGTTTGCATGGAGGAAAAACATGAACATTTTTGAGGAGAAATGTAAAAAGATGAAAACAGAGCATCCAAAAATGGATGAAACTTCCATGCAAAACCAAATTAAAGAAGAAACGATGAAGGAATTGCAGAATATAAGCCCTAAGGAGGGGAGAAAAATGATAAAGGCATCTAACATTTTATTATTTCCCAATTGGGATATTGTAGATGCATTAATTTTCAATTATGTTTCAAGTAGATTGGAGTTGCAAGACCCAAATAGAAGAGACTTCCAAGGCACTTCATTCATTGAAGATCAAGCTGCATTGGTTAGTTGGTCATTGAGAAAGGGATCTAGTGCCACACCATCACAATCAGATGAGTTTGGGTTGATGGGAAATATACTTGTAAGAAGGGTTGCTGACACTTCACATGTATAGGCAGCATATTGGAATGTGGATTCTTCTAAGTTTGTGTTAGCCACTGCTAAGAAGGAGGAATAGGTTATGTCTAAGTTACAGAATAAATATGAAACACTTCTTGAGGCCTATAATAGGGAGGTAAAAAGGAGAATTGAACTTGAAAACAAGGCAATGGGAAAATCCACAAGGCCAAGAATAACATACCCCCATCCTCCAGTGGAACCCTTTAAATCCACCCACCTTATAGAGATACCAGACACACCTCAAAGGCCTGAATATTATATAGTTGAGGAATTTGAAGAAGAGAAGAGAAAACTATAGGCCTTACATGTAGATTTAAATATGCATTATGAGGATAAGTTTAGAAAGGCTCTAATGTATTTAGCAAACAAAATTGACTGGCCCTTATTCTTTGATCAGTTGGTAAAAGTAATAGATATATGGGAGGAATTGAAAACTCATGATGATACCCAGAAGCCTATTGTTAATAAATGGGGAAGAAGGGAAAAGGAAATCACCCTTCTATGTTATTCAGTTATAAAGTCTTTCCATGACCATGTTGAAAAATTGTATGATATTGCTAATGACTGGCCAGATTTTGATAACAGGAGAGTTGCTCTGCAACTAAAAATTATTTCTTATTTGAATAAGTACAAGAATCAAAAATTTGATCTATTTCCTTGTGCCTTGGATAGAAAGAAGAAATTGAAAAATAAGGAAGAGTGGAGTAAAGAATTGGATGACCTTTTCTACACAAGGATAAATAAAGTTATTAATGAAAAGGGGCATGCCTAGTGGGCATCCACGACAGAGGAATTGGTTAAAGTCCAATTATTTTTTGATTCTTTGAAGCAAGAATTTGTTGGTTTTGAAAAGGAGGTTGGTTATATTTTAAAAAAGAAAAATTATATCCTACAATTCAGCTGGCTGGATGATATACAATTTGACACTTGGATGGCAAATCTTCTATTGGACAAGTAGTTAGAGGAGGACAGTTTAGATGATGATGAGAAACTAGAAGGTGAGGTGCAAGTTATTGACACCTCTGCACCAGAACTGAAAAAAGAAGAAGGGGAAAAGGTAATAATGCCTGCTCAGGGTGAAAGTAGTGAGAACCCGTAGGAGAAAACTGATTTGGAGGTATCACAAGATCATCCTTCTTTGGCCAGCTTGGTAGCCACGTATTCTGAGGAGCCAGAATAATGAGAGACAAATCAAAAGTTGATGATTCACAACAGAAACTGGAACGGGCCTACCTAAAGGAATATTTGATACGCTTGGCATTCTGTTGTGATTGTTTTTGTCTTTTGTATGATGCTTTATTCCTTGGACACTTGTCAAATCACAATTGCCCTTTGCTTGTTGCAACTCGTGCTATATAAATGAGTTTTCAAGGCATTGTGATGGTTCGAGACTTGTGCAATTTTTTGTTTCTTTCAAGAAGAGTACATATTCAGTCGATCCAATAGTATGCAGAGGTTTTGAGTTTGCTTCCATTGTACTTTCTGATAAGTAAATTGAAATAACAGAAATGGCAATCTATTCTGGGCATTCAATTGGTTTTCTATTGGTTATTGTATTAGTCATATGAAAAGGATAATACAAAGGGGTATTTACACTATATCTGTGGATCATCGATTTATGTCTCCATTTTATGGGTTTGTTTACTTTGAAGTCATTTAAATAAGGTTTATTTGGCTGAATGCAGTATGGATCGGTTGTATGCTAGTTTTATTGTTGCTTTTAATTCAAGCAATTATATAAATTCTTCAGTAAATTAGTAGGGTTTATGAGTTCATAAAAGGGATATTGCATAAGAATGGAGATGGGTGATTGCAGTTGATTAATTCTTATACAAGTGATTTGAATTAGATCTCCCACCAATAGTCAATTTCTTGCCCAATGGATAAGGCACTGGTCCTATAAATCAGAAGTAAACAAGGATGAATTTTGTTGCTGCATATCAAACCATCTTACAAAATCAAAATTATTTTCAATCCTGTTTAAGAATTATAAATGCTCATCTCAACTCATTTATATCTAATTCCTGAGTCTTAGGTAGCTGCTATTTCTAGGAATATTTGTAAATTTTAGGAGAATTATGACCAGATCTACTAATAAGGGATGTTTATAATTTTAAGAGCATTGAAGAATTGAAGTGAGCTATGTATGTATGTGAGGGTAACAGAGGAGAATCAGAATGAAACTAAGATAATTTCATTTTTGAATTCTACTGCACCATGCACTTGTACAGATCCTTTTTGTTCCTCTTTGTGCCCACCACTTAGCCCACATTATTGAGTGTCCTATACAAGAAAGTCTTATAGCAAGCAATTTACCCAAGATTCTTGGAGTTGTTCCATTATAAGATATGATGAAATCATGAACTAATTACCTATTACTTAACAAAATGAGAAACACTATAAGACACTTTCTAGTGCTACAATAATATCCAAATCACCAAAGTAGGCATGCTTTTTGGATCATATTCTCTCTCAGACACAAATGTAACATGCATTTTGGTTGTAGGTGATTTCTAGGAGCTTGGGGTTCACTATCAATTCCAACACCTTCGACTAAATTTTTTGAAGAAGTCAAAAGTTGTTCCACTATAATGATTACTAATAAACTTTATCATTGTTCAAGTCAAAATTTTATCATCAGAAAAAATGGTAGATAATTTTGTTCATGGTCTCAAGGAAAACAAAGACTGCTTGACAATAGCAAGAAACAAAACAGATGACTTAGAAATAGTCTATCACAATGAAAGACATATTTTGCCCATCGTAACACTAGCGGTGCTCTACTGTCTCATTTTTGGTAATAGAGACACACCCCAAACATGAAGAATTCACCCCCCAAACACCTTCAAACATAAAATGATCCACTATCTATTAGACTGGTGTCTAATCCAGGCTAAACCTCCATCAGCAATTGCCATCCAACACTGCACTTGCACCAAGTTTTCCCACTCTCCTGCATTTGGTTAATATAGTAAAAATAAATTATCACAACCTCATTTTCTCCCACCAATAACAATGACTACAGGTGGTAGGAGAGAATCTACATTGGAAACTTCAGAATAAGTACAATTGACTATGCCTAACTAGTCACTGGTTTGAATGCACCAGTCTATTATTCCTTACTCAACCTGCAA
Organism: Cupressus sempervirens; assembly: GCA_028749045.1. NCBI lineage: Eukaryota > Viridiplantae > Streptophyta > Pinopsida > Cupressales > Cupressaceae > Cupressus > Cupressus sempervirens. Next base: position 842,293,966 of record CM053786.1, on the reverse strand, counting down.
TGAAAATTAAAAGAATGTGTGGACAAGATAACAAAAATAATAAAATGTTCTCACATTAAATATTAGTCAAAATGCATTTGATACATCATAGGAACTCACTGTTCCATGGGACAGAGACTGAATTGTAGAGAATAGGATTATTTTATTGATTATAATTTTTTCACAATGCCTTGTCTCACCACCCCAACTCTACTTCTCCCCCAAACACTTGACAAATCCCTTTTAAATAACCAAACAATAGTAAACAACCACTATTGTCTAACTATCTGACTGTTACTAGTTAGTTATAAACTAAAATTTGTTGTCTAGTTGACACAAAGTGTCAACTTCGACAACTTACAATAATATATGCCTTTAATATATTTTACTAACCTTTTCAAAGGTTTTATAACTTCACTAACCCTTCCAAAGACACCTAAAACCCTTACGAGTTGTACTAGGCCTAAAGACACCTAAAACCCTTAAGAGCTTTTCTTTGCATTTTTTCTACATTCGATACTTTTCTTATAGGTGGACATGTCTATCACAAACATCCAACATGTCTATCCTTAGACTTCATGGCAAAAACCCTACGAACAACACAAAAAAAATAAGGACATGAACCATCCAAACATCTCTAATAGCTTGTGGATATCCCAAAGATGCATAAGTGCATGACTTGTGAAAACCAAAAAGATAAGACTAACTTGTATAACAATCGAATAACCAAAATGATTTTATGTCTATGTTATGTTTGACAAGGACAATGATATTTGCATTCAAGTATGAGGAAATTTGTATCAATCAATTCATTAAATATCATTTGAATACAAAGAAGATTTTAAGAGATTCAAGAGCATAATTATAAGCCAAATTTGTGGAAGACCTAAATCAGACCTAAGTGAACAGACATGTGAAGGCTTATTTTGAATATGATGAGTAGATCTAAGGCAGAATTTTTATGAAAGTATATTCCAAGTTTAGAGCATTTATTGAAAAACAATATTTCAAATCTTGGTGGATTATTCATAAATACAAGGTAGATTTGTTGAAGACCTCGAAGGAGATCTAAGGAAAATCTACCTACATTATAAACACTTTGCATTTCAAAGGTTAGTTCCTTCTGCATTGCAAGATTTGAGGTTGGTGTTTCTTCCTAATTGGGTCTACACATTTGTTTGAAGTTATATACATACATACATATGTGTATGTGTACAGACACACACAATTCACCTACAAGGATTTCCATGCTAAATAGTATATGCATCTTGTCTTCTTTTGTTAGACATCAACTATGTGAATGCTTTCTACATTGCTTTCAGTTGACTAAATATATATAATAAAATATGCAGGTTTCTATGCCAAACTAACTCCAATGTGGACAAATATCTAATAATTGGGATGTGTGTTTGAAGACTTAACAAATTTGAGCTTCACTTGGTTTCAAGAATACTATAATATTCTCTACTTAACAAGGCCAACCACGTGAAGGTGGAAGCTCATTTGGCCTCACCCCCCTCCCCCTAACATCAATCTAAAGTACCCATTATCATCTAATTACATACTTCATTCATTAATTCATCCATTTATGAACTATAACATTCAATCAATACAATCACATAACATTCATTAATATGATATAAAAATCATTAATACACAATACTAATCAAAACTTCATTAACACATAACAATATTAATTAACATAAAATAAAAATCTGTATTAATACACATCATTCATACATAATTACTTAAAACAAAGTTCTTTCATTATCCAACAAGGTTTATCGAAGAAGATTTTTAAAACATCATTTCTTTTTTTTGTTTTTCTGAGCTCTTTTAAGAGAAGCACTCATAGGGACATCCATATCTACTTCATTCTCCTCCTCTTCTAGCATGTGTAATGTCAAATTACGATGGCAACTTCTCTTTGGAGGAGCAAGAGGTTGCTGCACTAAAGGGGGCTCTGTTGCAAGAACAAGTGAATGCAATAAATTGGCATACTCTTTTTCTTTTTCTAACTGTTAAAATTTTGTAATTAAGTATGAGTACAACATAAAATGAATTTTTCTTACTTGAAAATGCCACATCATGTACATTAACATTTTTATCTGCCACTGCGTCAACATGTTGAACACTTGGAACATGGTCCAGTCCTTCAGCATGATGTTCAACATGCTCTGAAATATTCAAAAAAAGGATACATGTCAAATCCCAATTGAAGATTTTAAATTATATTCATAATTTCATAATTAATTTCCAATAGCAAATTAATACCTCCACCACTATAATGCACATCATGGCCTTCGTCAGGAGCAGGTTCTGTGGTAGGATATGAAGGCTGCAGTAAAATGTTATGCACATTTTTATGTAGTCAATTTACGTTTAAAACTAATACCAAAAAAGAATCTTCTCAACTATTTAATTTCATTTACTTTTTATCTGACCAATTTACCTATGAGATATCATTTGGTGCACTGGATTCTTGGGCAAGGCTTACAGATTCTTCAAGTAGGCGTGCAACCACAACTTTATAGCCTTCCTTCAAGGCAATTTTTATATCTTCATCTATGACCTCCACATTGAAATCTAGGCCCTGTGGTTTTTGCTTGATAACGTCAGTTTTCCATGTATGGTTTCATTAAACAAAACTATTTGCAACATTATATTAAAAAAAACAAAACAAAATTCATTGCTCTACTTACAAGTTGAGACTGCAGATTCATATAGCCACCAGAGCCAAGTTTGTGTTGGCCAACCTTTTCTATTCTTGCTTTTGTAGCCACGGATGTGTCCTACAATCTATGAACAATTTCAAACATCTTAGATTATATATTTACAAATATCAATAATTAGTGCATGATTACAATGTACTTAATACTATAATGGCATACCTCTTTTTGCCCTGTGCTGCTTCATTATCTCTATCTTCACATAGCCTTTTCTCCTTTGCATCTTCTATTATTTCATTCCACTCCATTGGTGGAATCATAGGAGGATGGTCATACTTTGGGTTATCCTTAAGACCCCTTCTATATTGATCCCTCACAGTCTTTATATGCTTTTCTAGTCTTTTCAGAAGTAGGCCAGTGTCAAAAATGTTTTTCCCAAATTTATCCTCAATGGATGCAATCAGCTAATTTTTTAATTCCCCAGCTTGTAAATTCCACCTTTTTAAAAACAAATAGATTGTTAGATCAATAACTTTAATATATTACAATAAATAGAAGAAAATAAAAATTATGTAGCAATGATATGAAACTACGTACCTTTTACGTATGGTGGGTCCAAATAGTCTCAATGTCATATGGAAAAGATGTTCAAAGAAAGAATTATTACCTACAAAAACATAAAGGATTTATCAGTCCAAAATGAGTAATGTAAAAGTAAAATAAATTTACACTTTAAAAAATATCAATTTTAAAGAACCTAGAAGCTTTCGTTCTCTTAATGGAAACATAGTTTTCTTATTCAGCAACAATGTCCCTTCATACAAACTAGTACTAATCACACGAACTGCTCCAAGAAATGGATCAGCTTTAGTAGTAGTGCTCTCTGTTCCTCTATCAACTAAAACATCATAACAATTAAATGACAATTTTAGTATTGCTCTTTGTTGGTCTACCTCCCTGCCTATGTCCATGTCTCTCTATGTGTGGCTATATATATATATATGTATGTATGTATGTATGCATGGTGTGTGTATGCATGTGTTTGTGTGTATGCAAGCTTATGTAGACATCATTTAAGCACTAATGTGCTACTTCATTGTTCATCAACTTGTAGAAAGACATTACAAAATATAGCACATTACAAAATATAGCAAAACAAGGTTTTACCAGTTCTACTGGGCATAGACGATAATGTTTGCATGGTTCTTGTTGCCGACAATGCAGCAGACATTAGTGGACCACCAATTGAAGGAGGAGTTCGCACTTCATCATGAGTTGAAGAATAGAATATTGTTAACAAAGACATTTTCAATGGATAAAGATCAAATGGGATACTAGCAAGAAACGTCGACAAAAAAAAAGGTAAGTGTTATAATGTTGATCAAAACAAACAAAGTGTTACTTACATGAAGGTATTGTGAAACAACCCTGACCATGTTCAGCATGTGATGTCGCAACTAGCACATATGTCTATACAACAACACATAAAATCAGAGATCATGATCCATAAGATACTATAAAATATTAATATCTATTGAACTTCTATTACTGCTTTAGTCGAATTACTACTTACTTTCAAAGATTGAATTCTACGGTCCAATTCTATTCTCAGTGCCTCTTTCTCCTCACTTCTATCACCCTTGATGATAATTTGAACAAGCTCATCAATGTATCTTTGTGTAATTTCTTGGGTGATGAATATAGGGTCAGTACTAAGGCCAATGTCATGTAGATATGACACCTATATTTTAGATTGCATTTGATCAGCGATCATTGTAGCTTTTTCCTATCAGTTGTGACATCAAATATTCATATACTTTCATCAAAATAACTCCAAAGCCATAAAGAAAAGAACATAATAATAGGACATTTGTTTCTATATTAACATTAAAATTTACAATAATTAATGTTTACCTCTACTGAAGGTGTCTGACATGGTGCATCCATATTGCCCTGTGAAAAAAATTAGTAAGTCTTCGAAATCAGCAGTGAAATTAAAGTAATAGACTTACAAAAAAAAAATTAATAATAAAGTAGATTGTATATGTAAATCATTTCTCTTAAGTTAAAAATTTAACGTAATTAATGTTTATATCTAAAACAATATTTGGCATGTTCTACTTAATGTTTATATGTGCACATATGGTTTGGAAAGAAATATTTGGTCATACAAGACCCCATCATAGTTGACATTGATCATACCTGAAGATTTCATTGATCATCATGATCATCATCCATGTCATCATCATTATCATCATCATCATCATCACCATCATCGTACTCATCACTTTGATCGCCATCATCACCATCTTCATCACCATCATCATCCTCTTGATCAATATCATCATCATGACCATCATCACCATGATCATCACCATCTTCGTCACCATGATCATGATCGTCATCAGCATCATCATCATCATCATTATCACCATTATCGTTAGCATGACCAAAATCATCACCATCTTCTTCTTCTTCATCACTGGATAATTGTTGTTCCTAATAATCATTTACTTCCTCTTGTGCTTCTTCAATATCTTCTTCTTCGATCACATTATACTTTACCGGCCTTCCTCTTGGGTCATGTCTAACAACAAATGACCAACCTGGTTTTTCTGGAACACCAAAGTAAAACACTTGCTTGCATTGACTTGGAAGAACATAGGGCTCATCTCTAACTGGCTCAAATGACCTTGTATTAATCATAGTAAATCAATTGTCGTGTTCAATAACAGTCCTATCGGGATCATTTCAATTCAGTCGTGACCTAAACCATTTGACGATAAATAGAACTATTTTGAATGAATTAAAGTCACACTCAAGTATATCATCCAAAATGCCATAGTATTGATTTTTAGATTGTTGAGGATGTATGTCAGTTCTAGATGAAATAATTGTGACTGCGAAGACATCACTTATCCCGGAATCACACATTTTCTTCGTTTCATCTAACTTTTTTGTGCAGAATTTATAGCAATGGTAGTACATAGCTTTGTGCTATTTGACTTGCAATTATTCAAACATGTCAAGAAACTTCTCATATATCTATGAGTTGATATTAAACTTATGTCTCATGATTAGTAATCTTATGCATACCTTTGTATCTCTTAAGCCATATATTAGATCAAGTACCATTGGCATAACATTGGGATCTCCATTACGATGAGCTTCTTTAACCAACAATGCAACACCATCCCATATTAATGAGTGACCATTTTCTTGAGACTATTCAATCCACACTGTCATCCAATCAAGATTTTTTGCAATATACAAGTGTAGTGCAACCCACTCACGACCAACTATAAAGAAGACAATTACACCAGTTAGAAACAACTTATATATATTGATGATGGATAAGAATTGTTAAATTAAAAAAAAACTTATAATTACCTCTCACCCTCCTCAATCTACCTTTCCTAGTTAGGTACTCCCCTTTGAATTTGTCATTACAGTTGGGATCCCAAATGTGATCTAGATGGATACCTGCTGCAAACTTTGGAAGATATTCACTAATATACACCATGGTTTGGTATATCATATATCCCTCTATCATAGAACCCTTAGGATGTGCTCTTTGTCAAACCAAACCCTTCATAAATTTAAAATGCCTCTCAACCATCCACATTGATCTAGCTTGTACAAGTCCACACAATTCAATCTCCTCAACTTGATGTATGAGGTAGTGTTCTTGAGCATTTAAAAATTTTGGAGGTAAACACTTTTGCATTTCACACATAAGCTGTGGAATTTTTCTCTTCCAATATTTTATATCCTTTTTATCAATTTCTTTAGATGATAACCACCTAAATGAGATTCAACATGCAAAAACACATAGAGGAGATTTCAAATAAAATTATACAATAGATTTTAGATAAAAAGCTACAAATCTAAGAAAAAACACTCTTCTAACCTCATGTATTTTCCAAGATCATATATAACTTTTTTAATACTTTTGTCAAGCTGTTGTGGAAGGGATAGAGGTAGGACGAACTGCAATCATTAAAAAATGGTCATTTCAATATATTATTAAATAATGCAACTGGTACTACATTCAATCTTACAAATATACTATAAATAGAAAATATGACTTACCTTGAGGATGGTATGCCAATCATGTTTCTTCAACCCTAGCCCAAAATCAACTTTCTTTGATAGAAGAGTGCTTATATTTGCAACAAATCCTATTGGAATTTTTTTTTTTTTTTTTATGACTTCTTTTAATGCATCACTTTGTTGCTCCGTTAATAACCAAGGAAGGGCACTTGTATTTATGCAATCTCCATTCCTATTTGATTCAATGAAAAATTTTAGTGCATGATTAGATTCAAGAATGTCAGTACAAATTTTAGCAATTTGCTCTCTATCACACCTTCCATCCAACATTTTCCATAATGTCTCTGTTACATTCTTTCCAATATGCATAGCATCAAACAAATGCATGATTGGGAGATCCTTGTAGTATGGTAACCTACTAAATTGAGTAGGATAACTTTTCATTCCTCTAGGAAGTTGGTTATTGATGCCTTGACAACCTTCACGAGCATCAGTTACAGCATTAGTAAGTATAAGACAATATCGAAATACAAATTGTAAACTTTGGACGACAAATTGGACATTACCTCGACGATTTAGTCGATCGTATTCTAACTTCTATAAATGAGGTGTCATTCTTCATGGCCTTGATGATGTCTCTTCTTTCCCATTGAAAAGATGTTTTTTGGCAATTCGACACCTATGATTATTGTGGAGAAAGTGTCTAAACTCATCAAACACCTACTTTCCTAAACTTCTCAAATGATGACATTTCATCTTCGAACCACAAACTAGACATGCAAATTTTCCCTTTGTCTGAAGACCTAAAATATCATGTACAATTATCATGCACAACTTAAGCATTTGATAGTAATGTGTAAGCACTATAATAGACCAAAAATATGTGATCTTAACAATATAACATACCGCAAAAATGAGTTAGCCCAAGGGCATCGTGTATTGTCCATACAAGCATTGCATGGTATTGAAATTGTTTATGTCCTATCGGTCTAGAGATGTCATACATAGTGATGAAATTCCATAACTTCAACAACTCATCAATTAGGGGCTCAATATACATGTTCATATCTTTAACTTGGTATTTACCTAGAAATTGAATGAACATAAACATTAAATAATTATTATAACCATTTTCATGCACTATTTATCAATTAATTTAGATAACTATAAAAAAAAAATACCTAGCACAATCATTAACAACATTATGTGCTCCCTCTTTATGGACATCCAAGGAGGAATGTTATTGTTAATAAAAAAAATAGGCCATATTGAGTAAACAGATCTCATATCTCCATATGGATAGACACCATTCGCCGCCAATGATAGGTTCAAATTATGAGGTTCTTCTTTAAAGTGTGACCATGTTTCTTCTATCTCTTTAAATTTAGAACCATCGGCAGGCATTCACATAATGTCATCCTGACTTCTATTGTGTGCATGGTAATCCATAAATGTGCCAAGCTAGCGCACCTGAATAACCATTCCAGACGTGGAATAATGGGAATGTACCGAAGAACCTTGTGAGGCACTTTTATTATTATTTGATCTGACCGACATCTACTAACATGACAATGAGGACATTTTATTGCAAATTCATGTTGTTTATGATATAGAATGTGATCATTGGGACATGCATGTATTGTCTGATACTTCATTCCAATATGATCCATAATGTTAGATAATTCTCAGTACGAATGAGGCAAAATGTTTGATGGTGGTAACAAAAACTCACTAATCAACCTACAGCAACAAATATGCATTATTAATATAATGAATAGTAATTGTATGCTAACCTTGAAGATGAAAAAAATGAGATACCTTAGCATATGTGACATTGCTACATTGGATATGCTATTCATAACCTTTAAGTTTACCAACAACACTATAGCTGATAGTAGAGTTGTTTGGGAGCCTAGGTATAAGGGCTCATGTGCCTTCTCAAGTAAAGGTATATCAAGACCATCTTTATCATTATTATCAGATTCACTAGTACCATCATTGTGAGCCTCTTCATCACTTGCCCCAATACCATCTTCTTCAATCATGTCCTCTGGCACATTATCATCTTCTTCCATGGTAGCATTATCCTCAACTTGGATATTCACACCTCCATGTTCCTCCGGTAGGAAATCCACATTCAGCAATGGACAAAAATTGTGGCCCCTTTCAACATGACCATATTGCCTACAATGACTCTGGGCTGTTGTGATTAGAATTCTTTGATTCTTTAAACCCTTACACTTTTTGCAAGGACAATAACATTTATCAGGTTTTCTTTGGAATTGAGCCCACAATGCAGCCATTGTCTCATTATTTTCTTCTAGATTCATATTGTCAGGCATGGTCTTTCTTCACAGAAAAATATACCTACAAATAAATTGGACATGTTGTGATTAATGTTTATATCTGCACATATGGTTTTTGTTAATTAATGTTTTCAAATGTAACTAAAATGATTACAAACATATCAAAAAGGACCTTCACAGGGTCTTATTACATCAACTATTCTAACATGGTCATGTTGGTTATCTTGAGACCTTAATGTCTTCTCATGCCTTCAACCTTGACCTCGATGCTCCTGCATCATTCTCCATAGGATCAAGGAAAGTTGGATCATCATGGAATTGAGTAGGTAGACCTTCTAGGAAGTTGCAATACTTCAACCTTGTAAGTGTCATGTCAATACAATGGGTACTAAACAAAAAATTTAAGTTGATGAGAAATGGTTGTTATGAATTCAAATTGTAAGCGTCACCTCAATGCATTGGGTATTAAAAAAACAATTCAAGCTGATGAGTATGGGTTTTTATGAACCACAACTCATGAAATATGCATTAAGTCCATACCTACTATTTACAATGAGTATGGGTTTTTTTTCTAAGAACATACCTGTTGTTTATAGTCAATAAGTTTCTAAATCCTCTAACAAATTTGAAGCAATGAGCCAAAGTCACATGGTTGAAGATGATCATTGTCCCCTCAAAGTGCCATCATTTGATAAATTGTTGCATTAAAATATGATCTAGAAAGGGCCTTTCCACATAGTATGTTAGCACTATTTGGCAATCATCGATCATGTGGTTATTGCAAAGAGGCTAAGGACCAAACATGGAATCATGGAGATAGTGCACGGATGTACAAGTAAAATTTGTTGCTCTTTAGCTACTAATCTTGCTTTGTGCTTGTCAATTAAAACATTATTTTTAAACTTGATCTTAATACTTTTTATAATCAATGGCTTTCTTTCCAATGTCTATCTCTCGACTCAACACATTTTTTCATTTTTTTTTCCTTCTTGCTTCATCATAAATACTTGGTTCACAAGCACTTATGGTATTCTTCTTGCTAAGATTATGAAGTGGACAATGACTTTCAATCTAGATAATCAAATGTTCGGCTCAACTTTTTTGGGTAAGTGTGATGATATGTAGTGCACTATAAATTTTATCTTCAATGAAAGGATTATCACCTCTAATTTTCAAATGGTGATCAACCAGAACTAGCTGACAATCTAACCTAAATAATACATTTTATGCCAAATTCCAATCACAGTTAAAGACATTTAGCTATTGGAAAATGGCAAGATTATGTCTTATTTCAGATATGCAATAAAATGGGCAAGAAATGTGGAAGAACATTAAGTTTTTATCCACCAAAACATGAGTAAAATTGTATAAACTAAATGTATTTTTAAAAATAATGTCAATTCCCTTCAAAAGAAATGTTTTGCATGCAACTTACTTGCTGAAGATATTTCAAGTTCAGTAACTCTTTAATCATAGGATCCACAATAGTTGGAAGCTTTGACCTGTCTGTCAGCTATGGCTTGGCTTGCAACAACAAAAAATTCTTAGTATATGCATCTCAAAATTTAAAAAATACATCAAGCAATTCAGGTCAGTTACAATCTGTAAATTAACTGGCATTTGTTTCTTCTTTAACATATTCAACAATCAAGTACAATTAATAGGAATACAAGAGAAAAACTTGGAATTCTACTAATGTCATCAATGTTAATCTTGGGTACTAGTACAAAGCTCGTAAGAAATCTGTAGTTGTACCAACCAAGATATTTACAAGACTTGATCACAAAAGGTTCATTTAGCACAAAACAACTTCAAAAATATTGTATATATACACTCTTTGACGCTGTCAAAGGGAACAATTATTTTAATGATGTTTTACGTAAGAATTGCTAGAGGAAATGATAAACATGAAATATATTCAAGTTTTGACACTAAGGAATTGAAACATCCGCACTCAGGAATTGCCTTGAATATTTAAAGAGCGTGTATCCCACAAATGAAATTGGTATAAATGTTACAACCACCAAATTTGAAGGGCATGGAAATTCAGTCATCATTATCCTATGTAGTACACTTAATTTCATATGTTGGAATCATTTTGTGACTTGTACACATGATAGTCCAATAGTTTTTAATGTCATCTTCATCACAATTTTTCTATGATAGTCTAATAGTTGCAAGTGGCATCTTCATCACAATTTTTCCATGATAGTTTTGTTGGTCTGAATTTTTTCATAATCGAGTTCCTTTTTCCAAGGTATAGAAGAATTTAGATTGGGATCCACCTATGGTGAATAGGGTTTCTAGCCAAGTCATATTTTGTAGGTCTTTGAAGCAAATTTTTGTTGAAACCCTAGGTCTTGTTTTCTTTTGAATTTTTCGGGCGCGAAACTAAAAATATGCAAAGATTCCCATCCTTTTCAAACTTTTTGCACCCTGAGTCACATCTTTTCTTTTGTGTTTCTGACCACCCGATCCCTAAAAGATCTACGAAAATCGCTATCTTGCTATGAAAAGATACAAGTATTTTACCCTTAGCGACATAATGACCACCGCTAAGTTGAAAAGTGGTACCATCAAGTGGAAATACGATGATCGAAGATTGTATTGTTTTAGAGATATTTCATCATGTTTACAAAAAACATGTCAGAACCTAAAAAGGAATTACAACATTGAGGTACAAAAGGCGTCAACAGAAATCTTAGCTTTTTTGATTAGTCACTTTGTCGCTATCAGAGAAATTGGGCACTTCACCATTAGCGACATGACGCCTTCACCAAAAATAATGGCTGATAGTCACCTTTAAATTTTTTGATGATCGTAAGTTTTTTCAGGTTGTGTGGTGCATGTGCTATTTTATTATGTGTCAGATGCATTAACGAGGGTAGTTATGACTTCACTCACCTTTATCTTTCGAACCCTAAATTTTGATGAGTCACCAAAAATTGCTATGTTGCTATCGAAGAATTGGTGTCTCTCACCATTAGTGACATAGAGCCTAGATGGAAAGTAGTACTGTGGCAAATTTTCAGAGTAACTGGGTCCCAGAAAGTACTCCATCAGATATCAATTATAAAGCTTTGGAACACACTGGCATCTAATGGGCTACACGTATACACTGGGAAAAGAAAAGACACCAGTATTCACTATGTCGCTATTGGGAACTTGTTCTTCTCGCCATTAGCAACATAGCGCCCAGTCGAGAAATAAACAAATATGGGCCCCAAGTAGCAGGTAATACAGCCAGGATTTCATCACATCATCAATTATTGGACCCATGCCCTGTTCACAAAATATATGAAAGACTGATTGTCAGATCTATCTCAAATCCATGATCATCGCTATCTCGCTATGGCAAGTTGCATGAAGGTTACGAATAGTGACATGGAGACAAGGGGCCCACCATATTTCTTTTGAGAAATGCATCAAATGTCATCTGCACGATCAAATCAGGATCAATGACGGGTGCTATCTCGCTATGGCAAGGTGCTCACTCTTTATGCATAGCAAGATAGTGCCTAAGTGACACATGTCCTCAAAGTTCTATGGGTCCAGTTCAGAGGTGCCAACAATGAAGGAAAGGTACACATGGAAAATTTTCATTAGATTGACTACCAACTTGTCAAGAGGAACTCGAGTCGTCTTTGCTTTCATCCTTGGATCGTAGGATTTTTTGTAAATCCATGGTGTAAATTTGAATATAGAAGGTGATGCCACCCTGTGCATTTATGAGAGATGAAAGCTTTGCGTGTGAAGAAAAATAAAGTATAACATAGAAGATTTTCTTAATTCCACTATACTCAAACAAAGATTTAGAGCATTTCTAAGCAGAAATAGTTGTTGAGAAGACCGTGCTGGATTTGGTAAGATTGTGAAGCAGTTTGTTCGCAGAAAGATTGCAGTAACACTGAGAAGAACTAGAGTGAAATTCAAAGTAAGTATTTGCATTATAATCCTCTTGCTATATCAATTCCTTAGAGAGTTAATTAAAATGGCTCCAAAACAGAAAGTGTTTTCTGGTCAAGAGAACTATTTGGATAGGAATGTCCACGATTATTTGCTTGAACTACTCCCTTCTTCCACTGTTGAAAATGTAGAATTTAAGAGACTAACTTCATTAAACCCTAGGCTAAAAATAGCAGATGGGCTGTATGACAAAGGAAACTGGGTTAGGGATGCAACAACTTCACAGACTGGTTTTCAAAGAGGAACCTTTTTGCCCCACATGCCAACATCTAGAATTTTGGTCTAGGGAAAATGGTGGTTCCCATTGTTTTCATGGATTATGATCTTTTGGAAGCTGTAGCTAAGAATTAAGACCAAGCCCTTAGAGTAGTGAGGAGAACTGATGGTGAAATCTTGATTACAATCAGCATAGAGGAGACTAGGGAAGTTTTTAGTTTAGGGCCGGTCACTGATTATCATGTGCCCATTGATTTGAAAGGGTTAGAAAATGAGTATATGTCTAAGAGAGATGTAGTTAGGAAAGAAGTGTTGAGTGCACACATAGGTAGAATTGGAACACTGCCAGCAATAACAGCATCCTCTAGGGAGCCTTTCAAAAGGGCATACTTCAATTCTAGGGCTATAGAAATATATAGGTCCTTGTGTAAAGTTTTTGGGAGAGATGAAGAAGAGTTCATGCCTGTGGATTTTATGTATATGATTACTCAAATTTCCTCTTTTGGTGTGGATATAATTTTTTATTTTGCTTCTTACTTAGCTAAGGAGATTCACATTGGACTAATTGGAATTGCTAAGGGTAAGGTGGAAAAAACTTTTGGCCATTATTCTCTGTTAATGCACATGTTCTTATTCAAGGGAGTAACATATTTTAGTAAAGAAATGGAATTAGATAGAGAAGAGAGTGGGGAAGCATTACCAGTTCAATTGTGGAGTGTAGATATGACTTGGGATGCAGAGAATGCCAGTCTTGTCAGGTTTGATAGGTATTTTGCTTCAAAGCTGAGATGCCTCCTATTAAGGGGCAATCCCAGAATCCCCAAAGCATTAATGAATCTCATTAGGCCTATGGACAACCCAAGTGGTTTGAAAGTTTCACATAATTGGGGAGATGTCATTCCATATTCTTTTTCTACTATATTTAGAATATATGGTTTTAAAGGAAGCCCTCATGTACTACCCTACCAAGTGCCTTTGAAGGTAGGAGTTGCTGAGATATTGTGGCAACTAGGAGGAGTGGAGGAAGCCCTTCTATTGAAAAGACAAAAGGGGTCAATTTTTCCTACTTGCACAGTGGCTCATCATTTTGTAATCACAAAAGGAGGTTGGCTTTCTCTCCACAAGATTTTGAATCCTTATAAGATGGCTACTTCCCATCCTCATTTTTGTGATTCTAAAGGATTTTATCATTTGGCTCTGAGGTAGAGAATTAAGCTTGGTAAAATTGAGAATGAATTTTATTTTCCCGAAGAATTAATAAGGAATGAGTACTCCTTGCAGGAGCAAGAGACTAGGAAAGAAAAGTGGAAAGTCTTTTCTAAAATTTTGGATTTCATTCATTGTTTTGATCTAGATTATAGTCCTTTGGATGATGCAGTTACAAATGTAGATAAGATGAGAAAAGTTATGAATAATTTTCCTAAAATAATAGAGGCAATGAATGAAAAGAACCAATTCTTTATTAGGTTCTACTCGGATAAGACCAGGGAAGTAATGGGAAGATTGGGTTTTACTCCCAATATAAGGGCAGGTCAATTAACTATCAAAAAAAGGTCAGGATATACAATTGTTCAAAATAAAAAGAATACAGTGGACAAAGGAAAACAAATAATTGAGTCCACTAGTAGGGTTTTGGAAGAGAGGCCTACTAAGCCCTCCCCTAAGAGGAGGAAAATAATAAGAGAGGAGGATTCTCATGTTGAGGAGTATTCACCTTCATAGACCCCTTTGAGAACTAAGGAGGAGTAGCTCACTATTGAGAAAATTGAACAAATTAGACCACAAGGGGGAGTTTTTGTCACTCAAGCAGAGATCGATGAAGGGAACCCCTAGGAACCTCCTGTGCCAAGCCTCGAGCTGACTATAGCTGATTTTAAGGGAAGGGAATTGGACCCTATTTTGGAACAAGCTAGCCAGCAATTTTTGTTAGATGACAGTTTTGTAAGGTCTAGGGCTTTCCATCAATTTGCTTGGAGGGAAAACATCCACAATTTTGAGGAAAGATGTAAGAACATGAAAACAGAGCATCCAAAAATGGATGAAGCCTCCATCCAAAACCAAATAAAGGAGCAAATGATGCAAGAATTCCAAAACATTACCCCTGAGGAGGGAAGGCAAATGGTAAAAATTTCTTACATACTATTGTTTCCTAATTGGGATATTGCAGATGCATTGATTTTCAACTCTATTTCTAATAGACTAGAGTTACAAGACCCAAATAAAAAGGAATTTGTAGGGACTAATTTTAGTGATGATCAAGTTGCTCTTGTTATGTGGTCATTAAGAAGAGGATCCAGGATTGTATCAACATAGCTTGATGGTTCAGGATTGATAGGGAATATTATTGTGAGGAGAGTTACTGATACCTCACACATACAGGCAACCCACATGAATGTGGATTATTCTCAATTTTCCTTGGCTACTGCTAAAAGGGAGGAAAAGGAAATGTTTGAATTAAAAAGTACATATGAGGTAGTTGTGGATGCCTACAATAAAGAGGTAAAAAGGAGAGTTGAGCTTGAGAACAAGCTACTGGGAAAATCCACCAGGCCTAAAATAACATACCCTCGCCCCCCCTATTGAACCTTTCAAATCTACCCCCCTCATTGAAATACCAGACACACCCCAAGGGCCACAATATTACACTGTTGAGGATTTTGAAGAAGAAAAGAGTAAATTGTGGGCCTTACATGTAGAGCTGGAATCTAAATATGAAGATAAACTAAGAACAACTCTTACATATCTAGGAGATAAGGTTGAATGGCTACTAATCCATGATCATCTGGGAGGAGTTAAAAGTAGATGATGAGGCTCTAAAGCCTATTGTGAACAAATGGGTGAGAAGGGAGAAAGCAATAACCTTATTGTGTCTATCTATTATAAATAATTCTCATGATCAGATTGATAAAACCTTTGACATTGTTTCTGATCTTGCTGATTTTGATAGCAAAAGGATACATTTACAGAAGATAATAATAGGCTACTTAGACGAATATAAGAGCCAAAAATTCAATTTATTTCCTCATACCCTAGATAAGAAAAATAGTTTGAAAAGCAAAGAGGAATGGGCGAAGGAACTTGATGATTTATTCTGTTTAAGAATGAATCAAGTCATAAATGAAATAGGGCATGCACAGTGGGCCACCACAACAGAAGAAATGGTGAAAGCCAAAATATTCTTTGATTCTTTAAAACAAGAATTTGTTGATATTGATAATGAGGCTGATTATATAATAAAGAAACAAAAGGATATTTTGCAATTCAATTGGCCAGATGACACATTATTTGACAGGTGGATGGCAGAAATGCCTTGTAGTGAACAGTTTGATGTAGATGAAACTGACAGTGATAAGGTGTAGGGTGAGGAAGTCCAAATCATTGATACCATCACTACTCAAACCCAATCAGAAGAAGAAGATAAGAAAAACCTGTCACTTTCAGTTGCAGAACCGAGACCACAAGATGCCAATACAATTAAAGAAAAGGAAAAGGTAGAAGTTGTCCTTACCATGCAAAATGAAGGTGGTGGAAGTCTACAGGTGGAGGTTAATGTGCCCTCATCAGAACAAGCTTCATTGTTGGCTAATTTAGCAGTTACATATGAAGATGAATCAGATCAATAGCCAACTCAGTAAAATCAAAACATGTAACAGAAGCTGGCCCACCGAAAGGAATGATTTGATTTCAATATCTTTTGTTACCCATAGTTTTTTCATTTTTTGATAGGTGTATGTAGATATTCCTTGTAAAGACACATGTCAGTTTCTCTTAGCCTGAAGCTTTTTGCATTTCACACTATATAAGTGAAATTCCAAGGCAAGAGAAAAGGTTTGAATTCTATTTGCTAAGTGATACACTTAGTCTATTTTTGGTCCACCATTTTTGAGCAAAAATTTGTGATGTATTTTCTCTATTAGATCTTGAGAATACATGAATATAGAATGATCTGTATTTCTTTCTAAAGGTCATTCTGAGTCTATTGTAAATTGTATACAATTTTCAAGGAAAATTAATACAAATTATGAACTATCCCCATATCAGTTCTTTCTGAACTTTGTCTCCTTTTGATTACTTGGTTATCTTGATGTTGTATAAGTAAAGGCTTGTGCAATTGAATGTAGTTCAATTAGGTTGTATATCTATTTATCATGGCTATTAATTCAATGGATTAAGTAAAAGCTTTGATGAATTTGATAAGGTTGCTACGGTAGTGGAAAGGATTTTGAATGATGATTTCTGATAAGAATTGCTAATAAAATTTGTTGTAAGGCAACAAATTAGATCTAGAGATTTGTAGTAGACTCTAAACCCCAATGGATTAGGCACTGATCAAATTTAATTGAGCTGAAAGAGAAATGTGTCACACATGACTGTCAAAATGCAGAATTATAATCAACTTTACTTTTATTTTTCGTAGATCTTCAAAGTTGGCCTCTACTTGTTTGCATGGAATGTTTTAGCTTTAGTTAGCCATTATTGTTGAGAACATCTACAGACCTATAAAATATTTTTGGCCATATCTGTTATATGGGATGTGTTTATTAAAGTATCAAGAATTGTACATGTATTGGAGAATTTGAGATGAGAATCATAATGAAACTAAGATAATTCTCATACAATTTTCCCAATCTTGTATCATCCCTAGGTATACCCACTTTGGTTTTGCAGAGCCAAAAGAGTAGAAAACCACCCTTGGTTTTGTAGAAGTTTGGCCCAAATGGTGTGCACATACAATTGATAATAAGAATTGGCTAGTCTTTAGACTATGTGAGTATTGTGATTTGGTATTAAGCATTTTGTTGCTTAGTAGTTTTAAAACACCAACAAGTTTGTTATTCATCCAAATGGAAACCTTTGTAGGAAGACCTAATTGCAATGCAACAATTAAATGTAATGTTGAAATATAGGAGAGAGATTCTTTTGGTTAAACTAGAAGATAAATCATCTTCTAACAAAATGACAGAGAATTTCGGTGAAGGATCCAAAGTACATCAATTCAATTATAGTCTAGTAAATTTAGGTGCCATCTTCATCATAAGTTTTTGAAGATAGTCCAGTATTTGTAGGTGTCATCTTCATCAAAAAATTTCCATGATAGTCTATTAGTTTGAGGAGTCATCTCCATCACAAGTTTTCCATGGCATACTTGTAGTTAGAGGTGCATTGAAGACCTTTTATCACTACATGAGCTAGTAGTAGATGGTGATTATTCATTATCATCATCATCATCTAACATAGAATCACATGAATATCATGTTTTATAGCCCACATGGCCTAGGTATTGAGGGTACAACTCCAAGCACTAAACACACTAGATTTCAAATTATTATCTTTATGTGTTGATGTTTAAGTTGAAAGTTCTAGAGTTGAAGAGAGAAACACACTCAATTTTTTTTTTCTTTTTGTTCTTTTTTTGAATATGAAACTATTGTCTAAATGATACAATATAATTATGTATTATTAAAATAAAAATACAAGAAAATTATGATACCAACACAACTATATTTATAAAACAAAAAATTTGTCATTATTATTTCTTCTAATCTTTTACAACTATAGCTTCTGCATATACATTTCCTTTCTTTTCTTTCATTACTATAACAAAAAGTATAATAGTTGTTACAATAGACCAACATTCCAAATGATAAATCTGCATCTACACACTTTCAATAAAATGAAACAACAAGTACATTACATTCTTTTTGCAACTAGACTCTTTTTAACACTTATCATCAAAACATCACTGAGAAAAAACACTTGAGTGGAGACTCTCCCATTTATATTACACAACAATGGCTGAACTTTGGCATAAAAAATAATAATGATAGTAATAGTATTCACTTCCATCTTCAATATTATCATAAAAACCTACAACAAAAATACACATGTACCTATGGAAATATGCTCGAAGAGAAATCCCTCTCCTTGACCACTAGAGATGCAGGTGTGATTGGAGGTCATGAATGGAACAGCTTTTGAAGTCGAGCACATCAGGAAGAAAGAAAGAAAGACAATATCGAGAGTTTCGAACTACTATTCCACCCCCCCTATATTGATGCAAATGTAGGGCCCCCTTTCATATTATTCCCAAGCCTAGCAGGCATCATTAATCAAGTGGGTGGAAAAAACCTGAAAAGAAACTGGGCTCAGAGAAAACCATTCGAAAATGCTCCAAAAACGTCAAATGAAACTAGGGGCAAAAAATGTAATTGGGAAAATTTTTTTTGAACTTTGTGGATGTATAAGCCCTATGTTGGTCAAAATTTTGACCAACACGGATCTTATATGTAAAAAAATGAAATTTTTGCATTTACATTTCGACCACCCTAAATTTATTTAGTTGATGGTCAAAATTTTTGGTCAAAAAATGATGTTAAATGTAGTAGTGTTAGAAATGATTTTCCTATATTAACCAACTAAAACTCAGTCAACATTGCATACTATCAAAGTTCCTTTGGTAACCAAGTGAGCCTAGTTGAAACTAGTTCCATCCAACATTTCCTTCATTAACTGAGTGAGCTCAGTTAACACTCTTCTTCCACAAACTTTCCTTTGATGCCCGAGTGAACTCTATAGATACTACCTTCTAAACAAGGTAAACTTTGGATTGCTTGATAGCCACGAAAAATTGTCTTCAATGCCCAAGTGAGCTCAACATAAACTAAGGAGTAATGATATGTCATTTTTTGTAACATCAAAGACAATAGAAAATTAATCAATTGTATTTAACAATATAGTTAGATCATCATGACTTAGTAATTATTTTGTTTCCAATAATTCTTTGATATCTTTTGTTCTACACTATTAAATACCCATACCAGTATTTCAATCATATCTTGTATCATACTATTTGTACACACCTACACACTGGTATACATCATCATGACAATATCATAGATCTCCTTATTGGTGTTTGAAAATGTATTCAGGTTTTCAATTACCCTGATGAGAACAAAATACATCTAGGGGCAGCTAACTCCTATTTTCAACATACCCATTCAGACACTAGGCCAACTATAAGGCTAGACCCTTCTTCTTCTTCAGGCTCTACAAAACCTAGGCAGGTAGACCTATAGATTCTTTATATGGTACCAGTTATCAAAACATACACTAAATCTAATATGAAGCACATAAAACCCTTATTTCTCCTGATAACTCATGAAATAACATCAATCTATAGTAGCCAAATGCAGATCTAGGAATCTCATAAGCTAAGTGAGGGAATTCTATTATAGCTCTTCAACATGAAAGGGGAAAAGCATTTCATTACTGATGTTGAGTTTCAAAAAATCCTCAAAAATGCAACAGTATAACAGGTGATCCTATAACTGATCAGTGCCTAATCCATTGGGAAATTTCATGAATTGAAAACATACATCTATGACATCAGGACATATTCTGTATACCTAGACATCAGATCTATCTAATCACCTTGTGATTCAAACATCAATGTTCATTCAGATCTCACTCTTACAAAATATCCTTCTCAAGTAACCAGCAACCTTGTTAAACATATCAAGCATTTACTTGGCCCTTTGGTCCAACAGCAAAATACATCAAACATACAACCTAAAAGGGATGCAAATGGGTCTTAGATCTTTGTTCCAAGACCACATAAGACTTACAGATTACTGAGATAGGAGACAAGAACCTGAATGAAACTAGTGAAATTACTGCTCATATGTATTCATTTCCTTGAAACTATAAATTCAGATGCACAAAATCAAAACATGAAACAAACTAACATCTCAGAACTATCTGTATTATTTGCACTACTGTTGTTCATACAAGAAGAAATTGTTGAAGAATGGAGGTGGAATTATAGTTCTGGATCCAAAGAAGTGGTCTCATAGAATGACTGCAAATTTCTTACCAACAATGGTTTCATAGTAACAAAAAACTGGAACCCCTCAAATGATAGAAAGAAAGAATGATATAGACAAAATGAATTCCTGGATCTGATATGCAACTGCCACCTATCCATTTGAAATTCAATCTCTTGCAACTGAAAAACCTCTCTCTTCTCTCTACCATTTTGATTTGATCTAATTTCATCATTATTCTATAACTGACTAGCAAAATATCTCTATCTAAATAATGAAAGCCTTTTGATTCACTAAAATATTTGATTTTCCTTATCCATGCCAGTAAAATTTGAGATTTTACTAAGTAAATACTATCAAAATTTGACCCAAACTGCATTTCAACTGCCCTTTAACCATATTCAGGTCATCATCATGTTTAAAAATTAGTTCTAAACCTCCTGGTCTAAATACAATTGCAATTTAGGTGCCTGAAAGAAAACCTCCTGTAGCAGAAACTAGTGGCATTCTGTGCAAAATCTGGATGTAGAATCGAAAAGCTCACTCTCTCTTAGTTCCAGTGATATATAACATCGCCTATTTTGCCTCTCAAAGACCCCTAGAATATCAATTTAAAAAATGTCTCCCTTGCTAAAAAAACCAGGTCTGCAACTTTGACTATTTTAAATTTCAAAATTTAAAATAAACTAAAGTCTCTAACTTTATAATATTACCTCTTTTGATTTTAAAAGAGTTGCACATCAGTTTGAAAAGAAATGAATAAAAAATAAAATTGTCATTATTTCTAATTTCTCTTCACCCCTCAAAATTTAGGGTCAAACTAATTTGACCAATGCCACGTGGCACTTTTTGATTGGTCTGGACCTGCACCATCTGCCACATCACTATCTACACCAGGATCACTTGCCACATGGCACAATCCCGCTTTCTCACATTTTTTATTGCCCTTGCAACTTCTTATTGTGAGGAAGCGGGCATCGTTGGATCTATACAAGTGGCATGATCTGGGCAAATCTCCATTTTTGATGCCATGTCATCACAGTTGTTCTTTCATTTGAAATTTTTCTTATGATAGCAGTGATGTCACTTGGTCAAATTGGGAGGTCCTGCGCACACGTGAGCTTCCAAAAGCTCTTTGTTTTAAGACACGATGCAATCTTTTTGAAATCATACTTAAACATTTTAAAACCTCGTCCACCTGCAATGTGGGATTATTATCTTTATTGGTTTCCTCTGTTAATGGCATCTTCTCTACAAAAATATTGTCTCTTCTACTCACGTTGATGCCTTCATCCCAATCTTACTCAACATTATTGGGAACCTCTAAAAGTTGGCTTGCGGCTTCCTTTTTGTTGCAAGGTCTTTCTTAAAATGTAGGCGTCTTCTCTTCAAAACATGAGGCAGTCTATTATTGCATGATTGAGAGGATTCTCGATTCCATTTTGATGAGATTTTCCTCCATTTGCACTGCCGGTGTGGTCTTTACTTGGACTGGATATTCTTGGAAAGCAGTGGCTTTATTCCTTTAAATTTTTCCCGAGTGTTGTTCTTTTTTATTGCATGGATAGTGGTCTGTCTGTTCAAGACTGCCGTGAGTTCTGCCTGAACAACTTGGGCTATATGAGGATCTCTACTCTTTTTTTTTTTTCAAAA
This sequence comes from Cupressus sempervirens, assembly GCA_028749045.1. Classification (NCBI taxonomy): domain Eukaryota; kingdom Viridiplantae; phylum Streptophyta; class Pinopsida; order Cupressales; family Cupressaceae; genus Cupressus; species Cupressus sempervirens. The sequence continues at coordinate 842,271,301 of CM053786.1, read as the reverse complement.
CTGCAGCTTCACTTGTGTTTAACTATGTGATCCTTTTAATGGATGGTTTTCTTTTGTGATTCATTGAGCGTCTTCTTTTAATATCATTGATTGCCTGCAAAGGCATCTTCCCTTCTTATTTTGTCGGCTTTGTCCCTGCTGGTAATGTCTCTTAATAATATTAGCAGTCTCTATTGACTTGTCTACGAGTTTTTTTTTATTTTCCCAGCCTCTTCCTTGATGTGGATGCCTTATTCTTTCATGAAGTCCCATTTAACTCCAACCTCTAGCCTTACATATCCATCATCATCCAAACGCCGATTACCCAACTGCAAATTTGATGTGTAATAGTGTTCATCATTCTCTTCAACCACATCCTTAAATTTAATTGGAACAGGCTTGAACCAAGCAGCTCTCAACAGTAGGTACACACTCTCCTCGGACATGTTATCATGCACACTGCCATCTAATGCCTTGTAGACACAGAGGAAAGAAAAAGGAAGCTTGCATTGGGGATACCAATCTAGAAGAAGATAAAGATATCCCACTACTAAGTTTATCTCAAAAGGAACATGAAGGATGTATCCAAGTGATTTATAAGAGCATCAATATTTAGTTTTTGACCTATGGCATTTATAACCTTATAACCTTTGGAACATGAGTGATCCTCATTTCTCACAAAGATGTCTAAAAACAACTCCCCCTACATTTTGATTTAAGAAAGCCAACAATTCGGATCACAACATGAGAAAATAAAAACTTCCTTTTTGTTTCAGATCTTCAAACATCATCAAAGAAAGACCAATTCAATCCCCACAATGTTTTATGAATCTGATTAGTCAGACCCCAAAAGTGGGTCTGGTTAAAAAAAATTCATTTATGGACAACTGATCTGTAGACTAATCCACAGACCCTCTCGAATTGATTGGAATCAAATTTGATCACAAATTGATCGTTGAAAACAAATTTATTCTGCTCTTTAAAAATGGTGACTTTTTGATGATAGGGCCTGTAGGCTGGTCTTAAAAACTAATTCAAACATCTGACATAACTCTGAAACTCAAGGTATATCATCTCTCTGACATGCTCAATAGCCCTATCAGATCTCGTCGCATGATGACATCGAGGTCAAAATATATTGACCCCCGAAGTTGCCAACTTAAATTCACCTACAAATAAACATGTTAAAAAGCTAGAAATTGCATTTGGAAATGGCCTGGAAAATTGAGCAAATCGGCACTTGAGGCTTTGAAAACTGGGATACTGATAGATTGTCATGAGGTGAGTATGATTCTACAATTTTAGCACATGACAAATCATAGGACACATTTGGAAAGTGTGCAAAGTAGGCTATATGGGTTAGCAGGACAATGATCATCAGTAAAACAACATTTTTTGCAAATGGAATGACCCTGGAAAAGTGTGTAGACGGATTTGTCAAGGCTTGAAAACTGAAACACTTGTAGTATTTTCAGTATAGAACATAAGGAAACAAACCATTTGGTCCTACCAATCATAGGCACTAAGATATGGCATCCCGAATAGGGCTCTCGATTAATTTGCATCTCTAGCTACCAGTGAAACTTCAAAAATTGCAAATGGAATCACATTTGAAAATTAATCAAATTGATTTGTCATAAGCTCAAATTTAGAAGACAAAATGTTTCTAACCTCTAGAACATGATACAAAAGGAATATTCTCATTTTGGTCAACTGGTCAAAAGTTATAACATGTCAAACAAGGCTTCCCAAAAATGTGTGCAATGTCCAAATGCATAAAAATAGTAAACTACCAACTTTAAGGGATTCAAAACCTAGTCAAACGGATTCAAAAAGACTCAAAATATAAAACATAGGCTCTTAGGTATGGACACTAGACACTCCCAAAGTGGAAAATCACAAAAAAATTCTGAGTGCGAGATATTCAATAGCAAACACAACCTCCTATCGATATTTGACACTTCAGTGAAAATGCAAATTTGGAATTAGCTCAAAACAGGACTTCGCCAAATAGCTCGAAATGATGTTCTAACTTCATGGAACATGTGGACATGCTAAAAGAAGGGTTTTAGAAACATTAAACACCATGGGGGCTCAAATGGATAGCCGAGTACAATCTCATTTAAAAACATTTATAGGACCAAATTTTCTCAATAGTGCTCAAAATTAGGCCTTCAATTTTGAGCGCCAACAGTGGCTCTATCTGGGGATGCATGCCCCTTGTGGGCATGGCAAGGATTTAGATCTCTAGGAGAAGTAGACCATTCCCAAAAACTTCAAAACTTCTCTCTCGAACAGCTTTATTGAAAGAAAAAACAACTACAACTACTATGTACATGCGATGGCCCTAGGCCACCAAAAGTTTTAGAACTTCTTACTTCTGTCAAAAACCTGATTCTCATTTACATCTCCCTAGGGTAAGCTGAAATTCTCATTATCATTTGTTTCACCCAACATATCAACACATTGAAACAAATTACTCAGCAAAACAAAACAACTTCCTTCATTCTCATAATACATACATATATCAACATTAGCTTCTACCTCATGCTTATTATGAGAAAATGACTCAGTATGCTCATAATTACACAAACTAAACTGAGAATCAAAATCCAACAATGATTCATGCATGCTGATCGGAAACACAAAAACTTCAAAATCTACATCATTCACCAAGTTGCAAACACCAAAAACTTGCAACTCACCTTGTGTCTCCGGCTGCAAAGGGTATTTAGAATCCAATTGTTGCCTACTTGTAGTCATATCATTTACTAAATCAGATTCATCTTTCACTGTAACCTCTTCACATTCTTCAAACAATTGATTATTTACCAAACATGAAAACTCATTCTAGAAGTGTTGATCTAAACTATGCTAATCACTATCATTTTCTTCATCAAACTGAATGTTGGAATAAACCTTGAACTTATCTTTACAAGACTTATCAGCACATGAAGAAAAGCCATAATTTGATTAACAACCTTCACTATTTTTCTCATCATCATATGAAATATCAAAACTTATTGTAGCATAACCATCATGAAAAAAATCTGAAATAGCATTAAACTTCCTTCACTAACATAATCAACATTCAACAAATTGTCATGTGCAAAGACATTTGAGGTATTGTCATTTACACCTCCAAAATCTTATAAGGATTATTTAGATTCCACATCTCTTTCTACATCAAACTTTAGGGAAGTAACTTGACTTAATGAAGAAACATTATGACAGAAAATATGAAGATCCTTAGAAACACTTACTTGTTTTTCAAAATCACGAGCCAACAAAATAGAGATTTCATCAGAGCTCAAGAAGACTACCTCACAAATCTTCTTCTGGCTATGATTGTCATCTAGATAACATGAAGAATTTACAATAGGAAGATAATTAGTGTAACAATCTAGAAAATCAGAATTATTACAACATTCTTTCTTATTATGGCAATCACTAGATCTACTATTGTTACAACTTTCTTCAACTTCATATTTACTGTAACAGAATTTATCTTCTCTTTTATATCCATATTTTTTATGCTAATTGCTATTACCTAATTCATTAACATTTGAATCCACCTCTTCACATTCAGAAGACAGATTATCTTGCTCTACTGACTCATTGTATTCATTACTACCTTGGCTTTTAGCACACTCATTATCATCAAGAGACATAACATGAAATCTGTAATCATCATCTTCCATCTCCTGAATGAATCTTTCAATTTGTAAAATCCTTTGTAATCTTATAGGTGCTGGCCAATTGAGTGAATCAGGTACTAGAACATCAAGGAAAACACTAGACAGGGAAGATTCTTTAGGTCTACAATGAAAAGGCATCTTACTGATTATTGATTTAAGCCTTAAATAACATTGTTTGACACTTAGACCTTGAGTACTACCTACTTCAATTCTTATAAGATTGAAAATCCTTTTGTAGACTAGTCTATTCAACATAGCAATGTTATTATTCACAATTTCTAAACTCTCAGAATTTGGCAAACTAACCTCAAATCTGAGATTTGACTCCATCCTAAGACAAAATTTCTACCTCCTCCTTCTAGTGCTGAAAATCACTGAATAGAGGCAACTTCTTTAAGCACTTGACTTCCATGAAAAGAAACATGAAAATCAAAATACCTCAAGTGTTGATGCTGAACATCGATCTGCTGATTTGGCACAGGTGTAAGATTGAAAATCCTTTAGATTGAAAATCCTTTACACCACTGATCAAACTTTGTAGAGCCACCACCTCTTTGCAAGAGGAATAAAATAACCACTGCTATGATTCACTTTTTATATTTCAATTATTTATAACAGAAGATTGCAAACAACACTTTAAAACTTATCAAGAATTTAAAACTTCCTTTCCAAGATCTATCACCAATTTCAGATCTGCCCATACAACTAAAAGTCCTTCAAAATTTTGCAATGAAATCAATTAGGAAAAAACTAGTACATATATTTGAGAGTCACCACTCACACTTGGTGAGAAATAAAACATAATTTGTCACTTGACAAATCTAAACTAGACCTTCAATGTAGGAGAAACTTGCAAATCATTATTATCTTGAAAAGAATTTACACTTTATAAATGAATTCTTGACTCTGGACTTTCTCAACAATATTTGCAAACTGAACTGATTGAAGATAGACCTATAATAGTCATAGCAAACAATTTTCATCTAGTTTTACAACATACAAGCATTCATCGTTGGGTGGTTAGGATATTTTGTAGGGAGTTGGGATTGTTGACTTTGCTTGGTTTAGGAAAGTCTTAAGCTTGCTTAGGGAATGTGACAAGGTTAGGGGGGGGATTAGAGGTGGTTTACGATTAGATTAAGCTTTTTAGAGATATGCAAGTGGATGGCATTTAATGAGGGTGGGTCAGTTAGTAGCTAAGCTTGGTTAGTATGGGTGGATGGGGTGGATTAGGCTAAATGGGGGTTTAGGGATAGGCTTAGGATGAGGATAAATAAAGTTTATTTATCTCATAGGTTTAGGTTGAGGAGATATTTATTAAAACATTTTTAATAAATATGAGGATTAATATTTAATCTTAATTAAATATTTTGAGTTGCGATTAGGGGTAGGAAATGATGGGATTAGCCTTTAATCAAAATTAAAGAAGGATTAGAAGATTTTGGAAGAGGTTAGTGATCTTAAAGAAATTGGCCAAGTTTTGGGCAAAAAATAAATAAATTATTTATTTTGAGATTTTTATTCAATTTATTAATTAAATAATTAATAAATAAGGAAATAATGTTTAAATAAGATTTAAACATTTTTGGAAGAGATTCCTTAATTAAATATTTTTAATTAAGATAAAGGGATTTAATGACATAAAAATAAATAAATTAATTAAATAAATAATTAATCAATAAATGATGATGTCATCAGGGACTTGTTCAGAAAATAAAAATACTTTATTTTCTAAGGGATTTTAGGTGTCTGCATTTTGCCCCTCTTTAATGTGATGCCGCAAGTGGCATGGCATCAAAGATAAGAAAATAAGATGCCCAAGGCTAGAGCAGAAGAGGAGAGAATAGACTGCAAGATGCCCCCTCAAGAAGGTGGTAGGGAGAGAAAGCGAGGCTCGATAATTTCTTGAAAAATACAAGAATTTGGGATGAGTAAGGAGACTCAGATTGGCAAAGAGAAGGGGCTGAATTAGCTCAAACTCTCGCTATGGGAGAATGATAAAGGGAGAATCAGAGGCATAAGAGGAAGCAAGCTTAAGATTTTAGGGAAGGCAGAGGATGAAGGAGTGGAGTGCTATAAAAAGGAATCCAGGATAGGGAGAAGGATGAGGGGATGATAAAGCTGATGCAATATGATTTCAAAGAGTCAGATTGATGGAAGATGGGTTTCGGAGATCCCTAGGACTAGGATTGTGGATCTCGAAAGATGAGGCTTGGTGGATTGATTGGATTGGTGGATCCCTAAGACTAGGATTGTGGATCCCTAAAGCTAAGAGTGATGATTGATTTTGAGAGATACGGTTGCACAAGCTGGGGTAGGAGAGACAGATGCTAGATATGGATGGGAGATAATGGAGATGAAGGGAATCCATTGAAACCTTTTGAGCAGGGGGATACTTCAAAGAGAAGTACCACCATGTAGTTGAGCACTAGATTTTCTATAGGACCATTGGTTAATTGCCAAGGTTACCAAGAACATCAAGGCCTTTTCACCAACTGTCCAGAGGATTGACGAACTGACTCAAAACAAACACGCAAGGATTTCCCTAGCATCACACATGATTCCCAAAGGAAGTAGCATGGAACTGACACTAGGTAACCCACAAGCAAAAAACAAAAACAAACAAAAGACCTAATCAAGACCTTATGCTCAGATTGCCCCATTCGCAGTATACCATGATATGGAAGATCATGGCAACCTTGAGGAGGGAACAAAAGGATTGCTTGGAAAAGATACTTCAAGACCCAAAAGGGAAGATTCCAATCAAAAGAAAGCAAAAATCCAAAAGAGAACTATTTGCCAATGAGATGGGTGGGACGAGGTACTAACAAAGCAAGATCAGACATGAGGAAAGCTATATCCTACAAGGATCTATCGGAGAGCACCTAAGCTGATGGATCTGGATGAGTGATGCGTCTGGCAAGTTGAACTAAGAAGGATAATATTTTGGTGATAGGAGATCTAGCTAAAAGATGCATTGGAATAGCTAACCAAGGGTTGTATGATGTGTGCAAGATGTTGATCAAGGATGAACTGACATGAAAGCTGGATAGATACAATGGTACTAAGCTAAAGATGATGTACAAGCTTGCAAACCAAGATATGTTACAAATGTACAAGGTTGTTTAGGCTTTGGTTTTGTGAGATGGAAATGTTTGTGAAGGGTGGGATATCTATAATAGTTCATAGGTGGATAGGTAGATGGTTTGCAAAAAGCTTAAGTGAAAATGGGGTTCTTTGTGTGCATGTGATAGGATACAAACTAGGATACAAGCTTTGGTATATAATACAAGCTGGAATATGGTACAAGCTTTGGACAAGATTTGGATATACAAGCTATGATACAAGGGATGATACAAGATTTACAAGATATGATACAAGATGAGGTACAAGATTTACAAGCTGTACAAGAGGTATTTACAAGCTTTATTAGATTTTGGATATTTGGTTGGAACACCAAGAGAACAAGCAGGTGTTTTATGAGATGCTGAGTGAATGGATGAGGGATAGGATAGTGATAGATAATGGATTAGTCTTAGTACACAAGGCACTGGAATTACTAGGTTTTCACCAAGGTACCTATCCAAGGCACTTGAATTGCCAAGTTTTCACCATTAGACGCTTATTTCTCTTTACTATTTTTTTGTATTTTTCAAAAGTTGGGTATACCAAGGATCTTCAAGCATAAAAATTCTTGAGATGAATGATGTATGTAGGATCATTCAAGAGTTCTCCTTTTGGTGTAGATAGTTGATAGGCTTCAAAGCCAAAGGATGCAGTGACAACATAAGGACCAAGCTAGGTAGGTTCAAACTTGCCTTACTTTTCTTGATCTGCTTTGACTTTCATGTTTTCTTTGAGGACCATGTCGCCTGACTGAAAGTGTCGTGGAAGCACCTTCTTGTTGAAATTCCTTTTGAGATGACTTTGATAGACTATGAGATGATCATAGGCTTGTTGTCACTTGTCGTCTAAGAGATCTAGTCGGGTGAGTCTTGCTAATCTATATTCTTCATCTAATATTTTCCCTTGCAAAGATATGTGCAAGGAGGGAAGTTCAACCTCTATGGGTAGTACTACTTTGGTACCATAGACTAGGGAGTATGGAGTTGTACCTGTGGATTTATGGAAGGAAGTTTGATAAGCCCATAAGGTAGGATTTATTTGTAGGTGCCAATTGCGGCCGAAATCATTGATAACTTTCTTTAGGATTTTGAGGAGGGTTTTTTTAGTTGCCTCTGCCTGGCTATTAGCTTGTGGGAAATATGGGCTAGAAAAGTGGTGATGGATTCGGAGGGAAGTACACAATTCTTCCATGTTGAGATTTTCAAAGTTACCTCCATGGTCGGTGAAGATGGTGGATGGGATGCCAAAGCGGCAAACAATGTGGTACAAGATGAACTTGGAGACCTGAACTCCTATAGCTGAGACTAGGGGGACTGCTTCCACCCACTTAGTGAAATAGTCTATAGCTATTATTATCCATTTATGTCCATCAAATGAGAGAGGTATGATAGTTCCAACTAGATCAAGGCCCCAACAAGTGAAAGGCCAAGGTGGTGCAATAGGTTGTAGATCCTGTGCTAGAGCATGCACAAGGTTTGCATGCTGCTGACATGGGAGATATTTTTTGAAAAAGTTACAGGAGTCTTCTTCAATGGTAGGCTAATAGTAGCCAACTCTAAGGATTTTTCATGCTAGGACAATACCACTCATGTGGGCACTACAAAGTCCAGAGTGTACTTCTTTTAATGCCATCGCGGCCTCATTTTCATCTAAACATCGAGAGAGAGTATCATGATAACCCTGACGATATAGGGTATTGGCTATGATAACATAGCGGGATGATTTTCGGATGAGGTTTTGGCATTGGGTACGTGTGAGGTGAGGGGAGATGATACCATCGTTTAGGTAAGTGTGAATCTCATGGTACCAAGGGGATTAGGGACTAACCAAGATACAAACATTGTTTGAATCCTCATTCGCATAGGTGGGTGTGAGGAGCTACTTGACTAAAAACTCATACTGTGTAGCTACTTGGGGAATTTCCAAGACTGAGCCAATAGTTGCCATAGCATCTACTGCTTTGTTCTGCATTCGAGGCACTTTTGTAAACTGAAGCTTTGTAAAATGTTGGGTAGTTGATCAACTAGCTCTTTGTAGGGTAATAGCTTTTCATCTTTGGTTTGATATTCATTTAGGACTTGCTTGATGATGAGTTGTGAATCACCAAAGATTTGTAACGAAGTGATTTTTCATTCTTCAGCTATCTTTAATCCTTCTTTGAGAGCCTAATATTCATCTATATTGTTGGTGCTAGGGAATTGTAACTTAAAAGCTTTGGAAATGTAATCTCCTTGAGGTGTGACCAAAAATATTCCTACCCCTGATCCATAAGATGTGTATGAGCCATCAAAATAAAGTTTCCATGGGGGTTGTTCTCCAATTATTCATATATGCTCATCTGGAAATTTTTTGATCAAAGGATATGCATCTATTAGAGGTGCATCAGCTAGTTGATCTATGATAACTTTCCCTTTGACTGCCTTTCTTTCCACATACTGTATGTCAAATTTGCTAAGGAGCATAACCCATTTGGCCAAACGGCTTGTAAGTGTTGTTCTAGAGAGAATATACTTGAGAGGGTTGATCTTGGAGACTAGTTGGATAGTATGACTTAGCATATAGTGGTGAAGCTTTTGATTTGAGAAAACAACTACCAAACAAGCTTTTTACATAGGAGTATAATTGAGTTCATAACCAACTAGGGTTCTACTGATGTAGTAGATGGCTCTTTCTCTGCTGTAGTCATCAAGCTATGCTAGAAGTGCCCCTAGAGGAGTAGGTGTTGCTGATATGTATAAGATCAAGGGAGGACAAGGAATTGGTGGAACCAAGATAGGAGGATTGGCAAGATACTGCTTGAGCTAATTGAAGCTGCATTGACATAAAGGATCCCACCTGAAGTTCTCATCCTTCTCCAATAAATGTGCAAATGGTGTACACTTATCTACAATCTAGGAGATGAAGTGTCGAATGGATTGAAGCTTTCCCTGAAGTGTGTGAAGCTGTCATAGTGTCTAGGGAGGAGGCATGTCTAAGATAGCCTTGACCTTCTTGGGGTCAATCTCTATACCTCATTTAGAAACTATAAAGCCTAGAAGCTTGCCAGATGTGACCCCAAAGGCACACTTCTTGGGATTCAGCATGAGATGATATTTGGCTAACCTATCAAAGACTTTCTCCAGGTCAGCAAGATGATCCATGAAGGTATGAGATTTGACCAAGATATCATCCACATAATCCTCCAACATGCTATGAATGAGATCATGAAAAATGGTTGTCATAGCTCTTTGATAGGTAGCCCCAGCATTCTTTAGGCCAAAAGGCCTCATGTTGTGACAAAAGGTTCTCCAAGGGGTAGTGAATGTTTTCTTATGCTGATCCTCTTCTGCAATCTTGATTTGATTGTACCTAAAAAATCCATCCATGAGGGACAAAATTTCATGTCCAACTATAAGATCTACAATCATATCTATGTTGGGCAAGGGAAAATTATCTTTTGGACAAGCTTTGTTAAGATCTTTGAAATCAGTGCAGATTCTGATGTCACTGGAAGGTTTAGTGATGGGGACCATGTTGGAGATCCACTCTGAGTAGTTGATAGGTTAGATAACCTTAGCAACTAACATTCTTTCTAATTCAGCTTTGACCAGTAAATCCATCTTGGGGTGCATTTTTCTAAGCTTTTGTCTAATGGGCTTGATCTTTGGATCGACTACAAGATGATGAACTACAAGATTTGGATCAAGCCCTGGCATGTCTTGATATGACCATGCAAATTGGCCAATGTTCTCTCTTAAGACCTCAAAGAGGAGGTCAACTTGGTCTTTTGATAGGGATGCAGCAATGTGAACTAGTCTGGGGATCTCTGAAGAACTGATGTTGACTTCTCTAGTATCCTCAATTAGAATAGAAGACACCTCTGGTCGATTATCTTGAGGAGGTAATACTAAATCCTCATGTTCTTCTTCTGACTCTATATTTTCTTGTTGAGGGGTTCTCTTCGCTACCTTAGATAGTTCCAGATTCACCTTAGTTCCAGTTTTGGGTGTATCGAAACTAGGTTGGGGATTTTCTCCAAAATACCCCTTGGGATTTGGCTTATAGATATAGGAAAAATCTAGCTTTGTTTTCTTGTGAGGAGTTTTGGCTCTCATGAATCTCAAAAGTGCTTCCTTGGATGTGAACTCATCAATGTGTATGACGCTTGGTTGGTCCCAATCTATGAGTTGTGGATGGGCGAGTGGTAGGTCAATGAGGTGGATAGATAGTTCTTGGAGAACAGAGTCTCCGAGGGAGATTTGGTCTGGGATATCATCGTAGGCTCTCTTTTCAACTTCCTTAGGAATGTCTTTGATTTTGATAAAGTCACAATGAATGTTTGAAAAAGCATGACCATCTGTATTGGTGCCCCCAGTTGTGGGTATGCCAAAGCCAAGACCTGACTTCGTTTCCCACTTGTGTGCTTCGATGGGGCACTGCATGCCTCTTTCTTGTAGTCCTAGACCACCACCTTGATAGTTCCATTTTTTAGTGATGAGCTTATGTTCTTGGGGATACTTTTGGCTGAAGTGATCAAGGCATGCTTGATTTCTTGGAGGTGCATCCTTATGTAACCAATTGTTGATATCTAGAGTGAGCTCCTCATGAAGAGGGATTTTTGAGGATACAAAGGTTGTTGGGACAAACTATTTATATCGAGGAGGTGGAATCTCCTTAGCTTTGTGATATGTCAGTCATCCATGGGCATGTGGATCAAGTGGGAGTGCCCTGATAGCAAATGCGTCTAACAAACTATATTCTCCACAGCCTTTGTTATTGATCTTCATGGTAGATGGGGTGGAGGCAAGGATGATTTTTGGGTCATTACAAGTGTGGGATGAACTAGCGATGGCTGTGTTGATATCAATTCTAGGGAAATGGTTTGTATATGAAGCTTCAACTGCATTATAGTAAGCAAAGGATTCTAGATCGGCATGGATGGTTACCTCAGTGCTCTGATGCAAAATTTTGATGCACTGATGATAAGTGGATGGAATGACTTTCATGGCATGAATCCATGGGCAATCGAGGAGGATGTTAAATGGTAGGTTTAGATCAATAACATGGCAAAGTGTTTCTTAGATGACTGACCCAACCTTGAGTCGTAGCAAAATAGTTCCTTCTGTGTTTCTTTCCAAGTTATCATAAGCTTTGATGGTGATAACCTCACTGATGATATCTGCCTTAGTATACCCAGCTTGTTTTATGAATTTTAGGGTACAAATATTCAAGGCTGATCCATTATCTATCATTACTCTTTTTATGGAAAAATTGGATACCATGATGGCTATGTGAAGTGGAAGGGTGTGATCTGGCTTGACCATGGGTATGTCGGTGGGTTTGAATGATAGGGCACATGAGGAGGATAGGTGTCCAACGAGATTACAAAAATTAGTAGTGTTGATATTTGAAGGGACATGGGATTCTATGAGAGCACTGTCAAGGATGTTTTTGTACAGAGGACTAGTGCAGAGAAGGTCTAAAATGGAGATTTGGGCTGGCATGTTCTCGAGGTGTTCCAAGATATTATATTTTCTTTTTGATGGAGCTGATGATATTACTGGGGTTGATAGTGCTGATGGGACTGATGGGGCTGCAATGTTCAATTGCGCTCTTCTGGTGGTGACTACACACTCATTGTTTGGGCCTTGGATATTGATAACATTAACAGAAGGCTCCTTTTCAGATATACAACTGATGAGGCTACCATAGTCTATGTAGGATGAAGTGTGGTCATTGTTCTTCCCATGGTGTTGGTTTGGCTGGCAGTTGTTGGTGTTGTTGTGGTTGGTTTGGATAGGTGCTCTTTCAGGATTTTGGTTTTCGTGAGGAGGAAAATCATTTTGATAGATCTGTAAGCTTGCATTGGGAGAGGTTTGAGCACCAACAGTGATTTCTTTTCGATCAATGAGGTCTTGCACATAATCTTTCAGTTTCCTCCATCTAAGGGTGGTGTGACCTTTTACCCTATGAAATTTGCAGTACTCATTTTCTTTGTACCATGCAACTTTGGATTGGCTTGGGTCAATTTGCTAGGTAGGAGGAAATTTGATGAGGTTTTCCTTGGTTAATTTCTCAAAAATGACATCCAATGGCTCACCAAGGGGTGTATAGTTTCTAGGTGCAGGTTGGAACTTAGGCTTTGGTCTTGTAGGTACATTGATGGCATTAGCTTGATTGCTAGACCCTTGAAAGTTGGGTCTTGGATTGTGGATTTGATAGCTTTGGTGATTCTGCTATTGGTAGTTATAGCTTGTTGATTGTTTGCTTGGTACAGTGGGTTGGACTGATTTTGAGAAGGACCAACAATATTCACATGTCTCATATCGGTAACCCCATCTATTGCAACATGCTTGTTTTTGTTCCAATACCTAGACTTTTCATTGGAATGTGATTGATTTTGGTTGGCTTCCTTGTAAATCTTGACCACACCATCTTTAATGAGTCCTTGCTCAATGATCATTCATTTGTCTTTAATATCTTTGTAGGTCTGCAAACAGTTCATGGTCATGTGGTGATCCAAGTTGGGATGGGCATTATCAATAAACATTTTCACCAAATGGCACTCTGGCAAGGTGCAAGATATGCGGGTGGTAAGGGTTTGCTTTCTCCACCTTTTTGCTTAGTGTGGACAAGATCAACTATTGATAGTTTTGTTTCAACAAGATGGGCATACTGGGCTACAAATGCCTTAGACAATTTAGCAAAGTTTTTAATTGTTCCATATGGGACTCTATAAAACCATTCAAGAGCTAGTCTGGCCAAGCTTTTGGGAAAGAGACATAAGAGGAAGATGTCACCATATGCCACTTCTTAGCAGTGCATGTAAAATTCTTTGATATGTGTGATAGGGTCTCCTTTTCCTTTGAATTTGTTAAACTTGGGTATCTCAAAGTGTTTGGGAAATGGTGTCATGGTAATGGCTCTATCAAATGGGTAAGGACATACATTCTCAAACTTGAAGGTTTTTGGATCATTTCCCTCCTAGATGTTCTTCATAGTTGTCTTCATGGTTTCCCATTCTGAATTAATGGGTGATGGTTGGGGTGCCCCCAATGTAGGAGTGCCCTAAGGTAGGTATGTGATAGATGGGACAATGGAATATGGATGGTTTTGAGGTATGGGCTGGTAGGGATTGTACATGGCTTAGGAAATTGAATGGTGGATGATGGGTTGCTGATGTGGAGGTGGCACATATTGTTGCATGTGTTGTGAGCCTTGCTACTGATATTGGATTTGAGGTTGGGATTGATGAACATAAGCTGGCTATGGGATAAATGGATTGCTTTGTGGAGGTAACATATAAGATGGTTGTGAAGCTTGGGGAAAGGATCAGGGAGCTTGTGGAACTTGACTTTGGATTTGAGGAGTTTGACCAATATATGTGGGTTGTGCCCCCATTTGGGAAGGTATCTGTATGGCAAAAGAGGCCAAGTAATTGGTGGTTGGTGGTGGTGGATTTCCTCCTAGAAGTGGCATAGAAAAATAGTTAGAAATAGGAGGTAATGGATTAGTTGGTGGTGGAGGTGGTGGGAATTGAAAGCTTGGAAATGGAACTGATGGGGTTTGATAGCTTGGTAGCTAGATTTGAAAGCTTGGTAGAGTGGTGGTAGGAGCTTGGGTCACTTGAGAGCTTGGCAGAACATTAGTAGTAGCTTGTGGGGTTTGATAACTTTGTGGAATGAGGGCAGTAGCTTGTGGATTTGTGGCTAATGGCACTGAGCTCCAAGTACCTAGTGGAAATGATGGAATTGTGCTCTGAGCTAAGGTAAACAAGCTGGGGGTGATGAAAGGTTGATCACTTGGCCCCATGGGTGGCATCCCGATTGTATATTGTTGAGGTTGGCCAAAGATGCTAGCACTGATTTGGGAGATGGGTGAATTTGGAAGCCTGGGTTGGAGAGTAGTAGCAGCAATATTGAAGCGAGTGAATGATGAGGTGTTTTGGGTGAAGGGGGTTTGGGATGGAGTGGTATGGACCAATGGTGGAGTGGTGGTGGCTAGATTGGCTTGCGGAAGGGAGATTTCAACTTGAGTGGAGGCTGGTATGTTTGGGTTTGTTGGATCATATGGATTGGCTTGAGGCTCTTCTTTTGGCACATATTGAGGATAATTTGAATCATAAGAGCCTATTGGGAGTGGTAGTTGTCCAAACAATGGGTGAGATGGATTTGATAAGGGAGGAGGTCTTCCAAAGTCAAAGGCTCCTATGTTGTCCCTTCAAAAGTTAGCCATGATTGTTTCTTTGTTCTTGTCTAAAATGGCGTTCACCAATACTACATTTCCTGGTTGGTTCATGAAAGCTTCAATGTCAGTAGGTGATGGTATAGTGTTCTCTGGGCTAAAGGATGGTTGAGTGCTCAAGGGGAGCAATGCTATTTGATCCAAATGATAGGGCTCCATTGTTTCCTTCTTCTTCTTGGCTAAACGAGTGACGTATGGCATGAAAATGCAAAATGTTCCTAGGGATGAGATGCAACAAAGTTGATGGATGCAAAGGGGAAAGGCTTTTCTATGCAAATGATTTCCTAGGTTGAGGCAAAGATATATGATAAAATCTAAGGAGGATTGGGTTGGGGATTCTAACTTCAAAGATATGTTGCCAAAGCATGAAAGGTCTACTTTCCTATGTGCAAGCTTGGTGGTGATTGTGTCAACTTAAGGATAGACTGATGATCCTTTATGAAGAACATGAGATTGACCACTTGTGGATCCCAACCTTTAGCTCAAGGTGATGAGGGATAACAAGTGACAAAGCTAGATTACCCTAGACAAAGCTTTGTCAAAGGGATAACTTCGGTGAGATTGGTGGATTTGCAAGATGGTAGGAATGGCAGACTTTTGGCAAGGTGACCACAATTTTGAAGCCTTGGATGTGAAGTTTTTGGATTCTTGGCTAGATGGTTTGGTTCTAAATGAGATGGATGAGCTAAAATTCTTAAAGGGAGGACTAAAGATGGTTGGCTTTCCTACAAAGATGACTCTAAAGTGAAGCTTATGCAAGAAGATGTGGAGAAACAAGGGGGTCTAATCATAGAAATCATGCCTAGTTGGTAAGGCATAAGCAGGGTTAACTCCTGGATGTTTGCTAAATCTGATAGTGCGATCTAACCAAGCCTCTTGAAGGGCTTCGTTGACAGCTTTTTATTCTACTTTGTGGAGTTTGGCAATTCGAGGGCTTGGTGTTACTTCCTTTTTCTTAGCTGCAATTTTTTGGTATGCTTGAAATGGCTTGAGTTTGGCTTTGTGAAACTTCTGTTTGGGTTTGGGTTGTTCTGACATAAATTCTTGAATCTGCTTGGCTTTGAGAGGTCTCGGTTGTTTTGCTTCAACTTGTTTAACTTCTAAAACAGGCAGTGACTATGCTAAGTGTGCCCTAAGCTAGGATTGACCAAGTTTGG
Source organism: Cupressus sempervirens (assembly GCA_028749045.1). Taxonomy (NCBI): domain Eukaryota; kingdom Viridiplantae; phylum Streptophyta; class Pinopsida; order Cupressales; family Cupressaceae; genus Cupressus; species Cupressus sempervirens. The sequence goes on along the minus strand of CM053786.1, from coordinate 842,255,118 downwards.
AAAACATTCATTCAATAAGTAAAAGATCAAGCAATAGATAGGAACAACTAGATAGAAGTTTTTTGATTCTAAGAATGTGATACTTGCACCATAGAGTATGTATGTTCTACAAATGTTTCGATCAGTCACTTCAAACAAATTAACATCTTAGATGGTTGTCTACAAGGCTGACAGTTGGTTTGGCTAGGGAGTCCTCAATATACCCAAGGTATGTGAGGCCCAAATCCGTAGATGAAACCAAAAAGATGTCACGTAGTCGAGAGTAGTGGTAACCCACTTCTCCTTTTTCACTTCTCAAGGGTATAAAGTTCTTTGAGGCTTAGCCTGAGTGAAAAAATCTTGATTCCAAGAGAGGTGTCTTTGGATTCACCTCCCAATCTTTATACTCTATCAAAATGCTGGAGTTGAGGTTATCCCAAGGGGTGATGAAATCGCCAAGCAGGCCTCCTAAAATTTAAACAAGATTTTGGATCCTAATCTTATGCACCCAAGATGGCCTCGAAAGACAACAAGGGGAGAGAAGACTTGGATAATCTTGGGCTAAAAGACAAAGTTCTTTTCCAACTGATGCTTAAGTTTTCTAATCTAGACCTTGCAAACACACATGTTTAGGATGCAAATGTTCAATTCCAACTTGAAGCATTAATAAAAGTAAAATCAATCAAAGAATGAATACACCAAGAAGATTTAGGGTCAACAAAAGTAAAATCATGCGCCTAGAGGCCCTCCACGTCAAGTATCGATTATTTTTTTTCTTTAAGGCATTCAAGATTGAGTGTGAGTTTGTTTTAAGCCCAAAAGAAATATGTGTAAAACTCAGTTTCAAGCACGCACCCGAAGGCCCTCCACGGCAAGAGTTGTTCAATTTTTATGCCCAAATGAAGTGTTAGCGAGATTAATTTTCATTCAAAAGATTTTCTAACTTTGAAAAAACCACTAAAAACCCAAGTGAGTGGAGTTTGATTTTCATGGAGCACTTAACACCCTCTTAGGTAGACCCATCCCCATAGATGGCATTGAGATTGCAACCAATAGTTAGAATGATGTGTGATTAAAGAAGGTGAGTCCAACTACAAACTTACTCAAAGTATTTTTATTAATTTTTATAACTTAGGAAATTTCTAAAATGTGGAGTTAGGTCCTTTTTTTATGCCCAAAAATTGAAGTGTGAGATATTGTAATGGTTAGTTGATCCTTTACATTCAAGATTGTGTTTGTTTGTTTCAAGCATGCATTCCAAGAAAAAATGATTTTAATCCATGGCATTCAAGAGTGTGTTTGAGCAACATTCATTCAAAGAAAAAGATGGTTAACCATGCAAGTTCATTTTAAGAACAACCACAAAAATGCCAAAACAAAAATGATGATGTTGTAGATGGGCAATAATAATAGGTGGAGACAATAGTTCACTAGCTGGAGATGCCAAACTGTGGAGACACTGAACTACGGAGACGCCAATCTGAGGAGACAACAAAGAAAGAGGCAGAGATGAAAGTTTAGTTTGGCAGCGTGGACAACTAGAAAGCAGGTAGAGATGCTGAACTACGAAGATGACAATTCAGGTTGCAAACATGACAGTTAACAAGAGGCAGCGGTGGAGACGACAGACAACCAGAGGTGGTGGCGGAGATGACATATAACTAGAAACGATAGTGGAGATGACAAAAAACTAGGCAGAGGCGCTGAACAGCGGAGACAACAATTAAGGTTGTGGAGATGACAGTTTGCTGGCAGTGCAGACAATAGGAGACTAGGCAGAGATGCCAAACTGCAGAGACGATAGTTTGTTAGGCAAAGACGATAGATGATCTGGTGGAGATGATAATTCACCTGTTGAAGACGCCAAACTGTGGAGATGACACTGCGCAAATAGAACTAAAGTGCACGAGTTTTTCGAAAAAATTTATTATTTTAAGTATTTTTTTAAATTTTTGGAGGTATGTTTTCTTCTCAAATGCGTCCTTCAACCTGCAAAAACAAGAGAAACACCCTACAACCCACTCAAACAACAAAAAATGTTAGATTGTTAGTTTACAACAACAAAACATGGATTGAAATGGGTGAATGAATGACCCATAGTGGAATTGACTGGAATCAAATTTGATAACAAATTGATCATTGAAAACACATTTATTCTGCTCTTTGAAAACTATGACTTTCTGATGACAGGGCCTACAGGCTGGTCTTAAAAACTAATTCAAACATCTGACATAACTCTGAAACTCAAGATATATAATCTCTCTAACATGTTCAACAGCCCTATCAGATCACGTTGCATAACGACATTGGGGTCAAAAGATATCGACCCCTAAATTTTCAAATTTAAATTCACCTGCAAATAAACATGTCAAAAAGCTGGAAATTGCATTTGGAAATGGCCTGGAAAATTGAGTAAATGGGCACTTGAGGCTCTGAAAACTGGGGTACTGATAGATTTTCATTAGGTGAATATGATTCTACAATTTTAGCTCATGAAAAATCACAACATGCATTTGGCAAGCGTGCAAAGTAGGCTATCTAGGTTAGCAGGACAATGATCATCAGTAAAACAACATTTTTTGTGAATGGAATGACCTTGGAAAAGTGTGCAAATAAATTTTTCAAGGCTTGAAAACTGAAACACTTGTAGTATTTTTAGTATAGAACATAGAGAAACAAACCATTTGGTCCTACCAATCACAGGCACTAAGATATGGCATCTCGAATAGGGCTCCTGATCAATCTGCATCTCTAACTACCAATGAAACTTCAAAAATTGCAAATGGAATCACGTTTGAAAATTGATCAAATAGATTCATCATAAGCTCAAATCTAGAACACAAAAATTTTCTGACCTCTAGAACATGATACAAAAGGAATTTTCTCATTTTGGTCAACTGGTCAAAAGTTATAACACATCAAACAGGGGTTCCCAAAAATGTGTGCAATGTCCAAATGCATAAAAACAGTAAACTACCAACTTTGAGGGATTCAAAACCTAGTCAAACGGATTTGAAATGACTCAAAATCTGAAACATAGGCTCTTAGGTATGGACACTAGACACTCCCAAAGTGGTGAATCACAAACATTTCTGGGTGTGAGATATTCAATAGCAAACACAACCTCCTGTTGCTATTTGACACTTAAGCGAATGTAAATTTGGAATTAGCTCAAAACAGGACTTCGCCAAATAGCTTGGAATGATCTTTTAACTTCATGGAACATGTGGACATGCTAAAAGAAGGGTGTTAGAAAAATTAAACACCATGGGTCTCAAACGGATAGCTGGGTACAATCTCATTTAAAAGCATTTATAGGACCAAATTTTCTCAATAGTGCTCAAAATTAGGCCTTCAATTTTGAGCGCCAACACTCTCCTCAACTACACATAACCTAACTCTCAATGAATCATCTATACACATCACATCTATTCTTTGTGCTACTATAAACTATCTAACACTTAGACAACTTTCTATCTCTAAATGCGTAATTGAAATGTTGAATATATGTTACCATAAATGACAACTATCAAGACATCTATTTGACCATATTTCTAATAATTTTGGCATCACATTGATCCAATGAATGATGGAATTGGATAATTTTATTTGGAAAATGCATCAAAGGATAGGTGAATATCACAGAAGAATTTGTGAGGAATATTTTTTCCTCAACCCACCATAGTGACACTATTATATGGTACATATTTGTATTTAGTTGTTTAGATCTATGTTGAGCATCATGTTATGGATCATATGTCAAGATATGGTTTATTTGAAGCATTTTCATGGATATTATGGATTTAATTTATCTTTTTTATGATTATGATATTGGATAACCCCGTTGACCCATCATGCATATGTACTTTTTCTATCACGTGTGTTGAAAGAGGGGAGAAAATTACAGTCACTCTTGCAAGATTTTGACATGATGTCACACTCCTCTTTCCTTTCCCAATATTACTAGCTTCTCATTTTTATCTCTCTCTCTCTCTCTCTCTCTCTCTCTCTCTCTCTCTCTCTCTCTCTCTCTCTCTCTCTCTCTCTCTCTACATGTGTACATGTGCACACAATTTTGTCATTGTCTATGTTCTTGGTCAATGATGCATGTGTGTGTAAGTGGTAGACATCAACTCTACCTGGCTATATAAGTATGATCATGTCTTAAACTTCTCTAATAAGTTATTGATCTTAAGATGTTATCGTGATCCACATAGGAACTCTTGAACCTTGAATTCTATTAGGGAGTAATATACCCAATTTTGGAATAATGTATCATATTTTATTTAGTGATTTGATGTTAGGGTTAAGATTTATATGTCTTGTGGATTATGCTTCAAGTTGTATATGCTAATTTAGTATGCTAGAAACACTAGTTTAATGAAAACAAAAGCATTAACATTAACTAAATTAACATAACATATAAGATAGACAAAAAGAGGAACCCCTAATTAGGAATATGAGCCAAATGAATGGACTCTCCCAATAGGAATTAGCTCTCTTTTTGGTAGATGAGTTTAAGTAAAGGATGGGTATGTATGCTCAAACTTGCTTTATGCTTCAATGGAGATGGATTTGGGATTTTTGGTGTGAGTGAGTGAGATTGGTAAAATGGCTTCTCAAAAGGGCATTATAACTTTAGCTTAAAGATTGTGATAAAATGGCTTGGGGGGGGATTCAATTTATAGGCTAAGGGCTTGAGGGTTTGAGGGTTAAGATGCAAGGATTGGGAAAAGCTCATGGAGGGCTCAGATAGCATGAGAGAAGAGCACATGGATTGTGCTTCCTTATAGCCAATCAGGGAGTGACACATATCACAGGGTGAGTGGGTGGAGGAAAGGGCAAGGATGAGTCAACAAAGGAGGCTCAAGGCCTTAAACACCCTCATAAATGGCTTATAAGAGGAATGAATGGGCTTGTAAGAGTCTTTATGGCTTTGTAAGAGCATTCATGGTTGGGTGGTTGGGATATTTTGGAGGGAGTTGAGATTGTTGACTTTGCTTGGTTTAGGAAAGTCTTAAGCTTGCTTAGGGAATGTGACAAGGTTAGGGGGGGGGATTAGAGGTGGTTTAGGATTAGATTAAGCTTTTTAGAGATATGCAAGTGGATGGCATTTAATGAGGGTGGGTGAGTTAGTAGCTAAGCTTGGTTAGTATGGGTGGATGGGGTGGATTAGGCTAAATGGGGATTTAAGGATAGGCTTAGGATGAGGATAAATAAATTTTATTTATCTCATAGGTTTGGGTTGAGGAGATATTTATTAAAACATTTTTAATAAATATGAGGATTAATATTTAACCTTAATTAAATATTTTGAGTTGGGATTAGGGGTAGGAAATGATGGGATTAGCCTTTAATCAAAATTAAAGAAGGATTAGAAGATTTTGGAAGAGGTTAGTGATCTTAAGGAAATTGGCCAAGTTTTGGGCAAAAAATAAATAAATTATTTATTTTGGGATTTTTGGTCAATTTATTAATTAAATAATTAATAAATAAGGAAATAATGTTTAAATAAAATTTAAACATTTTTGGGAGGGATTCCTTAATTAAATATTTTTAATTAAGATAAAGGGATTTAATGACATAAAAATTAATTAATTAATTAAAAAATTAATTAATCAATAAATGATGATGTCATCAGGGACTTTTTCAAAAAATAAAAATACTTTATTTTCTAAGGGATTTTAGGTGTCTACACAAGTGACTATTATACTTAGAATATTTAATGCATGACAATTATATTTTTGTTTTAAAGTATATTTATAGGAGCATATATGGGCACAGACATATATGTCAAGATAAATATACCAATCATGGTAATTATGACAGAGTAACTAAGTGTTTGTATAAAATGTGAATGTGTAGTATATGCACAGGTGTGTTAGGAATAATAGTAATAGTCTATTTATATACATATACATTTACATTTAGATACACACACACACACATTGTACCATCTAAAAATGGGCACACATTATTTTTAAGACCTTTTAGCTCCCTCTTCATAATGCCTTCTTCAGACCATGGATATACTTGTGCCGAATCTCCTTTTCTCCTATATTCTTCCTCTTTCCACCCTATTTCTCCTAGTATCTACCTCTTCTTTCTAGGGAACTCCAGCCCTGATCTCTAGGACTAGGTCAAATCAGGGTGACCTATTTGGGACTAGGTCAAACCAAGTCAACCTACTCCTTGGTGATTTCAGGACTTGATGCTTGGAATGCCTCGTGGGTTTAATTTGTTTTCTTTCTCTCTCTTGTCATGTTTTATTATTTTCCCACCTGAGAAGTCATATATAATGAGACTTGGAGGATTTATTTTCATAACATAAGATCATATTCCCAAGATCATTCACTCAAGTGAAGATTTATGCCTTTTTCATAAAAGGAGTTAAAGTATTCAAGTTTTTTTAAGCATTCAAGTATGTAGATTTCTATCAAGCATTGAAGGATCCTTTGTGATAATTTTCTCTTCAAGATCTAGCTTATTGTTCACCATCAAGGAAGGAGATCTACATTGAAGTATTCTTCTTCTTCACTGATTCATATTTATATCCATGACACCATGATGGGACTATGGTAGATTGATTGCAAAGTGTAGAGATACCCTACATTCCTAGTTCAAGATCTATAATACATTTACATTAAAAATGCTTACTAACAAGGATCTCAAGAAAGGTGAATCCTAACATTTATCTTATATTTTAGTCATTTATATTTAAATTTCTCAATTATATTTAATTCCTTAAGAAGGGGATTGACCAGGGCAAGCCCTCATCACACCCCAACCATAATACCCTTCTTATTAGTGTTGATTTGTAGGATACAAGTCAGAGCTTTTAGATATGGAACATACTTTTGAAGAGCATTCTAGAGAAGTTGGTTTTAGGTCACCAAAGTATGTCAACATGGTTGTAGGATTTCCTTCTAAGTTGACATAGTTCTCTAGCCTCCTTTTTCAAGAAGTTTTCTAGGTTTTGTTCCTTTCATCATTTTATTTTGAGATCTGATGACAGATATTCAAAAATAGTAAAGCCCAAATACATCTTCCTATATGAATTTCAAGGTGAGTCTTTCATATTTTATTCTCCTTCATACCTTTACCCTAGACCTATATCATAATTGGACTAATTATACACACATAGCATCTAGATTTACATTATTTGAGAAATTAGTTCATTTTTACATTCAAACTATCCTATCAAGGGTCAAAGACTATATTTCCTTGTATTGCATTTCCCTTTATAATTTCAATTTAGTATTACCTCCATTCTTCTTTTGGGATATAGCTATTCTAATTTGGGATAGAAGTGGAATCATATTTGTGAATTCTCCTCTTTCTCTCACAAACATATTTGAATGGATTGGTGGCCTAGAAATAGGGAGACAAATAGTCCTATTAAAGAACCTCCCTTTTCCCCCTAAATTTTTTTTTAAACTTGACTTTTTCCCCTTTCTTTGTAGATTTAGATTAATTATTCTAGGTTTTTACCTTCTTTTTGTGAACCTTACAAGTCTCCTCTTTTTATTTTTGAGTTAGATCCCTTATTTTTAAGTTTTAGCCTTCTTTTGGTCACCCCTTTTTCTCATTATCATAGAGTTAGATTTATCTATCTTGTGTGTGGTCAAATGTATCTTTTATGATCTTTATTACATTTTCATTTTTAGATCTCATTAGATTATCCTCTTGTGATATTTTCTTTTATGAGCTTAATCAAAAAAATTCCAACCTATAGCATTCCCATTAGGCAAAGTTGTAGACTCATGGGATACTTTGATCATGAATTCCCATATAGGACTCATGATGAAACTCACAACTTTTCTCATGATCTTAATCCTATAATGGAACTCTTCTCATTCATCCCATGATGAAGATGAATATTTAAGAGTTCCTCCTTCGCAAGTTGATAAACTTTATCATGCATTTGATAAATTGGGAACTTGGGTTGCTCAAGTAAATATGAATCTTGATAGTGTTTCTTTTATTGAAGCTCTTAAGAATCTTGTTAGCAATGATGATAATAACCTTTCTATCTTGAATAGTATATCTCACCTTATTAATTCACATGCTAAGTCTTTGATGGAATGTGTTTAAGAGATACGATATCCTCCTCCTTCTACAACTATTGAACTTTCTATTATGATTTCTACCACTCTTTTTAGTATACCTACATATGCTCTGCCTCTTACAACTACTTCTACACAAAATTTTAGTCCTTTAAGTGTTGGTCCTCCTAGTCTTTTACTTCCTCCAAGTGTTCATCCTACTTCCATTCCTTCTTCATTACCTCTATATAATGTGGTTCCTTTTACTTATTTAGACTCTTCACCTATTTCCTCAAATCCTTACATATTCCTTCTACTTCTTAATTTCCTAATTCATCTAGCATACCTACCCCTACTACTATTTCTTTCAATCCTACCATTAGTGCCTTGGTTCAAAGCATTACTTATTTATAAAAATAACTTTCTTAATCAACTCAATCTAAGTACAGTATTCCTACACATGATGTTGTTAATCCCCTTTCCTTAGATATCCTTCGTGTTTTTATTCCACACCATGTTGAGGTACCTCATCTTGAGACTTGAAATGGTAAGGGAGATCCTATAATTAATGCTAAAACTTTCTATACTATATGTAGTGATTTTTATCATGACTATAGGCTTGTAGCTAACTTGTTTTTGTGTACTTTTAGGGATAGACCCTTGCAATGGTATTTCTCTCTACCTTCTTATTCTATTGATTCTTTTAAAAAATCTTTCTAATTCTTTTATTCAATAGTTTTAGAATAATATTGGTCCACAAAGTTTTTTAACTGATTTAATGCATTGTAAGCATAATATTAAGGAGAGAATTACTAAATTTATTGGTAGACTTAAACATTTGTATGCTTGGATTTCTTATCCTATTCCAAATCATGATATTCAATGCATCTTTATTTATAATTTACTAAATAAATTAGGGCTAAGATACTAAATATACCTCCTTTTCACATCTATGTGTAGTTCTTCACTATTACTAGTTACAAATGAGTGATATTGAGAGCTCTACTCTGATGGCTCCTATTTTTATTAATAAAAGTGATGCTGCCATGAATTTAATCAAGTTCCCTAAACCTAACCATAGATACAATTGATGATCAAGTGGTTACTACATCTAGAGGTATGACTTTTTTTTCTCTATATATCATCTTAAATGGTAGTATACTCAATTACTTGATCCTTTGTCTAAGGTAATGACTAAATTGATTCATGCTCAAGTTCTTAACCTTCCTCCTATTTTTCATAGTGATCCTAGTAAATTGTTTCCTAACTATTTTGATTCAAATTATTTCTATAAATATCACCATCAAATAGGTCATGATACTAAAAAATTATGGTTTGAAGAATTATATTCAAGACCTTATTGATTCTAAGGCTATATCTTTTCATGCTCGAGTTAAAACATGAATAAATATGTCGTGCCACCTAATCAAAATTTGCATATTTATACTAATCCTTTACCTTCACACTCAATGAATTTTATTAATTAATCTTCTGCCTCTGATCATCTTATTAATTAAAATGAGAAGATACAAGAATAAAATTTATGTTGAGTTAGCACCTCAACATTTGATTTCTTCTCCATCTAGACCTAAATAGAAACCTATTATTAGCTTTAGATAGTCAAATATGTTTAACACACATAATGGTTCTCTTTATATCACTACTAGAGTTTCTCATATTCCTTCTTGTTGTACTTTGGTTGGTCCTTCCCCTATTGAGAATGTTATCACTGAAGAACATCTTTTTAACAAATGATTTTATACACATACTTATGATTCAACTCATGTATGGATTAAAATTTGTAAGGGTTTTATTTATCATCCTCAAGGTTCCATCAGTTTACATTTTACTCTATTAGGAATTTTTTTTTTAAAACTTTATTTTTATTCCTACTACTAATTAATTTTGAGTTAAGTTTTGCATTATATGGCTTTCTTCCATACAATTTTTAGCTTCTTGTATTCATCAATGCCTTAAATTTTCTCATGATGGAGACATTGTTACTATTAATCATTCTCTTTATAAATCATTGCTTCCTAGAGACTGTGTTGAGATTGATTTTATTAGATCATCACTAAAACTTTCCCTACTCAATCTTTATAGAAACTATCAACAATATAAAGTATCCAAGATCATGGAATTGATTCTTCCTAAGGGTTGTTTACCTATGCATGTCTTTCCTACTCCATTTTGTCCTTCTACTTTTGAATTTGTTTCACCTTCTACATCTATCCCCTTAGCTACTATATTTGAACCTATTGGTGTTCCTTCTTTAAAATCTATGGTAGTTGATTCTAATCCTCTTATTGCATCTTGTAAGACTATTCATAATCAACATGCTCATTAGCATCACAAGAACTATCAAGCTAAATACAAGACTAAAGTTCATTCTCTTTCTTCTCAACCTACATCTTCATCTCACCATTTAACTTCCTTTAATCAAACCATGCCTAAGTCTTTGGACAAAGCTAAAAAAGGTAACACTTGCATATGGATAAACCTAATGATTTTGTCTATATTTTAGATTCTATTAATCTAAATATAGAGTATACTTTAGATTATGAACATGATAGTAGTGATGAAGAGTTAATTGATATGGATGATGATTTTTGTAACATGATTCTACCCATCTTAAAATCACACCTACTAATGATCATAGTGACTTTTGATATCCTTGTTTAGATCTAGTTGTGATTCATAGTGTAATGGATGTTGTTCCTCTTGCAATTTACCATCCTTCCCATAGCATTTCAGACTACGATGGGGGCTGGGGTGGGGGGGGGAGGGGGACATGTGGAATGCTTTACATGGACTTAAATCATGATGGTAGTCTTTGTGTTTGTTGGAATTACAATAGGAAAGGTAAAATTTTGAGGGGGGTGGGTGAATCAATAGTTTACACTAGGACCCATAAAATTTTCAACACACATCCATCTCATGCATTCAACAAGTAAATTGAAATAACATGTAAAGCATGTAATAAGGTAAACATTCATGCATTTAACACCAAATATTATTACCCATGAACCCTCCAATGAGAAGGTAAAACTGGGGTGGGGATGACATCCACAAATCTTCACTACTACAGTAATAAAGTGTATCCAATGAAGGTTACAATATTTTTACCATGAAACATGATCTACACTGTGAAAAGTCTACCCTGTTAAAGGCTTACAAAGACTATTAGCTCTTACCTTGTTAAAATGTCTTAGCATTGATCCTTCAGTCAAGACTTGATTACTTGATGATAGATCACCTCTAAACTGATGTATTCTTCATCCTTCTTGATCAAATGTCTCTTTGCAATATCCTTTTCCTTTCCTCTGTTCTTCTCTAATTGATTCAATAATGCAATCTCACTTCATAACTCCTTAGCCACCTTGAATGCTCTATTTTCACATGAAAACTACTCTCTTTGCATCATAGATAGTTAAGGATTTTTCCTCCTTTAAAATAATTTGGTGACTTAGGGTTAAGCATGAATCAATGGATGTGATTCATCTATTTTTCTGCTTAAACCTTCCCTTTTTCAAATTGTCTGCATGTAATTGCATAGGGAATCCAAGTTGATATTTTTCCTTATCTTCAAAATATCATAATTCATCTTTAAGTTGGCTCAAAAATGGTTTACATAGTTTTTTTTGTCATTACAAAAAAAAATGTAAAATACTATGTCACTCAAAATTTAAATTCTCTGACGCTTAGAATATACTAATCTCTTTGTTTTTATTTGGCATATGTATCATTTGGCATGCACTATATACTCAACTCCTTTTTTACTCGGCATACACTATCTACTTAACACTTGAGTGACTTGGCCCATGAGTAGCTCAACGCTCACTATGGAATCTGCATGCTCTATACTATACATGTTGTGCTCAACATGAACTACTTGTTTGGCATAAACTAAGTAGATAAGTTAAGTGTGTTGACACTCACTTGTCAAAACCAATAGGAGATTAACAATCTCCCCCTTTGACATGAGTGTCAAAAATGCTTGAGTATACATTTGTATCATTTTCCTTATGAGCATAACATATCTCTAACTTGGCTTACATATAAAACTTCAAAATTTCAAAATTTTATTAATAACTTAGATACATCAAAATTTGATAACTCCCCATGTGTTGATAGCTCTGTTTTGTATCCAAAATTGTGTACTCCTATTAAGTAAATATGGCTCAACTAATACACTTTGACTTCATGTTGTTTTGTGCTTTTTTTCCCTTAGCTTAATTTTTCTTTTCTTTATCATATCTCTTCAAAAATTGATAACTCCCCCTTTATTCTATCTCTCCACCTTTTTTTATCTCTCACCCTTTTTTGACACTTATGTCAAGGGGTTATACACTTATAGTGTGTTTTTCCAAAACAAATTTGTGGACATCTAGAGTTATGTTTAGAGCAGCATCCCAGTTCTCACATTCAACATCCAAAGACTTTATTTGGATAGCCAACTTATTAGTAAGGTGGACTAGGCTATCTAATGTTGAAAGACTGGGGTCAAAGTCATATGAATGCTAATCAATTTGGCCCTTACGTTGGCCTCATCTACTACCAATGTACCTAATTAACTTTGTGTTTGTAGTAGTGTTCTGAAGTGTCTTTCACTCTAAGCTAGTGTCATTAGTAGTTGTGCACTTGATGAACTTATCTGACTTTCCAAGCTCAAAATGTGACTTCTGGCCTCTTGGGTGAAGAGTGTTGGATTGAAAATTTTAGTGTATAGTGAGAAAATATTCTCAAGTACCTTCTTCACATCATCAACCTTATTTTCCAATGCAACTTGTGTTAGTGTTATGTCACCTAATATCTTTTCATTTACTTTGCTCTAAAATTTCTTTTCTGACCATTCTAACAATTTTACATTTATAACTAGGTTAGCATCACTGACCTTTTCCACTATGCCTATTATTTGTTCAATGAGTGTCTTAGTCTCATCTAGATTTTATAGACTAAATGCATCTAAAAAGATGTCTTTAATATCCTATAGTGCTTCCTTGTGTCTGTTCTCCCTTCTAAGCATTTCTTGATGCTTCTTCCTTTCTAGGGCTCATTGGAGTATGCCCATTTTTTCTATGATCATTGTATCATAATCATACTTTGGTAGAAAAATTTCTTCATCAAGGATCACATCTCCATATTTGATTACTTCCTCTACCTTTGATCTACTTGCGCTCAGCATTGAGATCTACAAAGGAGTTGCATATATGCTCAACTTCTGAAGACTTTGAGTGGAAGGAGTGCCAAATGCTAGTAAGGTTACTAGTTCCTGTATAGTTTTTTGCTCCTTCAATTGTGGTGTCACCTCACTCTCTTAAGGCTTGCCCTATTCTACCATAATGACTTTACTTGCACCTTGATCTTGTATTGTAGGTGCAAATAAGTCTATCTAACCTATTTCTTGTTGTTCTTCAGTAGTGCTTTGTGTTTCCACTATATCCCATCCAATTGTATCAACCCTTTTAGATGTAGCTTTTGGTATTTAGTCCAAAGGTTTTACATGAGTGACTTGACGGGGCATTGTAGGTGGTTCTTGTGTATTCACCTTCTCCCTTTCAATATCAATCACTATCTTTTATAGCTCATCCATACTGACCAATATAGGATTAACACATAATTGCACCTACAGTATAGACTGATCAAGTATCTTCTTAAGGTCTTCCTCTATGAGGGAATTTCTTTTCTAACCTATGACATTAGAAACATCCTTAATTATTATTGTTTGAGTGTTATCACTTGTCACATGTTGAGGGTTGACACTCAACAATTGTGTGTCTTGCACACTCTATTCTTCATGTTCCTCTGGTTTAGTTGTTCCCTTGTCATCAATATGAATTTTAGTTCCTCCCTCAATAGTATCATCATGATAATCTTCTTCATCATCATCCTTTACCTCTATGGGCTCTTCCTCACCTTCCTTTACTGTAGTTAACCCATATCTAAGTTTCCACATCTGAGTGGTCTTCTTAACTACATCCTTAATGTTACTTTGTAAAATGTTGAAGGCTCTATATTTAGGTACAAACCTAACTGCATATTTATTTATAGCCTTAGAAATTTTACCCTTACTTAGTTTAGGCATCACTTATGCTAGAGATGTATCTCTAATTTGTCTCTCCAAATTCAGACAAAAATCCATTTCTACTCAACTCTATCATATAGGGTTTTGGGCATTGAGTTGGAAATCTCTAATGGATTAGTCTTGAATTTTGCCATCATGGAATATATGGCCTCCTCCACTTGATTTTTCTCTACTTTACCAAGACTATCGAAGTCTATATGTGAAGATCTTGATAATTGTGCACTATTCTTAACATTTTCACAAAGGTTTTCAAGATCTAAAAGAGGATTGTGACTCACCACCTTAAATTGGCTATTATCATCTGACTCTATTTTCTCTTCATCAGAATCTACTTGTGCCACATATTTCCTTCCTTTCCTTTTCTACACTTGACCTCTTTATTCTACTATTTTGGTCTTTTCCTTATCCTTTTGTGTGGTTGCACATGTGGTAGCTCTTTTAGTATGTGCAGTAGGCCTGGTTTGGCTTGGTTTGACAGTATTCTTTTCCCTTGCCATAGGTTGTGCCTTGGCCTTCCTTTTCTTTTGTTGTGTGAGAGTAGGTTCTTCCTTGACTTCTTCTCCCTTGGCACCTTCACCAACTTTAGTTTCCTCTTCCTGTTGATCTTCTCCCATACCTTTTGAAATCTTCTTTTCCCTTGCCATAAGTTGTGCCTTGGCCTTCATTTTCTTTTGTTGTGTGAGAGTAAGTTCTTCATTGACTTCTTCTCCCTTGGCACCTTTACCAACTTTAGTTTCCTCTTCTTGTTGATATTCTCCCATACCTTGTGTCAAAGCTAGTGGTACTTGTATTTGAGAATATTCTTCCTCTTCATCATCTTCTTCTTCTTCTTCTTCCTCATACTCAACACCTCCAAATTTTGCTTTTAGCTTATTCACCAATTTATCTTTCTTCTTAATTACAAAAGTAGTTTTTAATTCTATGGTAATTTTGGACTTATCCATCTCATAGTATCCAAATGCCTTGGCATTTTTATCTACATTTTATACCAGTAAAGTTGTTATAGTTGTAGAGGCTTCATTCACATTGATTGTTGGAAATATGTCCAATCAATCAAATAAGGTAAGTGATATGGTTGTCATTTATGGAAAATATTTTTTTTGTAGATTAATCATGTTCATTTTTGAAGAAAAATTGTCTAAGTATTAGATAGCATTACAATAGCATGATAGATTTGATGATAGCAAAATATTCCATTAGAATATTCTCATGCACAATTAACCAGAGATGCATGACATCATACTGATGATGTATACTAAAGTGCATGTCTATATGAACATCCAAGTTTAAGTTATGAAGGAATTGGTGATGCAGTGATGTTATAGTGGAGAATAGAGCATATCAGCAGAATGTGTTAAACAACTTGATCAATTGTTTTAATTATTATTTCTTTGTGATCTGACTCTAAGGATGTTATGTGAGCTGATTAAAGGAAGAATTTACCAATATGTTTGGTATAAGTAAAGAACTTCATTTGTGAAGTTAGAGTTTCATAATCTGATGATGATATCAAACTAGTAATTGTGAAATTGATATGATCTTGTGAAATGTGAGTAATAAGTGAATGTGATGTTATGAGTTGTGATGCAAAGCAATACTATATGATATCTAGTGTGAATTGATATGTGCACAATCATTCTTCTTATGAATAATTGATAATCAAAATATTTATGAAGTACAAAAAATAATCTAGTATTGTATGTATATCTATTCTCTTGAAGAAACTTATTCTATAGTTTCATGTTAGGGTAGTGGGATCTTCTTGTACACATTTTCATATGATCTAGCAACTCCTAACAAGATCAAAGCTTCTAACAAGGCCTAGTCTCCTAACAGAGACTCGAGACACTATACATGTTTCATAGACTCCTAATAGGGTCAATATCCTTAACTGATACTTTTATATAGTAAATCATCTTGTGGGTTCCATCCCCACTAGAGTTTTCCCTTGGCCAAGGTTTCCCTAGTTAACAAAATATGGTGTTATGAGTTCTCTTCTTGTGTGGTTGTTCATATTGTTTAGCACTATTGGTTCTCTCTCTTATGCATGTAGAAAAGTAATTAATGATATTTAGTTGTGGGTAAAAAGATTGAAAATATTGATTCATCCCCCTCTCTTAGTATTATCTATTTCTAAAAAATTTTGTTAGAGCTTAGTTATTTAGAAGAAGCTTAACAACTTGAATAAGGTCTCTATGGATATGGAACACTTGAAGAAGAATATGAAGAAGCTCTTGAACAAATTGATCTACTTATAGATGAAAGAGATGGTCTTAAAGATAGATAGAAAGATGCAAAAGCCTACATTGGTGAATTAAAGGAGAAGATAGATGACCTAAAGAAAAAAGGACCTAGTAAGAAAACTAGTGATGATGATATTGAAGATTTGAAGAAGGAAAATGAGATCCTAAAACATGAGTTAAGAGTTGAACTTAAGCTAAGTCTTAAGAAAAATGGAGGAAAGAATGACTCTGAAATTAAAGCTAAAAATGTAGATCTAAGATCCTAGTTAAGAAAAGTAACATTTGAAGTGGAATATATCAAGTTAGAGCATGCAGAATTAGAGAAATACAACACTATTTTGAAAGGTGAGTTGGTGCAAACCAACAACAACTTGACAAATTATATACGATCAATGAAAAGATTGAGGAACAAATATGTGCACAAAGACCTAGTTATGACAACATTGGACTTGGATTCTTCCTTGGACAATATGCTAAGAAACCTATAGAGAGAGAAGAACTTGACACTCCTAAAGTCAATGACGATGTAAGCAAGATAGTTGATTCATCTAAAGACAAAGAAAATGTTAGTCACTTTGAGAAAGTTAAAGAATCTAATCAAGATATGGATAAAAAAAGAAAGGAATCTCATGCTTGGTGTGATGAACTTGAATACAATGAAGGTGACTACAAAGGTAAATCTTTCAAACCTATTTCAAATTTTTATTTTCATAATTGTCATGGATATGGTCATTATGCAGTAGATTGTAACAAACCTAAATTTGATAGTAATAATACAAATAGTAGCATATATAGGAACACTAATCATGCAAGAAATAGAAGAAGATCTCACAACAATGAAAGTGGAGAAAGAAGACAATTTTTTTGTTACAAATGCAAAAATCTTGGACACGTTGCAAGGAATTTCAAAGCACCTGAGGACCAACAAAGTGAACAAAAAAGAAATGTACCTGTATGTTAGCTATGTAATAACTTTGGACATACAGAAAATTTCTACAGAATGGATCGAAGAGACTTAAGAAGGACTCATAATTACAAAAGGAACAATAGAAGAAATGATGATAGTCTAAAGGAGAAAATAAAAGAACTCAAGGAAACATTTTTGAAGGCAAAGGAACTTGAAAGCTCTCATATAGCTCTAGAAGATGTACTGAGCAAGACAATGAAGTCACTTTTGTTTTGTGACTCAATCCTACCAGAATTAAGCATTCTTAGTGAAACAGAGCATCAATTATTGATAACTAATGATAGAAAGGGTATTAGAGGTTGCGTAGTTAACAGTATGATCTAGAAATCAAAAGGAGTCTACACTGAAGTGTGTATTGATTAATATGATCAAGACAAGGATATATAAGAAGATAACCTTTCTATTATACAGAAGTAGTATACTAAACTAGTGGAAGCTATGCATTTAATGCAAAGTATAGATTATGAAAGATTTAAAGGATGCAAATTTATTTGCATACATCATTTTTTTGTGCAAATTCTAAGTGCAAGATCAAAGAAAGATTTAAAGAGTTAAAGAGGCCTGCAGTTACGCAAAGTCACTAGAAACCCTAATATGTAAAATTAAAGTATTTTCTAAATTTGTTGAGCACAATCTTTAGAAATGGAGAGACAAGAGGTTTTTAATGTTAGTAATAGACCTAGATACAATTTCAAGAAACACCCATTTGTTTCTTTGCTTGATGAGCCTATTGGAATATTTTTGCAAGTTCTAGAAAATGTTCTTCATGTTGAGGATATAAGAGGCCATATCCACTGCAAAATTGAAAACATAGGTGATATGAAAATTCATAAGGAATTAGAAAATATTTGCAAAAATGACTTGTCACTGAAACCTAAATATGGATACCTGGAGCAACTTAACCTAGTTAAACATATGTTCTACATAGACTTTGACAATCATCAATGGACATGGATAATTCTAAGAAGAGTACATGATGATATTTTATGGTTGGCAGACTCTATCATATGTATTGAAAATGACCTAATTCACAAGGTCACATGTCTGAGTAATGTAGGAACTAATCTAGTGAACATCAAGAATGTGTGCAAGATAGTTGAGAAAAATCTCAACACATGTTTTGATGGTAGAAACATGAAGGTCAATAGTATTCAAGATGATGGAGTAAGATTGATTTGCAAAATTTTGGGATACAAATTCAATCATGGATCTAGGATAGAGTCAGTCCCTATAGGATTTCTTCATGTAGCCTACCTAGTAGTAAAAGTTGAAGATGTTAATTTATGTGACATTATTTGAACACAGCTATTGGATAATATATCAAGAATCAAGAAGTCTAAGAGTGCAATCTTTAACTTTGAATCCCTACTAAAACACATATTCTTCTACACATCGAAGAATTTTCCTGGTATCATAAATTGGGATGGAAGTGAGTGCACAATGCAGATAATTAGTCACGCATATAGATCAACACATGAAACAATCAAAGATAATGACATTGATAGAAAGATGAAGTATTTCCAAGCAGAAATGAAGCAAAGGTATAGGATACCTCCTGTGCTAGTGGAAAAATACAAGGATGAATTGTACTTTATGGTAGAGATAGATTTCACGTGTATGGAAGCTATAGTTCCTTAAGTCAAATTCATTGAACCTATGGGCTATGAAATGAGTGAGGAATTGATTGAAGGATATGCATAAATAATCTTTCCCTCAAAAGTTGATTCCGAATGTCCTAGATGGGGGGCATACACTAAGAAAATGAGAGAAGCCAAAACCAGTCAGATAATGAAGGACTCCAAGAAGAAAGTGGAAATGGTGATTGATTCTATTTTGAAAGAATTGGGAATGATAAGAAAATAATTTGATGAGGTAAAAGGGATAACTATGGAAATGAAGGATAGTGGTTAATCTGAGCTACTGACCCCTACACCCATCGTAGTGGCAGGACCTACTAAAGAGGTCACAATTTCCCAAAGAAGTGTGCAAGCACCTACTGAACCATATGTAGTGGTTTTGTAGCAGCAACCAACAAGGAATCTAGTAAAGACTGAGGAAATGTCTGCACCTAGGAAGTCTACAAGACTTGAAAGGACTAGAACCCCTCCTAAGAAGAGAGTCAATCAAACAACAAGTGGTCCAAGCAAGAAGAGAAGAACCTTATAGATTAGCTCTTCTGAATCAGAAGAAGAAACTGGTGATAGACTAGTAGAGCTAGTTGACCAAGAAGCTAAAACCTCAGCCACATGAAAAGCATGGAAACCTAAGGTAGAAACTCTAAACATGAAAATTATTAATGACAAAAAAATTGTGCAATTAAATAAATATTATGATTTTCATAATAATATGGATAGAAGACAGCTAGAGAATGTTGTAGTTAGAAATATGATTCTTAAAGATAAAAGGTTTGATAGTATAAGAGGATAGATAGCTGAAGACTTGTATAATATATTAAGAAATAGAAAAAGTAGAGTAATAGAGGAAGATAAGAAAATAAGAATAAATATAGTGAAAAAGCTATGCATTGTAAATAATGAGGAAGAGATAATAGAAGTTCTAAAAGGTATAACACCTCGCTCCATTCTTCTCATGGGAGGAAATTATGAAAAAGTGAACAAGGAAATTGAAAAGGCTATAGTTACATTCATGCACACTATATCATAGAAGACTGCCTAGATAGATAAGGCAGGCCCTATATTAGAGAAGTGTGTGCAGATAGAAAAAGAAAGCACTATGTTAGAAAAGATAGCAGACAAGGCAAGCCCTACGCCTATGGAGTCTGAGGAGTGTAATCAGAAAAAGGAATCTTGTCCTATAGTTGGAAGTCCACCTCACAATTTTGAACAACCTACAACAACACCAATTTCTAGTGATTCACCACATATCACCATTGCTAGTGAATCTATGCAAGTAGATAACACCAATGTGATAGTTGATAAAACTAAGGATCCATTCAAAGATTTTGGTACAAGCATTGTTGGCAATATTATGAACTATAGTAGCTCATTTTATGAAGAAAAAGATCAAGAGACTAAGGAAGAAGATGCACCTTCTACAAAGAAGATTGATCCCAGCACTGAAGTAGCTACTTCAAGCATGCCCTTAGTAGTAGTAGTAGTAGGAACACCTTCTACACCACCTACTCAAGCAGTAGTGGTCATAGCAGTAGAAATTCAATCAAATGAAGAAGATGAAGCAAAAAATCTCCTATCTTCTTTAAGTAAATTTCTTGAGAAGAAGAAATCAGCCAAGTCCATTGAAAAGACTATTTTTAGTATTGGACAAAGTGGAAAAGATTGTAAGCCCTATTGACACCCCTACAAATATTCAATAGTGTGAAGACATTTTGTATAAAGCTTTAGATAATGAGTTTTCAACACTCTCTAATGTAGTTAAAATTCAAGCACAAATAGAGCATAATGGTAAACTCCTTAATACCATGTGTACTAATATGAGAAATGATATAGAAATCTTGAATGTATGTATTAAGGCATCAAGACAGTGTATAGAAGAAGGAAAACAAGCTTATGCTAAGTGTAACTTGGCATATGTCCATCTTCAAGAGTTTGATGATCAAATCAAGGAAAAGGTAACTGAGCTTCAGAGGCTCACTGACAACCTTCTAAAATAGAATCAGAAGTTAAATACCATTGAGCATACAATGCAAACACTTCATGACAACATAAGGGAAATCCAAACAGAGAAAGAGAAAGCTCTAAAGAGATTCACACTTCTAAGAGAACACTTTTTCCCATAGGTAACATTGTTAGAGAATTAGTTGGAGGAATGCTTGTCAGCAAAATATTCATATGACAAGTTTGTGGCTATAGATTTGAATGTAGTAGAGTTAGCCACATATGCTTTATGTGTGCTAATTAGCATATCTAATGCACTAAAAGAAAGTTGGAAGAAACACTTTATGCAGTTGAAAACCAACTTTAGTGATTATGTTTCCAAGTTTTGATTTTGATAGACTTTTCTTTTTGTGGTACCTTTGTCATTGATGTCAAAGGGGGAGAAAAATGGAAAATTGTAAATTGTAATTGTTGTATAGTAAGGGGGATAAATAAAGGAAAGTATAGTAGTAAGCTTTGCTAACTTTGTAATCGAAGTCATAAGAGATGTAATCTTTTCAAACCATGAATACAGTGTTCTACTGTGTTAAGGTTATCTTTTTGATTGGTATGACAACATGTTTGGGACTTAGCCAATTTTCCCAAACTATTGCCATCAATGCCAAAGGGTAATATTGTTGGAAATATGTCCAATTAATCAAATAAGATAAGTGATATGGTTGGCATTTATGTCAACATATTTGTTTTGCATATTAGTCATGTTTATTTATGATGGAAAATTGTCTAAGTATTAGATAGCATTATAGTAGCATTATAGTAGCATGACAGATTTGATGATAGAAGAATATTCTCTTGGAATATTCTCTTGCATAGTTATCCAAAGATGCATGACATCATATTGATGAAATATACTAGTGCACATGTTCGTACGACCAATCGAGTTCGAGTTATGAAGGAATTAGTGATGTAGTGATGTTACAATGTAGAACAAAGCATATCAGCAGAATGTGTTAAACAACTTGATTAATTGTTTTAATTATTATTTCTTTGTGAGCCAACTCTAAGGATGTTATGTGAGCTGACTAATAATTTACCAATATTTTTGGTATAAGTAAAGAAATTCAGTTGTGAAGTTAGAGTGTAGTAATCTGATGATGATATGAAACCAGTAATTGTGAAGTTGATATGATCTTGTGAAATGCTAGTAACAAATGAATGTGATTTTATGAGTTGTGATGTGAAGAAATACTATGTGAGATCTAATGTGAATTTATGTGTGTGTAGTCATTCTTCTTATGAAGAATTGATAACCAAAATATTTGTGAAGTACAACAAATAATCCAGTATTGTATGTATATCTATTCTCTTGAAGAAACTTATTGTATAGTTACATCTTAGGGGAGTGGGATCTTCTTGCACACATTTGTATATGATCCAGCAACTGCTAATAGGGTTGAGGCTTCTAAAAAGGCCTAGTCTCCTAATAGGGACTAGTGACACTATACACATTTCATAGACTCTTAGCAGGGTCAATATCCTTAATCGAATCCTTTATATAGTGAATCATCTTGTGGGTTCTATCCCCACCGAGGTTTTCACTTGGCCATGGTTTCTCTAGTTATCAAAATATGGTGTTATGAGTTCTCTTCTTGTGTGGTTGTTCATATTGTTTAGCACTATTGGTTCTCTCTCTTATGCATGTATAAAACTAATTAATAATATTTAGTTGTGGGTAAAAAGATTGAAAATACTAATTCTCCCCTCGCCTTAGTATTATCTATTTCTAAGATTGATTTCACATCCTAAGGGTCTCAACCATCTAACCCTTGGTGTGGTAGTTTGGACATATGTATACTCAACATCTACTAGAAAAGACACATCATCATAATGTTTTTCTACTAGAGATACTAGTATTCTCATTCTCTTATTCATTGATTGTTTGAAGTCCTCAGAGTAGTTAGCCATCACAGATTCAAAATTCTCTCCCAATTGCTCAATGTATTCACCATGTTTGCACTACTAATAACCTATTTGTTTTCCATGCAATTGCTCCAAAAGTGGGAAAAGTGTTTTGTACATAAAATAATATACATATCAATATAGAACCAAATTTACATTGTTCCCTCTATCTTTCTGATTGCTCCAAGGTTTTCAACTAGTTTCTGTAGTTGGAGTTCTGCTAGGTCATATGTGTGATCTTTCTTTACAATTTTATATCCCACATCTATAGCTATATAGGGTACACTATTTAATCTACTAGATTGGTAAAACTTGTGTGAAATAACCTTGACAGAAAATTCTATAAATGGATTAGTAATTGTATTAATGGTCATGCCTCTCTTTTTCCACATGGCTCCAGTATTCTTCTTAGAGACCTCTTTTGAATCACTTATCAATATCTTAGGCTAATCTAGGGTTGGATAACTAGTAACCCTATGAATTATCCTTTTGGTTATTTTTATAGGTCCATTATCCATCCATAATGAACTATCATGTATTCAGCTAAGCACTATCCTTATCCATTCTATTTTAAACACATTTTGAAAATATAGGGCTCATGTTAACCCTTTCTTATCTATGGTTTTGAATTATTCTTTCAAAAGATTGTTGTTACAGAGTCTTTTGTATGTTTCCCTAATCTCCATATCACCAATGCTACCTATTTTTTAGTTATAGCATTTTCTAACATCTTGTACCATTAAAATATACAATGGTATCATGGATAATGCACCAGAGGGGTCATGCTTGTAAGAAATGTCAAGAATAGCTTTGAAAATGGGTTTCTTAACTTCATTACTAACTAGTTGGATGTTTAAAACCTCCTTACCCTCTATGTTCTTTGAACTAGATGCCATTTCATGAAACTATAGTTTATGAAAATATAAACTACATAGCTCATCTCTTACTAAATACCTTAACAAATCTGACAAACTAGTGATGAATCATTGCTCAAACCTTCTGTAGTCACTTTGAATGGTTTTCTAGATCTCCTTCTTCTCTCCTTACTCTTTCTCAATTTTGGAATGATGAAAAATGACTAAAAATCAATAAAATACCCTTTGAAAACCCTGCAATAAATGTTGAGTGCTTACATAGATGTAAGCTTAGCATAAACTAGTTTTAGGCTCACTTGGCATCCATTGTCATTTCATTCACTTGGAAACCACTATGAGCTCGACATCAACTAGCCAGTCTTTTAGCTTGGCATTTTCTAAAAATTTTACTCGGTACACACATGAAGTGTTTCATACTTGGAAATAACATTAAAATCTTTAAAGAATTTTTTTGAATTCCTAACAACATCTTGCATCTATTTTCATAATTATATGATCTTTTTAGTGCTAAATTCCTTTGGAACTAATATATGATATAGCTTTTAAAAATATCAGTCCTTCATAACTCTTGATTGCTTAGTTTGATGAGGTGTGATCCCCTGACCCATTGGTGAAGTGATCCCTTCTCCATTTGATGTGCTACAACCATCCTTTTTCTTCCATTTCTTCTTCATCTCATCTCTGATGTGTTCAACATCTACCTTGCCTTTTCCTTTATCAAACTCACAACTTGGTGCCTTTTACCTTGTTGAACAATATCAACTAATGTGACCAGTCTTCAAGTAGTTCAGACATGTGGTTTGACTTAACCACCTTTTGTAATCACCTCTAAAGTGTGTCCAAATAAAATTCTCAAGAATGTGTCCATATTCTTGACAATAATGACAACTATATCTTATATTATATTCCCATTTATAAGAGTTTCCATTGTTCCTTACCTTTGTTTTCCTTTTTGATGATCACATGAGTTTGGATTTGCATTCAAAAGCTCTATGTCCATACTTCTGACAGTTATAGAAATATCCTTCAAATTATTGTGTCTCCATGGTCCTAGTTCTACATTCATGTGCCTAATGACCTTGTTTATTTCACTTTTGGCATTGATCGATGTTCTTATATTTGACATTTTAATTTGCAGTCTTGGTCCTGCACACATTAACAGTTTGTCATTTCTTACCACAATTATAATAAGTAGGTTTAGAATTTTTATATTTGTTGTTTCTTTCTTCAACATTTTTGCATGAATCTCCTTCAGTACTTGTGTATCCTAGTTCAGATGTATCATTATTGGATCTAGGAGATCTCAATAATTTCTCAAAGTATTTGATGGCTTCATTTGGTTTGTTGAAATTTTCAGCAAATTCCTTTTCCTTTTTTAGATCATTTTGCACTTGTTCATTATGCAATTTCAATGTTGTTATCTCAATGTCCTTGCTCGATTCAATTCATAGTTGGCATTCATCATTTGACTTAGAGTATCCAATTATATGTTGGAAATTTTGGATAGCACTAATGACTTCTCTTCTTGTCTATTGCTTAGAATTCTTTCGTCTTCTTCAATCATGGCTTTCTCTTCGATATCTTTCTTCTTTTGTTCAATCACCTCAAATGGCAATATGGCATGTGATTCTTGCTCTAACTTGAGATTTTTTATTTCCTTAGCTTGGATTCTATTCTTTTCCATTAGATCTATAGTTGTTGCATCAAATTCATTGGATTCTCCATTAGCAACTAGCTTAGTACTGTCTATCTCTTTGTATTATGTGTTATTCTTTGCAATAGAAATTTCTTTCCTTGTCTTCAAAGATTTTTTTAGTTCTTCTCTTGCTTCATCTAGTTGATGTAGAATGAGTTGTATCTCAATTCCCTAATTTTCAATAAGTTTTCCCAACTTGCAGACTTCCATTTCAAGAGATTTTTTCAAAGTTGCAAAGCTTCTCTTTCATAGAACTAGGCTCTGATACCAATTGTTGGAATTACAATAGAAAAGGTAAAATTTAGACAAATGGGGGGTGAATCAGTAGTTTACACTAGGACCCATAAAATTTTCACCACACATCAGTCTCATGTATTCAAAAAGTAAACTCAAATAGCATGTAAAGCATGTACATCAATCAAGTTTAGCACCAGATATGATCACCAAGAAACCCTCCAATGAGAAGGTAAAATTGGGGTGGAGATGACACCCACAAGTCTTCACTACTATAATAATAAAGTGTATCTAATGAAGGTTAAAATATTTTGACCATGAAACATGATCTACCTTATGAAAGGTCTACTCTTTTAAAGGCTTAAAAAGACTGTTAGGTCTTACCCTGTTAAAATGTCTCAGCATTGATCCTTTGGTCAACACACTATTTCTTGATGATAGATCACCTCTAAATTGATGTATTTTTTATCCTTCTTGATCAAATGTCTCTTCTACTCTAACTGATTCAACAATGCAATCTCACTTCATAACTCTTAGCCACCATGAATGCTCTATTTTTGCATGCAAACTACTCTCTTTGCATCATAGATAGTTTAGGGTTTGTCCTCCTTAAAAAGACTTTGGTGACTTAGGGTTAGGTATGAACCAATGGCTATGATTCATCCATTTTTCCACTTAAACCTTCCCTTTTTATGATTAGCTGAATGTAATTACATAGGGAATCCAACTTGAGATTTGTCCTTATCTCTAAAATATTGTAGTTTATTTTTAAGTCGGCTTAAAATGGTTTAAATAGTTGTTTGTGCCATTACAAATAAATATGTCAAAACTATGTCACTTGGCATCTGAATTCTCTGATGCTCAATATATACTAATCTCTCTATTGTGACTCATCATTTGTATCATTCAGCATTCACTCTTTACTTGGCTCATGTGTTACTCAACATACACTGTCTACTCGGCACTTGAGTGACTCGACACATGAGTAGCTCAGCACTCATTGTGGACTCTACATGCTTTATACTATATGTGTTGTGCTTAGCATGTACTACTTGTTTGGCATAAACTAAGTAGATAACTTAAATGTGTTGACACTCATTTGTCAAGACCAATTTGAGATAAACAATGTTCTTGTGTTGTTTTTTCTCTCATTTTGTGTTTATGTTTTATGTTTTTTTTTCTTTAGATGATCCTTGTTGCTTTGTTGAGCTCAAGAGGATAAATTAATTTCTATATTGTATACAATATTCTCTTTATATATCTTTCTTCTATATATTTTTACATTTTATGTCACATTTTTCCTATTGTTCATATTAGTGATCTTGTATAGTTTTCTTGATTTCTTATGATATGGTAGCACTAATTATTTTTTGTCTTCATATTATTGACCCAAAGATTCCTCTTTGTAACTCTTGCATGTCTTTTTCTCCATTTTTTCATAGTTGTACTTCCTTTGGAGAATGATGATATTGTCATACTTGATATAATATTAAATGATATGATATGATCTTACTGACCCCAAAGTTAATAGACCCCTTTATGATCTCTCTTTTTGTTATGTGATTATTTTCCTTGATATTTTTCTCTTCTTGGGGAAATGTCATAGTGGAAATTTTATTTCATGGATGCACATACACTTCCATTAAAGTTATTTCTCCTATTAAGATGTTTTCAATCACTTTAATATGGGGGTATATGCTTTGCTCATCCTTTGACCATGGAATAAAAATATGGATTCTATGTATAGCTTGGATTACTTCATACTTTAGTGCTTGGTATGATTTCTAAGATATACACAAATATATGCATTATTTTTTCATGTTTACCCTCTCTCACTTTTTACTTCTAGTTTCCAAGAATTATTAATAGTTCATGGGGGCTTGATCTCTCTCTAAACTATTGATAGTTTAAGAGGCCCAATCCTTGTCTTTGACTCTTCATTGACTACTTATATTTTGGGAAGCCCAATATTTTTTTTATCCCTTGAGGACACACACATCCTTATGCATGGGTCATGTTAGATTCTTCTTTTTGGGATATGGATTTCCCTTGAAGTTGAATCCATCGATGGAGTGACTAGCATGCCACAAACACTTGCTAGACCATTTGACATCATCCCATTTTGTAGATACCTTCCTCCTCCCCCCCCCCAATTTTTTTCTTGTGTGGTTCACAATAAGTACACAAACCTTATTGGGAAAGTAACCTAATTGGGCAAGTGACTACACACCATTTTTGTAGTGCTTATATCTCTTATTATGATTTTGGATGTGATAAGGACTCAAGTCTCTTAAGGGATTGATGATTTCTTTACCTCCTATATCATGATATGATTTTATCTTATTATATTGATCTACTCTACCATGAGTTTGAGGAAACTCATATTCCCACTAAGGTGGGGGCTACATTTACTATCTTAAAATAGATGCACTTTCCTTTTCAGACCTTTTAGCTCCCTCTTCATGATGCCTTCTTTGGACCATGGATATACCTATGCTCAATCTCCTTTTCTCATATCTTCTTCCTCTTCCTACCCTATTTCTCTTGGTATTTTCCTCTTCTTAATGTGGAACTTTAGACTTGATCTCTGGGACTAGGTCAACTTAGGTTGACTTGTTCTAGACTAGGTCAACCTTGTCCCTGATGATTTGAGGCTCATGAATCGAAAGGCCTCAAGGGTTTAATTAGTTTTCTTTCACTCTCTCATCAGCTTGTAACTTTTTTCTCCCAAAAAATCATATATACCAAGACTCGGAGGCTTTATTTTCATAACATAAGATCATATTCTCAAGATATTTCTCCCAAGTGAACATTTCTGCCTTTTTACTTTCAAGGAGTTCAACTATTCAAGATTTTTCAAGCATTCAAGCAAGGAGATTTCTATCAATAATTGAAGGATCCTTCATAAAAAAATTCTCTTCAAGATCTAGTTTATTGTTGGCCATCAAGGGAGGAGATCTATATTCAAGCAATTTTCTTCTTCATTGATGCACATTAATATCCATATGATGAAGGGTGCTCCCCTTAATATCATAACACATACAAAAAAAAGAAACAAAAATGAACGTGAGAAAAAATATGGACTTCTTATTATCACCAAAAATGTGAAATTACAAAATTCACAAGTGCAATATGCTAACCCACATGGGTGCCTTCATTATAGTAATCTACAAGACAAGGTTGTGAACTATCACCCAGAGTTGTTCTAGATAATGTTTGGGCATTTTTTAGATAGGAAATTTTATGTTTCTTAGGAAGGTTCTAGATGCTCAAACTTAATACCTAGGGCCAATAGACCCTAACAATACATATAGAGTCATCCAAATACATCTTTGACAATTATTTTAGAAATTTTAGGTATCCCAACTTTGGAAGGCCATAACTCTCCAACCATTTCACTAATTGGTTATTCTAACCACTTTTCAAAAATTTTAGATCCTAATCTATAGGCATAAGCACCCTTCTATTGAATTTTTTGACCTCATCTAAGAATTCTAAGGCATCCAATGGTGAGCCTGAAGATTTTTCTCCTAAATTTTCCACTAAAAATCTGCAATAGCTTCTCCGATACTTAAGCTAGAGAAATGAGGTTTTTATGGTAGGCTAATAATTCTAAAATAGACCTTCATTTAGAAAATGAGAACATTCTAAGATCGTATGAAAAACTTACTTAAAATAGTAATTTATATTTTTGGGTGAAGTAAGATTGCTCTTACACCCAGGATGCTAGATAGCTAGGGTAATTTGAGAAGTGACTCTATCACATCTTAGGTGTTTAGAGGAAAACCAAGATGGTTAACCTCATCCCTTGTTAGCCATGATGAATCCTCTACTATCCTCCCTTTCCATTTCACTAGGTATTCATCATGAGTTTTGTTCTTTGTACTTTTTCCAACATGGTTGTCTAGTATCTCCTCAATCTCCTTTGTAGTCAAACTAGTGGTTGGAATGCTCCTCTTTGCTTCTATAACTTCATCCCCATCACCTCATTCATAATATTCTATCAAATCTAAAATATTAAAAACTAGTGAACTATTCAATTCAGCAAGAAACTCCACTTTATAAGCATTTCTAGAATCATGTCTTTTCACTATCTTGCATGATATAAACTTCTTCATCTTCATCTTATGATATGTACCACTGGAAAATCCTCCTTTCTCAAATGAACCCTTACTTCATCTCCTATCTAAAATTCCTTTTACCTCCTTTTCATAGCTGATTTGGCTTTATACTATGTATTCATATTTATAATGTGCTTCCTCACCTCCTTATGGATATTCTTCAAATGTTCAAAAAAAATTTCTACTTTAGCACTACTTATCTCTCCTTTATCCAACTATCACAATTCAAAAGCATTTCTATGACAACTCCCATATACAATCTAAAATGGTCATTTACTACTACTATTGATAGAATTATTATATGAAAATTTTGCTTGTGGTAAAATTAGATCCCATCCCTTTGGCTTGTCTCCAACCAAACATCTCAACAAGTTTCTCAAACTATGATTCACAATTTATGTCTATCCATCAGTATATGGTTGATGTGATAAACTCAATTTCAAATCTATCTTCAAATTCTTCTACAATGTATGCCAAAAATACGTAACAAATTTGGTATCTCGATCTAAAATCATACTTTTTGGAAGACCATGTAGTCTCACCACTTCTCTCAAAAACAACTCTGCCACATGAACAACATCACTAGTATATATGAATAATCATGGATACAAAATGAATGTAAAGGGTGACTTTAACATTGAAAAGTAACTCCAATGTAGAATTTGAAAAGATTATAGGTAAGACAATAAAAGAAATCAATAAGGGGAGAAACTAGATAAACTAATGATGAAAGAAAGAATGTGCAATCACATTTAAAACAGATGTCAAACTTAAAAGCTAATGTCATAGTAGATGGCTTAGCCTAAAAGCTACTAGTAGAAATCTTGATGGAAAGTAATAATCATTAAAAATTGCACAATATTCAAGGAGAAAAAATTATTTATATCATAATAGTTAGATCTAAAAATTCAATATACATAGTTGAAACATCATAATTCCAAGTAATAAGCTCATAGTATTCAAATAAAATGAAGCAATATGAGCTAAATTAAAACTATGATATTTAATGACTAGCATAAAATATACATAAGAAAGTATTCATATCCAATATTAATCTAGTATAGATTCAATATAAATAGAAATTAAAATAGCTAAGACAATGTTAGATTTTAAGTCAAATATACTTGATTCATAGTCTTAGCAAAACCTTAAATCTTCTATTGCACAGAATGTGATGACCCCCTTAGAATTCACTCTTAAATATCTTCCAACCCAAAACTTAGTGTTCAAAATATTATCGGTAACTTATAAACATATATAAGTCTTCTTCCTATTAAGAAACCCACAAGATCCTTTCAAGTAATCATTAAGTATAAAAATGATTATTACATATACAAAAATCAAGTCTATTTAACTTTATATTTTTCTTCAAATATAAATTCATGCATTTCTTTAAATATATTCTCTAATTTTACTTATTTTTTCTTAGTTTCTCTTCACTTACCCTATGTCATCTAAATCACTTTACTTTAATGTTCTTTTTTATTAATCATTTATCATTTATTATTAATCTCCAACTCCCATATATCTCCTCTTTATATTTTATTCCCTTATATATCTTTATACCTTTTATTACCCTTTTAAATGACTACCCAAATATCTATCTTAAATTCATAAATATTTTCTTCTTATAAAAACTCATGTCATCTCTTGTATTTTTATTGGTTGCATTTTACACTTTTAAATCCTTGAACTGTTGATTTTCTTTTTTATTGATATTCCTTCCACTTGGGTACTCGCTTTTTCATTCAAATATATTTTGCTTATTTTTTATGTATTTTTTTGTCCTCTTCACACAACTTGCCTTAGTTGACTCTATTCCTATTTTATTATTGTGTTATTTACTTCCATTCATATTTTTTTGATGCCCCTTATCATATCAAGGATTTACCTTATACAATTTTCTAAGAGCCACTTTATACGAGCATCACCTTTCCTTTAATTATCTATGTCATTCAACTAATGTGATAAGGGCTAAGGAGAGGTCCCCATGCAACTGCTAGGCTTATTCTGGCTAGTAGTCACTACTCCATTTTTTAAGCAAAAAATTGTCAAGCTGGTGGCCCTATGGAAGTAAAATTTGTGTTTATTTTTCTACATCTTTTAAATAAAATTTTCAAATGAATATATGTTTCAAATTGAATTAGGAAGAGAAAATTTAGGCAAGAGGAAAAATTATCCTGAAGACATCTATCATTTTCTCAATAACCAGTTGTTGTTTATTTTGAGCCCATTCTTTTTTGAAAGCTTATTTTGAAATTATGAGTAGTTGGTACTCTACCATAATAGGAAATGATTCCAAGTTATCCTTTCCTCTTAATTTGAGAGTTACATGGGAGCACAATGACTTCTTAAATTTAAGCAAAAATTTCCCATAAGTAGTTGCATGGGTACACGGGGTAATAATTATATGAAATAATAGAATATTTCATTTAAAAAATAAAATGTGAACAATAAAATATTATTATTATTAATGTAAATTATAAAATGATGTAGGAGCATCCAAAGGTATAAGGGCAATCTTGTGTCACCCAAAAAATGTACTTAGACTTAGTTTCTGTTTCATGTCTTTACATTTTTGGATACCCATTTGGGTCAAATAAAGGTTCCAACTCTCACAGTTCAACTATCAGTGTGCTAAAAAATCCTGAAAAAAATAGGATCATGCAATTTGGCCATCACTTTGGTGACCTAGAAGGTGTGAATTGGCCAGATGAATGTAATTGTGATTTAGAGCATTCCATAAAAAGAATCAGGTCAAAATGCCCCACGGTTTGAAAGTTATTGCAGTTTTTCAGGTTTTGGAGACCTCTTAAGAATGCTTCAAAGTCAGGTTAGGGGCATTAAATGACCTCAAAAAGGGCTGAAAATGGGGGATGAGTGAAGCTTGTCCATAGGGCTATAGAGTGCTTCGAGAGCTTTCTAAAAATGTAAACGGTTTGTCAATCGAAGCTACGGTTCAAAAGTTATGCCTCCCAGAAGTTCAGTTACCGTTTCTAGATTCTTCTAGATTTGCGCCAACTTCTACCGTAGCTTCCAGAACCTTCTATTTGGTTGGTGGAAGCCTACTAGCACTTTCTAGAATTTACTCCTAGTCCTTAACCCTTTGAGGTCTATTTAAGGAGATTTCTGGCATTGTAAAACGCAGTTCAGAGTGGAGTTTGAGAGGAGGTACTGAAACGAGAAATTATCTCCAGATTTATGCTATTGTAAGCCCTTAGGGCATGTCTTGAAGTTTATTTTCTATGTACTATTTATAATTTCTTATTTTCTTAGTTAATACAATTTCCCTTTTCTGTTGTGTCCATTATGTTGTTGGTTTGTGTCCCTATCAAGTGGTGGAAGAACTGGTTTTCCTTAGTGTGTAGACAGAACGTCAACTGTGAGGCAATTTGTACCAGGACTGTGTGGTTGTGGGTTTGAGTTAAGAAGATACCTCCACAAGGAGAGTGTGGTGGAAGGGCCAGAGCTATTAATCCTGAGGAGGTTAGAGCCCTCCAAAGGTAGGTACAGGCATTGCAAGAGGAGCTCTGTAGAGGAGCAAATGTTGCCGCAGGTGATGATAGTGAGGATGACAATGAATAAGAAGTAATGGAACCAAAAGGGGAATTTGATGGGGAAGTTTTGAATCATGTAGAGGAAAGGCTTTTTAGGGCCATTGCTAAGTTTGGGAAAAGACCTACAGTTGAAGTGGGTATATTTTTAGGAAATCTAAAACCAGATGAGTTGATCAATTGGATCAATAAACTGGAAGAATACTTTGAGTATGAGGATATCAGGGACCCAGATAGGGTTAAGTTTGCAAAGGCCATGCCAAAATTTGGTGGCAAGAGGTTCAACTAGAAAGAAATAGAAGAGGAAAGGAGAAGATCACAAGATGGGATCGCATGGTGGACAAATTGAAGAAGCAATTCATTCTTGTGGACTATGAGCTTGATTTCTTTAAGAAGATGCATGGGTTAAAGCAAGCAGGAAGATCCATCCAAGAATATACAAAGGAATTTTACTGACTCTTGATTAGAGCGGGACATGCAGAAGCAAATAAGGATAAGGTTACTCGTTATATTAGTGGGTTGCGACCTAGCATCCAGGAGGAATTAAGTCTGGTAAGAATGACCAGCATTGAAGAGGCATACCAGTTTGCCCTACAAGTTGAAGAGAAGCTAAATAAAAGGTTTGAAGGAAGACAAAGAGGTCACGGTCAAGGAGGAAGGGTAAGTGGTAGATCATTTGGAGGCTACAATGAAACCCAAAAGAAAAATGAAGATGAGGGTACTAGCAGGAACCAGAGGAATGAGGGTTTCAACCGCTCCCATGACCAAGACTTTGGAAATCAGAGAGGAAGAGGTAGAGGACATGGACAAGGAAGAGGAGGCTTCTGTGGTACCTATTTCCATTGCAATGAAGAAGATCATCATGCCTTTGAATGCCCTCAATGACAAGGAAGGACAGATAGGAGAGCTGAGGGCCAAGCTAGGGTTGCTCATGTGGATGAGGATGCACAATCATCACATTCAGAGGATGCAAAAAGAGGAGAGGCCTTGGTAAATGAAAGAGTCCTACTAAGTGGTGAGATTGAACTAGGACAACAGAGGAGTTTGTTCCATACTAGATGCAAGTGTGAGGATAAATGTTGTGATGTGATCATTGATGGTGGTAGCACTGATAACTTGGTATCAAAAGAGATGGTCTCTAAGCTGAAGCTCAAGAGGGAGAAACATCCCCAGCCCTATCGGATTGCTTGGGTAAAAGATGATCATAAGGTCCTGGTAAGTGAACAATGTTTAGTAAAATTCAAAATTGGGAGTTACCATGATGAAGTTCTCTGTGATGTTATTTCAATGGATGTTTGCCATCTATTGTTGGGTAGACCATGGCAATTTGATAGACATGCAGTGCATGATGGACATGAAAACACATACTCTCTGACAAAGGATGGAGTTTTCCAAAAATTGAAGCCCATGAAAAAGGAAGGTAAAAAGGTATGTAGCAGTGCTAGGATTTGTCTTATTGATGGAAGGAAGTTTGTAGCTGGCATGAAACATCAGCATATGTGCTATGCTTTGATTCCTAGGAAAGATAAAGAAGGTAGTAGTGAAATAATAGTTGAAGTTTCAAATTTACTAGGGGAGTTTGGAGATATTATCTCTTATAATGTTCCAAATGGATTGCCACTAGTAAGGCAAATCAGTCATCAAATAGATCTGATTCCAGGAGCTAGTTTTCCTAACAAGGCTGCTCACAGGATGACTCCTACTGAAATAGAGGAGCTAAATAGATAGGTTCAGGAGTTGTTGAGGAAGGGCTTGATTCGAGAGAGCCTGAGTCCATGTGTAGTACCTACAGTACTTGCACCAAAGAAGGATGGAGAGTGGATGATGTATATAGATTCTCAAGCTATAAATAGGATCACCATCAAGTACCGATTTCCTTTCCCAAAGATGGATGATATTATGGACTGCTTGAGTGGAGCATAGTACTTCACAAAGATAGATCTGAAGAGTGGTTATCACCAGATATGGATTTGAGAAGGAGATGAGTGGAAAACAGCCTTCAAGACCAAGGAGGGTCTTTATGAGTGGTTAGTCATGCCCTTTGGATTAACGAATGCCCCAAGCACCTTCATGCGGCTCATGAATGAGGTACTTAAGAAGTTCTTGGGAAAATTTGTTATTTTCTATTGGGATGATATTTTAATTTTAAGCAAGATTTTGGAAGAACATTTATTGCATATTCGTAGTGTCCTTGAAAGGCTAAGGGAAGAGAAACTGTTAATTAATCTGAAGAAGTGTAACTTTGCAAAAAGGGAGTTAGTCTATTTGGGGTTTGTTATATCACCTGAAGGTCTCAAAATGGATCTGGAGAAGGTAAAAGCCATCTTGGAATGGCCTACTCCAAGGTCTACTACTGAGGTAAGATCATTTCATGGTCTGGTTAGTTTTTATAGGAAGTTTATTAAGAATTTCAGTGGCATATATGCACCCCTAACCAATACAATAAGAGGGGATAGAAAAGAGTTCAAATGGACTATAGCAGCTGCGAGAAGTTTTGAATTACTGAAGAAGAAGGTAATAGAACAACCTGTGTTGGCACTTCTAGATTTTAGAAAAGTGTTCCAGGTGGATTGTGATGCTAGTGGCAGCGCTATTGGTGTTGTATTAAGCCAAGAAGGTAAGCCTATTGCATATTTTAGTGAAAATTTGAACGATGCAAAGAAGAAGTATTCTGTTTATGATCAAGAGTTCTATGCAATAGTTCAAGCCTTAAAGAAATGGAGGCATTATTTATTGCCAAAGGAATTTGTTTTGTATACTGATCATCAGGCATTACAGTATCTAAATAGCCAAGGTAAATTGAATCAAAGGCATATGAAGTGGGTAGAGTTCTTGTAGAGTTATACGTTTGTGTTGAAGCATAGCAGTGGAAAATCTAACAGGGTTGCAGATGCACTAAGTAGGTGACAGTTGTTGCTTACAGTAATGTAGGTTGAAGTAGTTGGTTTTGATGAACTCATGAATTTGTACCCCGAGGATCTTAATTTTGCTGAAGCATGGAAAGCTTGTAAAGAACCTATTGCTATAGATAGAACCAAGTGGTTAGACTATTTGATTCAGGATGGCATGTTGTTCAAGGGTAGTCAATTGTGCAATCCAAGAAGTTCTATGAGGGAAAATCTGATTAAGGAGAAACATAGTGGAGGGATGGTAGGACATTTTGGTCGAGATAAGACCATTTCCATTCTTAGAGAACATTAGTTTTGGCCATAAATTTCACAAGATGTGAAGAATTTTGTACAGAGTTGCCAGGTTTGTCAAGTTGCCAAGGGGTTTAGTCACAATACTGGCCTATATCAGCCATTGCCTGTTCCAGTAAGGCCATGGGAGGACATAAGTATGGATTTTGTTCTTGGATTGTTGAGGACACAAAGGGGTAATGACTCAGTATTTTTGGTGGTTGATAGGTTCTCCAAAATGGCACATTTCATTCCATGCCACAAAACTCATGATGTTGTCCATATTGCAGACTTTTTTTTCAAAGAGGTGGTAAGACTACATGGTCTTCCAAGGAGTATAGTTTATGACAGAGATACTAAATTTTTGGGGTATTTCTAGAGGAAATTGTGGAAAAAGTTGAGAACAAACTTGAAATTCAGTTCCACGCATCACCCACAAACTAACGGCCAAACAGAAGTGGTAAAGAGAAGTCTGGGCAATTTTCTGAGATGTTTAGTTGGGGATAAGCCCAAGGGATGGGACTTGATTCTACCACAAGTAGATTTTGCTTACAGTAACTCTATAAATAGGAGTACTGAAAAATCACCATTTCAAATTGTATATGGGAATAGCCCAAGGACTGCACCAGAATTGAGGAAGATAGAACAAGGGGAGAGGACAAGTGTTGAAGCTGAGGAATTTGCTGAGCATATCAACCATCTACATGAGGAGGTTCAAGCACACATTACCAAGATGAATCAAGAGTATAAAGCTAGGGCTGATCAAACGAGAAGACATAAGGAATTCCAAGTAGGGGATCTAGTCATGGTGCACTTATGAAAAGAAAGATTTCCAGCCGGTACTTACAACAAGCTGAAAATGAAGAAATTTGGCCCCTACGAAATTTTGAAGAAACATGACTCAGGAAATGCATATGAAGTGGAGCTGCCAGATGGTATTCACATTTCTCCCATTTTCAACATTGCAGATTTAACAGAGTATCATGATGATGGTGCAGATGAGGAGCTGGTGTTAGAGCTGTGTCCAATTCCATCTTCTAAGAAGGAGGAGATAGAAGACATTCTAGATCATCGTGTGGGTAGGAGTACCAAAAATAGGCAGTATGAAGAGTATTTGGTCAAATGGAAAGGAAGACCAATCGAGGACTCAACTTGGATTTCAGCAGCTGAGGTTTCCCAATTGGGATTTCCTCTACCATTCATAAAGTGACAGGGTCACTTTTCAATCTACCCTGGGTGTCTAATGCAGGAGCATCCAGAGGTATAAGGGTAATCCTGTGTCACCCAAAAAATGTACTTAGACTTAGTTTTTTTTTCATGTCTTTACATTTTTGGATACCCATTTGGGTCAAATAAAGGTTCCAACTCTCACAGTTCAACTATCAGTGTGCTAGAAAATCTTGAAAAAATAGGAGCATGCAATTTGGCCATCATTTTGGTGACCTAGAAGGTGTGAATTGGCCAAATGAATGTAATTGTGATTTAGAGCATTCTAGAAAAAGAATCAAGTTAAAAGGCCCCACGGTTTGAAAGTTATTGCAATTTTTTGAGTTTTGGAGACCTCCTAAGAATGCTTCAAAGTTAGTTAGGGGCATTAAATGACCTCAAAAAGGGCCAAAAAATGGGCGATGAGTGAAGCTTGTCCATAGGGCTATAGAGCGCTTCAAGAGCTTTCTGAAAATGTAAACGATTCATCAATCGGAGCTATGGTTCAAAAGTTATGCCTCCCGAAAGTTCGGTTACCATTTCTAGATTCTTCTAGATTTGCGCCAACTTCTACCACAGCTTCCAGAACCTTCTATTTGTTCGTTGAAAGCCTACTAGCACTTTCTAGAATGTAATCCTAGTCCTTAACCCTCCAGGGTCTATTTAAGGAGATTTCTGGCATTGTAAAAGCCAGTTCGGAGTGGAGTTTGAGAGGAGGTACTGAAAGGAGAAATTATCTCTAGATTTATGCTATTGTAAGCCCTTAGGGCATGTCTTGAAGTTTATTTTCTCTGTACTATTTGTACTTGCTTATTTTCTCAGTTAATACAATTTCCCTTTTCTGTTGTGTCCATTCTGTTGTTGGTTTGTGTCCCCATCATAAAAATATTGCTATTATTATTATCTCATTTTAACTTCAATTAGGTCTATACATAATAATTATCATTTATATATATATATATAGTTGAGGTAATAATAATATTTGATGATATATTATGTGATTTAATTACATTAACATATTAATAGTGTATTGTGTTATATTATTATATATTTACTCAATATTTAATATTTTAACTATTTATAATTATTGAGTTCTATTTTGGAAGGGGTCCTGACAATTCAACCTTCCTATAATTGCTTTTCCTCAAGCAATGAAAATTTATACAAATCATTTCATAAGGAAAACAAATATGAATCAAGGAAACTAAACTATCTTCTTTGTTATACTTTTGATTATGCATCCTACAACCACATAGTGTGTTAGAAATGCTTTAAAATAACTGAGAGGGGGGTGAATCAGTTATTCAAGGTCTAAATGTCATAATCAAACTTTTTCACTAAGTATAGTGAGCCCATTCAAACTAACCAT
The DNA here is from genome assembly GCA_028749045.1 of Cupressus sempervirens. NCBI lineage: Eukaryota > Viridiplantae > Streptophyta > Pinopsida > Cupressales > Cupressaceae > Cupressus > Cupressus sempervirens. The sequence goes on along the minus strand of CM053786.1, from coordinate 842,216,031 downwards.
GCATCCAAGATAAACATTCATCTTAGCAAGTTATTGATAATTCAACATGCAGAAATAAAACATGAAAGATCAACACATAACACAGTGATTTATGTGGAAACCCAATTTGGGAAAAACCACCAGTAACATGCTACCTTATTTCTCACTCTTCTGAAGTGATGCCCTATGAAAGGCCTACCCTATTAAAGGCTACAAAACACTATTAAATGTGACCTGGTTAAGGGATTACAAACACCCTATTAAGAGTGTGTATGGTTAAAGGACTTTAGAACATTCAACTTGGAATGTCACCTTGTTAAAGGATTTCTCAATGGTTGTTAGGCCAACCTAAGTCCATAGGATTTTTCCCTAATTGATACAATTGTAAGAGAGTAATAATAAGGGCTTTTGACCTAATATAACTCACAACATAACTTGTAGATTTCAAATCCCTATTCAACTCACAAACTTGCTTGGCTTTCAATCTTTGTAGCTCTCATAGCTTGTCCTCCTTTCAAGCTTTGTCTCCTTGAATCTTCTTTCTTGTGCTAATGCAATCTCCTCTATGGTCACTTTATAATATAGTCTTTGTGCTCTATTCTTCATTCTTAGTGCCTTCTCCTTGACACTACACACTCTAGCTAGCCACTCTCTCTGTAATCGCATACTTTGATTCTTGACTTTAAACTCCTTAAGTAGGAGTTTGGAATACTTTTCCCACTCTAATCTTCCCACTCATATATTGGGTTTGAATTGATTAGGTAAGATATAATGTATCTTTCCCTCCATTTTTTTTTCTTCTAGAAACATCATGTGGAATCCACCTATATTCACCTAAAAATAGTTAACCTAAAATTTTGTACCAACATCTCACCATCCTTATCTTCCATTTGGTTCACAAAATTCAAGGTAACAACCTTATTGGCTCAAATATAGAGAATCTTTGACTTTTCAAATAATAATGTAGCTTGACACTACTGAATTACTGATGCTTGGCACATACTAGTTTACTCAACACCTACTATAGATTCACTTAGTATTAACTAAATTTTACTAATGCTTGGAAGCTAAAGTTTGCATAGCACCCATTTTTTGCTTGGTACCTGAACTATTTTACTTGGCACACACTATATTTTGCATTTACTTGGCATTTACTAAAAAATAGCTCGGCATGAACTAACTTACTAGGCACCCACTAATGAATTTAGTCAAGCTTTGCATATAACCTTGTTACAACTTATTCTTCTAATGTTTCTAGGTGTAGCCAACCTCTGTATCCCCAAGTGTATTATCAATACATCATTTTACCATTATCTTAATTGATCCTTGTACTTCATTACAACATCATAACTCAACCTTTCTCTTAGGTTCTTTTATTACATCTTATTGATTAACTCCTCCTCATTAATCAACTAAGTGATGGTACTTGGATCTTATAAGAAGTTTTCATTCTAGAAAATAGAAGATTTGACATTAGTGACAAAAAAATGATTGAAAAAACTATTTATCAACAATCTCCCTTCTTCAATATCTTCCACACTGATCTTTTTAATCAAATTTCAACAATCTCCCTCTTTGGCATTGATGAAAAACCCAACTGATCAACCAAGTTATCAAAATGCTAACTAGGTTTAAAATAGTAAGTCAAATGCCAAAAAGAAATTTATTATCATTTCATATCTCCCTCTTTTTTGATACATACTAATTCCTCTGAACTACTCCCACTTAGATCTATTATCTTGATTTCTTTTCTTCTAATTCCCCCTCTTAGCTATTGTTTCCTTTCTCCTTCCTTTCTTCTATTTCTCCCTCTATGTTATTTCTCCCTCCTATTCTAATTAGTTTTGGCTATTTCTCCCTCTTTGACAAAAATGCCAAAGACATATTATTTTGGCATTATCTCATGCAGATGTAGACTTTGTAGTTTCCATTTTCTCCCTCTGTCACCATGCTTGTGACTGATTTGGAATTTTAGCACTTTAGTATCCTCTGCATCAACTTATATCATTTCAACAAACAATTTATTTGATGCAGGGTAATTTTGTTGTTTATCAAATAGCCTTTGATAGGGACATTACCCCTAACTTACCTCTAAGATACTCAAATGCATCTCTAAGTAATGGTTTTGTGAAGATGTCAACAATTTGTTCCTTTGAGTTGATATATTCCATCTTCACTTGTAGTCTTCCACCGGTTCTCTTACATAGAAATACTTAATTACAATGTGCTTTATTTTGGCATGCATCATAAGATTCTTTGATATGTTGATGGCACTTGTGTCATCACAATAGAGTATCATAAGTTCAATTATCTCTTCTTTAATACCTTTCAATAGGTGCTTTATCCATATAATGTTGGTACAGTTGATGGAAGCAGCAACATACTTAGCTTTAGCTATGGACTATGAGGTACAACTTTTATTTTTGCTAGTTCAAGCTGTAGAACAAGATTTAGTGTGCAAGGAACATTAATATTAAAGTAAACATTCACAAACTAAAACTAAATTCACATATATGTTTAGACAAAGAAAAGCAAACAAAAAGTGCAAACCTCAAAAGAGAAAACACTCCATACTTTCTTAATTTTGTAGATGTGTCCTTTGATGTGGATGTATGCTCAATTGCTTGCCCAATTGCTTCAATGGTGGAGATGATTAATGGCAAATTGGTAGCCTTGTGAGCTCTCAATTTGGCATTATAAGGTTAAGATTGATGACTTTGGTTCTCAAAATAGCATGGTAACTTTAGCTCAAAGATTGTGATTAAATGGCTTGGGAGGGGATTCAATTTATAGGCTAAGGGCTTGAGGGATGGAGGGCTAAGATGCAAGGAGAGATGAAGGCTCAAGGAGAGCTAGGATGCACTCAAAGGAGAGCACATGGATTCTGCTTGTTTAGCACCAATGGGAAGGTGACACTTGTCACAAGGAGGATGAGTGTGAGAGGGTAGGGTAAAGGGTTGGTTAAAGGCATGATGAGTGGGGTTGAGTATGTAAGAGAGATGTAAGAGGAATGAGTGTGGAAGAGGGAAGAGTGTGGAAGATGGATGTAAGAGTCATGAGTGGGCTTGTAAGAGTCTTTTATGGTTTGTAAGAGCACTCATGACTTGGTGGTTGGGATTTTTGAGGAGAGACTTTGGTTTGGTTTAGGAAAGTCTTAAACTTGCTTAGGGAATGTGACAACATTAGGGGGTGGATTAGGCTTGGGTTTAGGATTAGATTAGAAATTTTAGAGATGTGCAAGTGGGTGGCATTAATGAGGGTGGGTGAGTTAGTGGCTAAGCTTGGTTAGTATGGGTGGATGGGGTGGATTAGGTTAAATGGAGGATTAGGGATAGGCTAGGGGGTTTTAGATTTTGAGGATCTTATTTATCAAATAGATTTATTTAATAAATGGGGATTTTTGGAATTATATAGAAGAATAGGATTTAATTGATAAATAATAGGTTATTTTATTTATCAATTAGGACTATAGATGATTAATTAAATTAATCAGCTAGGGGATGGCCAAGAATTAAATAAATAAGAATTTAATTAATGATTCCTTTAGAGATAACTAAATAGGATTACTAAAGTGGTGTAATCAAATTTAGGTGTCTACATTTTGCCCCTCTTTGACATAGTGTTGAGACAACACTATTTCAAAGAAGTTCGAGTGAAGATGACATGAGGAAGATGTTTTAGCAACAAGGTTGCCCCAATCTCGAATAAGAAGAGGAGAGACTAGACTTAGATGATGCCCCCTCAAGAAGGCGATAGAGAGAGAAATGAGGCTCGACAACTTCTTGAAAAGTACAAAAAATCGAGATGAGCAGAGACATAGATTGGCAAAGAGAAGGGGTTGAATTAGCTCAAACTCTCACTACAAGAGAATGATAAAGGGAAATTAGAGGCAGAATAGTAAAGCAAGCTTAAGACTTTCTAGGATTGGGGGGGAGGATGGAGGATGATAAAGCTGATGCAACAAGATTTCAAAGAGTCAGATTGGCAGAAGATGGGTTTCAAAGATCCCTAGGACTAGGATTGTGGATCTCGAAAGATGAGGCTTGGTGGATTGATTTGATTGGTGGATCCCTAAAGCTAAGCATGAGGAGTGACCCAAAGAGATACTAGTGCATAATCTAGGGGAGGAGTGACAGATGCAGGATATGGATGGGGGATAATAGAGATGAAGGGAATCCATTGAAGCCTTTTGTGCAAGGGGATACTTCAAAGAGAAGTACCACCATGTAGTTGAGCACTAGATTTTCTATAGGACTGTTGGTTAATTGCCAAGGTTACCAAGAACATTAAGGCCTTTACACCAACTATCCAGAGGATTTCCGAAATGACTCAAAATAAAACACACAAGGATTGACCCAGTATCACACATGAATCCCAGAGGAAGTAGCGTGGAAATGACACTGGGTAACCCACAGGCAGAAAAGAAAATAAACAAAAGAACTGATCAAGACCTTACACTCTGTTTGCCCCATTCGCAGCATACCATGATATGGAAGATCGTGGCAACCTTGAGGAGGGAACAAGGAGATTGCTTGGAAAAGATATTTCAAGACCCAAAAGGGAAGATTCCAAATCAAAAGAAAGTGAAAATCCAAAAGAGAGCCATTTGCCAACGAGATGGGTAGGATGAGGTACCAACGGACCAAGATCAGACATGAGGAAAGCTATATCCTGCAAGGATCTATCGGAGAGCACCTATGCTAATGGATCTGGATGAGTGATGCGTCTGGCAAGCTGAACTAAGAAGGATAACACTTTGGTGACAGGAGATCTAGCTAAAGGATGCATTGGAATAGCTAACCAAGATGTGCAATGTGTGCAAGATGCTGATCAAGGATGAACTGACACAAACGCTGGATAGATACAATGGTACTAAGCTAAAGAGGATGTACAAGCTGACGGACCAAGATATGTTACAAATGTACAATTTTGTTCATATTTTGGTTTTGTGAGATGGAAATTTTCATGAAGGGTGGGATATCTATAATAGTTGATAGGTGGATAGTTAGATGGTTTGCGAAAAGCTTAAGTGAAAATGGGGTTTTGTGTGTGCACGTGATAGTATACAAGCTAAGATACAAGCTTATTTACAAGCTGGAATATGGTACAAGCTTTGGACAAGATTCGGATATACAAGGTATGGTACAAGATTTACAAGGTATAATACAAGCTTTGGTACAAGATTTTTACAAGCTAAGGTGCAAGATTTTACAAGCTGTACAGGAGGTATTTACAAGCTCCATTAGATTTTGGATATTTGGTTGGAACACCAAGGAACAAGTAGGTGTTTTATGGCAATGGATGGTGGATGGATGAGGGATAAGATAGTGATAGATAATGGATTAGTCTTTAGTACACAAGGCACCTAAATTACCAAGTTTTTACCAAGGTACCTATCCAAGGTGCTTGAATTGCCAAGTTTTCACCATTGGACACTTATTTCTCTTTACTATTTTTTTGTATTTTTCAAAAGCTGGGTATACCAAGGATCTTCAAGCATAGAACTTCTTGAGATGAATGATGTTAGTAGGATCATTCAAGAGTTCTCCTTCTAGTGTAGATAATTGATAGGCTCCGAAGCCAAAGGATGCAGTGACAACATAAGGACCGAGCCATGTAGGTTCAAACTTGCCTTTCTTTTCTCGATCTGCTTGGACTTTCATGTTTTCTTTGAGGACCATGTCACCTGGCTGAAAGTGTCATGGGAGCACCTTCTTGTTGAAATTCCTTTTGAGATGAGTTTGATAGACTGTGAGATAATCATAAGCTTTTTTTCGCTTCTCATCTAAGAGATCTAGCTGGATGAGCCGAGCTACTCTGTATTCTTCATTTGATATTTGCCCTCATAAAAATATGTGCAATGAGGGAAGTTCAACCTCTATGGGTAGTACCACTTTGGCACCATATACTAGGGAGTATGGAGTTGTTCCTATGGATGTACAGAAGGAAGTTTGATAGGCCCATAGAGCCAAATTTATTTGTAGGTGCCAATCGTGATCGAAATCATTGACAACTTTTTTTAGGATTTTGAGGAGGGTTTTGTTGGTTGCCTCTACCTGGCCATTAACTTATGGGAAATATGGGCTAGAAAAGTGGTGATGGATGTGGAGGGAAGTGCATAATTCTTCCATGTTGAGATTTTCAAAGTTACCTCTGTGGTCAGTGAAGATGGTGGATGGGATGTCGAAGCGGCAAACAATGTGCTACAAGATGAACTTGGAGATCTGAACTCCTGCAGCTGAGACTAGGGGGACTGCTTCCACCCACTTAGTGAAATAGTTTGTAGCTATTATTATCCATTTATGTCCATCAAATGAGAGAGGTGTGATAGTTCCAACTAGATCAAGGCCCCAATAAGTGAAAGTCCAAGGTGGTGCAATAGGCTGTAGATCTTGTGATAGAGCGTGCACAAGATTTGTGCTGGTGACATGGGAGACACTTTCTGATAAAATTCACAAGAGTCTTCTTCAATGGTAGGCCAATAGTAGCTTTCTCTAAGGATTTTTTGTGCTAGGACAATACCACTCGTGTGGGCATTACAAAGTCTAGAGTGTACTTCATTTAATGTCATTGCAGCCTCATTTTCATCTAAACATCGAGAGAGAGTATCGTGATAACCCTGACGATATAGGGTATTGGCTATGATAACATAGTAGGATGATTTTTAGATGAGGTTCTGGCGTTGGGTATGTGTGAGGTGAGGGGATATGATACCATCATTAAGGTAAGCATGAATTTCATGGTACTAAGTGGATTGGGGACCAAACAAGATATAAACACGATTTGAATCCTCATTCGCATAGGCAGGTGTGAGGAGTTGCTTGACTAAAAACTCATACTATGTAGTTGCTTGGTGAATTTCCAAGAGCGAGCCAATAGTAGCCATAGCATCTGCTACTTTGTTCTGCATTCAAGGTACTTGTATAAACTGAAGCTTTGTAAAATGTTGGGTTAGCTGATCAACTAGCTCTTTGTAGGGTAATAGCTTTTCATCTTTGGTTTGATATTCATTTAGGACTTGCTTGATGATGAGCTAAGAATTGCCAAAGATTTGTAACTCAATGATATTCTATTCTATAGCTATCTTTAATCATGCTATAAGAGCTTCATATTCTGCTATATTGTTGGTGCTAGGAAATTGTAGCTTGAAGGCTTTTGGAATGTAATCTCCTTGAGGTGTAACCAACAATATTCCTACCCCTAATCCATGAGATGTGTATGAGCCATCAAAATAAAGTTTCCATAGGGGTTGTTCTTTAATTAGACAAATATGCTCATCTGGAAATTCTGTGATCAAAGGATATGCATCTATTAGAGGTGCATCAGCTAGGTGATCTGCTATAGCTTGCCCTTTGATTGCCTTTCTATCCACATACTAGATGTCAAATTCGCTAAGGAGCATAACCCATTTGGCCAAACAGCCTGTAAGTGTTGTTCTAGAGAGCATATACTTGAGAGGGTCAAACTTGGAGACTAGTTGGATAGTATGACTTAGCATGTAGTGGCAAAGATTTTGAGTTGAGAAAACAACTACCAAACAAGCTTTTTTCATAGGAGTATAATTGAATTCATAACCTACTAGGGTTCTACTGATATAGTAGATGGGTCTTTCTCTACGGTAGTCATCAAGCTATTCTAGAAGCACCCCTAGAGTAGTAGGTGTTGCTGATATGTACAAGATTAAGGGACAACTAGGAACTGGTGGGACCAAGATAGGGGGATTGGCTAGATACTGCTTGAGCTTATTGAAGCTTCCCTGATATAAAGGATCCCACTTGAAGTTCTCATCCTTCTTTAGTAAATGTGAAAATGGTGTACACTTATCTGCAAGCTGGGAGATGAAGCACCAGATGGATTGAAGCTTTATCTGAAGAGAGTGAAGCTGTCGCAGTGTCTGGGGAGGAGGCATGTCTAAGATAGCCTTGACCTTCTTGGGGTCAATCTCTATACCTCGTTTGGAAACTATGAAGCCTAGAAGCTTACCAGATGTGACCCCAAAGACACACTTCTTGGGATTTAGCATGAGATGATATTGGGCTAACCTATCAAAGACTTTCTCTAGGTCAGTGAGATGATCCATGACGGTGTGAGATTTGACTAGGATATCATTCACATAATCTTCCAAAATTCTATGGATAAGATCATGGAAAATGGTTCTCATAGCTCTTTGATAGGTAGCCCCAGCATTCTTTAAGCCAAAAGGCATTATGGTGTAGCAAAAGGTTCCCCAAGGGGTAGTGAATGCTATCTTATGCTAATCCTCTTCTGTAATCTTGATCTGATTATACCCAAAAAATCCATCCATAAGGGACAAAATTTCATGTCCAATTGTAAGATCTACAATCATATCTATGTTGGGAAAGGGAAAATCATCCTTTGGACAACCTTTGTTAAGATCTCTACAATTAGTGCAGATTCTGATGTCACCGGAAGGCTTAGTGACAGGGACCATGTTGGAGATCCACTCTGAGTAGTTGATAGGTCAGATAACCTTAGTAGCTAACATTCTTTCTAATTCAGCTTTGACTAGTAATGCCACCTTGGGGTGCATTTTTGTAAGCTTTTGTCTGACGGGCTTGATCTTTGGATCGATTGCAAGATGATGAACTACAAGCTTTGGATCAAGTCCTGGCATGTCCTGATATGACCATGCAAATTGGCCAATATTCTCTCTTAAGACCTCAAAGAGGAGGTCAGCTTGGTCTTGTGATAGGGATGCAGCAATGTGAACAAGTCTAGGGATCTCTAAAGAACCGATGTTGACTTCTCGAGTATCCTCGATTAGAATAGAAGACACCTCTAGTCGATTATCTTGAGGAGGTAATACTAAATCCTCATGTTCTGCTTGTGGCTCTAGATTTTCTTGCTAAGGGGTTCTCTTTGTTGCCTTAGCTAGTCCTGGTTTCACCTTAGGTCTAGTTTTGGGTGCATCGGAACTAGGTTGGGGATTTTCTCCAAAATACCCCTTGGGATCTAGCTTATAGATATAGGTAGAATCTAGCTTTGTCTGCTTGTGAGGTGTTGTAGCTCCCATGAATCTTAGAAGTGCTTCCTCTGATGTGAAATCATCAATGTGTATGATGCTTGGTTGGTCCCAATCTATGAGTTGTGGATGAGCGAGTGGTAGGTCAATGAGATGGATGGATAGTTCTCAGAGAATAGAGTCTCCTAGGAAGATTTTGTCTGGGATATCGTCGTAGGCTCTCTTTTCAACTTCCTCAAGAATGTCTTCAATTTTGACAAGGTTTTAGTGGATGTTCAAAAAAGCGTGACCGTTCTCGTTGGTGCCCCTAGTTGTGGGTATGTCAAAGCCAAGACCTGACTTCATTTCCCACTTATGTGCTTCAATGGGACATTGCATACCCCTTTCTTTTGGTCCTAGTCCACCTCCTGTATAGTTCCATTTTTTAGTGATGAGCTTATGTTCTTGGGGATACTTCTGGCTAAAGTGGTCAAGGCATTCTTGATTTCTTGGAGGTGCATCCTTATGTAACCAATTGTTGATATCTGGAGTGAGCTCTTCATGAAGAGGGATTTTTGAGGATACAAAGGTGTTTGGTCCAAACTATTTTTATCGAGGAGGTGAAATCTCCTTAGCTTTGTGATATGTCAGTCATCCATGGGCATGTGGATCAAGTGGGAGTGCCCCAACAACAAATGCATCTGACAGACTATACTCTCTATCACCTTTGTTATTGATCTTCACGGTAGATAGGGTGGAGGCAAGGATGGTTTCTGGGTCATTACAAGTGTGGGATAAGTTGGCGATGGTTGTACTGATATCAATTCCAAGGAAATGATTTGTATATGAGGCTTCAACCACATTGCAATAAGAAAATGGTTCTGGATCAACATAAATGGTTACCTCAGTGCCTTGACATAGAAATTTGATGCACTGATGGCAAGTGGATGGGATGGCTTTCATGGCATGAATCCATGGGCGACCGAGGAGGATGTTAAATGGTAGGTTTAGATCAATAACATGGAAAACTGTCTCTTGGATGACTAGCCCAACCTTGATTGGCAACAAAATAGTTCCTTTTGTGGTTCTTTCCAAGTTGTCATAAGCTTTGATGGTGATAACCTCACTGATCATATTTGCCTCAATATACCCAGCTTGTTTTATGAATTTTAGGCTGCAAATATTCAAGGCTGATCCATTATCTATCATTACTCTTTTCACGAAAAAATTGGATACCATGATGCCTATGCAAAGTGGAAGGGTGTGATCTGGCTTGACCACAGGTATGTTGATGGGTTTGAAAGATAGGGCACATGAGGATGAAAGGTCTCCAACAAGATTATGAAAATCGGTAGCATTTATATCAGAAGGGACATAGGATTCTATGAGAGCACTGTCAAGGATGTCTTTGTACACAGGACTAGTGCGGAGAAGGTCTAAAATGGAGATTTGGGCTGGCATGTTCCCCAGGTGTTCCAAGATATTGTACTGACTTTTTGATGGAGCTGATGGTGTTGATGAAATTGGTGGGCCTGTGATGTTAAATTGCGCTCTTTGAGTGGTGACTACACACTCATTGTCTAGTCCTCGAATATTGATAATATTGACAGAAGGCTCTTTCTCGGATATACAACCTATAAGGCTACCATAGTCTATATAAGATGAAGTGTGGTCATTGTTCTTCCCATGTTGTTGGTTTGGCTGGCGGTTGTTGGTGTTGTTTTGGATAGGTGCTTTTCCAAGATTTTGGTTGTTGTGTGGAGGAAAAGCATTTTGATAAATCTGTAAGCTTGCATTGGGAGAGATTTGGGCACCAAAAGTGATTTCTTTTTTATCAATGAGGTCGTAAACATAATCTTTTAGTTTCATGCATTTGAGGGTGGTGTGACCATTTACCATATGGAACTTGCAATACTCATTGTCCTTGTACCATGCAGCTTTGGATTGGCTTGGATCAATTTGCTGGGTAGGAGGAAATTTGATGAGGTTTTCCTTAGCCAATTTCTCAAAAATGACATCCAATGGCTCACCAAGGGGTGTATAGTTTCTAGGTGCAGGTTGGAATCTGGGGTTTTTGCCCTGCAACTACATTGATGGCATTAGCTTGATTGTTAGACCCTTGAAAGTTGGGTCTTGTATTGTGGTTTTGATAGCTTTGGTTATTCTGCTATTTGTAATTGATAGCTTGTTGGTTGTTTGGTTGATATGGTGGGTTAGACTAGTTTTGAGAAGGACCAACGATATTCACATGTCTGGTGTCAATAACCCCATCTATTGCAACATGCTTGTTTTTGTTCCAATACCTAGACTTGTAATTGGAATGTGATTGATTTTGGTTGGTTTCCTTGTAAATCTTGACCACACCATCTTTAATGAGTCCTTGCTCAAGGATCATTCCTTTCTCTTTGATGTCTTTATAGTTCTGCAAACAGTTCATGGTCATGTTGTGAGCCAAGCTAGGATGGGCATTATCAATAAACATTTTCACCACATGGTGCTCTAGCAAGGTGTAGGATATGCAGGTGGTAAGGGTTTTCCATCTTTGCAGGTATTCAACAAGGCTTTCTCCACCTTTTTGCCTAGTGTAGACAAGGTCAACTATTGATAACTCTGTTTCAACAAGATGGGCATATTGGGCTACAAATGCCTCAGACAATTCAGCAAAGTTTTTAATTGTGCCATATGGGATTCTATAAAACCATTCAAGAGCTGGCCCGGCCAAGCTTTTGGGAAAGAGGTGTAAGAGGAAGATGTCATTGTATGCCACTTCTTGGCAGTACATGTAAAATTCTTTGATGTGGGTGACTGGGTCTCCTTTTCCTCTAAATTTGTCAAATTTAGGTACCTCAAAATGCTTGGGGAATGGAGTCATAGTAATGCCTCTATCAAATGGATAAGGACACACAGTCTCAAACTTGAATGTCTTCAGATCATTCCCTTCTTGGATGGCTTTCAAAGCTGTCTTCATTTGCTCCCATTCTAAATTGATAGGCGATGGCTGGGGTGCCCCTAATGTAGGAGTGCCTTGAGGTAGGTATGCGCTAGATGGGGCCACATATATTGGATGGTTGTGAGGGATTTTTTGATAGGGATTATACATTTTTTGGGCAGCCGCATGGTGGCTGATGGGTTGCTAAGGTGGAGGTGGCGCATATTGCTACATGTGCTATGAGGCTTGCTGTTAATATGGGATTTGAGGTTGGGATTGAGGAACATAAGCTGGCTATGGGATAAATGAATGGCTTTGTGGAGGTAAGGTATAAGATGGTTTTGAAGCTTGGGGAAAGGATCGGGGGGCTTGTGGGGTTTGACCAAGGTATGTGGGTTGTGCCCCCATTTGGGATGGTACCTACAAATAATTGGTGTTTGGCTGGATTGGTGGATTACCTCCTACAAGTGGCATTGAAAATTAGTTGGTAATAGGAGGTAATGGATTAGTTGGTGGGAATTGAAAGCTTGAGAATGGAACAGATGGGGTTTGATAGCTTGGTGGCTGGATTTGGAAGCTTGGTAGAGTGGTGGCGAGAGCTGGGGTCACTTGGGAGCTTGGCAGAAAATTGGCAGTAGCTTGTGGGATTTGATAGCTTTGTGGAGTGAAGGTAGTAGCTTGTGGGTTTGTGGCTGATGGTATTGAGCTCCCAAGACCTAATGGAAATGATGGGATTGTGCTTTGGGCTGTGGTGATCAAGCTGGGGGTGATGAAAGGTTGATTACTTGGCCCCATGGGTGGCATCCCTATTATATATTGTTGAGGTTGGCCAAAGATGCTAGCACTGATTTGGGAGATGGGTGGATTTGGAAGGCTAGGTTGGGGAGCAGCAGCAGCAATAGTGAAGGGAGTGAACGGTGAGGTGTTTTGGGTAAAGGGGGTTTGGAGTGGAGAGGTATGAACCAAGGATGGCATCGTAGTGGCTGGATTGACTTGCGGAATGGAGATTTTGACTTGGTGGAGGATGGTATGTTTGGGTCTGTTGGATCAAATGGATTGGCTTGAGGCTCTTCTTTTGGCATATATTGAGGATAATTTGGATCATAAGAGCCAATGGGTGGTGGAAGCTGCCCAAACAATGGGTGAGATGGATCTGATAATGGAGGGGGTCTTCCAAAGTCAAAGGTTCCTACATTGTCCCTTCAAAAATTAGCCATGATTGTCTCTTTGTTCTTTTCTATAATGGTGTTTACCAATACTACATTTCCCAGTTGGTTCATGAAAGCTTCAATGTCAGTAGGTGATGACATAGCTTTCTTTGGGCTGAAGGATGGCTGAGTGCTCAATGGGGGTGATGCTGTTTGATCCAAATGATAGGGCTCCATTTTTTCTTTCTTCTTGGCTAAGTGAGTGACGAGTGGCATGAAGATGCAGAATGTTCCTAGGGATGAGATGCAATAATGCTGATGAATGCAAAAGGGGGAAGGCTTTTCCATGCAAATGATTTCCTAGGTTGAGGCAAAGCTATATGACAAAACCTAAGGAGGATTGGGTTGGAGATTCTAACTTCAAAGATATGTTGCCAAAGCATGAAAGGTTTGCTTTCCTATGTGCAAGCTTGGTGGTGATTGTGTCAACTTAAGGATAGACTGATGATCCTTTAGGAAGAACATGAAATTGACCACTTGTGGGTCCCAACCTTTAGCTCAAGGTGATGAGGGATAACAAGTGACAAAGCTAGATTACCTTAGACAAAGCTCTATCAAAGGGATAACCTTGGTGAGATTGGTGGATTTGGAAGATTTTAGGAATGGAAAACTTTTGTCAAGGTGACAACAAATTTTGAAGGCTTGGATGTGAAGATTTTGGATTGCTGGCTAGATGGTTTGGTCCTAAATGAGATGGATGAGCTAATAATGCTTAAGGGGATAACCTAAGATGGCTAGCTTTTCTACAAAGATAACTCTGAAGTGAAGCTTATCCAAGAAGATGTGAAGAAACAAGGGTGTCTAATCATAGAAATCATGCCTAGTTGGTAAGGCATAAGCAGGATTAACTCCTGGATGTTGGCTAAATTTGATGGTGCGCTCTAACCAGGCCTCTTGAAGTGCTTCGTTAGTAGCTTTGTCTTCTATTTTGTGGAGTTTGGAAATTCGTGGGCTTGGTGTTATTTCTTTTCTCTTGGCTGAAAGTTCTTGGTATGCCAAAGATGGCTTGAGTTTGACTTTGTGAAACTTCTATTTGGGTTTGGGTTGTTCCAACATAAATTCCTTAATTTGCTGGGCTTTGGAAGATTCTGGTTGTTTTGCTTCAATTTGTTCAACTTCTAAAATAGGCAGTGACTACGCTAAGTGTGCCCTAAGCTAGGATTGACCAAGTTTGGCAAACATTCATTCAACAAGTAAAATAAAATCAAGCAATAGATAGGAACACCCAGATAGAAGTTTTTGGTTCTCAGAATGTGATACTTGCGCTAAGGAGTGTGTATGTTCTACAAATGTTTCGATCAGTCACCCCAAACACATTAACACCCTAGATGGTTTTCTACAAGGCTGATAGTTGATTTAGCTAGGGAGTCCTTGATATACCCAAGGTACATGAGGCCCAAATCTATAGATGAGACCAAAAAGATGTCACACAGCCGAGAGGAGCGGTAACCCACTTCTCCTCTTTCACTTCTCGAGGGTATAAAGTTCCTTGAGGCTTAGCCCGAGTGACAAAATCTTGATCCCAAGAGAGGTGTCTTTCGATTCACCTCCCATTTCTTATACTCCATTGGAACACTAGAGTTGAGGTCATCCAAAGGTTGATGAAATCCCCAAGCAAGCCTCCTAAAAAAAAAAAAGGTTTTGGATCCTAATCTTATGCACCCAAGATGGCCTCGAAAGACGACAAGGGGAGAGAAAACTTGGATGACCTTGGGCTAAAAAACACGCTTGTTCTTTTACCAACTGACTCTGATGTGTGCTAATCTAGACCTTGCAAGCACTCATGTTTAAGAGACAATGTTCAATTCCAACTTGAAGCGCCAACAAAAGTAAATCAATTGAAGAATGCAAACAAAAAGAAGAGTTAGGGTCAACAAAAGAAAAGTCGCATGCCCGGAGGCCCTCCACGTCAAGTATCGATTGATTTTTTTTAAGGCATTCAAGATTGAGAGTGTGTTTGTTTTAAACCCAAAACAAAGATGTGTGAGATTCAATTTCAAGCGCGTGTCCGGAGGCCCTCCATGTCAATTGTTGTTCAATTTTAGTGCCCAAACTTGAAGTGTGATCAATTTAATCTATAGTTTTGGTCATTTAAGAATTTTGATAAAGGTAAAGCAAACATTCAAAGACCAAGTGAGTTAGTTAGATTGTGGAATATTTAACACCTTTTTCAAGTAGACCCATCCCCATAAATGGTGCTGAGATTGTAACCAATGGTTGAATTGATGGGTGATTAGAAAAGAGGTGACTCCAAGGAACTACTCAAATTAATTTTTGCAAATTTGTATTTAACTTAACAAAGTTTCTTAATTGTCCAAAAATCAAACTTCGCCTAAATTGCATGCAAAAGAGATTTGTTTGTTCTTTTTAATGCACCAAAAATTGAAGTGTGAGATATTGCAATGGTTAATTGATCTTTGCATTCAAGATTGAGTTGTTTTATTTTAAGCATACATTCTAAGAAAAATTGATTTTAATCCATGGCATTCAAGAGTGTGTTTTGAACAACATATATTCAATGAAAAATGTGTTTAACCATTCAAGTTCATTTTAGCAACATGCATTCAAAGACAAATGATTAAACATTCAAGTTCATTTTAGCAACATGCATTCAAAGACAAATGATTAAACATTCAAGTTCATTTTTTAGCAACATGAGAACCTGCAAGAAACATGTTTAGTGGTTTCATATGTGCTCTAACCTGAAATGAGAGAAAAAAAAGCAATTTGGTTAGTCACCCAAAATCTTCCAAAATGAAAGCTTATGGGAAAAAAAATTTTAACTTTTTTTTTTGTTTTTCCTACACGTAAAAATGCTTAGAATGGTCTAAATCCTACGAAACCACTAAAAGTCAAATTTTGATTTATACTCTTTGTCTTTTTTTTTTTAAAATAAAAAGTGCAAGAACTGATATGCTAAAGTAGAAATGTAACATAAACAAGCAGAGACGACATTTCATCAGGCAGAGATGCCAAAATTTGGAGATGCCAAAACTCGCAGACATCGAAACTCACAGACAAAAGTCTGATGAAGAAGGCAGTTGGTGATGTCGGAGACGACAGTTGACTACTGGCAACGGCAGAGATGACAATTTCCAGGCAGAGACGACAATTGACTGTTGGCAGCGGCGAAGATGAAAATTTGAGCTTTTGAAGGTGGCGTAGATGATAGAAGCCTGGTGGAGACGCTGAAACTCATAGACGCTGATCTATGCAAATGCCAAAATTGGCAGACGATAATTCAAGTTTCGACACAGGCTACCAGCAAACAAGCAAAGACACTGAAATTCACAGATGACATTTTGAGTGTGTAGATATGACAGTTGAGCTTTCACAGACGATGTTTTGCACAAATGACAGGTGGAGACGCCAGTTTGCAGAGACGACACTACGCGTAATGAATCGACAGGCATGGATTTTTTCCAAATTTTTTAATTATCTTAGTAATTTTTGAATTTTAAAGGGTATGTCCTTCTCTTTAGTGCGTCCTTCAACCTACAAAAACAAGAAAACACACCTTGCAACAACTCAAACAACAACAAACCATTAGATTGTTAGTTTTTAAAAGTAACATGTAGATTGAAATGGATAAAAAAAATGACCCATAGGGGGGTCCCACCGGGTGTGCCAAAATGTAGAACTAGATCTTAGTGTGCAAGGAACATTAACATTAAAGTAAACATTCACAAACCAAAACTAAGTTCACATATATGCTTAGACAAAGAAAACAAATAAAAGATGTAAACCTCAAAAGATGAAGCACTTCATTGCTTTCTTAATTTTGTAAATGCATCCTTTGATGTGGATGTATGCTCAAGTGCTTAAAATGGCTTCAATGGAGATGGGTAATGGAAAATTGGTAGCTTTGTGAGCTCTCAATTTGGCATTATAAGGTTAAGATTGATGACTTTGGTTCTCAAAATAGCATGGTAACTTTAGCTCAAAGATTGTGATTAAATGGCTTGGGAGGGGATTCAATTTATAGGCTAAGGGCTTGAGGGATGGAGGGCTAAGATTCAAGGAGAGATGAAGGCTCAAGGAGGGCTAGGATGCACTCAAAGGAGAGCACATGGATTCTGCTTGTTTAGCACCAATGGGAAGGTGGCACTTGTCACAAGGAGGATGAGTGTGAGAGGGTAGGGTAAAGGGTTGGTTAAAGGCATGATGAGTGGGGTTGAGTATGTAAGAGAGATGTAAGAGGAATGAGTGTGGAAGAGGGAAGAGTGTGGAAGATGGATGTAAGAGTCATGAGTGGGCTTGTAAGAGTCTTTTATGGTTTGTAAGAGCACTCATGAATTGGTAGTTGGGATTTTTGAGGGGAGACTTTGGTTTGGTTTAGGAAAGTCTTAAACTTTCTTAGGGAATGTGACAACATTAGGGGGTGGATTAGGCTTGGATTTAGGATTAGATTAGGAATGTTAAAGATGTGCAAGTGGGTGGCATTAATGAGGGTGGGTGAGTTAGTGGCTAAGCTTGGTTAGTATGGGTGGATGGGGTGGATTAGGCTAAATGGAGGATTAGGGATAGGTTAGAATTTTTTAGATTTTGAGGATTTTATTTATCAAATAAATTTATTTAATAAATGGGGATTTTTAGAATTAGATAGAAGAATAGGATTTAATTGATAAATAATAGGTTATTTGATTTATCGATTAGGACTATAGATGATTAATTAAATTAATCGGCTAGGGGATGGCCAAGAATTAATTAAATAATAATTTTATTAATGATGCCTTTAGATATAACTAAATAGGATTCCTAAAGCAATGTAATCAAATTTAGGTGTCTACACAAGCGACTAATCTTCTTCCTAAGAAGAGTGCTCCTCCACTGGTTCTTTTTCTATCATCAATATTATGTACCCAAACTACATCAGTGTAGGCATTCAACTCAAACTTTTTAGTCCTCCTATAGTATAAGCCAAAGTCATCTTTTCCTTTTAGATACCTCATTATTCCTTTTACTACCATAAGGTGATTTTCTCTTGAATTTGCAAAAAATCTTGCCACTATTCCAATAGCTAAAGAAATGTCTAGTCTACTATGTACAACACACTAATCATTGATTTGTACATTGTCTAATTAACTTGAGTTGATTCATCATTCTTAGATAACTTATGTCCTATTACCATTGGTGTACTAACTAGTTTTGAATCCTCTAAACCAAATTTCATGAGTATCTCCTTGATATATTTTGATTGGGTCATAAATATGCCATGTTTCAATTGATATACTTGCAATCCAACAAAGAACTTGATTTCTCCAAACATTGACATCTCAAACTCACGTTTCATCTGATTTGCAAAATCTTTGCATAGTGCATCTTTTCCTCCAAATATTATATCATCAACAAAGATTTCTAATATCAGAATATCCTTACCTTTCTCTGATTTGATATACAAGTTGTTGTTGTCATATGTTCTTTCAAATCCTATATTTACAAGATATTTGTGAACTCTCTCATACCAAGCTTTAAGAACTTGTTTCAAACCATAGAGTGCTTTATGCATTTTGCAAATCATATCTTTGTTGTTCTCATCAAAAAATCCCTCTGGTTGTTCTATGTAGACTTCCTCTTCTAGTATACCATTCAGAAAAGTAGACTTGACATCCATTTGGTAGACCTTGAAACCTATGTAAGCAACATATGCAAGTAAAGTATTGACTCCTTCCATCCTTGCAACAGGGGCAATTTTTTCCCCATAGTCTAGTCCTTCTTCTTGTGCATAACCTTTATAGACTAGTCTGGCCTTATTTCTTATGATCTCACCATTCTCATCTAGCTTGTTCTTGAACACCCACTTGGTACCAATCACATTTTTATCAGCTAGTCTTGGAACTAGAGTCCAAGTTTTTTTCTTTTATATCTGCTCTATCTCCTTATCCATAACTTTGCACCAATCATCATCTTGTAGTGCATCCTTTACTATTTTGGGTTCAATCTTGCTCAGCAAACATGATTCATTTCTTAGTCTATTCCTTTTCATTGGTCTAGCTTCCTTATCACTAATGATTTGTTTAGTAGGGTGATGTATTCTCACATATTTGGATAGCCTTGGTTCTATCCTTGTTTCCATGTTTGGTCCTTCAGCTTTAGAGTCACTGTGCACATCTCAATGTGCATTTTTTTCATTTTGTAACTCAGCTTTTGAATACAACTCGGCATTCACTAGTTGTGACTCAAAAAATACTGAAACTTGTTGCCAATTCCCAACTTGATTAGTAGTTTCAACTTCAATAGGCATTCCTTCATAGAAGTATACAAAGGATTTGTACTCTTCTAGTTTCTTGATGGATACATCATCTTAAACTCTTGTATGGTCATCAAAGTTTACATTTGTACTCTCCACAATTTTTTTAGTGTTAACATTTAAACACTTATAAGCTTTACTTCTAGTGGAGTATCCAAGGAATATGCCTTTATCACTTTTTGCATCAAATTTCTCATTCCTAGAGTCTTTAAGAATATAGCACTTACAACCAAACACTTTGAAATGCTTAACATTAGGTGAGGGACCATACCATAGTTCAAAAGGTGTTGTATTTGTACCTTTCTTGATTTGTACTCAATTTAGAGTGTAGATAGCTATACTTACAGCTTCTCTCTAGTACTTTAGTACAACATTCTTCTCTGTCATTAATATTCTAGCATAGTTTATCACTAATCTATTTCTCCTTTCTATAATTCCATTATGTGTTGGAGTTCTAAGTGTTGATGTTTGTCTCTTGATTCTTTTATCATTGAAGAATGTTTCAAATTCCTTTGATGTGAACTCACCTCCTCTATCTAATTTAAGGCACTTTAGACTCTTTTCTATTTCCTTCTCAATCCTAGCCAAATACCACTTAAACATTTGAAATGCATCATATTTTTTCTTTAAGAACATGACAGTCATCATCCTAGAGTAGTCATCCAGAAATATGATTTTATATATATATATATATATATATATATATATATATATATATATATATATATATATATATATATATATATATATATCTCCTTTGTAATTTTTCAATTCTATTAGACCACATAAGTCAATAAGGACTAACTCTAGTACTTCTTTGGAAGTATAGGGTTTATTTTTAAAACTTTACTTTGTCATCTTTCCTAGCTGACATTGTTTGCGCATTGTATTGTCAAGCTTCTTCAGTTTAGGCAAACCTCTAACTTTCTTCATGTTGCTAATGCTAATCATATTATAAAAGTTGACATGACATAGCCTTTTATGCCATAGCCACACATCATCATATCTTAAAATGAGGCAAGCAGCATCCTCCATATCTAAGTACAACAAGTTACTCCTAGTTTGGTCACCTTTTCCTATTAGATTTCCATCAGTGTTATAGATTTTGGTAGTTTTGTTTTCAAATTCTACTTTGCATCCTACATTTGTTAATTGTGACACACTCAGGAGATTATAATTCAATCCTTCAACATAATATGCATTATCACATGATATTTTCTCTATAATCTTAATGGAACTTTTTCCTTTGATTAGACATGGAGCATCATTTCCAAAAATAACACTATTTCCATCATATTAAGTAAAGGTAACAAACTTACTTTTGTCTCCTGTCATGTGATGTGAGCATCCACTATCTATAATCCACCTATCATTCTTGTTTATAGGTTACCAATGTTGTTGCCTCATCTTTATCTAACTCATCCTTTATGGCTACATAGACTACCTCATCATCATTTTCATCAAAATTCTCTTCTTCAATAATGTAGCACTTTTAACCTTTGTCCTTGTAAACTTTGCTATCATCTTCTCTTATGTTCTTGTACTTGTTGTCTTCTTTGTAGTTCTTTTTCTATGTACATCTTGTAGCAATATGTCCTACTTCATTGCAATTAAAACAAATTATAGGTAGCTTACCTTTGAATTTACCTTTACATCTATGAAATTTTCTAGCCAATAATGCTTCCAATTGTCTACATCTTCTTCATCTGTGTTGTTGTCACTAGATGCATATTTGATCTTTCTTTTCTTCTTCTTTGGTTTCACCTCTTTAGTGTCTTTTAATAGTAGATTAAAATTGAAAGAAAATTCAAGGTTCTCAGGTTTGTAGTTATCAAAGTTAGATAACTTAAATGCAGTAAGTCCACCCACTATACCTTCAACAGTGAGTTTGTTTCCTGGTATACATCTTAATTCTTGGATGGCTGATACTCTAATAGCATAGATGTGTACCAAGGTTCTTAAAACATTTTTGATAATAGTTTCATCATCTAAAACACCAATCACACTTCTTATTGCACTTACTACTTCCTTTATTCTAGAGGCATATTGGGAAATGTTCTCACCTTCCTCCATTCTAATGTCATCAAAATTTCCTCTGAGGCTTTCTCTTTTCACTCTTTGGACATTCTAATCTCCTCCATAAATATTTGACAATTCTTTCCACATCTTGAATGTAGAGATACATCCTTTGATGTCATCTAATTCAGCATAGTTGAGAGCAAAGGCAATCT
Organism: Cupressus sempervirens; assembly: GCA_028749045.1. Classification (NCBI taxonomy): domain Eukaryota; kingdom Viridiplantae; phylum Streptophyta; class Pinopsida; order Cupressales; family Cupressaceae; genus Cupressus; species Cupressus sempervirens. The sequence goes on along the minus strand of CM053786.1, from coordinate 842,194,472 downwards.
CTAGCATTTCCTGATTGTACTCCTTCTTTTTCTTCATGTTTTCTATAGTAGGGACACTAGCTAGATCAACATGTTCCACTATGATTGAGTTTTGTGCATGATCACCTATAGATCCAAGGTTTAGCCTCATTAAACTTTTCCATGCAGAGAAGTTATCTATGTTGAGCTTGGGAACTTCTCTCTTAGACATCTTGATTTTTTTTGCTTCTAGTACCTTTAAACCAAATCAGCAGATGGCTCTGATACCAATTGTTAGAAATGCTTTAGAATAACTAAGAGGGGGGGTGAATTAGTTATTCAAGTTCTAAATTTCCTAATCAAAATTTTTCACTAAGTATAGTGAGCCCATTTAAAATAACCATGCATCCAAGCTAAACATTCATCCTAGCAAGTTACTGATAAATCAACATGCAGAAATGAAACATGAAAGATCAACACATAACATAGTGATTTACGTGGAAACCCAATTTGGAAAAAACCACCAATAACATGCTACCTTGTTTCTCACTCTTTTGAAGTGATGCCCTATGAAAGGCCTTCCCTGATAAAGGCTACAACACACTATTAAATGTGACCCAATTAAGGGATTTCAAACACCCTGTTAGGAGTGTGCCTGGATAAAAGAATTTAGAACATTCAACTTGGAATATCACCCTGTTAAAAGATTTCTCAATGGCTATTAGGCCAACCTAAGTCCATAGTATTTTTCCCTAATTGATACAATTTTAAGAGAGTAACAATAAGGGCTTTTGACCTGATATAACTCACAACATAACTTGCAAATTCCAAATCCCTATTCAGCTCACAAAATTGCTTGGCTTTCAATCTCTACAACTCTGATAGCTTGTCCTCCTTTCAAGATTTGTCTCCTTGAATCTTCTTGCTCATTGTTCCAATGCAATCTCCTCTATGGTCACTTTATCAAAGAAGAGTCTCTATGGTTTGTTCTTCCCTCTCAGTGCCTTCTCCTTGACACTACACACTCTATCCAACCACTCTCTCTCTAACCACATACTTTGATTCTTGACCTAAAACTCCTTAAGTAAGAGTTTGGAATACTTTTCCCACTCTAATCTTCCCACTCATATATTGGGTTTGAATTGATTAGGTAAGATACAATGTATCTTTCCCTCCATTTTATTTCTTTTAGAAACATCATGTGGAATCCACCTTTATTAACCTAAAAATAGTTAACCTAAAATTATGTACCACCATCTCACCATCCTTGTCTTCCATCTAGATCACAAAATTCAAAATAACAACCTTATTGGCTCATATTTGGAAAATATTTGACTTTTCAAATAATGCAATAGATCGACACTATTGAATTACTGATGCTCAACACATACTATGTTACTTGGCATCTATTGTGGATTCACTCAACATTAACTAAATTTTACTGATGCTTGACACCTATTACATTTAATCTTTCTTAGCACCTAAAATTTGCTCTACACCTAAACTGGTTCACTCGACACACACTAGATTTTTCATTTTCTCAGCACTTACTAAAAATCTACTCAGCATGAACTAACTTGCTCAGCACCCACTAATGAATTTAGTCAAGCTTTGCAAATAGCCTTGTTACAACTTATTCTTCTAATGTTTATAGGTGTAGCCAACCTCTATATCTTTAAGTGTATTATCAATACATAATTTTACCATTGTCTTAAGTGATCCTTGTACTTCATTACAACATCATAACTCAACCTTTCTCTTAGGTACTTTTGTTACATCTTATTGATTAAATCCTCCTCATTAATCAACTAAGTGATAGTACTTGGATCTTATAAGTAGTTGGCATTCCAAAAAATAGCAAGTTTGACATCAGTGACAAAATAATGATTGAAAACACTATTTATCAACAATCTCCCTTCTTCAATATCCTCAACAATGATCTTTTCAATCAGATTTCAACATACTGAACATCAACACAAAGATATATAAGCTTTAGAGAAAAATTAATTCATGATAAGTGTTGGAATATGATTAAAAAGATCAAGAGTTGAAGATTGATGATAAAGAATGTTTTCAATCATTATTTTGTCACTGATGTCAAACTTGCTATTTGCTAGAATGATAATTGCTTATATGATCCAAGTACTATCACTTAGTTGATTAATCAGGAGGAGTTAATCAATAAGAGGTAACAAAAGAGCCTAAGGGAAAGGTTGAGTTATGATGTTGTAATGAAGTGAAAAGATTAGTTAAGATATTGGTAAAATAATGTATTGATAACATAATAAAAGATACAGAGGTTGGTCACACTTAGAAATTGTAAGAATTTGCCTTAGGGCAAGATTCAGCCAAGATCATACAAATCAACACAAGCACAACTGTAGACCAAAAATGTATATGATCAATTACTCAAAGTATATCCTAATACATTGCTTTGTTCACTAATTACAAACATAGTAGGAGTGCTTGTACATAAAGGCCTCTTAGAAAGAACCTAGAATCTCTCTAGAAACAACCAAGAGATAAGATAAGCATTGAAAACTAAGCACACACCTTATCCAACATTCTAGATGAGTGGATAAGATTGAGAAGGTTGTAGACACCATGTGCTTAATTAATGTGCTAACTCTTGTGTTTTAGACAACATCTACATAAAAAAGGTGCAAACCCCTATGTTGTCAACATGACAACTCACAAGAGTGCACATACTCCTAGGTGACTAATAAATAAATATTAAAAATATGTGTTAACCTAAGTAAACTTAAGTAAATGTAAATAATAAATACTTATTTACACCAACACCCCTCCTTAAGTGCAACTTTTGGAAATTCCCTTAAGCTTATGAAAACTAGGATGAAAATGCATAATGGGTCCTGACTACTAGGCAATGTTAGGTACCCATTTACATAATGAAGATGCAAATCTCTCATAAAGTAGGGAAAGAGGGAAAACCTTATTGGAAAAACCCTCCCCCAAAAAGAGAGATGAAATGGGATGCATGGATGGATGGAATAATCAAGACCCCCCCATTATGACATACATCCAATATATACATAAGAGAAAAAGGAGAAGAGGAAGAGAGATAGGATAGGCTCCCCCCCAAAGAAGAATGTCAATCAATGACTACTCCAATGAAGAAGCTGATCCGAGACTATAGAATGGTGTTCCTCTCCTTAGGAAGAAACAAGACCAAAGGTACAGATGAGATGTGGTCGTTATGTGTGGAAAGAATCTCATGGAAAGGTGATATCTCTAAAACCTACTCAACTAACTGAAGAACCTATCTCAAAGAACTATCTATCACTACAACTAATGAACAAGTTTTTTGCAACTACTAATCATAAGTATCCACACTCACTTCAACCTATAATGATCATTCATGTAGATAATGAACAAGAGGGTCAAATGGAGCCCTTGTGACAACTAAAGAAGGTGTTGCATCAAGACAAGGAAAATCAATAGTACTATCCCCTAAATCAGATACTAAAGCTAGACCTAGAAGATTGGAAGTACCTTGTTGTGCTATACCTATCATTGTGGCAATATAAGTATGTGGAGTCAACTAATATTATAAATTCTCACTGCAACTATCAAACCTATTGAAGGACTATCACTAGTGTCACTATCAATCTCCAAAGTATATGATGTGTGGAGAGGAGTAGAGGACAAGCTGGGTGAACTTTCCTCAAAATGAAAATCCTTCTCTACAAAAATCTGATGTGTCTCTAGATCCATGAGTCTATATGCCTTCATTCTATCTTCATACCCAATGAATGTACAAGGCTAAGGTGTCAGTGCCTTGAAACTCCTGGAATATAGGTTTGCCCATGTTGGACAATTGCAGACTTTGAAATGACTCACAACTATTTTTGTACCACACCATGCCTCAAAAGGAGTCTTCCTGTCTAAGGCTAGATGAGGAGACCTATTAAGTATGTGAGAGGCACTACTAATATATTTGACTTCAAAGAAGATTAGGATACTTGGCCTTAATCATGCAACTTGCCATGGTCTTAAGAGTGTAGATCCTTAGTTCTACAACATCTGTCTTATGCGGACTAAAAGGTGTTGGATTCTAAAGATCGATGCCCTCAAGTTTGCAAAAGTCTCTAAGTTTGTGGTCCACATATTTGTTCTCATTTTCCACTCATATTACCTTGATGGCTTTCCTAGATTTGTGTTCAACATGAGTCTTAAATGCTTGAACCTTATGAACCACTTCATTCTTATGATGAAGGAAGTAGACCCAAGTGAATCATGAAAATTCATCAACACATGTAAGTATATAATGCCCTTGGCTGACTGAAGTCACTTCAAAGGGACCTACTAAAACCATGTGAACTAGCTAGAGAACAACTGGAGCCCTAGAAGACTTTCCCTTATCATACTTCTCATTGATATGCATATCCATAGAACATGATGAACAGTCACCCTTGGAAAATATGATATTAGGTAGACCTTTGACCATGTGTGTGTGGAAAAGTTACTAAAGTTAGTGGAAGGTAAGGTGACCAAACCGCTCATGCCATAATGTAGTATGTGAAGTAGAGTGAGTCAACATGGCTTGAGAAGGACTCTTAGGCACAAAGTGGGAGGAGTATAGCCTCTTTTCATCATTCACTTTTCCCACTGTAACCAATGAATCATCTCTAAGACTTCACACTATCACTAAATCGAGAAGGAACTTAACTTTGTGACCATCTCTAAGGTGAGTAATTTGGTAAAAAATGAGGAGATTGGAACTGGGATTTGGAATGTAGGGAACATCTCTAAATTCCCCATTTTCAATTTCTACATGTCCTTTTCCTTCAACTTCTATTTTTGTATCATCTCCCATGAAGATGTGTAGTACCTGTGACTACTTCAACGAAGAAAAGTCACCCTATGAAGAACCCATATGGTAAGAGGAACCTAAGTCAAGTATCCATTCCAAAGAAGAACTTGAGTTGGCCATAAGTGCTTGCCCTTTTCCCTTTGAAGTGGGTGGAGTTGAATCCTTGGAAGTACCTGGCACTTGAATCTTGTTCTTCTTGAGTAGATTTTCTAACTCATCGATTCTTTTAACCTTGCAATGATGCTCGTCATGATTTGGTTTTTTGCAATATGCACGAAAGAGTTTGTCCTTCTTTTCACTATTTCCCTTCTTGGTGGAAGAAGAACCACCTTGTTGAGAGGAGGATTGCTATGTCTCAGACTATGATTTATGCTTCCACTACTTCTTTTTGTTGCTAGAACCTTTCCCCCTTGACTTGATTTGTACTCATCACTAACCATGAAGGCTTTCATCTTTGATGTCGTGAGAAGACCTAGATCCATCAAGTGAGTTTGTTCAACAATCAACATTTTTGCAAAAGCATCAAAAGTAGTCTTCTGGTAAGCACTTCCCATGGTCAACCTATGAGTATTGAAACTCAAAACAAATGAAGCATACTCTAAAGGTAGCTTCTTGAGGATGTGGTGAATCAACTTTTCATCTATCATGAGATTTCCATAGTCTTTAAGTAGTGCCTTGTACTCATTAGCTTTCGTGATGTAATCCTGAATTGTGTCAAAATTCTTTAGATGTAGAAGAAGTAGATCATCCTCAATTTGAAATCTCTTTTCTTCATCCACCTTACCATATTCAACTTTAAATTTATCCCAAGCTTCTTTGGATTCCTTGCAACTATTACTGTGAAAGAGAAGACCATGATGTACACAATTCTTGATAGCTCCTAAAGCCTATTCATCTTGTTTCCTCCATTCAATGAGTTCTTTAGCATCAGTAGGTTTGGTAATTGTACCATCAAAATACAAACTAAAACCTTTTTTTAGTAATCTACTCCAAGCAATATCTTTCCAACTAGAATAATTGCGTGAAGTTAGAAGTGGACATTTAGATGAACCCATGATGCAAAACTGTAAAGAGCACACAAAAGAGACACAAAAAAACAATAGACACCCTCCCCTTTTTAGTCAATCAAAAGAACCCCCTCACCCCTGAAAAAGATGTTGTTGGCACTTTATAAGTAGTGTGTGTACAATGGGCCACTTGTCAAAATGAACACAATGGACTTCTATTTTTCTAAATTAAAACTGTCTTTTGAGGCCTAAAACTAGAACTAAGCACTATAGCTTCAAGATACAACAATTCTAAAAAAATTGAAAGCAATACAATGTAGAAAAGGCCCTAGTAAGTGAGATTTTTTTCCACACAACCCTAGAATTTGACTGCATATATAGAAAGTAGACAAAAAAAAATGCATTTTTAAAAAAAATAGAACCTCTTTTCAAGTCCAGATGAGCCTGTATGGAGCATTTCAAGTTGCAAAATGTAGGATTGAATAGGTAAAATCAGCAAAAGATGCAATTTTTGAAAAATCCTTGCACCAAAACTAGAAAAGAACACACCACTAGAAAATTTAGGAAATTCTACCCAATTTTTAAAAAAATTGCACCTAAATCAAAGTCCGGATGTCTAAGTTATGGGGTCACAAAGTCAGGCTACCAATTTGAAAAGAAACCTAGAGATGAATCTAGAGGAAAAATTGTGTGCTTAAATTTGATGATCAAACGGTCATTGCTACAATTGAAAAATGACTAGGTATGATGATCAAATGGTCATCAAATTTAACCTAGTGAAAAACTAACGTCAACAAAAAATAGTGTCTGGGTTGACATGGTAGGGTGACATGGTCATATGGTTAGTGATGTGTCATTCCATACTATATATATCCTATGTCATAGCAAAAAGTTAGATTCCACATGGCATGTGGCAATTCCAGTGTGCTGACTAGGTAGACAGGGTCTGTGTTGTGTGCAGCCAACTGATGACATGTCCAAGAAATCTAACGTGGCAGTCGTTTGTTTAAAAAAAATTTGCCACCTAGAATACACCTTTGGTAGTGCCAAAATCCTAAGAAACATGCTAGAATATTCTAGCACTAGGGAACAGAATAGGCCTGCCAGAATCCATACTAGATTTTTATCGTCTGTTAAGCCTAATATCAAATTTTCACTTTTTGATGATGAAAGACTAATGTGCCACTAGCAATTAGATTGTTTTATCCCACATTGACATGGGTTCAATGTTGTGGGATGTATGAAAACAAGGTGTGCCAAAGTTATAACAAAGATCTTTGCCCAGTATTGTTGGAGACTTTGTGGAACTTTGAAGCTTGGTGCCAGTAAGGATATGGTGCCGCCAGGGGAATTTTCTATTGTAGTTAGAAATTGTGATGTGTTCTCAGATTTTTCTACTAAAAAAATTGAATTTACTCTATAACAAAGGAATATTCTCTACACAAGGCTGAGAGCTAACAACCTGATTCTATGAAAAAATTTCTCTGCTATCTACCCAAAGGGCAAAAAAATTCAAAAATATTGACAAAAAAAATTGTAGAGAAATAAAAAATTATAGATCCAAAAATAATCAATGAGATCCATAAAGACCATACTTGTACTTTCAAATCAGGGCCTCTGAGTGCTAATTTGCAAAAAAAATTTGCCTCACAGTTGACTTTGGGCTAGGGTAGCCAAGTTTATAACTGATTTTCACTCAATCAACATTCCGAACACAATGGCGAGGTCAGATCTGGCTCTAGACACTCCCAATTTTTGTAGTACTCCAGATTTAGGCTACCGTGTTGAAGCAAGAAGATGGTCTCGAATGGATTACTGAAGAGGAATTCTCTAAGAGCTCTAATACCATGTAAGAATTTTCCTTAGGGAAAGATTCAACTAAGATCATAGAACTCAACACAAGCACAACTGTAGACCAAAAATGGATATGATCAATTACTTAGAGTATGTCCTAATACATTGCTCTATTTAGTATGTACAAAAACATTAGGAGTGCTTGTATATAAAGGCCTCTCAGGAAGCACCTAAAATGTCTCTAGAAACAACTAGGAGATAAGATAAGCATTGACAACTAAGAACACACCTTATCCAACATTCTAGATGAGTGGATAAGATTGAGAAGGTTGTAGACACCATGTGCTTAATTATTGTGCTAGCTCATGTGTTGTAGACAACATGTGCATAAAATAGGTGTAGACCCCTGTGTTGTCAACATGACAACTCACAAGAGTGTACATACTCCTAGGTGACTAATAAATAAATATTAAAAATATGCATTAACCTAAGCAAACTTAAGTAAGTGTAAATAATAAATACTTATTTACACCAATAGAAACATTAGAAGAATAAGTTGTAATAAAGCTATCTGCAAAGTTTGACTAAATTCATTAGTGGTTTCCGAGCAAGTTAGTTCATGCTGAGTAGATTTCTCATTTAGTGCCATGCAAATGCAAAATATAGTCTATGCCAAGTGAAAACATTCAAGTACCAAGCTATTAGTTGGAGTTGAGAAAACTTTAGGTGTCAAGCAAGGAAAATGTACTAAGTGCTAAGCATCAGTAAAAATCAATAGATGTCGAGTGAATTCACAATGGGTGTCAACTAGTGTTCATGTGTCGAGTAACACAGTATGTGCCAAACACCAGTATTTCAATGATGTTGAGTTGTTGCATTATTTAAAAATTCAAATATTTTCTAGATCTCAGTTGATAAGGTTGTTACATTGAATTGTGTGAACCAGGTGGAAGATAAGGATGATGAGCTGGTGTCATAGAATTTTATGTTAACTACTTTTAGGTGAATACAGGTGGATTCCACATGATGTTTCTAGAAGAAACAAATTGGAGGGAAAGCTACATGGTATCTTTCCAAATTAATTCAAACCCAAGTATGAGTAGGAAGAACTAAGAAATAAATGCATTCTAGACTTCTACTTAAGGAGTTATAAGTCAAAGATCAAAGTGGTTGAGTGTGGTAAAATGTGTGGTGTCTAAGAGAAGATATAAAGAAGGAAGAATAGAGCATAGAGACTCTGATTTGACAAGTGACCACAAAGAGGAAATTGCATTGGCACAATGAGCAAAGAGACTCAACAAGACAAAGCTTGAAGGGAGGACAAGCTGTCAGAACTATAGAGATAGAAAGCCAAGCAAAGTTGTGAGCTGAATAGTGATCTGAGATCAACAAATAGAGTTGTAAGTTGTATTAGGTAAAAAGCCACTAATTTTTACTCTCTTACAATTATATCAATTGAGAAAAAATCCTATGGACTTAGGTTGGCCTAACAGTCGTTGAGAAATCCTTTAATAGGGTGACATTCCAAGTTGAATGTTCTAAAGTCCTTTAACTAGGGACACTCCTAACTGGGTGTTGGAATCCTTTAATGGGGTCACACTTAACAATGTGTTGTAGCCTTTAATAGGGTAGGCCTTTAATAGGTCATGACTTTAGAAGGGTGAGAATGAAGGTACCATGTTATTGGCGGTTTTTCCCAAATTAGGTTTCCATGTAAATCACTATGTTATGTGTTGATTTCATGTGTTTCATTTCTACATATTGATTTATAGTAACTTTCTAGGATGAATACTTAAGCTTGGATGCATAGTAGTTTGAATGGGCTCACTATACTTAGTGAAAAAATTTGATTAGGAAATTTTGGACCTTGAATAATTGATTCACCGTCCCTCCCCCCCTAGTTATTCTAAAGCATTTCTAAAAATTAGTATTAGAGTCATCTTTTGATTTGGTTTAAAGGTACTAGAAGTAGGAAAGATCAAGATTCCTAAGAGAGAAGCTCCCAAACTCAATAGAGATAACTTTGCAGTGTGGAAGAGTTTGATGAAGCTACACCTTGGATCTATAGGCGATCATGAACAAACAATAATCACAGTAGAACATGTTGATCCAGTTGGTGTTCCTACTATAGAAGACTTGAAGAAAGAGGAGCATAATTAGGCTATGATGGAAATAGCCTCTACCCTCAATTATGTTGAGTTTGATGACATCAAAGGATGTAAATCTGCACATCAGATGTGGGAAGCCCTATCAAATATCTATGGAGGAGATGAGAATATCTAAAGAGTAAAAAGAGAATGCCTCAGAGGAAAATTCAATTAAATGAGAATGGAAAAAAGGTGAGAACATTTCCCAATATGCCTCTAGGATAAAAGAGGTAGTATGTGTAATAAGAAGTGCTAATGGTACTCTAGATGATGAAACTATCAATAGCAAAGTCTTGAGAACCCTGCTCCCCATTTATGCTATTAGAGTATCAACCATAGAAGAATTGAGATGTATACCAAGGACCAAGCTCTCTCTTGAAGGAATAGTAGGTAGGCTTACTACATTTGAGTTATCCAAATTTGATAACTATAGACCTAAGAACCTTGAATCTACTTTAAAGGCCAAGCTATTATTGAAAGAAACTAAGGAGGTGAAGCCAAAGAAGAAGAAGAGAAAGATCAAATATGCATCTAGTGATAGCAACACTAATGAGGAGGATGTAGAATAGTTGGAAGCATTTCTGGCTAGAAGATTTCATAGAGGCAAAAGTAAATTCAAAGAAGGAAACAAGTACAAGAATAGAAGAGAAGATGATAGCAGAGACTACAAGGAGAGAGGTAAAAAATGCTACATTGTTAAAGAAGAAGATTTCAATGAGGATGATGATGAAGTTGTTTATGTAGCCATGAAAGATGAATCAAATAAAGATGAGGCAATAGCACTGGTAACCTGTGTCAACAAAAATGACAAGTTGATCATAGATAGTGGATTCTCTCATCACATGACTAGAGACAAAAGTAAGTTTATTACCTTTACTCAATATGATGATAACAGTGTTAAATTTGGAGATGATGCTCTATGTCTAATCAAAGGAAAAGGTAGCATTAAACTTATAGAGAAAATATCATGTGATAATGAATATTATGTTGAAGGTCTAAACTATAATCTATTGAGTGTGTCACAGTTAGGAAATTTAGGATACAAAGTAGAATTTGGAAATAAAAATGCCAAAATTTATGACACTAATGGAAATCTAATAGGAAAAGGTGATCAAACTAGAAGTAACTTGTTTTATCTAGATATGGAAGATTCTACTTGTCTTGTTGTAAGACTTAATGATGTGTGGCTATGGCATAAAAGGCTATGTTGTGTAAATTTTGATAATTTGATCAGCATCAGCAAGATGAAGAAAATCAGGGGATTGCCAAAACTAAAGAAACCTGACAACACAATGTGCAAACAATGATAGCTAGGGAAGATGACAAAGTCTAGCTTCAAGAGCAAGACCTATACTTCCAAAGAAGTACTAGAGTTAGTCCATACTAACCTATGTGGTCCAATTGAAGTGCAGAGCTACAAAAGAGATAGATACATAATCCTATTTTTTGATGACTACTCTAGAATGATGACTATCATGTTCTTAAAGAAAAAGTATGATGCATTCCAAATGTTTAAGTGGTACCTAGCTAGAGTTGAGAAAGAAATAGGAAAGAGCTTGAAATGCTTAAGATCTAACAAAGGAGGTGAGTTCACATCAAAATATTTTGAAGTGTTCTACAATGATAAAGGAATCAAAAGGAAAAAATCATCACCTAGAACTCCACCATAGAATGTTATAGAAGAAAGGAGAAATAGATTAGTGATTGACTATGCCAGAACCTTGATGATGGAAAAGAACGTTGCACTAAAGTACTAGAGAGAAGTTGTAAGTATAGTAGTCTACACCCTAAATAGAGTTCAAATCAAGAAATTTACTAATGCAACACCTTTTGAACTATGGTGTTGGTGCTCAAAATTGCATTTCCATTTTGAGTGCCTATTCCAAATTTTGAGTCACTTTGAGCCCCTTATGAGTGCCTTTCATGCATATGTACCCAGTTGTTGTTTTAAGGCTTAAATGGTGTTTCATATTTATAACACCTTGCATTCAGATTTTCTAAGTGTTCTATGATGATCAACTGACATTCCAAACCATTCGGTGAAGTTCCATTTTGAGCAGTCTTCAGTTCTGCATTTTCTGCCTAAGTGTCAAATAGTGACAAAAGACCTAGTTTATCTTTGAATATCTTTTACTTGGTCTAGATTCATGACCCACCACTTTGAGTATGTTTATAATGCACAACAAAGAACCTATGTTCCAATTTTCAAGTCATTTTGAATTTGTTTAACTAGGTTTCAAACCCCTCAAAGTTGGTCAGTTACCTCTATTGTAAATCTGCATATTGTTTATGTTTTTGGCCAGCCCTGTTTGATAGACTATAACTTTTGACCAGTTGACCCAAATAAGAAATTTCCTCTTGCATAATATTCTATGGGTCACAGAATTCCTATATTCCTATTTTGAGCTTATGAAAAATCCATTTGATCAGTTTTCAAATGTGATTCCGTTTGCAATTTATAGAATTTCATTGGTAATCAGAAATGCAGATTGGTCAAGTGCCCTATTTGAGATATCATATCTTTGATTCTGTGATTGGTGGGAATTATTGGTTTGTTCCCCTACATTCTACTCTAAAAATTCTATACGTGTGCCAATTTTTAAGCCTTGACAAATCCATTTGCACACTTTCCCAATGTCTTTCCATTTGTAAAAATTGCTATCTTGTCAATGTTCACTGTCTTGCAAATCCAAGTAGCCAACTTCAGATGTTCGAAAAATGCTTCCCGTCATTTGTCATGAGCAAAGAGGGGCTTGGGGAAGATGCCTCATTTACAATAGTAAAATCCACACCCAATGGCATTATGACTATGACAAAATTATACTTATCTGCTCTTGCCATTATTAATTTTAGGATTTCTCAAGCACAAACCCCACAAAATCAAATACAAACTTAGAACTGATAATGTAAAGGCAGGAACACTTGATTTCCCACACCAAAAAGGGGAGTTGGCAACATGCAAATGTGCCAGAAGAAGGTCAAAAGGTTTCCACACAGGGGAAGCTTCACCCAGCCTGTGACTTGGTAGGAATGAGAGCATCTACAGTAGGATTAAAGAAGATACATCATGTAGAAGAAAAGGCAAAGGCCCATGCTCATAACAAGAAGATAAGGAGCAGCCTACAACTTTCTAAGATGAAAATCCATCCATGGAATTTGTCCACAACATAGGGTCTCCGTGTTTTGGTAGGTGAGGCACATAAGTATATAGCCCATGCATAGAAAATGCAGCCAAACATAAGGAGGCTAGAGCCTCACACAATAAGAGAAGTCACTACATAAACTAGGACCTCCCACAATAAAATGCAAGCCAAAGGTATACACATCTAGTCCAAGGTAAAAGGCAACTTTAGTAGGGTAGAGGTCACAGGAAAGCCCCACATTTTGAGAGGGTCGTCCACGTACGGAAGGCAGGAGCTTCAACATTGAAAGAGAGGTCCACATGGAAGAATACAAGTCATTTCCCAAGACAATCCATGTAAAAGAGGGGAGTAGTAGCCATCATGAAGTGATTTGTATCACGTTACAGGGGAGTTATGGAAGACACAACTGGGGTTATCCCATATTGATTGGGATTTGGCTTTTATAGCAGTTTAAATTCCCAAACGTGCAAAAGACATGTTGTCTTAGAGATACGTTTCTTTGTGGAAGCTATTAAATGTGTGGAGGCATTAGCTCATAGCTTGTTATGTGGTCAATAGAATTTTGACCCCATCACGTGGTTAGGTAGCTAGCCTTGCATGTTGTGCAATGATCTAGAAAAATCGTAAAATCATAGAAGTAAAAACAAAGCTCCCCAATCCTACAATTATCGTACGATCGAGGAATATTTTTTAAATTTTGTGATGCTACGACTTCATCGTAAGATCAGAGGCTTGAGAATGAAGAGATAAGACATTGTGAAAATGGTAAATTTGAAGAGTGGTCATAGGGTCGGGAGGTCATTTTCAATGGTCTATGATGCTACGAGAAGTTTGCATTAATGTGTTAATATGATTCATAACAAAGGAAATAATATGATTAATCTATTAATCATGTTAAATTGATGAATTTGGAAGTCAAGGATTAGTATGGAGATGATTAGAGGCTTGAGAATGAAGAGATAAGACATTGTGAAAATGATAAATTTGAAGAGTGGTCATAGGGTCACGAGGTCATTTTCAATGGTCTACGATGCTACGGGAAGTTTGCATTAATGTGTTAATATTATTCATAACAAAGGAAATAATATGATTAATCTATTAATCATGTTAAATTGATGAATTTGGAAGTCAAGGATTAGTGTGGAGATGTTACAGGAATGTAAAAAATTGAAGTTTTTCAAATGTTTGAAGTGGTGTGGGGCTCGCATGGTAAGCCATCGAATTAGAAATTGACACTTGGCATCCTTTGAGTGAGGGGAATTGAAAAATGAATAAAAAATAAAAATTTAGACATGTTTTGAATGCATTTTTTTCAAAAAAGAAAGATTTGAATCATTTTAAAAGTTTTATATAGTTTAACTATATAACTTTTTAAATTTTTCAACTTTACATGCTCTATTCACAGTCCAGTGGCTTGATTTTTAGAATGGTCTTAGGGGGATGATTTTTGTCCAAAATAGGTAGTGTAATATACCATTGGAACTAGCAAAGAGAAAATTTTCCATTTTTGTAGTCAAATTTTGAGTAGGTATCACGGGAGGTTTTTTTAGTTTTGGGGGCTTTACAGTGAAATGTACAAATTTAATGTTTCAAATGAAATTACAATCAGATATAGACATAATTTCATCATGTGTGACTTCTCCAAAAAATTTGACAATGAATTGAATGTTTTTAAGGGTTGTTGAAATTAATTGTGATTTTGGCAACAGTGCAATTGAATTGCTGGGCAAAAGTAGAAGTGTCAAGTTGGATCAATCTTTAAAAGCCCATTACAGTTTATTATGTATTTCTAATATTTCCTTCACAAGATATTTTGAAGATTAAAAGGGGATATATCATATTTTTGTGCATCATTGATGATTTTATTTGCAGGTAGTTAAGGGAAGTTCAATTTCAGCAACTTCAATTTGAAGACTTTTCTAGGGAGACAGATGTCAGTTTCAGCTTCCAAATCTAGAAATATCTTCTCTCCTATATATCTTCCCTCTCTACTCTTTGTAAGGGTTCCATTTTTTAGATATTTTTCATTCTAGTGTAACTAATCTGTGGTTCCACTCTGGTTGAAATCCTTTCCCATTACTGTGATACCAATTTTCTCATTGTTCTTCTATTATGAATAGTTGTATTGTATTCCTTTGGAGGCATTTCATATTATATAGTCATTCATTGTGTATTTCTAAGTTTTGATATGCAGATGATGTATTGGTTTCAATGAGATTAATGCAAGAGCTTAACCTTCTTAGTTTCATTCTAATTTTCATCTCCTTCTTCTATTATCTGTAATGTTTTATATTTGAGAACAAAGAGCTTGAACTCAGTTGCAATCCTTTCAGGTTGTATGTTAGAATAAAATTGTTGTTGGAATAAAGATCCAAGTAAATTCTTGCTTATATCGACAGGGTTACGAGTTACACCAGAAGAATTTCATCATAAGTATGAGAGTTGTTATGAAGATTGATGTCTATTCGCAAGTCAAATAGATAGATCATATGCCTAAATATATGAGTATACTTTAGGTATCCATATGCATGTTAAGGTTTATTTGATGCCCAATGGATAAGGGATTGGTCATCTTGAAGGATACAAGTTCTCTGTTCTTACATACCTAGGTTATGCTAAGATATCAAATCTTAATTGAACATCTTTCCCTTTATGTTTAAGAGCTAAAAAGTTTTCCCTCACTTGGTTTATCAGTTTCATGTGCTCTGTCATTAGCTATTTCACCCATGAATGCTTGCATAAACATAGAAGATTAAGGAATTTTATCTATTTTCCAGATTCAATAGTATGTCTTTACACTAGTACCATATAAAGAATATGAGGTCCACCTGCCTAGGTCTAATAGAGCTTGAAGAAGAAGAAGGAACTATCCTTATAGTTGGCCCAAGACTATAGTCAGGTGCATCCATTATAGGAATTTTCTAACCTTAGATGTATTGGTTTGGTTTCTTGGTTATTTTCAAAACTCTTAAATTAGGAGCCAACAAAATGGCAACTTTGCTAGGGAGTATTGCAATCTGAAGGTGATTCAATATAGTCATAAGAAAAGCATGTGTAAATTTTGTTATTAGCAACAAGGTCATGCTAAATTTTCATGCCTCCCAATGATGTTTTATCTAGGACAGCAATAGCTTTGAAGGTTGAAAAAAGATTGTATTATCACTAATGTTTCTATCATTAGTCAGTTCAGCTAGAAGTGTTTTCAAAGTGTTCTAGTGTTAGAGTCCAGAGTTAACAACATTGTTTGTTCTCAATTTTCAAGATTACAAATCTATGAGAGTGGTTTGATGATCTGTGTTTTTCCTACCATTGAAAGTCTAGTTCAAATTTTGTTAAGTAACAAATCTTGTTTTATTTCTCATATGTATGAGTGGTGACTTTGTCTCTGTACCAGTGTATCCTAGTTGATTTCATTGTTTAAAAGTTGAAGGACTTTTAGTTGTAGTGCAGATTCGAAGCTCTTGTTAGTTTCTTTGAAAAGAAGTGTTTTTTACTAAGGTTCAGTGTTGTTGCTTTTGCTGGTTGAAAGAAATCTGAATGTTCATTATGAATCACAGCTATGATTTATTTTATCCTTTTAAAGAAGGTGGCAGCTCTACAATGGTTTCATATATGGTGTGAGGTATTATTAGTCAGTACCAGTGCCAAAATCAATAGAGGAAGGCTTACATCAGCATTGAAGGTATTTTACTTTTCATGAGTTTGATTTTCATGAAAGTTTAATGTTAAAAATTGGTACCTCAATTTAGTGATTTTAGCTCTAGAGAAAGAGGTAAAAAAATTATTTTACGATGGATTCAGACATCAGGTCTAAGGTTAGTCTTCAATTTTCTAATAGTCTGCAGACTATGGCTAGTAATATTGTTATGATGAATAACCAAATTCACATTATGATTTTTAGTATAGTCAGGGGGGAAATGGGAAATCTTCAGGGTCTAAATGATCAACAAGTTTATATAAAGTTTAAATTAGCAATCAGTATGATGCCTTTGTATTCTAGATCAGAGGAATCTTCCCTACCTAGTGTTTTCCTAGATATTATAGTGCTTGATTCAGTTAATTGGCCAGCACATATAAGGTTACAAGAAATGTTACAAGCTGAGAGATTCATTAGGAGGATGGAAATTGATAATGATAGTGTTCATAATGTATCTCCTAATGATGATAATACATGTGTTGAAAGTCAAGGTAGTCATGAATGTAATGAATTCATAAATAATGATGATATGTCTTTCGAGTGTGAAGAGATGGATTCAGCTTTTAGTGAATCGGAGGGTTGTAAACAACATAAGGAAGACAGATATGAAATTGAAAATGAGTCTTCTAATGGTGAATATGAGTTTGAGGAAGTTTGTAATAGTAGTAGAGGTATTGATTTCTATGAAGAGAATGAGTGTTATAATGATTCTGATTCTTCAAACTATTGTATTAATGTTGTTGTTGTTATGAACTCTTCATGTCATCCGAATAATAATCACAACTAGAAGATTTGTGAGGAAGTCTTCTTGAGCCCTAATGAGATGTTAGACATATTGACTTGTGATTTTGAGAAATATGTAAATACTTCAAAGGATGTCTATATTCTCCCTCATAGTTTGTCTTCATTTATTCAATTCACTTCCCCAATGTTTGATGTGGAAAAAGATACAGAATCTGAAAAATCTTTATCAAATTTTGGAGGTGCATATAGCAATACCTCAGATGTATGTGCACATGATAACTTGATAGATGTAGAGGATGTGTTTGAGGGGAAATTTGCTACTATCTCAATGTTTTGATGCTTCGGATGAGGAGGAAAACATTGAAAATAATGTTGTTGATTCTGAGTTTCCTTTGTATACCAACAAGTCTTGTAATGATCAAACTAATGGTAAAGTTACAAAGTCTACGGTTCCCTCTAATAGCATGTTACATGAAGACAAATATTGTAATCAACAAATTTTGGGTCAGCATTTTTAGAACAACTTTTTAGATTTGGTGATTAACCAATTTTTTTAGTGTGAAGGGTTTTCAATGAGTGCTACATCTGAGGTGATGAGTGATATGACTGCAAAGAGGCAGGGATTAGATTTTATGTACCCTTCACACCCAGATACACAATGTGAGTTGCATTTTCTTGACATATGCAACTTGGTGAACAAAGTGGAATATGAATACTTTGTGTTTCCTCTTGATAGCATGCATCCATCATATGTGTATGATGATTCTAAGTTTGATTTCTATATTCAAGAGCATGCTGATATGCAATATCATAGTGAGAAAGATGAAGAAATTGATTCAAGATTTTATATGCATTATGAAAGTGATGATAATGATTTTGTTTCACCTAGTCCACTAATGAGAAGATCTAATGTGTATGGTGAAACTAATGTAAGTCAAAGTTTTAGTTTACCTCAAGGAGATGTTAATGAGAATTAGGTATATGATAGAGGTAGGAAGCTTTGAGAAGTTTCGATGGCCCAGGGTCACCATCTTGTACAGTTAGAATAGTTTCCTTAATTTCAGTTTTTGTTTGAAGAAAGTTTTTTAGTGGTCTTCTTCAGCCAAAGATCTAATTTCTTTCCATGCCTGCAAGGGGCATGCATCCATAGATAGAGCCACTATTGGTTCTCAAAATTGCATTTCCATTTTGAGTGCCTATTCCAAATTTTGAGTCACTTTGAGCCCCCTATGAGTGCCTTTCATGCATATGTACCTGATTTTTGTTTTAAGGCTTAAATGGTGTTTCATATTTCTAAAACCTTGCATTCAGCTTGTCTAAGTTTTCTATGATGATCAACTGACATTTTTGACCATTCGATGAAGTTTTGTTTTGAGCAGTCTTCAATTCTGCATTTTCTGCCCAAGTGTCAAATAGCGATAGAAGATCCAATTTACCTTTGAATATCTTTTACCCAGTTTAGATTCATGATCTACACCTTTGAGGATGTTTAGTATGAATATCAAAGAACCTATGTTCCAAGTTTCAAGTTGTTTTGAATCTATTTGTCTAGGTTTCAAACCCCTCAAAGTTGGTCAATTACCTCTATTGTAAATCTGGATATTGTTCACATTTCCGGGTAGCCCTATTTGACAGACTATAACTTTTGACTAGTTGACCCAAATAAGAAATTTCCTTTTGCATCATATTCTAGGGTGAGACTTCCTACATTCTTGATTTGAACTTATGATGAATCCTTTTGATTAGTTTTCAAAAGTGATTCTATTTGCAATTTATAGAGTTTTACTGGTAATCAAAAATGCAGATTGGTCAGGTGCCCTGTTCGGGATGTCATATCTTTGAGTTCATGATTTGTGGGACTGAATGGTTTGTTCACCTACATTCTACTCTAAAAATTATTTATGTGTTCCAATTTTAATCCTTGAAGAATTCCTTGGCACACTTTCCCAAGGTCTTTCCATTTGTAAAAATTATTATCTTGTCAATGTTTACTGTCCTGCAAATCTAGGTAGCCAAATTTAGACCTTCGCCAAATGTGTCTTGTCATTTGTCATGAGCCCATTTCATAGAATTACATTCTCCTCATGACAAAAAATGAATTCCCCAGTTTACATCACCTCAAACATCTTTTTGCATAGTTTTCAAAGCTCAAACCAAATGCATTTCTAGTTTTCTGACATGTTTATCTACAGGCAATTTTAAGGAGGCATGTTTAGACGTTGATATCTTTTGACCCTGATGTCATCACGTGACAAGATTTGGTAGGCCTATTGAATGTGTCAGAGAGATGAGATATCTAGAGTTTCAAAGCCTGGCTAGGTGTTTATGTTATTTTTTAAAGCTGATTATTAGGCCTTCCTGTCAACGAATCACAGTTTAAAGAACAATAATAAATGAGTTTTAAGTGATGATTTGGTGCTCAAATTGGATTCTAGTTAGTTTTAGAAGGTCAATGGATTAGTTTGCATATTAGTTGGTCCGAAAGAAAAAAAAAATAGCCGGACCCACTTTGGGGTCTGACTGATTCCATCAGATTAATGAAGAGTGTGTGCATTTTGAAGTTTTTTGAAAAGGGAAGTGTGACAATTTCTAATTGTTACAAATTTCACTATATGTGTATCATCTTTTTCTTCCAAATGATTTTTCAAGATCAGTTGTTTTCTAAACAATAGTGGAGTTGATTATGTACAAGGGATTCTTAAGAAATATACATTAAATCATTGTGAGTTATTGAGGATCAATGAATGTTTTATATGTGGAAATCAAAGGAAGGAGTATATATTGTTGTAGCCAGAGCAAAGAGGGGCTTGGGGAAGATGCCTCATTTACAATAGTAAAAGCCACACCCAATGGCATTATGACTATGACAAAATTATACTTATCTACTCTTGCCATTTTTAATTTCAGGATTTCTCAAGCACAAAACCCTCAAAATCAAATACAAACTCAGAGCTGATAAAGTAAAGGCAAGAACACCTAATTTCCCATGCCAAAAAGGGGAGTCAACAACATGCAAATGTGGAAAAAGAAGGTCAAAAGGTTCCCACACAATGGAAGCTTCACCTAGCCTAGGACTTGGTAGGAATGAGAGCATGTACGACAAGATTAAAGAAGATACATCATGTAGAAGAAAAGCCAAAGGCTCATGCTCATAACAAGAAGATAAGGACCAACCTGCAACTTTATAAGATGCAAATCCATGCATGGAAGTCATTCACAACATAGGGTCTCCACATTTTGGTAGGGGAGGCACATAAGTATGTAGCCCATGCATAGAAAATGCAGCCAAACGGAAGGAGGATGGAGCCTCATGCAATAAGAGAAGTCACTGCATAAACTAGGGCCTCCCACAATAAAATGTAGGCCAAAGGCATGCACATCTAGTCCAAGGTAAAAGGCATCTTTAGCAGGGTGGAGGTCACAGCAAAGCCCCACATTTTGAGATGGCAGTCCACACATGGAAGGCAGGACCTTCAATGTTGAAAGAGAGGTCCACGTGTAAGAATACAGGACATTGCCCAAGAGAACAATCCATGTGCAGTAGGGGAGTAGCAGCCATCATGGATTGATTTGTATCATGCTGCAAGGGAGTTGTGGAAGATGTAGCCAGTATTATCCCATATTGATTGGGATTTAGCTTTTATAGTAGTTTAAATGCTCAAATGTGCAAAAGACATGTTGTCTTTGAGACACATTTCCTTGTGGATGTTGCTCAATGTGTGGAGGCACTAGCTCATAGCTTGCTGCACGGTCAACATAGTTTTGACCCTATTGCATGCTTAGGGGACTAGCCTTGCATGTTGTGTGATGATCCAACAAAATCGTAAAGTTGTAGAAGTAAAAAAAAAGGTCCTCAATCCTACCATTGCTGTAAGATCAGGGCATGATTTTTGAAATCTCGTGATGCTATGACTTCATCATAAGATTGGAGGCCCGAGAATGAAGAGATAAGACATTGCAAAAATGGTAAATTTGAAGAGTTTTCATACGGTCGGGAGGTCATTTTCAATGGTCTACAATGCTATGGGAAGTTTGCATTAATGTGTTAATATGATTAATAATAAAGGAAATAATATGATTAATCTATTAATCATGTTAAATTGATGAATTTGGAAGTCAAGGATTAGTGTGAAGATGTTACAAGAATGTAAAAAATTGAAGTTTTTCAAATGTTTGAAGTGGTGTGGGGCCTGCATGGTAAGCTATCAAATTAGAAATCGACACTTGGCATCCTTTGAGTGAGGGGAATTGAAAAATAAATAAGAAATAAAAATTCAGACATGTTTTGAATGCATGTTTTTCAAAAAAGAAATATTTGAATCATTTTAAAAGTTTTATATAGTTTAACTATATAACTTTTTAAACTTTGGAACTTTGCATGCTCTATTCACAGTCCGGGGGGCTAATTTTTAGAATGGTCTCAGGGGGTGATTTTTGTCCAAAATAGGCATTGTAATATACCATTGGAACTAGAAAAGAGAAAACTTTCCATTTTTATAGTCAGATTTTGAGCAAGTATCAGCCAGTAGTAGCTACAGGAGGTTTTCTGATTTCTTGGGCTTCACAGTGAAATGTGTAAATTTAATATTGTAGATGAAATTGTAATCATATATAGATATAATTTCATCATGTATGTTTTCTCCAACAATTTTGAGGATGAATTAAATTTTTTTAATGGTGGTTGAAAGTAATTATGATTTTGGCAACAGTGCAATGAATTGCCCGACAAAAGTAGAAGTGACAAGTTGGATCAATATTTAAAAGCCTAGAATGGTTTATTACGTATTTTTGATATTTACTTCACAAGATATTTTGTAGATTAAATGGGGATATATCCAATTTTTGTGCATCATTGATGATTTTAATTGCAAGCAATTGAGGGATGTTCAGTTTCAGCAACTTCAATTTGAAGACTTTTCTAGAGAGACAGATGTTAGTTTTAGCTTCCAAATCTAGAAATACCTTATCTCCTATATATCTTCCCTCTCTACTCTTTCTAAGGGTTCTAGTTTTTTGATATTTTTCATTACAGTGTAACTACTTTGTGGTTCTAGTTTAGTTGAAATCCTTTCCCATTACTATGATACCAATTTTCTTAGTGTTCTTCTGTTATGAATAGTAGTATTATATTTCTTTTGAGGCATTTCATATTATACAATCATTCATTATGTATTTCTATGTTTTGATATGCAGATGATGTATTGGTTTAAATGATATTAATGCAAGAGCTTAAAATTCTTAGTTTCATTCTAATTTTCATCTCGTTCTTCTATTATCTGTGATGTTTTGTGTTTGAGAATGAAGAGCTTGAACTCAGTTGTAATCCTTTTAGGTTGTATGTTAGAATAAACTTGTTGTTGGAACAAAGATCCAAGTAAATGCTAGCTTATATCAATAGGGCTACAGGTTACACCAAAAGGATTTCATCATAAGTATGAGAGTTGTTATGAGGATCGATGTTTGTTTGCAAGTCAAATAGATAGATCATATGCCTGAATATATGAGCATAGTTTAGGTATCCATCTACATGTTAAGGTTTAGTTTATGCCCAATGGATAAGGGACTGGTCAGCTTGAAGGATACAAGTTCTCTGTAGTTGCATACCTAGTTTATGCTGAGATATCGAATCTTAATTGAACATCTTTCCCTTTATGTTTAAGATCTAAAAGGTTTTCCCTCACTTGGTTTATCAGTTTCATGTGCTCTATAATTAGCTATTTCACCCATGAATGCTTGCATATACATAGAAGATTAAAGGATTTTATCTGTTTTCCAATTTCAGTAGTATGCCTTTACACTAGTACCATATAAAGAATCTGAGGTCCACCCGCCTAGGTCTAACTGAGCCTGAAGAAGAAGAATGAACTATCCTTATAGTTGGCCCAAGACTATAGTCAAGTGCATCCATTATAGGAATTTTCTAACCTTAGATGTATTGGTTTGGTTTCTTGGTTATTTTCAAAACTATTAAATCAGAAGCACTCACCTAATGTTAAGCATTTCAATGTGTTTGGTTAGAAGTGCTATATTCTTAAAGAGTCTAGGAATGGAAAATTTGATACAAAAAGTGATGAAGTCATATTCCTTGGATATTCCACTAGAAGCAAAGCCTACAAGTGTTTAAATGCTAACACTAGCAAAGTTGTGGAAAGTGCAAATGTAAACTTTGATGAGCATGCAAAAGTTCAAGATAATGATTCCATCAAGAAAGTTGAAGAATACAAATCCTTTGTATACTTCTATGAAGGAATGCCTGATGAAGATGATATTGCCAATCAAATTGGGAATCAGCAACAAATTTCAATATCTGTTGAGTCACAGCCAGTGAATGTTGAGTTGCATTCCGATGCTGAGTTGTAGAATGAAGGAAATGCACATTCTAATTTTGAGATTAGTACACATGAGAGAGATGTAGAATTACCTGATAGAGATGTGCATAGTAACTCTAATACTGATAGGCCAAACATAGAAACAAGGAAAAAACCTAGGCTATGAAAGTATGTGAGAAGACATCATCCTACAGAACAAATCATTGGTGAAAAAGAGGCTAGACCAATGAAAAGAAATAGATTAAGGATGGAAACCTATTTGCTTAGCAAGATTGAACCTAGGATAGTGAATGATGTAGGACAAGATGATGATTGGTACAAAGGAATGAAAGAAGAGATAGAGTAGATTGAGTTGAACAAGACTTGGACTTTAGTTCCAAGACCAAAAGATAAGAATGTGATTGGAACCAAGTGGGTGTTCAAGAACAAGTTAGATGGAAATGGTGAGATCACAAGAAATAAGGCTAGGTTAGTCTATAAAGGCTATGTGCAAGAAGAAGGACTAGATTATGGGAAAACATTTTTCCCTATTGCAAGAATGGAAGGAGTAAGGATTCTAATTGCATATGCTTCCTACAAAGGTTTGAAATTTTACCAAATTGATGCAAAGTCTGCTTTTCTTAATGGCATACTAGAAGAGGAAGTCTACATACAACAAGGATAAGGTTTGCAAACTGCACAAAGCTCTTTATGGATTGAAACAAGCTCGTAGAGCTTGGTATGAGAGACTTCATAAATATTTGGTGAAGATAGGATTTGAAAAAAATAGATGACAATAGCAACATGTACATCAAATTAGAAGAAGGTAACGATATCCTGATATTAGAAATCTTTGTGGATGATATAATCTTTGGAGGAAAAGATGCACTAAGAAAAGGTTTTTCTAACAAAATGAAACATGAATTTGAAATGTCAATGTTTGGAGAAATAAAGTTCTTTGTTGGATTACAAGTACATCAACTGAAACATGGTATATTTGTGACCCAATCAAAGTATATCAAGGAGATACTCAAGACATTTGGCTTAGAGGATTCCAAACCTGTCAACACACCAATGGTAACAGGACACAAGTTATCTAAAAATGATGAGTTTGTTGAAGTCAATTAGACAATGTATAGGTCCATGATTGGAAAGTTACAGTATGTTGTACATAGCAAACTAGACATTGCATTAGTTGTTGGGATAGTGGTAATATTTTTTTCTAATCAAAGAGAAAATCACCTTATGGCAGTGAAGAGAATAATGAGGCATCTAAAAGGAACATATGACTTTGGTTTGCACTACAAGAGGAGTGAAATTTTTGAATTGAATACCTACATTGATGTAGACTAGGGAGGAAACATTCATGACAAGAAAATCACCAGTGGAGGTGCATTCTTCTTAGGGAAAAGACTAGTCACTTGGACTGGCAAGAAATAAAGTTGTACCTCATAGTCCATAGCTGAAGCTCATTATGTTGTAGCTATCATCAACTATACCAACATAGTGTGGATCAAGTACCTATTTAAAGGAATGAAGGAGGAGATAACTGAGCCAATGACACTCTATTGTGATAGCACAAGTGGTATAAACATATCAAAAAACCCTATAATGCATAAAAACTAAGCACATGGCAATCAAGTATCACTATGTAAGAGAACTGGTGGAAGACAAACAAGTGAAGATGGAATATATCAACTCAAAGGAACAAATTGCTAATATCTTCACAAAACCATTACCTAAAGATGCTTTTGAGTATCTTAGAAGTAAGCTAGGGGTAAAGTCCCTATCCTAGGCTATTTGAACAACAACAAAATTGCCCTGCATCAACAAGTGTTAATTGTTGAAATAATAAGTTGATGAAGAGGATATCAGAATGCTGAAATTCCAAATTAGTCACAAGCATGGTGATAGAGGGAGAAAGTTGGAAGATACAAAATCTACATGTGCATATTCAAAGATGTTAAGTGTTTGGCATTGTTGTCAAAGAGGGAGAAATAGTAGAAACTGATCAACAATAGAAGATCAAAGCGAGATGAAATGCAAAAACTAATCTAAGATGATCAAAGGGAGATAGATCAGTCAAAGGGAGAGATAGAGGATCAGATGTATAGAGGGAGAAAGAAAATAGTAGCTAAGAAGGAGAAGCAAAAGATTAGAGGAATTAGTTTGTATTAGCAAAAGGGGAAATATGATACAGAGGGAGATATGAAATGACAACAAGTTTTCTTTTTGGAACATTAGTATTATGGTAACCTAGTTGATCAGCTTAGTTAGTTGATCAGTTTGGTTTGCCATCAATGCCAAAGAGGGAGATTGTTGGAATATGATTGAAAAGATCAAGAGTTGAAGATTGATGATAAAGAATGTTTTCAATCATTGTTTTGTCACTAATAGCAAACCTACTATTTGTTGGAATTACAATTGCTTATATGATCTAAGTACTATCACTTAGTTGATTAATGAGGAGGAGTTAATCAATAAGAGGTAACAAAAGCACCTAAGGGAAAGGTTGACTTATGATGTTGTAATGAAATGCAAAGATCAGATAAGACATTGGTAAAATGATGTATTGATAACATACTAAAAGATATAGAGGTCGGTCACACTTAGAAGCATTAGAAGAATAAGTTGTAACAAGGTTGTTTGCAAAGCTTGACTAAATTCATTAATGGTTTCCAAGCAAGTTAGTTCATGTCAAGTAAATTTCTCAATTAGTGCCAAGAAAATACAAAATCTAGTGTGTGCCAAGTGAAAATGTTCAGGTGTCGAACTATCAGTTGGAGTCAAGAAAACTTCAAGTGCTAAGCAAGAAAAATATAGTAAGTGTCAAGCATCAGTAAAAATCAATAGATGCCGAGTGAATTCACAGTGGGTGCCAAGCAGTGTTCAAGTGCTGAGTAATACAACATGTGTTGAGCACTAGTATTTCAATGATGTCGAGCTGTTGCATTATTTGAAACGTCAAAGATTCCCCAGATATGAGCTGATAAGGTCATTACATTCAATTGTGTGAACTAGGTGGAAGATAAGGATGATGAGCTAGTGTCACAAAATTTTATGTTAATTATTTTTAGGTGAATACAAGAGAACTCCACATCATGTTTCTAGAAGAAACAAATTGGAGGGAACACTACATCATATCTTTCCAAATGAATTCAAACCCAAGTATGAGTGGGAAATGCATTCCAGACTTCTACTTAAGGAGTTGCAGGTCAAAGATTGAAGTGACTAAGTGTGGTAGAATGTGTGGTGTCTAAGAGAAGGAATAGAGAAGGAAGAACGGAGCACAAAGACTCTCATTTGAGAAGTGACCACAAAGAGGAAATTGCATAGGAATGATGAGAAAAGAGACTCAAGGAGACAAAGCTTGAAGGGGGGACAAGTTGTCAGAACTATAGAGATAGAAAGCCAAGAAAACTTGTGATCTTAATAGTGATCTGAGATCAGCAAGTTGAGTTGTAAGTTGTATCAGGTCAAAAGCCCTTAATTGTTACACTCTTACAATTGTATGAGTTGAGAAAAAATCCTATGGACTTAGGTTTGCCTAATAGCCATTGAGAAATCCTTTAACACAGTGACATTCTAAGTTGAATGTTCTAAAGTCCTTTAACCAAGCACACTCCTAACAAGGTGTTGAAATCCTTTAACAGGGTCACACTTAACAGTGTGTTGTAGCCTTTAACAAGGCAAACCTTTAATAGGGCATCACTTCAGAAGGGTGAGAAAGAAGGTAGCATGTTACTGGTGATTTTTTCCAAATTGGGTTCCATGTAAATCATTGTGTTATGTGTTGATTTCATGTGTTTCATTTTTGCATATTGATTTATAGTAACTTGCTAGGATGAAGACTTAAGCTCAGATGCATAATAGTTTTAATGGGCTCACTATACTTAGTAAAAAAGTTTGATTAGGAAATTTTGGACCTTCAATAACTAATTCAACCCCCCCCCCCCACCCCCACCCCTCCCAACTATTCTAAAGCATTTCTAACAATAAATTAGTTCAAGCGAGTCCCAAACTAAGTCTAAGATAGGAAATTTTTGCCCCCTTAGCCCCAGTGGCAGGTGTTAAGCATCCACATGAGTTGGTCTGGTTAGTGGCTTGCTTGTTTCTATTTTTGTATCACATCCTCTCCAAAAGGCTTCATTACAATATTTCCCTTAACTAGTACTACAATAGGGTGTCCTAGTGGTTCTCTCTTTTGTAGACTTTGTAGGAAATCTTCTCGTATCATGGTACATTAAGTTCCCTTTCTCTTAGGTAGTACTATAATAGGGTGCCCTAGATGTTCCCCCTTTATCACAAAGTAGTAGGGTGCTTCCTTAATAGTTCTCCCCTAACTATTTTTGTGGTAAAGTGCCCACGTGATTCTCCCTTAATTTTAGACTCCATAAGAAATTTGTTTGTAATTTTCCTTACTATCTCCCCCTTAACTAGTACTATAATAGGGCCCATATTCATTCTCCTTTGATTCTAGACTCTATACATCCCTACATCATCATAATTATAAAAATATGTAAAATGGTCTAATTTATTTTAATAATCAACTTAATAATAGTATCCATAATATTTAACTTCAAAAATTATATTCCTAATTCAAAAAAGAACTTATCTTTAAATATTGTAATGACTATGATGTTATCGATTGCATTATCTTATATTCCTTTTATAAGTGCAATGCTCAATAAAAGGCTTGGGAAAAGTTGTACATTGATCCATAGATTTTACCCTCTACATTGACCTTTCATGGCAAACAATCTTTATATATCTGATTCTACCCTGCAAGATGGCAAGATCATGATCTGATACCACTTGTAATGACCCTAATTAGAATTCACTCTTAAATCTCTTCTAACCCAAAACATAATGGTTCAAATATCATAGGTAACTTAAAAAAAAAAAGTATTTTTCCTATTAAGAAACCCTCAAAATCCATTTCCCAAACATACAAATTCTTTGAAGTAATCAATAAGTATATAGATGATTATTGCATTTATAAAAATCATGTCTACTTAGTTTTATATTATTCCTAAAATAAAAATTCACATCTCTTTAAATATATTTTATTTTACTTATTTTTTTTTTATTTTCTCGTCATTTACCTTATGTCCTTTAAATCACTTTACTTTGATGATATTTGAGTGATCCCACAATAATGTGTTCCACTTTTTGACCAATTTTGACAATAAAATCAATATTTTTGAAACAAACCTCACGTTCGAGTGACTATATCTCTAAAACTATGAATAATTTTAAGATGACATAAACTAGTAACTTCTAGTACTCTATTCCTACTTTGTAACCATATTTTTTTCTTTTTTAATTATTTACGTCAATTTTTTCTTCTCTTCTGAAAAGTGGTGCATATTAAAATTCAACATTTCTAAAGAGTGATAGTCTGTTTGACATACATAAATTTTTTTCTAGAAAAGATAATGAGGTAATTCTTTCGGTGTTGGATTTGTAACATCAATATCTAGAGGATGCATTTGGTTTGATTCAATTTGGTTGAATATTGTATAGTTTATGAAGTTTTGAAGTGACACCAATTGTAATTCAGACATACATTCATTTTGACATAGATAACCTGAACTCAACTTATCATAAATCTTTAAAAAAAATTGAATAGAAAGCTATCTCAATAACCTATATCCTAGATATTTTTCAAAAAAAAAAATTGACCTAATTTACTAATTTTTCGAAAGTGTTGAATTTAGTTGATGTTCAATCAGTAATGAACCTATAATGAGTTAAACTCATATTTGAAAGTCTTAATGAATATAATATGTATTAAAATTATAGTCGTTGGAAAGCTTGCTCTGAGCAGTACAAATTGGCATTTTTTATTTTACAGTAGGAGATTAATCATTTTCAATTTTGGATGTCAAAAGAGCCAATTTTATTTTTTTCAGAAAAGAGGGTCAAAAATTTGCAATTTGACATGTTCGCTACAAACATACATAATGGGTTCACTATGTAAACATACATAATGGGTTCATTGCAAACATGTGTTCACTTGAACACACACCCTTAAGTTTTGCGAACATATCTATGAGGTATGTTTGCAACGAACATGCCTAATATATGTGAAATATATTCGTTGCAAACATTATTATAATATATGTTCGTTGCAAACATGGTTAATATGTTCGGGAAAACAATTGATAAATGTGATTTGTAGATTTTACAATTTTTTTGGATTTTCTTCGTCCCACAAAAGTGGAACTCGTTATTGTGGGTTCACCCATTTGCTTATTAATATTTTATCATTTAGTATTAATCTATAACTCCCATTTATCCCCTCTTTATATCTTATTCTCTTATATTTATTTATACTTTTTAGTATCTTTTTAAATGACTGCCTAAATATCTTATTTGAATACTCATAAACATTTTCTTCTTATTGGTTATCCTTTTTATTGATATCCCTTCTACAAGGGTACTCACCTTTTCATGGAAATATCTATTTTTTATTTTTTATGTTTTCTTTGTCTTCATTATACAAACTTCCCCTTATTTGACTTTATTCCTATTTTATTGCTGCCCTCATTTATTTCCATTCATATGTTTTTTATACCCCTTATCCTATCAAGGATTTACATTATATAATTTTCTAAGTGCCACTTTATGCAATCATCAACTTTCACTTAATTATTTTGAGTATGTCATTAAGCCAATGTAATCAAAACTAACCACTATATGGAATAGTAGAATATTTTATTTAAATAATATAACTTGAACAATAAAATATTATTATTGAGGTAAGACCTGCAATGCAATGGTAACTTGTGAACCTCTTATCTAAGATATTTTGGGTTTGACTCCACTTGAATCTAATATATAATAATTATTAATCTTAACAAATAACAATTAATATAAGCTTCAGCCAATTACCTATCAATTTTTTTTGTTTAATTATTGATAACATATAGTATAACAACATTACTACTAAAATATTAAATATTTTTATTATCTCATTTTAACTTCAATTAGGTTTATAAATAATAATTATCTTTTATATATATTTATAAATATGTGAGGTAATAATAATATTTAATGATATATTATGTGATTTATTCATACATACATACATACATACATACATACATACATACATATATATATATAGTATCTTGTATTATATTAATATATATTTACTTAATATTTAATACTTTAATGATTTATAATTGTTGGCTTCCATTTTGGAAGGAGTACTGACACATAATCACATAAAAAATACAACTAGAGGATAGATACTTTCGTCCTATTATTATATTTTAAAGTTATATTCTTAGGATATAATGACAATGGAGATAGCATCAATCCTTAAGTAAAAGCATCGACAACAAGATAAAACTTTAAGGATCTATATTACTTATCTTTAAAGGAAAAAACCTAATCAATTAAGACAATGAAAACTCACCCCATCTTGAAAGTTAGCTACTTATTTTGATATAACTAACATGGAGATAAACCAAAAACAAGATTATCAAGTTAGAGAAGGGAAAGATCTTAAATCTATAGATAAAGGATAAGGGGGAACTTTTTTGATGAGGATACTAATTAAACTTAGAGGTTAGTTTTTTCCCACTTTATTCAGCATGGTTTCCCCCTAGATTTTACTATGGGGATTCAGGTGTAGTAACCCCATCCTCTACTAGTCAAGGGGCAACACTCCTTGTAGGTTCCAAGGCCGGTTCCCTAGATGGTGTCAAGAGGTAGTGCCCTTTGTAGGGTCTAAGGTCATCAGCCCCAAATGCACTCATTGTCGCGATACAAGATAGGTTCAAGGGGAAATGCCCCTGAAGCCATAAATAAATTTATTATTGTAAAAGGCACAAGGATTTATCTTTTTAGATTGGCTAGATTATTCCAGCCCTAATTTTGTAAGTGACAAAAATCTTGTATAGAATGGCTTAGGGTTAGGGATTTCATAATGTATATGAGGTTGTAGCTTCTTGTGGTGGTATTGAGCTATAAAGGATTACAGATTCTAATCAAGTTGTAACCATTGGATAATAAGAACATTGGAATTATTGTGGTTGATGTAGCCCAAAGATTATGTAAACAATGTTAAATATGTGTCTTTTGTTTTATTGTGTGTCATTTTTTTATTTTCAAATATTGGTTTTATTTGCAAGTAATTTTTACTTATGTCTCATTAATCTTAACAAATAGTATGATAGCAAGTTTTTTTAGTTATCCTCTACAGGAAAGTCTCATGGTTGAGTGGGAGTGATAGCAGATGAGGGTAAGCTAAAGGTTAAGAAGTTTACTGGGAAAAACTTCCAGTTATGAAAAATGCAAATGGAGGACTATCTTTATTAGAAGGATTTATGGTATTTTGAGGACTATGATATTTTGGATTGAAGGACACTTGGAAGTATTCATTTATGCCTAGTGCAATCTATGATATTTACTATTATGATATCTAAGATGACTCAAGAATTGATACAACCCATAGAAAAGTTTTATGAAAGGGCCTCTACTTCAAATAAGGTATTTCTCATGAAGTGTATATTTAATATGAATATGGCAAAAGGTGGGTGTTTTGCAGATCATTTAAATTAGTTCAATACTATTAACAAACAATTATCTTTTGTAATTATTAATTTTGATGAAGACATTAGGGCTCCCTTGATTTTGTGTTCTTTTCCTAAAACCTAGAATGGCTTGACTATGAGTAATTATGTTTTTGGATATAATACCCTAAAATTTGATGATGTGATTGGTGTTATTCTAAGTGAGAAAACTCATGGGAAAATCTCAAGTGGATCTACATCAAGAAGTGTTTCGAACACACAAAACAGAGTGTTGGTGTTTTTTAAAATGCACTAAAACTACTAAGCAACAAAATGCTTAATACCAAGATGATAATACTCATACAATCTAAAGGTTAGCCAATTCTTGTTAACAATTGCATGTGTAAAACATTTGGATCCAACTTCTACAAAAACAAAGGTAGTTTTCTACTCTTTTGGCTCTACAAAACTAGGGTGGGTATACCCAGGGATGATTCAAAACTGGAACAACTGTATGCCAAAAACCAGGGTGGGTATACCCAGGGATTATTCAAAACTGGAACAACTGTATGCCAAAAACTAGGGTGGGTATACCCAGGGATGATTCAAAACTGGAACAATTGTATGAGGATTATTCTTAGTTTCATTCTAATTCTCATTTCAAAATCCTCAAACATATACATAATTCTTACTAACTTCATAAACACATCCCATAAAATAGATATGGCCAAGAATTCTTCTATAGATCTGCAGATGTTCTTAACAATAGTGGCTAACTGAGGCTAAAACATTCCATGCAGACAAGTGATGGCCAGCTTTGAAGATCTATAGGAAATTAAAGTAAAATTTGATTTGATGCTGCATTTTGATAATCACTTATGATATATTTCTCCTTCAACTGAATCAATTTGATTAGTGCCTAATCCATTGGGGTTCAGAGTCTATAGAAAGTTCTCAGATCTAGTTTGTTGCCTTACAACAAATTCTATCAATAATTCTTATAAGAATTCATCATTAAAAACCCTTTCCACTACTAAAGAAACCTTATCACATCCATCAAAGCTTTTATTTAATCCATTGAATTAATAGCAATGATAAATAGATATACAACCTAACTAGATTATATTCAATTGCACAAGCCTTTACTTATACAATATCAAGACAACCAAGTAATTGGAAGGAGATAAGATTCAGAAAGAACTAATATGGGGATAGTTCACAATATTTATTCATTTTCTTTGAAAATGGTATATCATTTACAATAGACTTAGAATGACCTTTAGAAAGAAACACAGCTCATTCTATATTCATGTATTCTCAGAGAATTGATAGAGAAAATACATCATAAACTTCCTTTCAAAATTTGGACCAAAAATAGACTAAGCATATTACTTAGAAAAATAGAATTCGGACCGTTCTTTAGCCTTGGAATCTCACTTAAATAGTGTGAGATGCAACAAGCTTTAGGCTTAAAAGAAAGTGACAGGTGTCTTCTAAAAGATACTGACATAAATCTGTCATAAAAGACAAAAGCAAATAACAGAAAGGCTATTACATCAAACATTCCTTGGTGGGTCCCTTTCTATTATGCTTCTCAGTTGTTGAGACAAGAAAATATGATTTGATTCTTCATTTATTCTTCATCCTCAGAGTAACTGGCCAAAGATTAAAAAGTGATGTATCATCTTCAACTACCTGTAAACTTACTTTGATCTAGGGATTTTCCATGTCTTCATTACTAACTATAAGGGTAACTTTTACCTTTGCATCTTCTGACATTTGTACTAAGAACTAATTTTTCCATTCATTATAAGCAGTAGCATCTAGCCAATCAAAATTTAGAGCCTCTCTTTGTATAATCACTAAAGAATTTGCCAATTGCTCTAAATCATCAAGCTCTTTTCTAATGGCATTATAAAATAATTGTATCTTTACCAACTCTTCTTTTGTCCTTGCGCAAAACCAGTAACCAATTTCACTCATGATGTTCTTGATCCTTTCATAAAATATTTCATCTAACTCTTTTTTTTTCACTTTTCTTTTTCCTTTATTGTGTCAACAGATTCTAAAGCACAAGGAAATAAAATGAATTTTTCAGCAATATACTTGGAAAAACAAAGTGCTAATCTTTTTTGCAAAGAATCCCTTTTATCATCAAAATCTACTAGCTTATTTAATAAATCAAAAATTTTCTCTACTTGATGATAGGGCATTTGAATGGCAGATATACACATGAATGTGATATCATTGTTTCTCTCCCTCCACTTCTGTGCTAGAGGAGTTAATTTAACCTCATCTATTTTCAACTCATCCATGAGAGTTGTAATTATTGTCAACTGATCAAAGAAGGTTGACCATTGCATTTTATCCCTTAAATTCATCACATCCTGCTTCAATTTTCCTTCATATTGATTCTTTAATTCTACCTGCAACTCATGTAATTCAGTTTTTTCTTCTTCAAAGTCCTATGAAATATAGAATTGGGGCCTTTCAGGGGTGTCTAGTATTTCAATGATAGGGGTTGCTCCAACAAATGACTGTGAAGGGTAGGCAATTCTAGGTGCACTGGAGTCTCCCACTTTTCTCTTCCCAAGTATCTTCTCCATTTGAGATACTTTGTTTTCCAGTGACTGTATCTATATACCCCTTTCCTCATATGCTTTTAAAACTTCTTCAAATCTAGCATTGAGTTGGGTAAATCTATCTTCTTCCTTTCCAAATACAATGCCACCAAATTTCAACACTTCTGAGGCCATTCCCATTATTTTCTTGCTACTTACTTCACTAGCCTTGTATACTGTCAATGTACCAGTATGTTCTACAGTAGAGATTTCATGCATCCTAGTTTTATCCCTTTTCTCAATTGACCAAATTATAAGGGCTTGGTGATCATCACTAAATTTGACTCCTCTATGAGCCTATAATATCTCTTCTTCAGTTTGTAACTGAACATCCCTTTTTTTTCTTACTGAATAAAAAACCATAGCATTCACTATATCCCATTCAAGTAAGATAAGTACTCCTGATTTTTTAACTAATTGCCTCTTGGCCTCAAGTGTAAACTGGGCAAAATCATTCAAAAATTTAGATTTTAGCTCTTCTTTAATAATAGAGTCTAGTTTATCTGGTTGCTCTGCTTTTATTTTTTTACAAGAATTTTCAAAATTGCCTATATTTAGCCTCCACAAATATTGTGCAAATGCTCTAGATTTCACAAAATTTTCATCATTTACAAACGTCTCAGAGGCTTGGGCAACTATAGGATCAATTTCCTTACCTTTTTAGTCAGCAATAGTAAGCTCCAAGGAAGGTGAAGGGGGTTCTTGTGGTTCCCCAATCTCCAAATCTGTGGAAGTAACAATTATATCCCCTTCTCCTCCAATTTGTCTTAATTGTTCCCCTAAAGATGCTTAATCATCTATCCTGATTGGGGATTGGCTCAAGGAGTATTGTTCTGGTAGAGAAGAAGAAAATCCCTATTCTAACTTTTGCCTTTTTGGAGCACTGGTTGTAGATGGACTTCCTGGTCTTTTTCCTTGATGAAGAGGTCCCTGTTGCACACTTTGAATCATTACATAACCTGGCCTTTTTTGCAAGGTATATTGACTAGGAGCTACTATGTTTTTACTATTAATTATTTTCTGCACTTCTGCAGCCTTGTCTGGATATGCCTTAACATAGGTAGCCCTTTTTTCATTCATAGCCTGTATTATCTCAACAAAATTATTCATCAAGGCCTGCATCTTGGCTCCCCAGTATTTCTTTTCTTTCAATGGGTCATAGTGGGGATCAAAAGCATTAATGAATTCAAGAGTTTTGCTAAACACCATCCAGTTTTCTTTTCTCAATTCTTGTTCTTGTAAGGTGAAAATGTTTCTAATCACATCTTTAGGATAATAGACTTTTTGGATCATGCGAGAAGCTTTTATTCTCTCCCTGAAGATATCATAGAAACCTTCAAGATCAATAAATCTAGCATGAGATTCTGCCATGTTATATTTATCTAAAAACAAGTTCAGATGTTTCCAACCTTTCCTTACAAAAACAAAATCATGGGCCACAATGACTATTGGAAAAAATGTGCCCTTCCTAGCCAACTCCCTCTCATCTATGGTACCTATCTGCCATAACAGCTCAGCAACTCCTATCTTCAAAGGCACATGAAATGGTAGCACATGAGGTTTTCCCAAAAAACCATACACTCTTATTACTGTTGAAACATTGTAGGGAATTATATCCCCCTAGTTATGACTGAAAAGTAGCCCTTTAGCATGGTCCTTGGGTCTGACCAATTCTAACAATGCTTGTGGGATTCTAGGGCTATCTCCTCTTAAAAGTAGTCTAAGCTTTGATGAAAAATACCTATCAAACCTCACATAACTGGCACCTATGGCTTCTAAGGCCATTTCTACACTCCACAACTGTATTGGATTCTTCTCCCCCTCCCTGGTTGTTTCCAATTCCATACCTATGGAGAAAAAAGTAAATCCCTTGTACAAGCACATATGCATAAGTAATGAATACCAATAGAATGGTTTATTTAATTTTCCTTTTGCTATCCCAAACAAACCATTGTGAATTTCTCTTGCCAAGAAATGTTGCAAAATCCAAGATAGAACTCATTCCAAATTGAAGGGTTTGTGCCATGATGAGTACAATTGAGCTTGGAATTTGTTCGACCTCATTTATTCCAAAAATCTTACAAAGGGAAACATATAATGCCTTAGCCCTAATGTTAAAATGTCTTTTTAATAATGGCTCTGGGGTGCTGATAGTAATTACAAAAAAATTACCAACCTTGCTAGCATGTTCCTATAGTGGCCCTCTTTTGAAGTAGGTTTTTTGTGCATCATACCTTGCTTGTAGGTTATCCATGTTGATGGTTTCATGCACAACATGGTTAGGGTTAAGATTGAAAACTTCTCTAATCAGTTTAGGGCAGACCCTAAAGAGGTTTACTCCAGCATGATTCTTTACCCACCCTATAATTGGGTCATACTTCTTGGCCAAATCCATTAATAAATCATTTTCGAAGAAAACTATAGGGATTTTCAACTTTCCAATATCAAACTCCTAGACATTGCTCAGAGGAGTATCTAATTTTTGCTCTGAAAACCACTTTTTGAATAATTCCAAACCTCCCATGGATACCTAAGCATCTCTTACCCAATTGGCCTTGTCATAAAAACCCTCTTCTATAGCTACTCTAGGGTTTTTAGGAATTAACTCCCTCCCCTTAGTTATCTCATGTACTGACAAAGGAAATTATTCCAAAAAATCATCATGCACACCCCTTTTTGAATATTTAGTTTTCCCAGAGAAATCCTTTCATGGAGGCTTCTTTAAGAGTTCAAAAACTTTATAACAGCAAATTCTATTTTCTACTGGTTACAGATCACTTACCCGCCAGATTTTCCCTCCTTTCTCTACAGTTTCTTCTACGAATTATGCTAAAAACCTTGAAAAATTTCATGCCCTAGGTTTGGAAATCCTCTCGTACTGCAAAAATCTATAACTATGCTTCAACAATGGCAAATTCGCGTGCTATATCAAAGTATTTAGGTTGCATGAAGGAAACTCTGTATCATATTTATTTTTGCAACTGCTATTTTCATGTTGTATCTTGAATTTGAATTCTACCCATTGATCTCCCATGCATCAGACGGCTTTATTTCAAAAGTAAAAAACTTTTAAAACTTTAGGATCCTTGGACACGCGTTGGAAGCCCGCTTGCCCGCATTATTTAAAACCCTCACATCTTGATAATGTGAGAATGCAGGCACCATTGATTTTACCCTGATCAACGATGAACCAAGATTTCTTTATTTGGCAGCCCACTAGATCAACTTGACCAATGAAAACTTACCCTTTTGTCCATGTGCTTCTGACAGCAATTAAAGTTTTCGTGCCCATGATATTACCACTTCCAACTTGGCATACCTGTCACCCACCACCAATGATCGTGTTCCATTTCATTTAGTCTTTTTCCAGCGTGGCATGATTTGACGTATTTCTTAAAACTTTGTCCAGGTCCCACCATGCCCACTTGCCCGCATTATTTAAAGACTGCGCACTTTGATAATGCGGGAATGCAAAATCCGTTGATCTTGCTTTAATCAAAGGTGATCAGAAACTTATGATGACTGTGCCCTCATTCAATCTAAATGAACCAATGAAATGCTTTCTCTTTGTTCCATGTCATCTAACGACTGCCACGGAGGACATAACGTAATTACCTTTCTGCAAAAGGTGGGCCCATGATGTCACCATTGCCACGCATTGTGAGCTTGCTTCCTCGCATTATTTAAAGACCTCGCAACTTGAAAATGCGGGAATGAAAAACATTTCAGCTTGGCATCCTTTTTGAAATAAAATATCCAATTAGAGCGCATAAGAGGTTTATCAATAAGGATAAAAGGTATTCTGATGCAAACAAAACTTTAAGACAAAATGCCACGCCAAAATATTTTGAAACAATACCCTTTGAAAATTTTGAAAACTAGGGCAACACAAAACAAAGGTATAAGGGTTTTTCATGCACTTAGGGCCTTTTTATGGATAATTTTAGGTCCAAGCCCAGAGAAATTAAAATAAAGATACAACCTACAGAACAGGGCATAATTAGGGTAATCTAACAATTTTTCAGGATTTCACAAAATAAAACCCTAGTCTGCAAGAAACAAAGACTTAACTGATTTTTCATCCAAATATCAGAATTTTTCTATAATGTGAAAAATCACACCAACACATAGGAAAAATGTATGAGAGAGAAAACAACTCTAGAAATTATGTGAAATCAAGAGGAAAATCAAAGGGGAAGACATCTCAATCAAGATGACAAAGAGATTGTTGGTATTGTGGGAAACTAGGGCATAAGAAAAAAAAAATTATACTCTAAAGAACAATGAAGGAGGTAAACAAGAAGGGAAAAAGGAGGAAAATGTCATAAGTAATAGATCTAAGAGGATGCTTTGCTTCTTTCCTTAGAAAGTGTTGATCATTCATGGGTTTTAGATTTAGGGGCTTCATTTCATGCTACTTCCCATAGGGATTATTTTCTTGATTATTTCCAAGGGTATTTTGGGCTTGTTTATTTAGGGGATAATGAATCCTATCAAATTTTTGGAAAGGAAAATTTTAAGCTTAAGTTGCAGAATGGGAATCAATTACTACTACAAGAGGTAAGACATGTTTCAATGCTGGGTAGGAATTTAATTTCACCATGGAAACTAGGTGATGAGTGATATACAATTACTTTTAATGATAAAATATGGAAGGTTTCAAAAGGTTCCTTATTAGTAGAAAATGATGTCAAAATAGACACCTTATATCTTTCTACATGTTGTATTGTTCCTTCAGCTTTAATTGTTTTAATGAAAAATGAATGTTCAAGAATAGTTTTTGTGGTTGAGTAGGGAGAACAAACAATTGTTATAGATTTCTCAAACAAGACTATGGAAAAATAGACTTGGGCACATGAGTGAGAAAGATATGAAATTACTTCATTCAACCAAAACTTTACTAATTTTGAAATGTGTCAATATGGATTTATATGAAAGTTGTCTCTATGGAAAACAAAAGAGAGTTTAGTGAAGAGTGGGAATGAAAAGAAAAATGAGAAATTAGAGCTTGTGCATACATATGTGTATCGTTTTAAAATGGAATCACTTCTAAGTTAAGAGCTTTTATCGCTCCAAGTAAGTGGTTTGGGGTCATGTCAAGTGCCTTGAATAGGTATTTGCATGGATGTAGATTTTCCCCCTATTTTGCTTCTCTCCTCTATTTTCAGCCTCTTTTTCACAACTTTATTTGAGAAACTAAAGACTTTGACTTTATAGGTCAATGACAACCTAAAGGGTCAAGGTTAACCTTGAACCTAACCTAGGTCAAGGTCATCCTTGACCTTGACCTAGGGTAGATTCAACCTTGACCTTGACCCCAAGTCCAAATTTCAAGTTCCAAAGATTTTAGGATGTTGGGCTTCAGAAAGTTTCATTTTCCTACTTCTAGGTTGGTTGTTTCAGGTTTTAGAATGGTACACTCTTAAATTGCATTTAATCTAGGTCTATTTCTAGGGGTTAAGATTAATTGGGATTTAATTCTCCAATGTCAGCCTCTCTAGAAGTTTGTACTTGAGATCAGTATATTAGGAAGCCTTCTTATCTTATTTTGAAATCAATTGACTATAAATTTTTTACATCTACTTTTCATAAGGAGATATTATATTAGACAATCCATTATCAATCATTCAAGCATTCAAGCATCCAGTTCATCAAGGAGATACATTGTTAGCCATTGAAGGATTCAATATCTATGATATGCTCTTGTTAAAGATTTCTCCATCCACATTCATTAAAGCCACTTCCTATGATAAGATCCATTCAATATTGGTGTTAAAGATCTTATGTCATTGATTTGAGACATCCTACATTCATTTCTACATTCATTAGAAGCATCCCTACTTATGGATTCAAGGGATTGAATCCTCCACAAGGATTTCAACATAAGCAAGGTGAATAGTTCCATTTACTTTGTTTATTCATATTGCAATTTAAATTACATTTCAAGATTGATTCCAAACTAGGTTTTGATGTAGACAACCCACACCCCCCCCCAATCCAAAAAAAAGAATATTTTTCTCGTAGGTATATGTACAGGAAGATGAATTGAAGTACAAATTTGGATACCCTTATCAAAAAACTTCTAAGATTCACGAACAGAATGTTTTTCAAAGCATTGTAGGTCAAGGTCAACTTTTTGGAGTAGGATTGTGCCCTAAAGTAAGATTTTACACCACTACAAGGTTCAAGGTTGACCTACCCTTAGAAGGATAAAAGTTTTCTGGGTTTTCTCTGTCTCGACATTTACAGTCTAGAGTAGGTTGTAAAATTGCCCAAAACTATATACAGACATCAAAAATAATCATTTTCCATATTTTCTTTACTTTGAAGTTATTATTTTATTCTATTGATTCAATATTTCAAGTATATAATTTCTATAATAGATTATAGGATTTCATTTTTCCTTCATATTCTCTATCATTTGATTCATTGGTGCATTGATCACATTGTTGTCATTAATCCATTTGGACTCTCTTTTTTATCTTATTCAACATGTATGGGGACTATATCAAGTATCTTCCCTTGGTGGATCTCATTATTATGTTGTATGTATTGATAATACAACTAGAAAAGTATGAGTGTATTTCCTTAGATAGAAATCTAGTGTATTTGTAAATTTTAAGAAATCAAAATGCTTGGTTGAAAATGAGACAAATAAAAGGTTAAAATGTTTTAGATCTGATAATGGTGGTAATTATTCCATTAATCAGTTTGAATATTATTGTCTCACTAATGATATTCATAAGTAAAAAATTTTTCCAAGGACTCCACAAGAAAATGGAGTGGATGAACATATGAAGAGGACAATAATAGAGACTGCAAGGAGCATGTGTAAGAGTGGGGTTTTCATTACACCAAAAGTTCAATCTATCAATGCTTGATCAACCATTCAATTTATAGTACACAAGAGGCACTTAATCCCTTGTCACAAATCCCAAGAGGAGCAGTGAAAAAATTTCTAACAATCTCCCCCTCAATGTTACCTAAGGATCTAAGTATTCAAACATATTACCTAGCTTTAATACCACTTGTTAGAGTGGGGTTGCCATTGCACCAAAAGACTGATCTATCAATGCCTAATACAACCACTCAATTGCATTGAACAAATTTTCAACAACATGAGGTTTAATGTTGGGCTTCCCTTAAGGATGTGAGTGGAGGTTGTCAATATTGTTGAATATTTGATCAATAGAGGTCCCTCTACTCCCTTAGCTTGTGGTATTCTAGAGGAAACATGGACTGGTAACATTACAAAATTTGGGTTCAAATTAGGATGACAATTTGCAATGGTGGTTTAATTTGTGGTCATTTTCATTTTATTTTTTTCTTTTGTCCTCGATACTATTGCAATACCAACATTAGCATTGTAATTGCAATGCCCTCACAAGCATTAAAAAAATGAGAATCATTCTTCATTTGTCTTGATTTTAGAGAGAGTTGAGCACAAAAGAGGTAGAGAGATATGAATGTTGTCATGATTCCCTTGTGATTGGTGCATTTGGTTGTTGTTCCCTTGTGATCTCTATATTTTATTCATGTGCCCTTGCTCTATGATTTCATTGTTGTGTCATGCTCTTGCTTTGCAATTTTATTATCATGTTGTGCCCTTACTCTATGATTTCTTTGTCATGTTGTGTCCTTAGTCTGCAATTTTATTTTCAATCCTTTCCCTTTTGATCTATGTGTCCTAGCTCTGGGAATTTGCTTCAAGGGCAAGAAGGGGTACATATATAAATATTTTTTCTTTTCCTTGTAAACATGTATGTCTTTATATTTTCTTCTAAAAAAAATCTCTATATATATATTCATAGAGATCTTTTTCAAGGTTCTTTTTACATATATGATCAAACTACATACATATTCTAGAATCCAAATAATAAAACAATAAAACTCACTCAAACTGTGTTAAGTGACTTGCCTCAAGATCTTACACAAGAATAATCCAAACTACTAAAAATTCATCGAATTCATAAGAAATTTTACAAAAACATATCATAGTAGATAATTTTAGAAAGAAACAAGCCATAACCAATTAAATGGGTCAAGTTGTTGATCAGTTGGGTTGACATATACATATATTTAACTCAATTATGGAATTTGCAAGGGAATGAGCCTCTTGATTATGCATATGTATTTGGTGCATTTCTTTCCTATGATATATCTCTGCATTTCATTATTGTGCCCTTCCTCTACAATTTGGTTACCATGCGCTTGTGATATCTATGTTTCTTTGTCATACACTTGCTCTGCAATTTTGGTGTCATGCCCTTAATCTATGTTTTTGTTTCCATGGTGTGCCCTTGCTCTATGATTTTATTAGTGTGTTGTGCCCTTGCTCTGAGATTTTTTTGCCATGCCCTAGCTTTGCCATGTGATTTTTTTTTCTTCAAGAGTATGTAAATGTTTTTTTCTTTTCCTTCTAAATAGGTATATCTTTATATCTCCTTTTGAAAATGTATATCTAGAGATCTTTTTTAAGGTGCTTATTACATATTAACTACACAATAGAAAAATTGATCCAATTTGATACATATTTTATAATCCAAATAATAATAAAATAAAGCTCACTCAACCCATGCTAAGTGACTTACCTCAAGATGCTCCACATAAATAGCGTGGACTAGGGAAAATGGCAGAGTTCGTAAGAAATTTTACAAAAAAATATCATAGTAAATGTTTTTAGAAAGAAATTAGCCATAATCATGAGGCTCATTCCCTTGTAGAAGCCTCTGCCACAATGAGATTAGCTCTAAACCTTTCAAAGGATGTTGAAGTGGTTCCCAACCTTGAAACACTCTTATAAGCATTTGATACTTGGGATCACTATAGGGAGATTGTGCCAATACTTGAAACACTCTTATAAGCATTTTATATTGGGACTATAAACTCTCAAAGACACTTGTAAGTGATTCCAATGTCATAGTACCTACCACAACACTTTCTTTGATTCTATCTAGTGGCTCCCATAATATCCTCTATGTTGTCTATTTGTTGTTTCTGTCGTGTAGTCTCTTTCTAAAGCCACTCCTTCTCATTCTCTTTCTGAAGAACCTCCTTCTCCTTTTCTCTTGTATTTTAAATTTTGATTATCAAAATTCTAAATATCTTCCTCTACCTTAGCTAAAATAAACTTCATAGTGTGTTGTAACTATAGCATAGGTGTTTGATCATCGATAGCTTTCATTGCAGCATTCAAGTTTTCATGATTGTTCAACACCCTCACTTGTGGACCACTCATGTCAAACACTTTTTGTATTGTTTCAACACCATGTTCTTTCTTCTAAGCTTACAATTCTTTAGATATGTTTTCTTGTAAAACATTAATTTTGTTAAACAATTTTAAACTCTTAGAAAGTGCATCGTTATTTTCATGTATGTATGTATGTATGTATGTATGTATGTATGTATGTATACCATGTATGTATATATGTATATATGTATGTATGTATGTATGTATGTATGTGTGTATGTATTATTTATATGTATGTATGTATGTATGTACACCTAGAGAGAGATCTTGTGGATTGTGGATTATGGATTATTAACAAAAATTTAAAAGAAAACACACCATTAGTCATTCCCTATTATTTTGATTGATTTTGGAGAGTTACACGTGAAAGAGGGCACTGGAAAGCTCAAAACAAGGCTGGAGAGCTCTGAACATTAGTGGAGATCAGTGGAGATCTAAGATTTTGTTTTCATTCCCTTGTGATCTTCGTACCCTTACTCTATGATTTTCTTCAAGGGGAGAAGAGGTACCTATGTAAATTTTCTTTTCTTTTCATTATAAACATGTATCTCTTGTTCATATATAATAGGTTTGGTCAATTTCAAGAATAACTAATTATGACTATTGTATGCATATGTGCATGTATGTATGTAAATCAATTCACTATGTGAACTACTTTACATGCATACATGTACAATTGCATAGTACTTGTGCTAAATTAAATTAATCATTCATGTTTTGGATTCACACAATCAATTATCCTTGCATTCAATCAATTTAGTCATACCAAACTAAGTATGTAAAAATATATACTTATAGCTTATATTGTCTCTTGGTGAT
The DNA here is from genome assembly GCA_028749045.1 of Cupressus sempervirens. Classification (NCBI taxonomy): domain Eukaryota; kingdom Viridiplantae; phylum Streptophyta; class Pinopsida; order Cupressales; family Cupressaceae; genus Cupressus; species Cupressus sempervirens. The sequence goes on along the minus strand of CM053786.1, from coordinate 842,149,625 downwards.
TGAGTAAAGTTCTCTTGCATAATATTGTCTAGGTAATGATCAGATGCATTCACATTAAGTCATAATAGGATCGAGAAGATGATCCATTTATGTTACTTCATACTTTTTTTATTGAACATTTTGTTTAACATAATAGTAATACTAGAATTATACAGCTATAGCTAGTACTCTTATTTATTTTATTTAATCATATACATTTAAGACTATTATTTTTCTTAAATTTAGACTGTATATTTGTAATCACTAAAACACAAATATAGATATGTAATAGTTACCTTTTTAATTTCAAGATCTTCACGTTTAATGTGAAGAGTTTCCACTACTAGATAGTGGAATAGCCATAATGTGGAGCCACCTAGCTCATGGCTTTTTCCACCAAATTATTTTTATTATTATATTTTTGTCCTTTAAAAATATTATAGGTGAAAGTTCTTTTGATTTTCCATATATTTAATAAAAAAATTCTTGTTGTTTGAGGTAATTGTCTATTATGGGATAGAGACTGTTAGATTATGGTGACTGATCAGGAAAGTACTATACATGCTTCATAATTAGTGGGGTTCAAAGCAAAAAAAAAATTGGGCCATGGCCAACATTGTAGCTGACATATTATGGCTAACATGTTGTAACCCTAAAATGGATAAAATACTTGTATAAAAGGGTTTAGGATTAGGTATTTTTATTATGTTGTGATTCAAAATTGCTTCTTGCAGCGGTATTGAGCTATAAGGGATTACAGATTGTAATTAGATTGTAATCAATGGATTGTAATAATATTGGACTTGATGTTTGGTGGATGTAACCTAGGGATTGGGTGAACCACGTTAAATCTTGGTGCCTTGTGCTCATTTCTATGTGATCCATTATTTTCTGTTATTGGTTATATTTGCATGTAGTTTTTATTTCTATCTATGGTTTATCCTAACAAGTGGTATCAGAGCCTAGTTTTTTTTTAGCTATCCTCTACAGCAAAGTTTCACGATTGAGTGGGAGTCTCACGGTTGAGTGAGAGCAATGGCAGATGAGGGTAAGCTAAGGGTTGATAGGTTTAATGGATAGAACTTCTAGTTATGGAAGATGCAAATGGAAGACTATATGTATTAGAAGGATTTATCAAAATTGTTGGAAGGAAAAGCCAAGAATCAGGGATCTATGTCAGATGTTGAATGGGATCTTTTGGACAGAAAGGCACTTGAAAGCATTTGGTTATGCTTGGCACCATCGGTGGCATTTAATATTACAAAAGCAAAGATGACAAAAGAGTTGACGAAAACTCTAGCGATACTGTATGAAAAGCCCTCCGCTTCAAACAAGGTATTTCTCATGAAACATTTATTTAATATGAAAATGGCAGAAGGTGGATCTATTGTAGATCATTTAAATAAGTTTAATACAATTACTAGTCAGTTATCTTCCGTGGGTATCAATTTTGATGAAGAAATTAGGGCTCTCTTGATTTTGTGTTCTTTGCCTAAAAGTTGGAATGGCTTGGTAATGGCTTTGAGTAGTTTTGTTCTTGGATCTAGTACCTTAAAATATGATGATGTGATCGGTGTTTCTTTGAGTGAGGAAACTTGTAGGAAATCCTCAAGTGGATCTACATCAGGAAGTGCTTTGAATGCACAAAGTAGGGGCAGAATGACTGAGAGATGAAGTAACTTTGGAAATTGTGGGAAATCAAGAGGAAAGTCAAAAGGGAAGAGGTCTCAATCAAGAGGACCAAAAAACTGCTGGTACTGTGGGAAACCAAGGCACAAAAAGAAAGATTGTTGGAATTGAAAGAAAAATGAAGGAGATAAATTAGATGGAGACAAGGAGGCAAATGTGGTAAGTAACAAATCCGAAGAGGATGCTTTGCTTCTATCTTTAGAAAGTGTTGATGATTCATGGGTTTTAGATTCTAGAGCTTTATTTCATGCTACACCTCATAGAGGTTATTTCATTGATTATGTCCAAGGGGATTTTGGGCTTGTTTATTTAGGGGATAATGAACCCTGTCAAATTGTTGGAAAGGTAAAAATTAAAAGTAAGTTATAGAATGGGAATCATTGGCTACTACATGAGGTAAGACATGTTCCAGGGCTAAGTAGGAATTTAATTTCAGTGGGGCAACTCAATGATGAGGGTTGTGTAGTTACTTTTAATGATAAAAATTGGAAGGTTTCAAAAGGTTCCCTTGTAGTAGCAAAAGGTGTGAAAGTAGGCACCTTATATCTTTGTATAGGTCGTATTTTTCCTTCTACTTTGATTGTTTCAGAGAATAATGAATGTTCAAGAATAATTGTTGTAGTTGAGCAGGGAGAACAAATAGCTGCTATAGATTCTGATACAGTGCTATGGCACAACAGACTTGGGCACATAAGTGAGAAAGGTATGAAATTACTTCATTCAAAAAAAAAATTACCATGTCTAAAGTGTGTTAATATGGATTTCTATGAAAGTTGTGTGTATGGAAAACAAAAGAGAGTGAGTTTTGTAAAGACTGGGAAGGAAAAAAAAAAGGAGAAATTAGAGCTTGTGCATACAGATGTATGGGGACCAGCTCAGGTATCTTCCCTTGGTGGCTTTCATTATTATGTTACATTTATTGATGATGCAACCAGAAAAGTATGGGTTTATTTCCTGAGATAGAAATCTGATGTATTTCAAACTTTTAAGAAATGGAAATGCTTGGTTGAAAATGAGACTGGTAAGAAATTAAAATGTCTTAGATCTAATAATGGTGTTGAGTATTGCAATCATGAATTTGAATATTATTGCTCCACTAATAGTTTTCGTAGATAGAAAACTATTTTAAGGACTCCATAGGAAAATGGAGTGGCTGAACGCATGAACAGGAGTATAATGGAGTGCGCAAGGAGCATGAGGTTGCATGTTGGGTTGCCCTTACACATGTGGGTGGAGGCTATCAATACTAAAGTATATTTGATTAATAGAGGTCCCTCTACTCCTTTGGGCTGTGGTATTCCAGAGGAGGCATGGACTAGTAAGAAGGTGAGTTATTCTTTTCTCAAGACCTTCGGTTGTGAAGCTTTTTCTCATATAGACTCTGAAAATAGAACCAAGCTAGAAGCTAAATCAAAGAAATGTGTCTTTTTTGGATATGTCAGTAATGAATTTGGTTATAGGCTTTGGGATTTTAAAAATCTTAAAATTGTTAGAAGTTAGGATGTCATATTCAATGAGAAAGTGTTGTACAAAGATCTATTGCAGCAACATGAGAAGAAAGAAGATGATTATGTAGTGGTGGATGATACTCCAAAAGCTAATGTTCCAGCCATTCCTTATGATGTGCAACAACTACAACAAAAAATACCACACACACTGGTGAATGTTAGATGGTCAACAAGGCAAATTAGACCTCCACAAAGATTTTCTCCCTCTTTGTATTCTTTTTTACTTACTGATGGTGGTGAACCTGAAAGTTATGATGAAGCTATGTAGGTGAATACTAAGATTCAGTGGGAGTCTGAAATGAAAGATGAAATGGACTCTTTGCTGAAGAATAAGACATGGGATCTATGCAAGTTGCTTGTAGGTAAAAAGGCTTTACAGAATAAGTGGGTTTACAGGTTGAAAGAAGAGGAAGGAGGTCAGACAAGATTTAAGGCCATGTTAGTTGTAAAAGGATTTGCATAGAAAAAGGGAATTAATTTTGATGAGATATTTTCTCCTATTGTTAAAATGACTTCTATTCATACTATTTTAAGTCTTGTGGCTACTAAAGATTTGCATTTAGAGTAGTTGGATGTTAAAACAACCTTTCTTCATGGTGATTTGGATGAAGAAATATATATGGCTCAGCCACAGGGTTTTGAGGTCAAAGGTTGGGAGAACTTAGTGTGCAAATTGAAGAAAAGTTTATATGGCTTAAAGCAAGCACCTCGGCAATGGTATCTGAAATTTGATAGTTTTATGCATGAGCATGGATATAATAGGTGTCATTCAGATTACTGTGTTTATTTTAAGAGGTTGGATGATGATAGCTACATTATTTTATGTTTATATGTTGATGATATGCTTGTAGCTGGGTCTAACATGGATCATATTAAGGGGCTAAAATGCCAATTAGCACATGCATTTGCTATGAAGGATTTGGGGGCAGCAAAACAAATCCTTGGTATGAAGATTTGCAGAGATAGGAAGAATATAACATTAATGCTATCTTAGGCTGATTATGTTGAGAAGGTATTGCAACGTTTCTCTATGGAGAATGCTAAAGTTGTCAGCACACCTTTACCTAGTCATTTGAAGTTGACTAAGGAGATGTATCCTAAGACATGGGAAGAGGAGGATAAGATGTCCAAGGTACCCTATGCTTCAGCTGTAGGAAGCTTGATGTATGCTATGGTATGCACTAGGCCAAATATTGCACATGCAGTAGGAGTCGTTAGCAGGTATATGAGTCACCCAGGTTTTGAGATTGTTAGATTATGGTGACTAATCAGGAAAGTATTGTACATACTTTATAATTAGTGGGGTTCATGTCAACATAGCCCATGGCCAACATATTATTATACCATGGTCAACATATTTTTGGGTCGTGGCCAGCGTTGTAGCCGACATATTATGGCTGACATATGGTTGACATGTTGTAACCCTAAAATGGATAAAATACTTGTATAAAAGGGTTTAGAGTTAGGTATTTTCATTATGTTGTGATGCAAAATTGCTTCTTGTGGCGGTATTGAGGTGTAAGGGATTACAGATTGTAATCAAATTGTAATCACTGGATTGTAATAATATTGGACTTGCTATTTGGTGGACATAGCCTAGGGATTGGGTGAACCACATTAAATCTTGGTGCCTTGTGTTCATTTCTATGTGATCTATAATTTTATTTTATTGGTTATATTTGCATGTAGTTTTTATTTATGTTTGTGGTTTATCTTAATAGAGACATCTATCATAAGGATGGACATGCCAATTTTGATCATCCCTCTTTCAAATCTGATTCCCTTATCTAATTAATGAAACTACTTGCAACTGACACCCTAATTTTTTGCAACTTATCCAATTGGCCATTCACACAAATGAATCATCCCATATCCATAAATAGCATCTAGTATTTTGTAAGTATCTCTCCTCTCAAGACCCAATACATGGAGCCATTATCATCATGAGTAGACTTACTCTCTACAGAAGAATTCAATCAAAGCTATTCATACCAAACTAAGTATGTAGAAATTTGTACTTACAAATTATATTATCTCTTGGTGATTGAGGAAAGATCAAATACAATTTTCCAAGGTGATAAAATTACATATGTAGATGTATGTATGTATATATGTATGTATTTATGTATATAAGTATGTGTATATGTATCTATCTATTATGTATGTATGTATATATGTATCTATTCATCTCATTGTCATGCCTTTGTGATCTCTATGTGTGTGTTTGTGTGTGTGTGTGTGTGTGTGTTTGTATGTATGTATATACATATATATACATATGTATATGCATATATACACATAAATATACATAAAGAGAAGTTTCTCTAATCACCTACTAAAGGAGATACAAAGAGATACATGTTTAGAAGGAGTTACCTCTTCTCCCCTTGAAGAAAATCATAGAATGGGCACTATTACATTTGGGCCCAAATAGAAAAAATTACACTATTGTCACAAATTTCCATCACAATTTGATTCCAAATATTGTAGTGTTGCAAACATTACAAAGATCGCAAGGGTACAACATAGAAATAAAATTGCAAAGCAAGGGCACAAATATCATAAAGGCATGACAACAAAATGCAAAGATCACAAGGGAATGACAACAAAATCTTAGATCTCCATTGATCTCCACCAAGGGCACAACAACAAAATGCAGAGATCATAAGGGAATGGAAATGAAATACAAAGATTACAAGCACATGGCAATGAAATCTCCACAAATGTTCAGAGTTCTCCACCCTCATTTGAAGCTCTACACTCTTGTTCAGAGCTCTGCACCCTCTTTCATACATAGCTCTCCACAATCAAAATAAATGGAGAATGATTTATGTCTCATTTTTTTTTTGTTTATATCTAAAATCAACTTCACATTGTTTTGTAACTCTTCCATAGATGTTTGATCCTTGATAGCTTTCAATTTAGAATTTCAACATTCAATTTTTCAAGTTTCCTCTTCATTATATAGTCCTTTCCACCCTCATAACAACTTTTTTACTTCATTAAAATTAGGACTTGAACAAAGACAATGATAAAATAAAGCCCATATTATAGAATCCTAATAATAAAGCAATAAAACTCACTCAACCCATGCTAACTAACTTAGCTCAAGATCCTACACAAAAATAATGCAAACCAATAAAAATGGGTAAGAAATTTTAGAAAAACATATCATAGAAAATATTTTTAGAAAGAAACAAGCCATAACCTAGTTAAATTGGTCTAGTTTCTTATTATTTGGGTTTATTACAAATTCATGTAGAACTATCATCAGATTAGGTACAATAAAAAAAAACAATCAATTGTTCCCAACTAGCAAGATCAAAGACAGTTTTCCAAAGTGATAAAAATGCATATGTGGATGTATACATGTATGTATATATGTATGTATGTATGTGTATATATATGTATGTATGTATATATGTGGAATCTGAAAAAAATGTATGGTAGTAGAATTTCTTGAATTTATCGACACAATGCTAAGTGGAATTCAAAAAAATTGCATTTCAATTCTACATTGGGGACATAATTGGATTTTATTCCTTAATTTTGGATGCAATAATGAGGGATTTATCTTAGTCCATGGGAGAGCATTTGAGTTGTGAACATAAAATTGGGAATGATTTATGTCATGTTTTCTTATTTCTTTTTTATATCTAAAATCAACTTCACATTGTGTTGTAACTCTAGCATAGGTGTTTAATCCTTGATAGCTTTCATTTTAGCATTTCATCATCCAAGTTTTCAAGTTTCTTCTTTATTATATGTTTGGTTTATCAATGATTTCCTTTAGTATTATTATAGTGCATCTCAACTAGTTGTTCCAATAACAAAATCACCCATTTATCTCCATATTATGCAAGCACTTGTTGATTTATAGAACTTAGATAGATACTGAGAGTTCCAAAGCCATAAATCTAAATACCAACATATGTGCATCCACTATAGGGAAAAATTGGATGTCATGTTTGTTGGAAATATAGGAGTGACTAGGAGGGGGGGTGAATCAATTACCACAAAAATATTTCCTAGATCCCTTAGATGTCAACAATAATAAACTAATAAAATTGATTACTACTACAGCTCAGTAAACATACAAAAATTGTTGTAACTCGATAAATGTAGAGTATATATTACTTTAGCAGATCTAACATTAATAGTAATAAATTGCAAACATGAGAGAAAGGAAATGAACACATGAGACACCAGATTTAACATGGAAACCCAATATGAGAAAAACCACCAATGTAACTAGTTACTATTTTTCACTCTTCTAAAGTGAGCCCTGTTATGATCCAACCTGGTTAAATGTTACAAAACACACTGTTAGGTTTGACCTTGTTAGAGGATTTAATCACCCTGTTAGGAGTTTCCTTGTGAGAGGTCTTAAAACAATTCAATGAAACTGTCACCTTTTTAGAGGATTTATATTTGGCTATTAAACCAACTTTGTTAAGAGATTTTAGATCACTGCTATAATGGTTAAAGAGTAACAATGAAATGACCTGATTATGATGCAACTAGATTGTTGAATCCAGATCCCTATTCTACTCAAAATTTGATTCTTCCTAATCGAATATTATTTTTCTACTCCACAAGGATATCTACTTATCCTTCAAGTTCGCTCTCACTCTTTCCTTCTCAATTCAATCAACACACTTGCATAGACTTGAAAATCACAACTTGACCTTATATTTATATCATCCAGATTTTCAAGTTGGCTCAATAAAAATTTGAATGACCAATAATCATTACCATAGTTAGCTAGAACCAATACTTAAAATAGTTAAGCTTCATATGCCAAAATAACAATATCCTTCATTGGCTAACCCTGCTTGGTAAACACTAAAACTGAGATGATTTCCTATGTTAACTAATAGAAGCTCGGTTAACACTGCGAACTTCCAAAAATTCTTTGGTAACCAAGTGAACTTGATTAACACTAACTTTTTCCAACTTTCCTTTGTTAACCATGGGAACTCAGTTAACACTGACTCTATCCAACTTTCCTTCGACACCCGAGTGAGCTCGGTAGACACTGTCTTCATAGAGTAATCTTCAGAAATGCTCGATAGACAAGGAAAGACTATCTTGCTAACCAAGTGAGCTCAGTAAGCACTAACTAAAAATTGATATGACATTTATGTAACATCAAAGACAACACACAATTAGATAATAGTATCCAATAATATCCTTCTTTGGCATTGATGGCAACACAACATGTCATAGCACAATAAAATTTGAGAATGAGATAGAAAGTTTCTCCCTCTTAGATTTTTCACCAGAACTTCTTCTTTATGTAGTAATCTCCCTTTGTGAAGGAATTGCATAACTTCTATGGCAGTATACTTCTCCCTCAAAAAGATATAAACAAATTTTAGAAAGATATGATAGTAAATTTATCCCTCTTTGACAACATATCCCAAAGACAACACATACCAAATTAATATCAATGTACTTTGAGTACTAATTCATATGCAATATTCTCTTGATTATGTTGTACCAACTAATTGATCTTCACCTTGGTTCTTGTTGATGCATCACTAAAACTTTATTTAGGGAGCTTTAAATAGGGCAATGACCCCTAACTTACCTTTTAGATACAAGAATGCCTCCTTAGGTAATGTCTTGGTAAATATGTTTGCAATTTTTTCTTTTGTGTGGACATATTCCAATCTGATTTCTTTATCCTATATCAATTCTTTGACAAAATGATATTTTATAGCAATATACTTTGTTTTGGAATGCATCACTGGGTTCTTTGATATGTTAATTTTGTTGGTGTTATCACAAAACATGGCAACTGGTTCTCTGATTTCAATCTTCATACTTTCCAATAATTGTTTAAATTAAACAATGTTAGAACAATTCATTGCTACTAAAACATATTATGCTTATGTCGTGGATTAGGATGTGCATTTTTTCTTCTTTCTTGTCCAAGATACTAACATTTTACAAAGAAAGAATGCTCCACCAGTTGTGCTTTTTCTATCATCAAGATTTCTTGCCCAATCAGCATCAGTGAACACTTTTAGGTCTAGATTTCCTCCAATTTTGTACCATAAACCATAGTTTTTAGTGCCTTTCAAATATCTCAAGATTCTTTTGATTGCCATCATGTGATTTTCTCTCAATTTTTCCAAGAATCTTACCACTATACCAATTGCTAGAGTGAAATTAGGTCTTGTATGAACTACAGACTATAATTTCCCAATCATTGATCTGTATAAGGACCAATCTATCTCTTTGGAGTCATCATCTTTGGTACTCTTTAGTCTAGTACACATGGGGGTTCCAACTAGTTTTGAATCTTCCATTCCAAACTTCTTCAGTATCTCCTTGATCTACTTAGATTGAGTAATGTAGATACCATTCTTGCTCTGTTGTATCTACAATCCAATAAAAAAATTTATCTCACCAAACATGGAAATTTCAAACTCTTTGTTCATTTGCTCTGAAATTTTTTTCATAGATCATCATTCCCTATAAATAGAGTATCATCCACAAATAGCTCTGCCAATACAATCTTGTTATTAGGTCCTTCCTTGATATATAAACTATTGTTATCATTTTTTCTCTGCAAACCAATCTGTATAAGGTAGTTGTGTGACCTTTAATATCATGCTTTGTGTAATTTGTAGACTATGTCCCTTTTGTCTGGATCAAAAAAACCTTCTATTTTTTCAATGTAGACTTCTTCATCAAGAATACCATTGAGAAATGAAAATTTAACATCCATCTAATATACTTTGAATCTTTTATGTGTTGCATTTGCAAGTAAGGTCCTGACACCTTCCAATCTTGCAACAAGAGAAAAAGTTTCACCATAATCAATACCTTTCTCTTAAGAGTAGCCTTTACATACTAGCCTTTCTTTATTTCTTGATACCTTACCATCTTCATTCAACTTATTCTTGAATACCCATTTTGTCCCAATCACATTTTTATCCTTACATCTAGTTACAAGGGTCCAAGTTTTGTTCTTTTCTATTTTTTCTATTTCTTCATTTATATCCTCAATCCAACTTTATTTTCCAATGCATCTTCAACACTTCTAGGTTCAAATTCAGCAATTAAACATGTACCTTTTAGCTTACTTCTTGTCATAGTACCTTCTAATTTATCTCCAATAATATGATTAGGTGTATGATGCCTTCTGACATACTTGGCCAATATAGGTTCCTTTCCTTTTGAATGAATTGCATTGTCTTCTTGAATTTCAACTTGTGACTTGAGTTGTTTAGTCTATGGCTTGGGTCCTTCAAACTCGATAGCCATTAACTCAGTAGCTTTAGATTGTAACTCGGGTTCCTATGGCTTGGTTTGAACTTCTTGTGACTCAGTAACTATGTTGGGCTCGGTAGATGAAGTCTACTTATTATCAAATATGCCTGGCAACGTATCAGATTTGAAGTAGAAAAATCTTCTATAGTCTTATGATTTTTTCTTACTTTCTTCTTCAGCCTTTTCTACAAACTCATCAACATGTACACTTTCTATGATTTTGTGAGTAGACAAATTCAAAGATTTATATGCCTTGTTTTTTTAGGAGTATCGTAGAAATATACCTTCACCACTTTTTACATTGAACTTGCCTTTTCTAGAATCTTTCGAGATATAGCATTTTCTTTCAAATACTTTTAGGTAACTTACATTGGGTTTGTAGCCATACTATAGTTCATAGGGATTCTTGTATGAATCCTTCTTCAAATGAACTTGGTTGAAAGTATGGATTGTAGTGCTAATAGCTTCCTTCCATTATTTGATGGAAAAATTCTTTTCAATCATTAGAGTCCTTGCACAATCCATGATGGATTTGTTTATTCTTTCAACTATTCTATTTTGCTAAGGAGTACCAGGGGCTGATACCTATAGATTTTGATTCCTCTTTCAATGAAAAAGTTATTGAATTCATTGGATATGAATTCACCACCTCTTTTTGATCTTAAGAACTTCAATCTTTTCCCTATTTCCTTCTCTACTATTGCCGAATACCATTTGAATTTTTCAAATGCTTCTAACTTTTCTCTTAGATACATAATAGTCATCATTCTAGAGTAGTTATCAACAAAAAGAATAAAGAATTTTTCTCCACTATAGCTTTTTACTCCAATAGATCCACATAAGTTAGTATGCACAATTTCCAAGATATCTTCATATTGATAGTTTTTGCTTTTAAAACTAGTCTTTCCCATTTTGCCAATTTGACAGTTCTTGCATAAACCAACATCTAGTTTCTTCAAACTAGGAATACCTCTTACTTTCCTAAATTTTCTTATTTTCACCATGTTACCAAAGTTTACATCACATAACCTTCTATTCCATAACCAACTTTCTTCTACTTGAGCAATAAGACATGAGCAATCACCAAGATCAAGATAAAATAGGTTACCTTTTGTTTGTTTGCCTAATCCAATCAGTTTTCCTTTGTCATCTAGCAGTCTTGACTTACCATGCATGAATTCTACCTTGAATCCAATCTTGATTAGCTATGCCACACTCAGTAGATTATGTTTTAGTCCTTCAACCCAATAAGCATTGTCGCATACAAGTTCATTGGTTAATGAGATACGACCCTTTCCTTTGATGCAACAAGGTTCATTATTTCCAAACCTTACACTACCTCCATTATAATGCTCAAAATGTTTAAAAAAAATTCTATCTCCATTCATATGGTGTGAACATCCACTATCCATTATCCATGTATCATTTTTACTAACATGAGAGATAAGTGTCATCTTATCTCCTTTATCAACAGATTCATCTTTAACTTCTATGTACACTATTTCATCCTCACTATTATCAAAATCTTTAGCCATAAAGAAAGTTTTATTACCTTTGTCCTTATGTGATTTGTGACTTTTGAAATTCTTTTTTCCTTTGTACAAGTGACTCTTCTTCTCATCCTTGCTCTCTTTTTTTAGGCACCTGGCAGCAATATGACCAATTTCTTCACATGAAAAATAGATTAGGGGAATTTTACCTTTGTATTTTCTTCTGCTTCTAGAATATTTATTTGCAAGAAAAGCTTCAACAACTTCAAGATCACTATCTAAGTTTTCCTTAGTTTCTTCTTCACTATTAGACTGATTTTCCTTTTTCTTCTTTCCTTTTTCTTTCAGTGAAAGTTTGGCCTCAAAAGTAGATTCAATATTTTTGGAAGTTGGAACATAATTGTCAAAGTTGTCTAGCTCAAAAGCTATCAATCTCCCTATTAGGGAATCCAAACCTATCTTGTTATTTGGATCACATGTCACTTCTTGAATAGTAAATACTCTGACTACATAGATGGGAAGCAAAGTTCTAAGAATTTTACTTACAATAGTTTCATCTTTGATCTCTCCTCCAAATGCTCTAATTGCACTGACAGTGGCTTTGATTCTTTCCAGATATTTAGCAATATTTTCATCTTCTCTCATTCTCATATGATCAAATTTTCCTCTAAGACTTTATGCTTTGGCTCTCCTTCCATTTTCATCACCACCATAGATATCCTTGAGTTTGTTCCACATTTCAAAAGTAATTTTACAATCTTTGACCTCGTCAAATTCTTCATAGCTAAGAGCATATGCAATGTTGATTATCATGATGTTATGGTTCTTTTTGTTAGCAAGATCTTCAATAGATAATGTACCAGTAGGAGTTGTGTATTTTGCATCAAGGTATTTACAACATAGATCATAGATGGTAGCTAGATGAAGCCTCATGAGTCCTTGCCAATGCTGAAAAGTTATCTTTGTTAAGCCTTGGAATCTCTCTCTTATAAGACATCTTGATCTTTAGCTTAGGTCCTTGAAAACTTCCTACAAGCACCGAAAGATTTGATACCAATTGTTGGAAATATAGGAGTGAATGAGAGGTGGGGTGAATTAGTTACTACAAAAATATTTCCCAAATCCCTTAGATGTCAACAATAATAAACTGATAAAACTGCTTATAGCTTAGTAAACATACAAAAATTATTGTAACTCAGTAAATGTGAAGTATGTATTACTTTAGTAGATTTAACATTAACAATAATAACTTGCAAACATGAGAGAAAGGAAATGAACACAACAGGTCCACCAGATTTAATGTGGAAACCCAATATGGGAAAAACCACCAATGATACTAGTTAATATTTTTTGCTCTTCTAAAGTGAGTCCTATTAGGAGCCAACCTAATCAAAGGTTACAAAACAGACTGTTAGGTGTGACCTTGTTAGAGGATTCAATCACCCTATTAGGAGTGGCCTTGTGAGAGGTCTTAAAACAATTCAATGGAACTATCACCTTGTTAAAGGATTTACAACTAGCTATTAAACCAACGCTGTTAAGAGATTTTAGATCACTACTACAATGGTTAGAGAGTAACAATGAAATGACATGATTGTGATGCAACTGAATTACTGAATCCAAATCTCTATTCTGCTCAACATTTGATCCTTCCTAATTGAATATTACTTTTCTTCTCCACAAAGATATCTTCTTATCCTTCAAGTTCACTCTCACTCTTTCCTTCTCAATTCAATCAACACACTTGCACACACTTGAAAATAATAACTTGGCCTTATATTTATATCATCCAAATTTTCAAGTTGACTCAATACAAATTAGAATGACCAATAATTATTACCATAGTTGGCTAGAACCAATACTTAAAATAGTTAAGCTTCATATGCCAAAATAAAAAAATCCTTCATTAGCCAACCTTGCTCATTAAACACTTGTTCTAAGATGATTTCCTATGTTAACCAACAAAAGCTCAGTTAACACTATGAACTTGTAAAAATCCTTTGGTAACTGAGTGAACTCAGTTAACACTAACTCTATCCAACTTTCCTTTGTTAACCATGGGAACTCAGTTAACACTAACTCTATCTAACTTTCCTTCAATGCTCGAGTGAGCTCAGTAGATATTGTCTTCATAGAGTAATTTTTAGAAATGCTTGGTATACAAGGAAAAACTATCTTGCTAACCAAGTGAGCTCTGTAAGCACTAATTGACAACTTATATGACATTTGTCTAACATCAAAGACAACACACAATTAAACAATTGTATCCAACAATTTTCTTGTGCATATATTGCAATCACTTCCTTCAAACTCAAATGAGGTGCACCCATGAAATTATTCAAGAGAATCCCATGGCCCATGGAAGATGATGCTTTTTTTTAGCATATGTTGTTGTTGAAGTGCCTCAAATGGGTGTTTCTATGTGAACCTAAGGTATCTTACATTCTCTCTAGCTACATTTTGTTCCATGATCGTACCCTCTATAGCTTGATTTATCATTTCAAGGGCTACATTTAGCTAACTTGTTATCCTCTAATTAGCAAGAAGCTCAAGGGAAAATAGTCCTTTCCACCCTAAAAGCCACTTTTTTATTTCATTAAAATTAGGCCAATAATACAAAACTTATTGCCACTTTTTTAAAAATGTTACCTCCAACATTACAACCATATGATAAATGGGAATAGCACATGCCTGACCCATAACCCAATTAAATTGGTCTACTTGTTGATTAGCTGGGTACTGAAGTTAATTTGGGCAACACTATAGAGATCTTGTGGATTGTGGATTATGGATTATAAACAAAGAAGAAAAGAAAACATGAAATTAATCATTCCCCATTTGTATGTTGATAAACAGGTACATCTTGGCACAACATTAAAAAAATAAAAATCACTCAATAGGTTGTTGTGCCCTTGTAATATTTGCATCTCATTTCATGCCCTTGTGATCTCTATATATATGTTTTTATGTATGTATGTACGTATAAACATATATATGTATATACATATGTATATGTATAAATGTATGTATATGTATGTATGTATGTATATAGATCTTGGTACAGAAAAAAATAATGAAACTCACTCAATATGTTGCATGGCCATAGATGCGATGGCAATGCCTATTAGTAAGTAGATTCCTCTCTCTCTCTCTCTCTCAAATTTCATGTATTTATCACTTGAACTATTATTTCTTAGGGAGAATTTTATAATAATGGATTCATTTTATGCATGAGGTGATAAGGAAGTTCCTAGATGTACTCGTGTGATGAATTTCCCATGAGAAATGAAGATGGACTTCCCCTGAGAGTAGCAAGAGGTGATGAGGACATTCTAGGTACTTAAAAGATTGATCCTTTTTTTAAGAATATTAGATTAGTAGATAATTTAGATGGAGGGCTGGGGAATGAGCTTCCACCTTTGCATGGTTGCCCTTGATTAGTATAGAATATTAAACTATTCTTGAAATCATGTAAAGCTCAACAAGAACCTTTAATTGTATGACAACTAATTTTTTGAATCTCTTGGTTTCAAGAAATGAAGGATGCCTTAGTTCAACGTGCAGTGTCAATTCATATGCATACGACATCTAGTAGAGCTGAAAAATACAAGTTTATATTTTTGTTAGCAGTCTTTAATTAGGTATTTTAAGTTATAGACCACCACGAACATTATTCATGATGATGGTCTATAATTTTAAAAACTTAATAGACCTATTAAATAAATGTAATCATATTGCATTTTTTCAGCTCTACCTATTGTCCATGAATAAAGAACACGTGCATTCTTGATTCAGCATGGCACAATCTTATTTTGGATGTGACAGAAAAATTGACATGCACCAAAAGATGAGAAAGTGATGTCACTTTTTCAAGTTTGGAAACTTTTTTGTACTTTAAATATTGATCATTTCTTAAATATTTTAGACGTTAAAGGGAAATTTAGATGTTGTGAGGGGTTATGAGCTTCCACCTTCACATGGTTGGCCCTGATTAGTAAAAAATATTAAACTATTCTTGAAACCAAGTGAAGTTCAATATTAACCTATGATTGCATCATAGCTATTCAAGTTTGCTACCAATATTTTTTTAATTAATATAGCATGACATTGCAATTACAATGATTAGTCATCGATCCCATAGAATTCCTACCACATGCCCATCCCAATTGCAATAGAGGTTTTTGACAACTTGTTGTGGGAGCCATAGAATTTATGTCACATCAACATCACAACTGCAATGGTATCTTTGACAGATTTTTGTTGCAATTCTTATGGTGAAAATGAATTATTGTGTTATATCATCTCAAAATGGAAGCACTTCCATGTTAAGAGTATTTAGCCCTCTGAGTAAGTGGTTTGGGGTCATTTCAAGAACCTTGAATAGGTCTTTTAATGGACCTGGTTGTTCCCCCCTATTCTTCTTTTCTCCCCTAGTTTTGAGCCTCTTTCTAACAACTTTCTCTAAGAGACTAAAAACTTTAACTTTTTGGGTCAATGACAACCTAAAGGGTCGAAATTGACCTCAACCCTAACATATTTCAAGGATGACCTTGACCCTAACCTAGGTCAAGGATGACCTCAACCCTAACCTAGGGTAGAGTCAACCTCAACCCTGACCCCAGGTCCAAATTTCAATTTCCAAAGGTTTCAAGATGTTGGGCTTTGGAAATGTTTACTTTCTCACTTCTAAGTTAGATGTTTTAGGTTTTAGAATGGTACACTCTTAAATTGAATTTAATCTAGGTCCATTTCTAGGGGTTAAGGTTATATGCCTAAAATGTGAGCACACTTCTATGAGTCATTATATCCAACATTACTCAAGAATGAGGTCTCCAATGGTACCTCATAGCTCTCCATTCATGGAGTGCAAGAGCTTGTGATGAATGCCCTTAGTTTGACCTAGTTTGTGCCCATGCAAACACACCTTGAAACACAAGATTAAATGATCAAAATATGAATGCAAATGAAGATGCAAACTAATCTAAATGATGACAATGCAAAGCAATGCAAGAATGGAATCTAATCTATGAAAGGAAATAACAATGCAATATTAATCTATGAAAAAAAATATAGATCTAAGCTAATATGAAAATGCAAGGATGGATCATGATGATGGAATCCATGGATGCATAAGAGAAGAAGACAATAAGATATAAGTTCTCCACAAAAAGCTTTAATTCTTAAACTCCTCTAGAAATCATTCTCCAAACCCGCAACATAACAATTTCATAATCAAAGATGTCAAAAATGAGGAGACGGTTCTCCCTTATAAAGAAGAATGTGGTGGTGGGAGACTTCTCACAACCAATAGAGGATAATAGAGTCATTTTTCTCACATGGATCAAACTCTATTATCCCATATTGGTTGTGAGAAGCCTCCCACCACCACATTCTTCTTTATAAGGGAGAGCCCTCTCTTCATTTTTGACATCTATGATTATGTTATTGTTATGTTGCAAGTTTGGAGAGTGA
Organism: Cupressus sempervirens; assembly: GCA_028749045.1. Classification (NCBI taxonomy): domain Eukaryota; kingdom Viridiplantae; phylum Streptophyta; class Pinopsida; order Cupressales; family Cupressaceae; genus Cupressus; species Cupressus sempervirens. The sequence continues at coordinate 842,132,203 of CM053786.1, read as the reverse complement.
TTTCTAGAAGAGTTTGAGCATTAAAGCTTTTTGCCAAGAACTTCTATCTTCTTGTCTTCTTTTCTCATGTATTCATGGCTTCCATCATCATGATCCATCCTTGCATTTTCATATTATCTTAGATCCATTTATTTTTTCATAGATTAATATTGCATTATTATTTCCTTTCATAGATTAGATTTCCTTTCTTGCATTTCTTTACATTTTCATCATTTAGATTATTTTGCATCTTTATTTTCATTCATATTTTGATCCTTGTATCTCTTGTTTCATGGTGTACTTGCATAGGCACAAACTAGGTCAAACTGAGGGCCTCCATCACAAACCCTTGTACTCCATGAATAGAGAGCTATGAGCTACTGTTCAAGACCTCATTCTTGAGAAATCTTGGATATAATGACTCATAGAAGTGTGCTCACATTTTAGGCATACAAAGGTTAATTAGAATTTAATTCTCCAATTTCAGCCTCTCTAAAATTTTGTTCCTAGATCACTATATAAGGAAGCCTCCTCCTCTCATTTTCTCTAACCATGAACAAGATAACTGAAAGAGTGCATATGATATTGGATGATCCATTATTTCTAAGCTAGCAATCCATCAAGAATATTTAAAGAAGTATCCAAGCCATTGTCAACATTCAAGTTGAAGATCAAGGATTTAATAATTCAAGCTTTTGAATGGATTTGGTTCAATCATTTAAGATTCATCACTCAAAACCCTAGATCTAACCATCATGGTGGTGTGATCTTCCTTCAAGCTCCTTTTTTCATCTTCTAGATTTATTCATTCTTCTCTCAGGGGGGATTCCAAGCATAAAATCGTGGAAATTTTGACTTACATTTTCTAATGTTATGTTCAATCTTTCATATCAATATACTTGTTATATTTCAAACACAATTGCATATCTATCAAATATCATAGCTTCATTGTTAGATTTACTTCTCTTACTTGTCATAATTCTCTATTTCAATTCCATTATTATGGTTGATTCCAAACTGAGGTTTGACCAAGGCAAACCCCTCATCTAAACAACAAAACCATTTTTCTTTTAGATATAGGTGTGGAATAGTGAATTGAAGTACAGATTTGGATACCCTTTTATGGAAACTTTTGAGATCCATGAATAGAAGTTTATTGAAGCAGTGCAAGTCAAGGTTGACTTTTTGGGGTAAGATTATGCCCCAGGGTAAGATTGTGCCCCACTATCTAGGTCAAGGTTGACCTATCCTTGGAAGGACAAATTTTTTATGGGTTTTCTCTATCTCAGCATTTCCAGACTAGAGTAGGTTGCAAAATTTCTCAAGACTATGCATAGACATCAAAAATCATCATTTTCTAGATTCTCCCTACTTTAAGGTTAGTATTTTCCTTCTATCCATATTTCTTTCTATTCATTTTGGTGAATTGGATAAGATAATTCCTTTTATTTTGTGGAATTAGATGCCCTACTATGTTTTTGGTGTTAGATTTTTCTTTATATTATCTTGTGTGTTCACTATATTTCTTTATATTCATTTTGGTGAGCCCAACAAGCTTACCCCTTTTCTTTTGTAGAATTAGATGCCCTATTGTATTTTTGGTGTTAGATTTCCCTTCATATTATCTTTTGTGCTCACCATATTTCTTTCAATTCATTTTGGTGAACCCACGATCAACAAATCTTTCTGGTGTTAGATATTATTTTTTATGTTCTTGCCTTTTAAATTCAAAAATACAAAAAAAAATTATATATATTCAAAAAAATAAAAAAATAAAAAAATAAAATAAAATCTTGCATTTTTTTTACTATGAAGATTGTTAAGATGCTTTGGTGTGTGATCATGTTCCTTATTACCCTTCTTTTAGCATCTCTTTACCATACATATGATGTTTATGAGAGTATCATTAACTTATACTTTCATGAATTTGACTTATACTAGTCTTCCTATGTTAAAAACTTTCATTAAATATTCATGTGGTAGACTTATTATTCTTTTGGATTATGTGAAGAGTTTGGTAGATGATACACCATCTCCTAATATTCTTAACCCTCATCATATTATTCCTAATCCAAGGCCTAATTTTTCATCTATTAATCTTCATTCTTCCCATGCTTATGATGGAATTCAAGATATAGTTTAGGATGTAGATGTGCAAGACTTATTTGATTTACTTTTTCCTCTAATTCATGATGATATTAAAGGAAAGGGTAAAGAAACTTCTTCAAAACCTATTATTCCACCTTATACAACCTTTACTCATGAACATGATAAAAAATCACCTCTTGTAGAAGTTTTTTATGATATGTATACTACAGGATATAATATGATAACTAAAAAAGTTTATAGAGGTTTAGGGCTTGGAGTTAATGAGCATGGTATCAAGTATCTAGTTCATATACTCCCTAAACCAGATCTACATGGTGTTGGTTGTTTGCAATCTCAATCCAAGGTGGTTGATTTTAATCACCATCCTCATCTTCATGATCTTCTCCCTACACCTACCTTAGATAACCTTGAGATTCATCAAGAGGTGGCTAGAAAGGTTTATGTTGAGTTAATGAATTCCAAGAAAAAAAAATCTTTAGGTCTATGTCGATCGATTCTCTACAAAAAAAAAAAAATGTCCTTTTCATTATCATAATACACATTTACTTACTGATTGTAAACATTTCAAATTATATGTTTGAAAAAGAGTTGTTTTAGGAATTGTATCTTTCTCTCATGTAGTTTTACAATTCCTTCATAGTTTTTATATAGGGGATTCTCCTCATTCTAATATAATATAGATCTCTTCTCCTTTTGTCTCTAGACTAGGGGGCAAGAGGTGTATTTCCATCCATTATCCTAGGATACATTAGGCCTTTTATTGAGCTTGATTGGTATTCTTTTTTCCTTATTTTTCTATGATTTTGTATTATTTTTATCTTCATTCATAGATTCTATTCAAGATATCTTTTCTTGGAAATTTGTTTTGTAAATGTATCCCTTATCTTCCTCCCTAGGGGGCAAGGTTCTTCCTTCTTTCTCTTTGTCTAGGGAACTTCTTTTCTTAGCTTAGTGGTACTTATTTATATTGTAATATTATTTCATCATACTAATAGATGTTTTGATTCTAGATAACCTTTTTATATGAGAGGTTGTTGTGCTATCTCATCACCTCTTCTGTATGTTGTAAATTATGTTCTTTATAATCTCTTACCCTTTCTTTGGTGTTAGAGTTGTTTTCCTCATTCCAAAGATTCTTCTTCCTCTTCTTTATAGGGGACTAGATGATTGAATCTTTCTTCCTACTTGGTTTATCTTTGAAAGATTATATTTCATCCAAAAACACTCCTCTATGGTGGGGGTCTTGTTGATAATACCTCTTTCTTTTAGGATCCTTTTTCCATGAGTGACACATTTTTCACAATTATCTATGTTCTTCTAATGGTCAACACCCTTCACTAAGAACATAGTGTACATTTTTGTTAAAAACATATCTCCTTACATTGTGAATTAGGTATCCTCTTCCTCTTCTCTATTATGTCTAATAGATAGCCACAGTAAGGAGGGGTGCATATATAGGGTCTCTCTTGTACTATAGGTTTTTTAATTTATTTATATGCTAAGTCCTCTAAAGGTAATTCACGTAAGTCATTAAATCCTAAAGAGAAAGATTTTTCAAATTTCAACATGCTAAATCTTGGAAGATAATACACATAAGTTGCTAAATCCTGAAGAGATGCACATTTTTAGGGTAACACACATAAGTTTCTAAGTCATGAATTCATAGTGATACAATAATGTGGATCAATGAGTATTCTAAAAGCTGTTAGAAGACACATTACAATTGCAAGCACACTTTATGGGTAAACTATCATTTTTGGCCACCTATTTGGCTCTCCCTCTCTCTTGGTGATTCATTGTAAGGTGGGAATCTTATTGGGCAAGGTAATCACTTTCTCTTTTTCTCTCTTTTTCTATTTCATGCTTGTAGGACTGGATCATGAATCTATGTTATTTATAGTGTTGTTGTTGTCTTTCTTATGTAATAATTTATGATTTTATAATAATTTCCAAATATGATATTAGTATGAGAAATATCTATTAGCAAGGTTTATTATGCTAATTGATCTAGGTTTGTTTAATACTGACCCTTCTTTTATGTTGTTTTGGTTTTCTTTTTGTTTTTATATCCTTTTGTGTGTATGTTGAGTTATAATCCTTAGCTTGGGGGCTTGTATCCTTAGCTAAGTGTTATTTGATCTCATTGTGAATCCACTTGGATATCTTCTTTTTTATCCTTTACCAAGAGTGTTTATTGAATCCATACTCTTGCTAAAGTGGGGGCTTAATATATCATCTTAAAATGAAATCACTTCCATTTTAAAAACATTTAGCCCTCTCAATAAGTGGTCTAGGGTCATGTAAAGTGCCTTGAATAGGTCTTTGCATGGATCTAGATTGTCCCCCCTATTCATCTTTTATCCCCTTGTTTCTAGCCTCTTTCTAACAACTTTCTCTAAGAAAGTGAAGATTTTGACTTTATGGGTCAATGAAGACCTTAAGGATCAAGGTCAACCTCAACCCTAACCTAGGTCCAGGATGACCTCGACCTTGACCTAGGTCCAGGATGACCTTGACCTTGACCTATAGTAGATTTGACCTCAACCCTAACCCCAAGTCCAAAATTCAAGCTTCGTAGGTTTTGAGATGTTGGGCTTCAAAAAAAATAATTTTCCCCCTTCTAGGTTGGTTGTTTCAAGTTTTAGAATGGTATGCTCTTAAATTTCATTTAATCTAAGTCCATTTCTAGGGGTTAAGGTTAATTGGGATTTAATAATCTAATGTCGACCTCTCTAGAAGCATGTTTCCTATATCACTATATAAGGAAACCTCCTCCTTTCATTTTCTCTAACAATTAACAAGATAATCTGAAGAGCACATGTGATATTGGATGATCCATTATTTCCAAGAAAGCATTCCATCAAGAATTTTCAAAGAAGTACAGAAGCTAATTTCTTCATTCAAGTTGAAGATCAAGGACTTAAGCATTCAATCCTTTGAAGGGATTAGGTTCAAGTATTCAAGATTCATCATTTAAAACCCTATATCAAACCATCATGGTGGTGTGATCTTCCTTCAAGCTCCTTTGTTCATCTTCTAGATCTATTCATTCTTCTCATAGGGTGGATTCCAAGCATACAATCATGGAGGTTTTGATTTAAATTTGATAATGTTATGTTCAAGCTTTCATATCAACATACTTGTTTACATTTCAAATACAATTCCATATCTATCGAATATCATAGCTTCATTGTTTGATTTACTTCTACTACTTGCTAGCATTCTCTATTTAAATTTCATTTTTAAGGTTGACTTCAAACTAGGGTTTGACCAAGGAAAACCCCTCATCCAAATTTTAAAAAATCCTTTTTCTTGCAAATACAAGTGTGGAATGGTGAATTGAACTGAAGATTTGGATACCCTTTTTAGTAAACTTTTGAGATTTGTGAACAAATTGTTTGTCAGAGTGGTGTAGGTCAAGGTTGACTTTTTGGGGTAAGATTGTGCCTGCAGTAAGATTGTGCCCCACTATCTGGGTCAAGGTCAACCTAACCTCATAAGGATAAAAAAATTTTAGGTTTTCTCTATCTCAACAAGCCCAATCCAGAATAGGTTGCAAAATTTCCTAAAACTATGCATAGACATCAGAAATCATCATTTTACAAATTTTCCCTACTTTAAGGTTAGCATTTTTCTTCTAGCCATATTTCTTTCTATGCACTAACCTATAATAATAATTAATCTAAAAACATATATCTAAGCTTTGACCCATTATCTATCAATTTTTTTGTTTAATTCTTGATAATATGTATTATAGAAATATGACTATTGTTATTAAATGTTTTTATTATCTCATTTCAAATTCAATTAGGACTATAGATAATAATTATCTTTTGTATATAAGAGGTAATAATAGCACTTGATGATATAATATTTGATGTAATCATATTAACATATTAATAGTATATTGTATTATATTATTATATATTTATGTAATATTTAATATTTTAATTATTTATAATTGTTGGGTTCTATTTCGGAAAGGATCTTAATATAGAATCATAGAATAAATATAACTAGGGGATAGATATTGTCTCCCTATTATTTTGTTTTACAGTTATATTCTTAGGATATAATGAAAAAGGGGATAGCATCCATCCTTAAGTAAAAGCATCGACCACAAGTTGAAACCTTAAGGATCTATTTTACTTATCTTCCAAAGACCAAACCTAATCAATTAAGACAAATAAAACTTACTCAATATTGAAAGTTGGCTACTTTTTATATAAAGTGTTGATCTTCATGTTGTGTTGACTATCAATTTCAAACACTTATTCATTTCCTAGGAAAATTTGGCTAGTCATCACTATGACCGGGTCACCCAATGAAGGCTGAAAGATGGAAGACTTGTTCACATTTCAGTTTGCACTAAGAAATTCTTAGGTTTTTGAGAACTTGAGTAAGGATCGAGTGACATTTTATTTCAAGTAAAGATAGAAGATGTTGTGAAAATAAAATAAAATTCATGTCGAGTCAGGTAGTTATTGGTGAGAATATAGAAGCCAAGGGATAGCATGAATATTAGTTGTGATCAAGCATCAAGGTATTCTAGTGTTGAGTAAACTAGTTTGACATATGTGTTTTTGATGACATAAACACTTATGTAAACTATTTTTCCTAACTTCTACACTTGATTTCAGGGTTGTAGAGACAACTAAGGAGGTAATTAGTCATTTTTTCAAAGGACATCAATCCCTAGGAAGGAAGAGTAACCAATGAGAAAGTTGGAAGGACTAAGAGACAAAAGGGAGAAATTTGGATTGTTGATCATGATCTAGAACTTTCTCTAAATATTTATTTAAGGGGAGTCCTAACCCTAAATCTTTAGAGAGTAATTTTGTGTGTTCCATAAGGATCAAGAGAAAGTGAAGAGACAAGTATATGAGAGAAGGAAGTCTATATTTGATAAATCAAAAGTAGAGATCAAATAGGGAAACCTATAAGTGAAGGGTAGAATAAAGTATATCAGATAAAGAGATCAAATTAGATAAGGCAAGAGAAGATCTATAACCTAGCATCAAAGTGATAACTGAAGGATCAAGTATTGAGACATTCTAACAAGTGAATCAAGGTAAATCTCTTGATAGAGTGGTTTTAACAGACCTATTTCCTAATAGAATTCTTACTTAGTTATAAGTTTTAAATCCTTTAATCAAGGTAGATTGAATAAGTCCTATAAGCTCTTAGCAGGGAAGACCTCTCATAGGGTAGATCACTAGAAGTAATCAAATTTTGTAGCCTTAATAGGAACACTTTATTGTTGTAGTAGTGAGGATTTGTGGGTGTCATCCGCACCCTAGTTTTACCTTCACCTTGGATGGTTTCTAAGTAACTGAATCTTGTGTTTTATGTGTTTACATTTACTTTATGTTTATGGATGTGATAAATAGTTAGATCTATTTTCAGCATTATATTTTATGGTTATATGATTCATGATCTAAGATATGAGATGGATTAGAGGTGAATACATTTGATTTGTTATTTGTTTCAAGAAGTGAAAAAAATGTGTAGATCCTGAATCACCCCCTACAAACCCTCCCCCGCCCACCCTCCCCCTCTTAGTGTATTATCATTCCAATAAGACTTCCAATATAAATAACATGGAGATAAACCAAAAAAAAGATGATTGATTTAGAGAAGGGAAATATCCCAAATCTTTAGATAAAGGATAAGGGGGAATTATTGTGATGTGGAGCTTAATTAAACTCCGAGGTTATTCTTTCCCCACTTTATTCGATGTGTTTTCCCCCCAAATTTTATCATGGGGGTTTGAGGGGAAGCACCCCCATGCTCTATTGGTCAAGGGGAAACTCCCCTTGTGGGTCCTTAGGGAAGCACCCTAAGTAACATCAAGGGGCAGTGTCCCTTGTGGGGTCAAGGGGTCAATAGCCCCAGGTGTGCTCCCTATCCTGATATAAGGTGAGGTCAAGGGGTAGAGCCCCCAAAGCCAAAAATAAATTTACTATTGTAAAAAGTGTCAAGATTTATATTTTTCTATTAGTCATCTTATTCTAGCCCTAATTTTAAAAAGAAACAAAAATCTTGTATAGTATGGCCTAGGATAAGGGATTTCATAATGTATAATGAGGTTGTAGCTTCTTGTGATGGTATTGAGTTGTTAGGTATTATAGATTTTAATAAGGTTTCAATCATTGGATAATAAAAATATTGGACTCATTATTGGTTGATATAGCCAAGGGATTGGGTCAACCATGTTGAATCTTTGTGTCTTGTGTTCTCTTCTATGTGGTTTTTTTTTTATATTGGTTATATTTGCATGTAATTTGTATTTAAGTCTTGTTAATCCTAACATAAATCCTTAAATAATCATAATTATCTATAACATTATGCCTCATAATTTTAAATCTACATTATTTCATGTTATCCAGGCCACACGATTGTAGATGAGGGATGATAACTAAGAGTATCGGAGCACAACTAATCAAAGAAAGTTCTATAGTGAGGCAACAAATAAAATGGAGAAGAATGAGTTGTATGGGGGATAAGGGGGAATTTTTATGATTGAGAGACTTATTGAGCTTTCAAAAAAACAATATATCCCTAATACAAGTTCAAAAACATACCATCTCCATTCCCAAATAGGGGAAGATGAGAATAAATCAATCAGAAAAAATGACAAGGAATAATTGCAAACTGATAAGATATTTTTGTCAATAGTAGAAATAATCCATTTGCCTCATTTTGATAAGCCATCCATATCTATTATTTATCTCTCCATCATTATGTATAAACACTCAAGTGCTCAATCCTTCAAGCGTCATTCAACTGTTCAAACTATCTTCATGTACATTAAAGGAGATTCTTTTGCAAGCCATTGGAGAGGAAATCTCTTGTAGACAAATTTATTTTAAGGATCTTCATGGAGTTCATTTTGGGGCTTCATCATCTCTTCTATATTCATGCCACAATCTTTTAAGATCTATCTTCCTCCATTGATGATAGCAAAGATTGTCATCAAGAGAGGGCTTCTACTTTCATTCTCCTTCTACATTCACATCCTCTTGATCCTTTCAATTGGAAAATGAGTTCACTTATTTTTATTTAAGAAATCCTACTAGTATAAGGTGAATTCATGAATTTTCTTTACATTTCTATCATTTCAATTATTTTAATTTTAAGGTTAATTCCTAACCTATGGTTTGACCAAGACAAAAACCCCATCAACAAAATAAAACCAATTTTCTTGTGGTGTCATTTCCTTGTTTTAAAAGATGTTCCTACTATACTCTTTCCATAGTTCCCATACTACTATATATGATCTTAGCATCCATACTTTGAGGTATAATCCTTTATACATAGTTTTTGGTCATTGTTTTATTTGGTTGCAATGATGGATTGAAGACCAATTCAAGTTGTGGCATATTTCACACTAACAATATTTTCAATATGGGTAGTTAATAAGAATGTCCTAAACTATTTCTTTTAATTATTTTCATAGGACACACATAGAAGGTCCTTGATGACCTAATTTATTGAACCATTTTTTGTGAGGATCCTATTTTGCATGGTTGTCCATAGAAATATTCTAGCTTTAGGGTTTGTCCCAACATAATTTTAGAAATGAGTTTGACAAATTCAAATGTTGAGGTTTGGTAGTTGATTATAACCTTCTTTGACCCTATAGTTCCCATCATTTGACCCTCCGAAAACAATCCTATCTCCATTTCCAATAATGGTGATATGTATGTGTGTCAAGGTTTTCATTAAGGCCTATTTATGTCTATCATATAGTGGAATTTCTTTTAGGGTTTTCTATTTCCATCTTGTGAAATGAATTGATTCATCTTTCATAATAAAATTTCATAATTACTTACCTCTTACCTATATTAGATTAGCTTTACCTATGGGGTCAAATAATAAAGATTTTAGGGCTTCATATCTATCCCAAGAATCCTCCCAAAAGAGTGCTTCCTCACCATTTCCTAGGTCACGTGTCACTTTTTCATAAATGATAGTCATACAAGATTTCCAAAAGTTCCATATTCTTGAATTGTTAGGATGATTTTTTACCCTAAAGATATTTATAGGTTCAACATTTTGGGCATACTTGTTGAGTAATATTGTAGCCCATTTCTTGTCTGGTTCTTGGAAAATGTTCTATAGTAGTTTTCCCCTAAGGCTAATTTTTTCTACATAAGATTTTTAATACCCAACCCTTCTGGCTCTAAAGGTTTGCATATATTCCCCCACTTAATTAGTGGTAGTTTTTTGTTCTTCTAGAATCCTTGCTAGAAGAAGTTTATGAGTTTGGAGTCTAGTTTTTCCTTTGCATTGTCAATTTGAGATATTATTGAGAATCATTAAATAGTTATGGTTGAAAGTGTCAATTTAATCATGGTGACTCTCACAACATTTCATAGCCATTTACCCTTCCAGCAATCCATTTTCTTGTAAAGTTTGATTATTATATGGTCCCAAAAATTGTTATTTTTGGTTCCTTTGTCTAGTGGTATAACTAAATATTTGCAGGCAAAATTATCAATCTTGAAACCTAGGGTTCTGAAAATTTTTGCTTCCACATCTTGTTCGGTATCTAAAAATAAAAATTTTAATTTATCCTCACTAACATTTTGTCTTGAGGCTTCCATATATTTATCAAGGACAATTTGGAATTAAGTTGTTTCTTCCTTTATGCTTTTTCCCAAAAGGATAGTGTCATATGTGAATTATTGGTGAGTAATATTAGGGGAGTCATTAGTGATTTTAATACCTTCAAATTTTCATTCTTGATGTGCTTTTTGTATAGTTCTTCCTAGAGTCTTAGCCATAATTACAAAAAGGAAGGGGGAAATTTGATCTCCTTGTCTAATCCCTCCTAATATGCTAAAAAACCTTCTACGACTATAATTTACTAGAATTTATATCTTAGTGGTTGATAGACACCTAAAAATGAGATATATCTAGCTTTTTGAAAATTCAAAGGCTTCTAAACATTTATACAAGAATCTCTAGTTTACTTTTTCATAAGCTTTGTGAATTTCAAGTTTGATCAACATACACGATTCTTTATTTGATTGTGCTATATATGAATAATCTCTTGAGTAATAGTTATTCATTCAATGATCAATCAATTAGGTACAAATCTTGTTTGTTCTTATGAGATAATCTTAGGTAAAAAAAAATTATGTCATTTGGCTAAGGTTTTGGAGAGTATTTTGTAAATTTTATTAGACAATGTTATTGGCTTGAAGTCTCACAGTGCTAAGTAATTAGCTTTTTTAGGTATCGGAGTTATGAATGTATTATTAATTTATGAAAGTAGTGTACATAAATTCCTAATAGATTAAATTACTTCATATGATTCTTCTCCTATTATTTCCCAACATATTTGAAAAACCTTAGTATTGAAGCCATCAAGCCTTGGAGCTTTATCAGGGTGCATCTAAAAACTATTGTTTTAATTTCAGCTAAGGTAAATTTACTATTTATCCATTTTTTATCTTCTTTTGTAATAAGTTTTGGATTGATGGTAATATTATTTGTTGTGCCTTTAATTTTGATTTATCATTTTTATTATTTATATTGTGATAGTAACTAGTGATTTCTTTTGCAATGTCAAAAGGATTCTCTATAAGGGTTCTTTAATAATTTTTAATTATTGTTATTTGATGCAAGGAAGGACCAAATAAACTAGGGCCAAAGGCACACCTAGCTATTCTACCCACCTTGCAAGAGTTAACACAATGGAAGCAAACACAAAAGAGAACAACACCATGGAGAGAGAGAACAATATTCTTTATTGATTCATGAAAATATCATCATACATGCCCAGCTATAATGCCTTATAGGTTACAATCAGATACAAATACATTCAAATCCAAGATCAAGCTGCAAATTCAAAATTTCCAGTTCTGCTCTACAATCCACTCTCTAAAAACTCTAAATCTCCCTAACTTCCTAGCTCTAATCCTAGACACTTTATTCATACTAGCCAAAATGGCTTACAGATCATTCTACAACATTGAGAAGCCACTAGTCAACTCTCAACAAATATTAAATGAAAATAAACCTAACATTAAGTACAAGAAGGGCCACAAGTTGGCTAGCAACAACAATTAAAGGTCTTAAAATTGATGTCAGAGAAAAATTGTGATATCTCCTAGCTCCGATTGAATTAGAACTCATGCTTCAAACTGTATGTATTACTCTAGGTCCTCTACAACCCTTAAATACACAAGGGCTGATTCATCAAGGAAAAGAGTGTATCCACTCTAAAATTCAAGCACAAAAAACTATCATGCAGAACTGGCAGAAATTGATACTCTGGGAGAATTTCCATATCTCCTAACTCATGAGGAGTTAGAACTTTTGCTTTGGGTCATAGATAGTAATCTAGGCCCTCTTCAATCCTTGAAGTGAATAGCCTCTAAATTATTATTAAAAACTAGTTGCACAACTCACAATAGGCACCCAGAAATGTAGTTTCAACAAAACTTAGTTTCAGCAACAATGTAAAAACTAAAAACATGCAGGATAGTAGTGCAACCCAGGATGCTCATGCATCAAACAACCAAGGTTGGAAGAAATTATTCTCCTAAATCATTGAGATGCCACAGCCTAAGCTAAACCTAACTCAGATTGAGAAATCCATGAAGCATCTTCCATAGGTTTATTCTTCCACTTCACCAGATATTCATAATAATATTTTCCCCTTGTGCTCATACCAACTCTTTGATCCAATATATGTTTAACTTCTTCAATCTACTTCTTAGGATATTCCTCTGATATAGAAACTTCATCATCTGACTCATGATACTTATACAAATTAGCAATATTGGATATAGGAGATATATCCATGTCATCAAGTAACTCAACTTAATAAGCATTACCACTATCAAACTTCTTAAAGATCCTACAAGCTCCAAAATTCTTCATCTTTAGCTTACTATATGTTCCAACAGGAAATCTTCCTTTCTTCAAATAAACCATCACCTCATCACCAACTTGAAAATCATGATGTCTCCAAGACTAATTAGAATTCACCTTATACTTTTGATTAATTTGTTCTAACCTCAACTTCACTTCCTTATGTAAATACTTCATAAAATTAGCAAATTCTTCTCCTGTAGCACTTCTCTTTTCTTCACTAGTAATACCTCTCAAATTGGATACTCCTCTAGGCTTCATTCCAGTAACAATCTCAAAAGGTGCCTTCCCTATACTCCTATTCGTAGAATTATTATATGAAAATTCAACTTGTGCCAATACCATCTCCCAATTACTTGGCTTATTCCCAACTAAACATCTTAGTAAATTACCCAAGCTTCTATTCACAACCTCTGTCTGTCCATCTATCTATGGATGGAATGTAAAACTAAACTCCAACTTAGTACCCATCTTCTTCTACAAAGTATTCCAAAAATAACCAATAAACATATTGTCTCTATTTGAAATAATACTTCTTAGTAATCCATACAATCTCACATTCTCTTTAAAGAAAAGTTCAACAACATGTTCAGCATCTATTGTCTTCTTACATGGTATGAAATGAGCCATCTTAGAAAATCTATCCACTACAACAAATATGGAATCATACCCCTTCACTATATTGGGTAATCCAAGAATAAAATCCATACTAATGTCACTCCAGGGTTTCTCAAGAATAGTAATAGGTGTATACAAACTAGTATTTTGACTCACTCCTTTTACAACTTGAAAAACTCCACAACTCTTTACAATTTTTTGAACATCCTATGGCTAGAGAAAATCTAATGGTGAGAAGAACCTTATGTAATAAGAGAAGTGATAAAGAACCTATTTTGAGAAGAAGTCTTTTCAAGACCAGATGTAAGATGGCTGGAAAATGATGTAAGGTGATCATTGATAGTGGAAGTTCAACAAATTTGGCATCAGAAGAGCTAGTTACAAAGTTGCAATTGCAGAGGTTGAAACATCCCAAACCTTATCATGTTGCATGGATCAAAGATGAGCATAAGATATTGGTAAGTGAGCAATGCCCTGTGAAGTTCAAAATTAGACATTACTTTGATGAAGTTTTGTGTGATATTATGCCTATGGATTGTTGTCATATTTTTTTAGGTAGACCTTGATAATATGATAGATATGTTGTACATGATGGAAGATTGAATTAATATACTCTTTGGGTAAATGGGAAGAAGCAAATATTGCTACCTTTGATTGAAAGTCTAGATGAGATCAGTTGTCCTGCAATAAAACCTTGCATGGTTAATGGAAAGCAATTTGAAAAGGAAGTAAAGACGGATCAAGTCTATTTTTCCATAGTTTCTAGAGGACCGAGTGTTGGTAGTAATGACTAAGTGATAGAAGAGGTTGGTAATGATAGAGTGACAATAGAAATTATAGAATTACTGAATGAGTACAAAGATATTGTTGTTGGAGATAATCCTAATGGTTTACCACCAGTAAGAAGTATAAGTCATCGTATGAATCTAATTCTTGGAGCACCATATAGATTGACACCTACAAAGAATGAAGAATTTAATAGGCAAGTGCATGAGTTTCTGCAAAAGGGATTAATCAGAGAAAATTTGAGTCTATGTGTTGTACCTATTATATTAGCACCTAAAAAGAAAGAAGATTAGAGAATATGTAGTGATTCTAGAGCTATTAACAATATTACAATGAAATATAGGTTTTCTATGTCGAGGATGGATGACATAATGGATGGTTTGAGTGGAGTAAAGTATTTTACCAAGACTGATTTGAAGAGTGACTATCATCATATTAGAATTAGACAAGCTAATGAATGGAAGACTTCTTTCAAGACAAAAGATGGCTTGTATGAATGGTTGGTTATACCTTTTGGTTTGAAAAATGCACCTAGTAATTTCATGAGGTTGATGAATGAAGTTCTAAAAAGATTCTTGGGTAAGTTTATGATTGCTTATTTGGATGGCATTCTAATATTTAGTAAGACTAAGAAAGAACATCTTGAGCATATTAGACAAATATTGCAGAGGTTGAAAGAGAAAAGTAATGCTCTTTTATGCAAGAGGAGATTATGTATTGGGGATTTGTAATTTCAGCTAATGGATTGAAGATGGATCCTGAGAAGGCTAAAGAAATTTTAGAATGGCCTTCACCTGAGAATGTGGGTGAGGTAAGATCATTTCATGGTTTGGCTAGTTTTTATAGAAAGTTTATAAAGAATTTCAGTTCTGTTTGTAATGCTATGAATGAGACAATGAGAGGAGATAAAAAAGAATTCAAGTGGACGCATGGAGCTGGTAAGATTTTTTAGACTTTGAAACAAAAGGTTGCTAAATTACCTGTAATTGCTTTACTTGATTTCAACAAAGTATTTCAAGTTGAATGTGATGCAAGTGGTAATGCAATAGGAGCTATATTAAGTCAAGAAGGTAAACCTGTTACTTTCTTTAGTGATAAGTTAAATGATACTAAAAGGAAGTATTCTATGTATGATCAAGAATTTTATTCTATTGTCCAAGCATTGAAGAAGTGGAGATATTATTTTATTCCTAAGGAGTTTGTGTTGTATATTGATCATAAAGCTTTACAATACTTGGAAAGTCAACATAAATTGAATCAAAGACATATGAAGTGGGTTGAGTACTTGAAAAATTTTACATTTGTCACTAAGCAAAAAAGTGGAGTTACTAACAGAGTTATTGATGCATTGAGTAGAAGACATTCTTTGTTGACTAAAATAAAGGTTGAAATTTTTGGTTTTGATGAAGTGAAAGAGTTGTATGGTGTTGATCATTATTTTTCTGAGGCGTGGAGAGAGTATAGAGCACCAAATCTGAAAGATCACATTAGTAAGTATGATGAGTATTTCATTCAGGAAGGTATTTTGTTCAAATGTATTTAGTTGTGTATTCCTAAAAGTTCTATGAGGTTGAATTTGATTAAGGAAAAGCATATTGGTGGATTGGCTAGACATTTTAGAATTGATAAGACATTGAGTTTTCTGAAAGAGAAGTATTATTGGCCACAAATCTATAAGGATGTTCAAAAATTTGTAAAGAGTTGTGGAGTTTGTCAAGTTGCAAAAGGAGTGAGTCAAAATATTGGTTTGTGTACACCTATTACTATTCCTAAGAAACCTTGAAGTGACATTAGTATGAATTTTGTTCTTAGATTATCTAAGACAGTATAGGGGTATGATTCCATATTTCTTATAGTGGATAGATTTTCTATGATGGCTCATTTCATACCATGTAAGAAGACATCAGATGTTGAGCATGTTGCTGAACTTCACAAGGCATTGCTCACTTACCAATGTCTTATGCTCATCTTTGATCCATGAAACATGATAAAGTTTGTGATGTTTCAGTCTCTACAACTACAACTTTGTAACCAGCTCTTCTGATGCCAAATTTTTTGAACTTTCACTATTAATGATCACCTTGCAACATTTTCCAGCGATCTTACATCTAGTTTGGAAAAAACTTCTTCTAAAAATAGGTTCATCATCACTCCCTTATTACATAAGGTTCTTCTCACCATCAGATTTTCTCTAGCCTTGGGTCTGTAATACCCCAAAATTGACTCATTACCATCTCAACCAATTTTGGTCTATTTCTGATCAATCCTAAAGTCCTATTCTATTAGGCAAATTCTTATTCAGCTACTCGCTACTTGACTTAATTGTCAGATGCAAAAAATCCTAATCTACATTCATCATGCTTATTATTTAATTCTTATAGTATTTACTCACATTGGTCACATTAAACCTATTGATTAATATTTAATTTAATTACTAAGTATTTATACTTTAATTAAATTAAATTATATCTTAAGGATAATGTACTATGGAATTAAATTTATTTAATTTAATAAATGTGCCTTTTTTATTTAATTAAATAAAATTATTTAATTAAATGGAGTACTTACTTCTAATTAATTAAACAAAGCTATTTAATTAAATGAAGTTATTTAATTAAATAAGAAAAGTGTCTCTAATTAATTAAAGGATTATTTAATTAAACAGAAAAGGTAATTATGAGAGTATATCTCATTTTATTAAATTAAATATCTCACCAAAATCTCTCTTCAGTTCAAAAAAGGAAATTCTTAGTTCACTGTTGATCAAAAAAGAATTAAATCAGTTAACTCCTTATTCTACTCAAATTAAATCAGTTAACTCCCTTTAATTTGGAAATCTTCCTTTATGACTGAACTTCATCTTCAATCTTGACCGTTGATTGAAATCGATCTCAACCAGTGATGGATTCCTTAAAAGTCTATTTAAGATACCCTCATCTCTTCATTTTGAGGGGGGATGAATTAGAATTTGCATTGAATTTCTATTGAAATTCATACTCACATTTGCTCACATTTTCTCACATTCTTGCATACATCTTGTATTCTTAGTTTAAATTCATTTAGCTTAATATGCATAGTTTAATCTAGTTTTGTTTCAATTGTTCTTAGATTAGAATGCATTTCTCATTCTAGATTAATCTACACAATCATATAGATTAATTTCATTTCCTAAATCCTTCGTTCTTAGAGGGTCCGGTTGCTTAACATCTCGAATTTAAGGATATCTAACAAGAAAAATCCCTTTAGATAGAAGGCAATAGGTCGTCTTGCCGATTGATTTTCGGATGAAAAATCCAATGTTCATTCCAGAATGAATCCGCAAATAAAGATCGTGTTGAAGTGTGTGTGTTAGCATAGGCCACATTTTCACATATCCATTTCTGGCACCCACCGTGGGGCAGAGAAAATTAGTTTTTTTGGCCTCGTTCTGCATTTTTTAATCATTTTTTTGTTCTTTGTCCGTATTATTCCGTACAGATTTGGGAATCTTCGCATGAGACTATTCATTTTCACCCGAGGATCTAGAATCTTCACGCAAAGATTCTTTTTGTATCGCACGAGAAAGTTCTTGGGTGGGCAAAACTTTGCGCGAAAACTATTTTTTCGTGTTGGCCGTAATAGAATTTTGCGTGGGTCATAAAACTTCTTCACGTGGACTGTTAGGAATTTCGCGCAAGACTCTGCTGATAGAGGCTATCTTTTGCATTGATTTTCATGTTTTTTGGTTTTTCTGCTAACTGGTCACTATTTTTTGTTTTTCTGTGTTTTTTTATTTTTTGGAACAGCATAACAGCGGTTTGCGGGATAATTGAAAAAGAGTGATAAAGTTGCTAAAAATAGGTAAAACATCTACTAAGCACATTGCAAGGATTACCAGGTAATTCTCTTTGACTGATAACCCTTCATTTGGAGCTAAAATGAACATTTCTTGTGTCAAGCTTGTGTGTATTTCCTTCCATGTTCTCATTTTACAACACATGCATAATTTGATACTAGGTTGTGATCTCTATTAGTTTCATCTAGCAGGCTTGGTTATTAGTGATAGATCTAATTAGCTATCTTGGGTTATTGGACTCGCTAATCCGTCGGCCCCTCCTTCCACCCTATGGTTGCAAGATCACCACCATGTTAAAGGGGAGGGGTCTACAGGAAAGAAGCGTTAAATGCTCCACAAGGCAACCCTTTTGTGCTTTCTAGAACTCACTAGTTTCTGAGTTGTGGAGTCATTTTGGCTTGTGTGAGAGGTTAAATGTTCCACATCTTTGGACTCACCTCACAATAGTTAAAGCGTTAAGTGTACCACCTTGTGCTTTTTGACTACTTTTGGATAGATTTGCTTTCGAGAATTAACATCTATACACACATAGTAATTAGGCCCCCATGAACACTATTCGTGGATCTTGAGGGAGTGGGTTCCTAGTGAAACTCATCTTTAAGATGGATTCCTTGTAGGTGGGGAGTATACTTTAATCATCTCGCAGATAGATGAATCTTCAACTTGTTGATTGAGGCATCCTTTCTCCAGAGAGGTTGATAGATCACTAGGAGTTGATATCATAGATCTTTAAGAGATACTCTTAGTTTAGCCTATCAGATTAATCTATCTACTTTGATTGAGCTAAAAGTGAAAAGGTGTCAAGACCTTGAATCTGGAAGCTAAGTGCCCTTGTGGTACACTATTGTGAGTTGGTCACCTTTAGAGAGGGTTAACCGTAGCAGACAATCCCTCTACAGGACAAACTGTGTTGACAGAACCTCGAGCGATAATAGCTATTTTTGATGTGGTAGTGACAACCTCTATATAAATGTCCTTGTGGAATAAATTTCCATGGGTGTGGTTCATTGTGGGTTGTCAGATCTCCCCAACAACTCTTGAAGATTAAGTTCTCAGATTGTGTTGAAACCTCAATGCGCTGAGATTGGAGGTCACCCCTGTGAGTAATAAAAGTTACAGAGTTAAAACATTACTAAAAACTTTAGAGAGGCCAAACTTTTTATTTTCTAGGAATGTGTGCAATGATTGCAAAACTTTTCACAAACATACACAAATAGCTCTCCTAAGGATTAGCACAAACTAAGTCTCTTGATTGTTCATTTGCAAGGTTGCTTTTGCCCTTGCTCATTATTTTCAGACATGCTTGAAATCACTTGCCTGCTATTCTATGTACCTATTTATCTGCCTGGTTACTGAAATGATCAAAATTTGTCAAAATTAGTTGTTGTTGTAAAATTGGTCTGCCTTCTCGCACGAAATCATCTGGTCCTCACTCAAAATCATTTTTTCCTCACGCAAAATTAAATTTCTATTATGAGTCTTCACGCGACCTTGTAAACTTCTTTGCGCAAAATTAAACTACTATCACTGACCTTCGTGCGAGATGGAAAACTTCTTCGCATGGCCTATAAAACTTCTTCGTGCGGCCCATAAAGGTTTTTCATGCGAGATCTTGTGTCAGCATTACCAATTTGGGTCTATTTTAGCTATCTGCAGCCTGTGCGGTGTCCTTTTCTGCGTCTGTTTATCACTCTCTATTTGCAAACAATCCTGAAATAGCAACACTTCACTTAGCTGAAGACTTGTGTCTTACACCTTGACTAGTCTCGTCTCATAAGTAATTTTTGTGGTCTTTGTGTTAATGCTTGTCATACTTTGTGTTGTAGTGGTCATAATCTCTAGTTATTCTAGCCTTTAAATTAGACTATTTTTGCCTTAGTGAACAACATTCTTACTATTATCTTGTCCTTTTTGAGACTCAGTCTTAGTATAGTCTTTGTCTAGGTTCTAGCTTCTTGTCCTTGTCTATGACTGTCACAACCAGAAGTGGCAACATGTTTTATCCCGATAACCTTAGACGTGGTCGTGCTAGGGGTCGTAATCATGACAGAGGTCGCTTACCTTTTGTTACGCAATCTGTATCCAGTTTGGCTAGTGAGGCATCTTCATGATCTCCCTCATCTACCAGATCATCTCGAGTTCAACAAAAATTTTCCAATTTGCAACAAATTAGGAATCCTTTCTACCAAGAGGATACTGAGATAGGTAGAGGTCTTGCATTCCCAAACACAATGTATGATCCTTTGTCCAGAGACCCTTTTGAAACACAACATACAAAAACTAAACACGTTCCCATAATGACTAATCGTGAACCTGAACATGGTAGTCATAGTCGATATGAAGAACCACCTAGGGATGACAAAGAGAAACAGAAAGACTATGACACTGATGAGGAATAGGAAGAGGTGGAAATCCTCCATGAACACATAGAAAAATGTCAAAGAGACAAAAACTTTTAGAAGGTCATGGGAATCCTAATCAATGAAGAGAAAGAAAAATACTTTCTCAAACTTTCCCAAGAGGGAGCAAAGTTACCTTCTCATTTCAATATAGAAACCATTGTCAAAACTGAAGAAGAAACTAAAACTTCCAAACTCCAAAAACAATTGAAAATTATGCAAGGCCAATTGGCTCAAATGATGCATGAGAAAGAGAAACCCACAAAGACATACACATTCGACGCTCTTTGTTCATTTCCATTTGACAAAAGTATAAACATGTCGCCTTTCCCACGAGGCATAGAACTACCTAGATATGACAAGTACTTTGGTACTACTGATCCCCAAGATCACTTGCGAGAATTTGGTGCTCTGTCGATGGAGTTTATACACAATCAAACATAACTCATGCATTTATTCCCTAGAAGCCTAGGTGGTCAAGCTTTGGAGTGGTTCTCACATTTACCTACTGGTATCAAGACGTTTGACAAAATTTCCAATTCATTTGTTTAGCAATATTCTCATAACATTCAACATCTTGTAAATATTTGAGATCTATGTAACCTTAAATAGAAGTTTGGTGAGCCTTTTCTCACTTTCCTCCAATGGTGGAGACAACTATACACTAAGTATTCCCATAAAATCCCAAAAACGGAGAAGTTTGACATTTTCACTGATAACCTCCTACCTGATTTTGGGTACAGAGTCCAACTACAAGGTCCACGTACCTTTGAAGACATGATTACATAGGCTATCCATATTGAAGAATTTATGGTCAAGAAAGGTGAGCTCACTCTTTAGAGAGACTCAAAACAAGGTTCCACTTCCAACAGGGATAAAACCAAACATGTCAACAAGAACCGAGAAATTGTACATGATGGAGTTGTTGACAATGTCACACCCAAATCTACTAAAATGGCATTTAATCTCACAGACTGCCTCAAAGTGACCAAAAATGCTTAGAAACCTCCCCCTAACAATAAGACATCTGGGAACAAATCGAGAAACTCATGGACAACATGCCCCAAGCGAGAGTATATGCCTTTGGGGGAACCTTTGGATGTAGTTTACAAAACATTTATACAACACAAGCTTATCTCACCAATGGATAACCCTCATCCCTATGATCCACAACCACGTCCACCATGGTGGAATGAGACTTCATTTTGTGAGTATCACCAAAACAAGGGACACAAAACTAGCAACTGTATAAACTTGCATCATAAAGTCCAGGACATGATTGATGTTGGTGATCTTGTGGTAGATGGACATAACAAAAACTTGGACCACAAGGCGTTCAAAGAGCCTTTCCCAGCTTATGAAAAAGGAGAGACTTCGAAACTAGAACCCTACAATAAGGTCAACTATACATATTCCAATGATGACAATGTCATTCACATGGTTGAACCTGTAGATTCCAAATACTACGATGTTATTACCATAAAGGGAAAGCAAGATAACGACAAAACAAGGACACCATTTGTCTTAAGAGGCCCTACTTCCAATAAGATGGATAATGCATCTTCGCAACACTGTGCTAACATTGTTACTCACTCTCATGCGAAGTTGGTGCTCAAAGGCCCTGTACCTCCTACTTCAAATCTTGAAAAACACAAAGACAAAGCCCTTGCTGAGCCATCTGGTAAAGGTGCAAAACACACAATGAACTTGACTGCAACCAGTTATAGTGTTCTTGATCAGTCGAAACGAACTAATGCTCAGATTTCCATCTTTGAGCTGCTTAAAATCTCGCCTGCTCATAGGAAAATTCTGGACAAAGCCCTCACTGAGGAAAATGTTCCTTAAGATCTTGATCTTGAGAAATTTCAATCCATGATAGGTCACCTGACCTCACCTTATCTTATGACCTTCTCCAAGGAGGATGATAACTTGCTAAATCATCCACACAATCAGCCTCTACACATTGAGGTAATGATCCACCAGACATGTGTTTGTCGGGTACTCATTAATATGGCACTGGCCTAAATATTGTCTGTGCTACTCTGCTTAGACAATTGGCTTATTTTGAGAACTCTGTTGATCCTCAAAAAAATATCACTATTAAAGAATATGATGAAGTGGAATGAAAGTCACTAGGTCTTGTGATTTTAACAATTTGCGTCAGTCCTATCAAAAGGGATGTCACCTGTCAGGTGCTTGACATTCCCTTAGCCTACAACATTCTATTTGGATGGCCATGGATGCCATCCACATACCACCAATGCATTAAATTTCTATTTCATGGTTCTAAAGTTACTATTCCTACCACTACTAGCTACACCTGCAATATGCTCAAAGCTACTAAAACTTTCATCCCTGCTAACCGTGAGTCTACTGATTGTCACGACAATAAGCTGAAACAAATTTAGTAGTCATTAAAATTGAAAGAAACTAGTATGGGAGAGTACCACATTGAACCAGTGCTATCATTAACATCTCTCCCAGAGTCCCCTCGATATTTTGGGAGACCCTCAAAGGCAAAGAAGTCATTCGTGCTAACACCTCAAACCAAGTATAATGGCACTTTCATTAAGGCTACAGTTCCCTTAGAAGATGAAAGTGAAAATAGAGCCATTGCTGCATGGCTTTACAAAGAAGAGGCTCTAGTGGACCTAACAAAAAAAGCTTGAGAAATCACTCTTAAGAAATATGGACCTAGTCTTAGGCTTATGAAGCATTTTGGTTACAAGGGAACTAGACCTATTGGGTGCAATAACAATGGCCTAATAGATCCTATCAAAGAAAAAGCTCAAAGCAATAGTGACACAACTGGCCTAGGGTTTAAGAAGGTCCCTTTCCATTTGGGATCCAATAAATTCATACCTGTACCTGAGAGTTCATCTGAAAATGAGTCACACTCTGAGTCAGGTACTTGAGAGGAAGAATCTAATGATGAGGATTCTTACCCTCATCCTATTCCTTATGATCTTGCTAAATTCTTTGCTAAGCTAGATGACTTTGTGCCATGTGTTAGCACTATGGATGATACTAGTGATTCTTCTAAGGACAATACTGAACAACTCAAATATCATTCAAAAAAGGGAGAATCTAGTCAGTCATGTCGTATTGAGTATTTGTGTAAGAATCCAGAGGCTGAAGGAGAGTATGTCTCTATCACTATTGGGGAGTTCTATAGTCTCTCACCATGTAGCACTGATTCTCATGAATATGAGTTTGAAAATCTTTCAGAAGCTACTACTAATAAAGACATTGACCGAGTGCATGTCTATGAAAATCAAATCGAAGTGGGTGAACTCTCTAGGGTTAGGTCACGAGGGTCTGATCCAACTAGTGTCCTAGAGTCATCAATTCCTAATGTTAGTATTCCAAGGCATTTGAACACACCTGTGGATGAGGTCGTCGTAGGTCTCAAATTGCTATTCTACGCACTTAATGACTATACTATGAACACAATTGAACCAACCACTACTCTCTCACTCGCACATCTCAAGCTTATAGACTAGAACCCTAATGCATCTAACGAAGTCCCCACATTCTAGAATGACTATGCTCTCACCTGTTACCTAAATGCTATTTAACCTGTAACATCTTCCACCAATGAGCAGAGTATCAACATGACTAAGGCCAACATCAAATATCTCAGTCACATAATTAAAAAGAAAAAATGCAAGAGGTCCGATGGTGAAAACCACATTGTGACAATGTCGGATCCCAAAAAAGTAAAAACAAAAGACGTGTCCAAGGGTGAAAACCTCTCTAAGGTGCCCACAGATGAGATATTTGATGTCCTTCCCAATCACTTTCAAGAGAGATCATCAGTGTTAATAGAGTCGACGTAGCCAATTAACCTGGGCACAGAAGAACATCCTCATGTGATACATCTGGCGCAGTCACTATCACCTGAAGAGAAGAAACAATTCATTTCCTTTTTCAAGGAAAAGAAAATAAATTTTGCTTCGACATATTCTAACATGCCAGGATTGGATCCTGATCTTATCATGCATCACTTGTCCATAGCACCAGGCATCAAACCAGTTAAATAGAAGCTTCAAAAAATGTACCCTCACATTGCATTGCTCGTTAAAGCCAAATTGGAGAAACTTCTAAAGGCTAGTTTCATCCATGCAATTGATTATGTTGAATGGATATCCAATATTTTTCCTATTTTCGAGCATGATAAATCTATCAGGGTTTGTAGAGACTTCCGTGATCTTAACTTGGCATGTCTAAAAGATGACTTTTCGCTCCCTAATATTGATATGATCGTAGACATGACGGCTGGCTATGAGATGTACTCACTTATGGATGGTTTTTTTGGATACAATCAAATAAAAATTGCACTAGAAGACCAGGAGAAAATGTCTTTCACATGTGCATGGGGAACCTTTTGTTGGAATGTGATGCCATTTGGTTTAAAGAATGTTGGTGCTACATATCAACAGGTTGTTACTACAATTTTCCATGACATGATGCATAGAACCATGGAGGACTACGTTGATGATAGCTTCGTCAAAAGTGCTAAATGCAATACTCATCTAAAAGATTTGGGTCCCATCCTAGATCGTATGGAAAAATTCAGTCTTCAGCTCAATCCTAAGAAATGTGCATTTGGTGTCACATCAGAGAAATTGTTGGGATATATTGTTTCTGCAAAGGGAATTGAAGTAAATTCAAAAAAAGTACAAGCAATAATGGACATGCTACCACCTCAGAACATCAGTTAGATGAGAGGACTATAGGGAAGACTTCAATCTATTCGCAAGTTTATTTCACAATTGGCAGATAGATCACAACCCTTCACAAAGACCTTACATAAGGGTGTGAAATTCAATTGGAGCCAGGATTGTGAGCAAAGCTTAACATAGATCAAACAATATCTTGTCAATCCACCGATCCTGATGCCTCCTATGCATGGGAAGCCTTTGGTTTTACATATTTCAGTCACTGAAACATCTTTGGGAATCATGTTGGCTCAGGATAACAATGACAACAAAGAAAGAGCTATTTATTACTTGAGCTGAACATTGGTCTCTTATGACAAAAATTACAGCATTATTGAGAAAGCTTGCTTGATAGTTGTCTTTACTTCCCAAAAGTTGAGACACTACATGCTTGCCCACACTACATGGCTTGTGGCTAAAATAGATCCATTAAAGTACTTGCTCAATAAGGCAGCTCTCACAGGAAGATTGGCTAAATGGGTCATGATACTAAGTGAGTTTGACATCCAATATGTTGAATGCAAAGCTATAAAGGGGTAGGCAATTGTAGACCAGCTGGCCAAGGCACCCATATAAATTCTTTTACCAATGAACATTGATTTCCTAGATGAGTCAATTCTAACACTCACACACCATACATGGGTTATGTTCTTCGATGGGTCCTTCACACAACAAGGATTAGGTGCTAGATTACTCTTCATTACACCACAGAGATGCTCATTGCCCAAAGCATACAAGATTATGTTTCCTTGTACAAATAATATTGTTTAATATGAAGCTTTGATCAATGGTATGAAAATTGTAGTTGAATGGAGAGTAGATCAGTTGGACATCTTTGGTGATTCTCAGCTTTTTATCAACCAAGTAAATGATGTGTATCAAACAAAGGATGAGAAACTAATTCCTTACAAATGCATGGTTGATGACTTGATGAATTATTTTGCACACATCACCTTCTAACAAATTCCATGCATAGATAATAAAGTGGCTAATGCCATGGCCACTCTAGCCTCCCTGCTACAAATGCCAGAAAATGATCTCCAACATGAGTTCTTGGTGGAAGTGTTACACTACCCAGCCTATGACACACCTGATTCCAAGATGATCTATTCTATTATAGGACAAGAATCATCCTGCTACCATCACATCTATTCCTACCTTTGTAATCAAACCATTCTGAAAGGTCTGACTCAAAATGAGAAACGTTACCTAATCTGTAACGCTTCACATTATGTCATTATTACTGATGATCTGTATAGAAGAGGTCTCGACGGAACACTCCTTAGGTGTTTAGAACTCGACAAGTCCAAATGTGCACTAATTGATGTTCACAAAGGCATTTGCAGATCTCATTCCAATGGCCTAACACTAGCTCGCAAACTCCTTTGTGTTGGTTACTACTGGCCTAAAATGGAGCAAGAAGTTGTTAAGTATGCTAGGTCCTGCAAGAAGTGTCATCTACACGAGAATCTCATTCATGCTCCAACCAAAGAGTTGATTCCCTCTACTACAACATGGCCATTTCAATAATGGGCCTTCGACTTGGTGGGGAAGATTCACCCAACCTCTTCTAATGGACATAAGTTCATCATCATGGCTATAGATTATTTCATGAAATGGGTAGAGGTAGTACCTCTCATAGTTGCTGATGGCAAAACTATAGTGCTTTTCATCACAAACTATATCATCTATAGATATGGTGTACCATCCTCAATCATTACTGACAATGGAGGACAGGTCAAGAATAAAGACCTCAAGGAACTGTGCAAGAAATTCAAAATCACACAACATTGGTCTTCCATTTATTACCCCCCGAGTAATGGCCAAGCTGAGGCATCCAATAAGGCAATCCTCAAAATTCTTCATCGCACAGTCAATAAGTCAGGGAGAGACTGGCATCTCCAGATCAACCCAGCCCTGTGGGCATATAGGACAAGCATTAGAACTCCAATGGGCTTGACTCCTTTTGCATTGGTGTATGGGTTGGATGCTATGCTTCCAATAGAGGTTGAGATTCCTACCTTGAAAATCTCTATGAAAGGTCTTATCACTGATGATGACTACAGAATAGCTCGGCTTCAAGAGCTTGTGCTATTGGATAAGCGACGACAAGTGGCCTATGATCATCTATGAGCATATCAACAAAGAATGGCATGAAGCTATGATCGGAGGATCAGGCCACGTGACTTCCAGCTGGGTGATCTCATCCTGAGAGAGAACCCTAAGAATCAACAACAACAAATGCAAAAGGGAAAGTTTGAACCAAACTAGCTAGGTCCTTACGTCATTACTGCAGTATATGGATCTAGCGCCTATTAGCTTTCCACAACTGAAGGAGAAGTTCTTAAAGAGCCTATCAACACTCTCCACCTAAAGCAGTTTTATAGTTGATTTAATCTCAGCAAGCTCTCTGTACATATCTATATGTCCTGAAAAAAAAAAATTTGTTACCCTGATGAAAACCTAGCAATAGGCGACTTGGTAACACCAAAAAAAAATCAAAAAGGAGAAAAATACAAAAAATTGAAAAAACAAAAAAAGTGCCATTGGTGAAAACTTGGAAACAGGCATCATGGTAGCAAAAAAAAGGAAAATACAGCCAAGAAGGTGAAAACCTGGTAAACTGGTGCCTCTTGTTCCCAATGCTCCATCTTGCAGCGCATCTTCTGGCTATTCTATACAGTCGCTTTCACTTTCCTACTTTCTTGCTTTTTGCTCATGTATCCATTGATTGAGTCTTGTCATAGCTCAGGGGCATTCCCCCTTTAGTGTCACTATTTTTGAGATTCTCCTCATAGAATCTCCTTCGCGATAGTCACCAGTGGTTCTCACTGCATCTACCTACTGTCACCAGTGTCACTCTCTTTTTGAGATTCTCCTCATAGAATCTCCTTTGCGACAGTCACCAGTGGTTCTCACTACATCTACCTACTATCGCTAGTGTCACTCTTTTTGAGATTCTCCTCATAGAATCTCCTTCACGATAGTCACTAGTGGTCCTCACTATGTCTGCCTATTGTTGCTAGTGTCACTCTTTTTGAGATTCTCCTCATAGAATCTCCTTCACAATAGTCACCAGTGGTTCTCACTACGTTTGCCTACTGTCGCTAGTGTCACTCTCTTTTTGAGATTTTCCTCAGAGAATCTCCTTCGCAAAAGTCACCAGTGGTCCTCACTGCGTCTGCCTACTATTGCTAGTATCACTTTTTTTGAGATTTTCCTCATACAATCTCCTTCGCGACAATCACCAGTTGTCCTCACTGCATCTGCCTACTGTCACCAGTGTCACTCTCTTTTTGAGATTCTCCTCATAGAATCTCCTTCGCAACAATCAAGAGTGGTCCTCACTATGTCTGTCTACTATCGTAAGTGTCACTTTTTCAAGATTCTCCTCATAGAATCTCTTTCGCAATAGTCACCAGTTGTTTCAGCTGTGTCTTCTTACTATTGCTCGGGTTATGTCTCCAAATTCCTTTATGGAAGATCTCTCTTGCATCAGTCACCAGTCATCCTGGCTGTGTCTACCTACTATCACTCAGTCCTTCTTAGGTTCTTCATCATGAAGATTCCTCTTTGACCTCAGTCACTAGTCGTTCTGACTGTGTCTACCTACTGTTGTCACCCTACTGAAGAGATTTCTTTCAAATGTATTCTAGACATTGACACTTGACATCAATCCCAAAACATTGAACTTAAAAATGATATACTTGTTTGGATATGTTGAGCATTTTCTTTCTTTGCTTTGTTTTTTTTTATCATATCCCTTTGAGCAACTCGATGATGTCATCTTCAACTAGAGAAGTAATGACTAGGGGCATGATCTTTTCTTTGCTTTCTGTTTGCAATTTAGTTCCAATAAGTTGATCTATTCCTATAAGAGGGGTGTCCACTATAAGAGCCTCCATCTCATATTGGATGGCCGTGTGTACCTTGACTCCTTTTATATGAATATGCCAATAACATTGGTTCTTCTCCTTGTTTGTTGGAGTGAAATCTTAATGCTACAGTAAATACTAATACTCGTCCCACTAAGTGAACGTATGGGTCACTGCGAGTATATCTAGCACACTTTTGTCTCAAGTTACGAATGCAAGGGTCATTGCAGACAGAATGAATAGTGAATACTTAGCATAAGAGGGATCTCCTGTGTGTTTGGTGTGCCTGTCATGCAAGCAACATTCAGGTCATCCTAGCATTTATGCTCTAATGCTTATGTTAACTTGCTACATTAAAAGGGACAAATGTTCTAGTCATTCTGGCTTCTTGTGCCTCGAATGCTTACATTTAATCCAGACAAACCAATAACGTATGTTATATTCATATTTCCATGATTGCAATGTCAGTGGGAATTGTATCACATATGAGCTTTATTTTATATCCGGTGATGATTAAATATCGAGGCTTGGTAACCAAACCTAGGGTTGCATTTAACAGTCTTGCATTACATACTTCACTTGCATAAGCATGCAATTAAATTGCAAATCTACTTTCACCTTCTCTAATGAGGGATTGCTAATCTCTTCAAAGAATCATGTTCTTTCATGAACTTTACAAATGATTGATTAATTACCCTTTTGGCTACTTTGGTTGCTCTAAACCCTTTTTTCGAGACCGAATTCAAACTCTGACACACTTAAGTGGCTCAAAAATGCATTTTAAAAAATTTTGTGCAATCCAAATTTTTTTGATACTTTGTGATTCTTGGAATCTTTTCAACTCAAACTTGGTCTTTTGGACCTCGAAATCACTTCTAATCTCTTCATATTTCTTCAGATCATTATGATCTCTTCCAAATTTTTTCAGATCGTTCTAATCTCTTCATATTTCTTTAGCTCTCTCTATATTTCTTCTGATTGTTCTGATCTCTTTATATTTCTTCTTATCATTCTAATCTCTTCTATATTCTGCTAAACCTTGGATTTTTCCTGTATCTTTCATCATTCTCCTTACATCATATTTTTGGTGTGTCATCTTCCAATTTTGCTCCCGAGGGGGCAGGATGATTACATCATTGAATACTTATTGCTTGGGGCATCTCATTCCCCATCTTATGTCCTTATCATTTGGGGCATCTCATCACTTGGGGCATCTTGTTCCCTTCTATCCGGTATCTTTACCATATATCTTATATTTTCATCAATTGATCAACATTATAACAACTCTTCTCAGAGTTCGATGGATAGGTATTGGGACAGTCTAAACCTTGACTCTTGAGGATCAAGCCTTGTTCTAGGGATGATTCTACAACTCATTATTAGATCTTGTTGTTTGCTATCAATCTCAAGTATCTTGATGTTCTATCTGGATCCTTGAAGGTTAAGCTTCGTTTTGGAGATAATCTTCTAAATGCTTTCAATCTTAGGTATCTAGGTGTTCTATCTGGATCCTTGAAGGTTAAGCTCTGTTCTAGAGATAATCTTCTAAATTCTTTCAATCTTAGGTATCTAGGTGTTCTATCTGGATCATTGAAGGTTAAG
Organism: Cupressus sempervirens; assembly: GCA_028749045.1. NCBI lineage: Eukaryota > Viridiplantae > Streptophyta > Pinopsida > Cupressales > Cupressaceae > Cupressus > Cupressus sempervirens. Next base: position 842,101,392 of record CM053786.1, on the reverse strand, counting down.
CTTCGTTCTGGAGATAGTCTTCTAAATGCTTTCAATTTTAGGTATCTAGATGTTCTGTCTGGATCCTTAAAGGTTACACTCTATTCTAGAGATAGTCTTTTAAATGCTATCAATTTTAGGTATCTAGATGCTCTACTTGGATTCCTTGGGATTAAGCTCTATTCTAGAGATAGTCCTTAAAAGCTTATCAATTGGTCTCCATGTAATCAACTTCAGAACCAATCTCATGTTCGCATCATGCTTTTTTATTATCTTTGAATTGAACGTGTTGCTTGCACATTCATTCAAAGAGGGGAAAAATGTAATACCCCAAAATTGGCTCATTGCCATCTCAACCAATTTTGGTCTATTTCTAATCAATCCTAAAGTCCTATTCCATTAGGAAAAATTTTATTCGGCTACTCGCTACTTGACTTAATTGTCAAATGCAGAAAACCCTAATCTGCATTCATCATGCTTATTATTTAATTCCTATAGTATTTACTCATATTAGTCACATTAAACCTATTGATTAATATTTAATTTAATTACTAATTATTCATACTTTAATTAAATTAAATTATATCTTAAGGCTAATGTACTATGGAATTAAAATTATTTAATTTAATAAATGTGCCTATTTTAATTAATTAAACAGAATTATTTAATTAAATGGAATACTTACTTCTAATTAATTAAACAAAGTTATTTATTTAAATGGGAAGCCATTCCTAATTAATTAAATGAAGTTATTTAATTAAATAAGAAAAGTGTGTCGAATTAATTAAAGGATTATTTAATTAAATAGAAAAGGTAATTATAAGAGTATATCTCATTTTATTAAATTAAATATCTCACCAAAATCTCTCTTCAATTCAAAAAAGGGAATTCTCATTTCACTATTGATAAAAAAGGAATTAAATCAGTTGACTCCTTATTCTACTCAAATTAAATCAGTTAACTCCTTATTCTACTCAAATTAAATCTGTTAACTCCCTTTAATTTGGGAATCTTCCTTTATGACTGAACTTCATCTTCAATCTTGACCGTTGATTGAAATCGATCTCAACCATTGATGGATTCTAGGAAAGTCTATTTAAGAGACCCTCATCTCTTCATTTTGAGGGGGGATGAATTAGAATTTGCATTGAATTGCTGTTGAAATTCATACTCAAATTTGTTCATATTTGCTCACATTCTTGCATACATCTTGCATTCTTAGTTTAAATTCATTTAGCTTAATATGCATAGTTTAATCTAGTTTTGTTTCAATTGTTCTTAGATTAGAATGCATTTCTCATTCTAGATTAATCTACACAATCATATAGATTAATTTTATTTATTAAATCCTTCATTCTTAGAGGGTCTGGTTTCTTAACAACTCAAATCTGAGGATATCTAACAAGCAAAATCCCTTTAGATAGAAGGCAACAGGTCACCTTGCCGGCTGATTTTTGGATGAACAATCCAATGTTCATTCTAGGATGAATCCGCAAATAAAGACAGTGTTGAAGTGTGTGTGTTATCATAGGCCGCATTTTCACATATACAAGGTCCACTTGGTGAACTCTCAATGTCTTCTTGAATCATAGCATTTCTATTATTCTACCCACTTTCAAAAGATTTACATTCAAAAGATCTATGCCCTTCTTTCCCACATGTGAAACAATTACCATGAAAACTACCTCTAGAATGAGAATTACCTCTTCCTCAATAAGATCCAGTATCTCCTCGATATGAACTACCAGCTTTTCACTTGATCTTATCTTTGTCATCATTCTTCCATTCAAATTTTTCTTTATCCTACATAGAACTATCAAATCTACTATCTTCTCCATAAGATCTAGCTCTACCTCTCTAGAATCTACCACCTCTATCTCTTTGTCTTTGTTCATGCTTCTTTATCAAGATCTCCTCAGCTTTCAAGGCATATTGATATGATTCTTCTACACTTTCCAACTTCACAAAACTTATTTTATCTTGAATTCCATATCTCAATCCATTTATGTACCTTGCAATTTTCTCAACATTATCATCCACATGTCTAGATCTAATGTCCAATCTATAGAATCCCTTAGTATACTCTTTCACAATCATTTCCTTTTGTCTCAAATTTTGCATCTTTCTCAACAAGCTAACTTGGTAATCAGTAGGAAAGAATTTGTTCTTTACCTTGTTCACCATCTTTATCCAAGTTCTGATCTTCTCCTTTCCTCTCCTTTGTCTATCAGTTTGCAAATGTTCCCACCATAGTGAGGCATGACCTTTCAACCTAGTAACTAAAATCTTCACCTTCTTATTATCAAGAGTGTTTTCATACTCAAAGAACTTCTTCATATCTGAGATCCAATCTAACACAAAATTGGTATCCAATTTTTCATCATAAGGAACAACTTCTACATTAGTCTTTGAATTTTCCATGGAAGAGACTCTTAACAATCTTTCCTCATCTTGATCTTCTTCAGGTTCTGGATTATGGTTTGGTGTTGTTGCTTCATCATCACTTACATCATCAAGATGTGCTCCTCTCCTCTGGACTGTCTTCACAGCATTTAATTTATCTACAATTTGTCTTAATTGATCCAATATAACATTATCAACATTTCCTCTACCATGAACCATCTTTACAAATTAGGTTCCTGCAAGACTGTAACCCTCTACAAGTTATAGTCAAATCCATAGATCTTCCACCCTATAACCAAATCTAAGTCAAATTTCTACATGATCTAATCACCACAAGGATGAACCACAAGCTTTGATACCACCTGACACAAGGAAGGACTGAATAAACTAGGCCCAAAGGCATACCCAGCTATTTGAACCACCTTCCAAGAGTTAACACAACGAAAAAAAACACAAAAGAGAACACCACCATTGAGAGAGGGAACAATATTCTTTATTGATTCATGAAAATATCATCATACATGCCTAGTTGTAAGACATTCTAGGTTATGGCCAAATACAAATACATTCAAATCCAAGATCTAGCTGCATATTTTCACTTTCTAGTTCTTCTCTGCAATCCACTCTCTAAAAACTCTAAATCTCCCTAACTGCCTAACTATAAGCCTAAACACTCTATTTATACTAGCCAAAATGACTTACAAATCATTCTAGAAAATTGAAAAGCCACAAATTGGCTCTCAAAAAATATTAAATAAAAATAAACCTAACATTAAAAACAAGAAGGACCACAAGTTAGCCAACAACAACAATTAAAGGTCCTAAAATTGATGTCTGAGAAAAAATATGATATCTCCTAGCTCCGATTGAATTAGAACTTGTGCTTTGAACTATAGGTATTACTATAGGTCCTGTACAACCTCTTAAATGTGCAAGGGATGATTCATCAAGGAAAAGTGTGCATCCACTCTAAAAATCAATCACAAAAAATTGTTGTGTAGAACTATCAGAAATTGATACTCTGGGAGAATTGCCATATCTCCTAACTCATGAGGAGTTAGAACTTGCACTTTGATTCATGGATAACACTCTAAACCCTATTCAATCCTTGAAGTTTTCAGCCTCTAAATCATTATGGAAAATTAGTTACATGGCTCAAAACAAGCACCTAGAAATGTAGTTTCAGCAAAACTCAGTTTTAGCAGCAAGGTAAAAACTAAAAACATGCAGGATAGTAGTGCAACCCAAGATGCTTCTGCATCATTATTTCATTGATTTCTCTTCCATTTTTTGTACTATTGTAAAAAAAACATCATGTTTTTATCTCCCTCCATTAAGCATATTTCTGTGGACTTTTGTTTCGAGAAAATTTCTTTTTATGCTAAGGTATCTTCTTGTTTAACTAAAATCTCTTTTTCTCTATAATATCTTTCATTCATACCAATCCTTATACCTTCATCATTTAACTTGTCTGAATCTTTTTCTACCTATATTTTATCATCAAATATGTCATGGAAGTGTTTGTTATTCCATTTTAAGAGTTTATTTTTAATGACTTCAAGCTTTAACTAAATCTAGGAAGTCAATATGTTGGAACCACATTTTTTCAAATCTAAAGAGATTTCTGGTCAATTTGGTAGGTTCAATTATTCCTAATTTGATAGAGAAGTGGCCAAACACTTATAATTTTAAGATTTCATCACTTAATGTGTAGTCAAAACTCTATCCAATCTTTTAGCTATTTGGCTAAAACCCTCTCTTTTATTTTTCCAAGTAAAATTTTCATTATTGATTTTAATGTGTGTACAATTGCTACTTGTGACCCAAAGACTGAGATCTTTTTGTGATAGTGATATGATCTTGCTACCACCATATTTTTCATTTTTATCAAAGATTGCATTAAAATCTCCTCCTAATACATAAGTTTCTTTATTATTAGAAATCATAAAGTGTTCTATTTGATGTCATAGTTATATTTAGTTGGTGTTACTTGTAAGGCCATAAACATTAATAATATAAAAAGATAAGGAACTATTTGTGCTTCTTACTTTGCTAACCATCCAATTATAATTTTTTAGAAAAGTTTTAATATTTAATTTTCTGAGGTTCAAGAAAATAGCTAAACCCCCTTATGCTCCACTTGATTCTAACCATTATGATTGCCAAATACGTAATTTATTAGTAATTTTTTCCTTCTTCTTTCCTAAGTTTAGTTTCCTAGACTAGTATAATATCTTAGTTTATGAGTTTTAGTCTTCTTTTAAGAAGTCTTTATTTGTTAGGTCAATTTATACCCTTAATAGTCCAAGTTATGATTCTCATTGGGTCATGGGAAGGTACTTCCCATTTCTAGCATGTAGAAATTTTGTCAATTTAAATTTTTTTTAGTTGTTCCATCTAAATTTCTAATTTCTACAATTGATTTACTTCCTTTCTTATTCTTCATCTTCTGGCCAATATCAGATTCTCGAGACTATTTAAATTTGATTCTATTTTGAAACCCCCTTCCTTTGTTTTTAGAATTGTATCGATTTGCAAGTCTTCTTGTTGTTCTATCTCTTTCTCAAATTCTTTCATTAGCATTTTTTTTCTATTTGTTTAAAGTTGTTAAGCTCTATAACCTCTTCTTTTGAAGATTTTTCTACTTCTCTGGTTGAAATGATCTCATTTTTTGTATTTTCTAACTTGATTGTGTTTTCTTCTATAACTTTGTTATTAATTGTCTCTCCTTCTATTTGAGCTAGATTCTTAGTTACAACATCCAAATTGCTCCTTCCTATTGTTCTCTATATATTACAATTTTCTTGTTCTTTATAGTAATTAAGTTCAAAATTTAAATTAAGTATACCTTCTCCAAAACTCTCTATGATCTCTTCTTCATTTTCTAATAATGGTAACTTTTTTATTTTGTAAAGTGAACCCAATTCTATTGGTATGTGCATTCCAAATTTGTCTTTTCTTATTTTTGCCTACTCTCTATTAATTTTATGCCATATCTAGAGTTGTTTGCAAAATTCCTCGTGTACCTTGGAGATGTCCTTCATCATTTTACTTAATGTTTTTATATTATTTTCCACCTTTTTCACAAAATCATCTTGGATTTGAATATCTTCTTTATTTTGATTTGCACCTTTAAAAGTATCCATCATAATATTTTATTCATAATGCTTATTATTCTTGTAAGTACTTCGTTGACTAAAAAAAATTTGATATGAATTTATGCTTAATTTGTTGATGTCTCCTATTTCATGCTCTGATTGGATTCCAAGATTATTATTTCCCTTTTTAATAATTTACTTTATTGGGTAGGGTCAAGAGTGATGATGATCCATTGTAATATGTTGAATCACCCCCATTTCCTCTATTTCTCTTTCTTCTATTTCGTCATCTAGAATATCTTGTTGATCTCTTTAGATATTGTTATATTGAGTAAAATTATTTTTGGTTGCTCAAGATTGATACTTTTCTCTATAAATGTTTATAATTGGGAAATATTAGACCTATATTAATAGACCTATGGATTGTTGTAAATGGGCATTCCTCTGATACCCAATTCATTTCTTGTTTGAATATTCCTATATTATGAATGCATCCATTATATATTTCTAGATTCAAAGTGTATAGTGAATGATAGTGATAATTTTTAGAGGTTTTAATCTTCATGTTCCTAGTTTTAAGTTAATAAGAATTTTAACTCCAGTTGACATTAAAAATCTTCCTTTTAACCCTATAGTTTCACCAATTAAATCTGCAATTCGTTAAAGATTCATGCTATCCATTAATCTACTGGAAAATTTTGGATAGTTACCCATGTTAGAAAATTTTCCATCTCTATATTTTATTTTATTTTAAATTAGGTATCCACTAAATTTAACACAAACCATTGAGAAAAAATAGAGGGACCTTTAGAAGTTCTTCATTCAATTGTTTATTTTTGCATTCTAAATAACATTAATAAAAAGATAGGATAGTAATACTTACCTATCACTCAAGGGCTTCATGCAACCATTTTACAAATTTTGAAAATGTCAATTGAGGACTACACCAATAAGCATATAACCCCAAATTTTGGCATTGATCCCAATTGACTTTTGTATAGTAATCATCTATTATTGCTTGGGTAATTACATCCATTTGGTTTCTGACTATATATGTGCTCTTAGAGTTTTGTTTTAGGGAATCAATGCTTATGCCTTTTTCACTCTTCTCTCTTGCTTCTAGGATAGGTCTTGAGTTATGCCCTAATAGTCCTTGGAGTGGCATAGATGTAATTTTTGTTTTACAAAAATAAGGACGATTATGTTGAGAAACTAGAGGAGGGATGTTGTAGTTGTTGTTTGTCATGAATGTAGCTTCATCTGTGAATCTCACATTTTGAGGCTTTGCCTTTCTCTACTTTCTTCACACTAACATCCATGTAATAACCCTCCTCAAATCTGCCCTCAAAAAATGCTGATGAAAGCTCAAGGAATTTCATCAAAAAATTCACATGCAAGGGACATATGACTGATATAGTATTTCAGCAAGCTTCAAATGACTTTTTTTACAATTTGCATCAATGAAAATCTTGTGCTAGAAGACTACAATGGACTACACAATGACCTAACATGAGTGTGCTACTAATTTTGACAATATTCAGTGCATATATATGATCTAAGCATGAGTAATGAACACCTATAGCCAACTGGCATTTTTACAAATAGTTGGTATGCAAACTAACTAGCTGATAAATAATGATATTAAATTTCTTAAATGACACCAGCAATTATTATCTTCTTAATTGCAATGAAAATTACAATGCTCATGAAATATGGCCAAGACTTTGGCATTTACATGGATTACAAAATGATAATGCTGTTATAATGCACACTACAGCTGAAAGCTCATAACACCCTAAAAAAAAATACTAACAAAAGAACCTGGTTGTAGATGGCTGAAATAATTTCCTTCTATGCTGCCCCTTCTGCTTTGCTTTTTTTGAATTGCTTTTTGGCCTGCTTTTTCATACCCACTTTTTCAACCTTCTTTTTCGGTTTCACTTTTTTGGACTGCTGCTATGTTGAATCTCAAGACCATATCTTTGAATGGCGTCAAGATTTCCAGCTCGAAGGGGTTTTGTCCTCCAAACTATTGAGACATAATCTCCAAAAAAATTCTCAATTTCTTTGATATTTCCAAGCCTAAATAAATGAGAGCTATCCTCTTTCTTTTAATCCCTTCCTCACTTGCTCCACGCTTCTGTCTTGCCACTGTGGGATAATACATGACTTTTAATATTACTTCTTTTTTTCTTTTTACAAAGTCCATGTATGTACTCAAAAGGGGGACTCTTGATTTTTATAAAGTGACTTTATGAAACATTATAATATTTAATTTAAATAGTCACTTTACCATTGTAACTTCAAACATTAAAATAATATACCAAATAAACTCGAAATCCCACATATAATAGCTCATTAGAAAGAGCCCAACAAAACGCATCTCATCCTGTCACTGAAAATTGAAGGCACTGCATCCCCCCTATTGGCTTACTAAAAATAGTAAGTCTTCCTAACAACCCAAAAAATGAACTCCATTTGGCCTATAATTAAATTTGACTAGGCCAAATAACCTCAGGATCCCTTTTGAAGTCCTGGTTAGCCCTTGAGACCATACAAGAATGGGCTAATGACAACATACCTCCAAACTGGCTAAGTGGGGGACATTACAGTCCGCCCCTCTTGAAATTGCTTGACCACAAGCAATCTCAACTCAGGATGCTGAATAATCTGCCTCCCATATCGCATCCTCAACTGGTAGGTTCCTCCACTTTACTAGGTACTCCCTGATAGTACGCCTGTAAAGCACCCTCTCCCTGGAGTCAAGTATAGCCTCAGGAATCAAGATAAGTTTTTCCTCATCATCAAGAGGTGGCAATACTACTAAAGGCACCACATTATGCCCCAATGCCTTCTTAAGGTGTGACACATGGAACACATTATGTACTTTACTGTCTGCAGGTAGCTCCAACTCATAAGCTACTTCACCCACTCTCTTGATTACTTTGAATGGTCCATAGTAGCGTGGTTTCAATTTCTCTGCTCCACTCCTCTTGAGAGAGGATTGTCTATATGGCTTTAACATGAGGTACACCATGTCTCCTACCTTGAAAGATCTCTCAACCCTGTGTTGATCAACATATTACTTCTGCTGATTTTGTGCCCTTTGCAAATTTTCCTTCACGGATCGCATAATGTCCTGAAACTCCTGCAATATATCCTTGGCCTTAGGCACCCTACTGTCCCCAAATAACAAATCCAAAAAATTAGGAGCATCATACCCGTACAGTGCCATGAAAGGGGACATTTGAATAGACATATGGAAAGAGGTATTATAGGAGTACTCCCATAGATGCAGCCACTTCACCCAAGCCTTCTGCTCTCCTACAATGTAGTTTTGAAGGTACCCCTCAACACATTTATTCACTATCTCTATCTGCCCATCAGTTTGGGGGTGGTAATTGGTACTCAGAGTTAGCTCTGTTCCACACAATCTGAACAACTCTTGCCAAAAGTGGCTCATAAACCTACTATCCTTGTCGTTGACTATGTTCCATGGCATCCCATGTAATCTAAATACCTCTTGAAAGAATAGCTCTGCTGTCTATACTACTGAATATGTGGACGAAATCACAAAGAAATGTGCAAATTTCATCAATCTGTCTACCATAACAAAAATACAATCCTGACCCTGTACCTTGGAGAGGCTTGTAATGAAATTCATGGAAATACTATCCCACTTCTTCTCTGGTATGGGTAGGGGCTATAGTAAACCATCTGGAAAGGAATGTTCATGTTTGTTCTGCTGACATACTGGGCACTCCCTAACAAACTGAAGCACCTCTGTTTTGAGTCCTTTCCAAGTGAAGCGCTCTCTCACCTGCCGATATGTCTTAAAGAATTCGGGATGTCTTGCCAATGGTGAATCATGAAATTCCCTCGAAATCTTTTGCTTCATAGCAGACCCGGGTATTAAATAAATCCTTTCCTTGTAGATGATCAAATCATTTACAACAGTGTATCAACAATCCTGAATAGTTCCTTCAATAATACTAGATGCCCAACTATCCTTGGCATACTCTACCAAGATCAACTCTCTCCAATCATCCATGACTATCCCAACAGCAAGCAAATGAGGCCTTTTGGATAAAGCATCTACGACGATATTTTTCTTCCCTTTGACATAGACTATGTCAAAATCATAAGCCTGTAACTTACTCACCCATTTATGTTGCCTGTCATTGAGATCCTTTTGTCCAAGGAAATGTTTCAAGCTGTTATGATCTATTTTTCCTATGAATCGGCTCCCTACTAAGTATTTCCTGAACTTAGCTAGTGCGTGCATGATTGCTAGCATTTCTTTTTCATAGATGATGTAAGTTCTCTTAACACCTCGTAATTTTCTGCTCTCATATGCAATGGCATGTTTGTCCTGCATGAGGACAGCTCCTATGCCCTCTCCTGAGGCATCACACTACAGCTCAAAAGGCCTAGTGAAATCTAGAATGGCTAAAACAGGGCATGTAATCATTAGCTCATTGAACCTATCAAAACAATCCTGAGCCTTCTCTGACCACTTGAAACTGTGTCTCCATGTCAAATCTGTAAGTGCTGCTACTATTTGTGAAAATCCTTTCACAAATCTGCGGTAGAACCTGCAAAGCCCAAGAAATCCCTTGAGTTGCAAAGTGTTCCTCGATGGTGGCCAATCTAGAATGGCCCTGATCTTGTATGGGTCAACCCTTACACTTCCTGCACTAATAATATGCGCTAGATAGAGCAACTCTGTCATCCTGAACTCGCATTTACTCATCTTGGCATATATTGACTCCCTCTCTAGAATTTTTTTGAGCACTGCATCAATATGCTTCAAATTTTCCTCCCAAGTATGGTTGTATATCAGTATATCATCAAAAAAAATTAACACAAACTTCCTCAACTGATCTCTGAATACTCTATTCATACAGGACTACAAAGTGACGGGGGCATTAGTCAACCCAAAGGGCATGACTAAGAACTCAAAATGTCCATAGTGGCATCTAAAAGTTGTCTTCTCCACATCCACCTCTTTAACCCGTATTTGGTGGTAACCGGATCTCAAATCAATCTTAGAGAAATAGCAGGCACCATGCAATTCATCAATAAGCTCATCAATGCACGGAATAGGGTATCGATTCTTGATTGTCTTCTTGTTTAGTTCCCTATAATCAATGCACATCCTCATTGTACCATCCTTCTTCTTCACCAATACTACTGAAGAAGCGAAAGGACTCTTGCTTGGTCGTATGTGCCCCATGTCAATCAAATCCTTGATTGCCTTTTCTATTTCATCTTTATATCTCTTTGGATGGCGGTAGGGTGTGATGATGAATGGCTTAGCCCCTTCCTCTAACTCAATAACATGCTCAATTCCCCTATTTGGGGGTCTCCCTGGAGCTATCTCACCAAACACCTTAGTATGTTTGGTTATTATTTTTTGTACATCAGGGGATACTCCTATTTATGTTGCTCTGTCATCTCAAGAATTACTCTGAACTCTGCTATCCACTGCACCCGGTCGTGTCTGAGTGACACCACTCGTAGTCTCCCATCTGACAAACCTTTGAGTACTATCTTCTTACCATTTGCCTCAAACCTCATTTCCATTTTTTGGAGGTTAAATGTAAACTCTTCCAGAGATTTCATCCAATTCATCCCAAGCACCATATCCTGATCACCAATGTTGACAAAAAAGAAATCTCCCACCATGTCATAATCTCCCAAACGAAGCTGCAAGTTGGAGATTTTCTTGGTACAGTCAATTTTGAAGCCATCGGCAACCATCACCTTAAATCCCCTATGCTCTTATGTATGTAGCCCTCTACGTGTCACAAACTTTTCATCAATGAAGTTATGTGTTGCCCCTGCATCAATGAGTGCCACAAATCTTTGTCCATCCAAAGTTCCCCTAACTCTGAAAGTGACGGCCTCCTGTATATTGGACAACTGAGCTATCATGCTATCACTGTGTGCTTCCTCATGTGAAGAATTATCATCTCCATCTGATTCTGATGACTGCTCTGAATCTCCATCCACTGACTCTTCGGCTGAAAAGTACTCCATCTGCTTGGCTTTTGCTTTCAATGGACACTTATGTGACAAATCCCAAGGCTCCCTGCAATGAAAAAAAAGCTTCTTCTTCTTGAGATCATTAAGTGTCTCATTTTCCAACCTCTTACTTTCCTCCTTAGGTGGTTGACCCTCTCTACGAAAAGGTTTACTATCCTTATCTTTCCTCGAAAGGAAACTCTTTGCTTGGAATTTATTTTTAGAAGCTGAAGAGGAATCCATGTCACGAGCTTTCTTAATGGCTACCTGAAAAGTGGGAGGGTTGAGAGCTTTAATCCACCCTCTCAATGGATTAGCTAACCCATCCATAAATAGAACTAGTATCCTCCATTCAGATACATCTGTTACTAACACTACAAGTTTCTAAAATTCTGAAATGTATGTTTCCAATGATCCCCATTGTTTAAGCTGTGCTAACTCCTTGAAATGTAGTTCTGGATCCTTCCTATCAAAACATTCAATTAGTCTCTCCGTAAACTCCACATATGAGGTAATGTGTGCATGACCCATAGTGACCATACCATGATGCCACCACTCATGTGCTAACCCATCCAGATGAATTGATGTATACTTAATAGCTTCTTCCTCAAGCATAGGGTTCAATTGAAAGTATGTATCAAGCTTTTGAACCCAAGCTCTTGTTGTAGACTTCTCTGAGCCATCATAATATGGTAACTAAAGTTTCCCTACTTTCTTCCGTAGCTCATAGCTCTGGTTCCTGTCATGTCCACGCAGCATATGTTTCATCCGCACATCCATATACTCCCTAAAGGTAATTGCAACAGTAAAATCTGGACCTCCGGCTTCCCAATCTCTTCTCAACTAGTCCTGTATATCAGTGTTCTAGGGCTCTGGTACGGGCTGCTCTAGGGCTCTAGGAGGAAATGTGGGAATCATGGGCCTTGAACTCACTGTCCTAGCTTGCTGGGGTGCATGACCGAAATTGTTCCCAACTTGTTCACCTCCATTATGTGTCCCATCCTGATTGTTCCCATTCTGATTGTTACCATTTTGATTATTACCATTCTGATTATTTCCTCCACCCATGTTAGCATTCAACCCCATTTGGCGAGCCATCATCTACATCATAAGCTCCATTCTCTAATTTTGTTCCTGTGCCCTTTGTTCTGCTAATCGTTGTCCCTATGCCAAGGTCTCTAATAACTGTAAGAATCTTTCCTCTTCAGGATCCTAAGCATTCCTATCTCCCATATTGTCGCCTTGGTCAAAGAATATCTCCTCTGTGTCTATATGACTAGATTATATGTCCACCTACACAGATGAACTAGACTGTTTGCTCTACAGGTTTGAAATCCTATTTTGTCTTGCTCTAGTATTGCGGAAATTATAAGGCCCTTGTCACATGCTCAGACATAAATGCTCTGATTTTAGTGTTTTGACATTTCGTCAAACACTTTCACCTCTATCTGGCTATTCAAAATTCCCTATAAGACCCCCACAGGATGGCAGGACTTATAGCTTTGATACCACTGTAATAACCCTCCTCAAATCTGCCCTCAAAAAATGCTGATGAAAGCTCAAGGAATTTCATCAAACAATTCACATGCAAGGGACGTATGACTGATATAGTATTTCAGCTAGCTTCAAATGACTTTTTTTACAATTTGCATCAATGAAAATCTTGTGCTAGAAGACTACAATGGACTACACAATGACCTAACATGAGTGTGCTACTAATTTTGACAATATTCAGTGCATATATATGATCTAAGCACGAGTAATGAACACCTACAGCCTACTGGAATTTTTACAAATAGTTGGTATGCAAACTAACTAGCTGATAAATAATGATATTAAATTGCTTAAATGACACCAGCAACTATTATCTTCTTAATTGCAATGAAAATTACAATGCTCATGAAATATGGCCAAGACTTTGGCATTTACATGGATTACAAAATGATAACGCTGGTATAATGCACACTACAACTGAAAGCTCATAACACCCTAAAAAAATAATACTAACAAAAGAACCTGGTTGTAGATGGCTGAAATAATTTCCTTCTATGCTGCCCCTTTTCCTTTGCTTTTTTCAAACTGCTTTTTTGGCTTGCTTTTTCGTACCCGCTTTTTCAGCCTACTTTTTTTGTTTCTCTTTTTTGGACTGCTGCTATGTTGAATCTTAAGACCATATCTTTCAATGGCATCAAGATTTCCAGCTTGAAGGGATTTCGTCCTCCAAACTATTGAGACATAATCTCTAGAAAATTTCTCAATTTCTTTGATATTTCCAAGCCTGAATAAATGAGAGCTATCCTCTTTCTTTTAATCCCTTCCTCACTTGCTCCACGCTTCCATCTTGCCAATGTGGGATAATATATGACTTTTAATATTACTTCTTTTTTTCTTTTTACAAAGTCCATGTATGTACTCAAAAGGGGGACTCTTAATTTTTATAAGGTGACTTTATGAAACATTATAATATTTAATTTAAATAGTCACTTTACCGTTGTAACTTCAAACATTAAAATAATATACCAAATAAACTCGAAATCCCACATATAATAGCTCATTAGAAAGAGCCCAACAAAATGCATCTCATCCTGTCACTGAAAATTGAAGGCATTGCATCCCCCCTATTGGCTTACTAAAAAAAGTAAGTCTTCCTGACAACCCAACAAATGAACTCCGATTGGCCTATAATTAAATTTGACTATCCCAAAGAACCTCAGGATCCCTTTTGAAGTCCTGGTTAGACCTCGGGACCATAAAAGAATGGGCTAACGACAACATACCTCCAAACTGGCTAAGTGGGGGACATTACAATCCATCTGTTTGTTAAATCTCTTTCTTCCCTATTTTTCCATGAGTGATTCAGAGAGACTTTCTTCAATATTATCAGAAAAGGCTTCATACTATATTATTTATTTGACATATTGTTTGCCCTAATTGGTTTTTTTTTTGTTTCTATGATTCTAATTTTGTTGGCTTCCTTCTATGAGCTTGCCTCTTTCGTCCTATAAAAATGTTTTCATTTATTATGAATATATTTATTCTTTCTACCTTTGGGATTTGCTAATACCTGATTTATGGTTGGTAAATACTTGGATATTTCATTAAGGTTTATCCTAACATTGATTTGATGATTAATTTTTGCTCTACTGTTTTATTATAGTCTGATTTGACCATTGAAAGCTTATTGAGTTCACCATTAGGTTATATGTCCATCTTTATCAATTTGATAAATACCTTTATTATAATGTCAATATATTATTTTCTCATTTAATCATAGTGATATTTTTTGCTAATTTTTATTTTAATGCACCCTCCAATTTGAATGATAAAGTTCTATTGTAAATGCTTGTAATGGAGATTTCTAGGGCACCACAATTATTTTTGATAGTCCACTACCAAGTGGTTGATTCACTTGTTGACTGGATGCTTTGGTCTAGCTTCCTTTTGTTGGTTTCTGATTTAACAAATTTAATGTCACAAAACAGCAAATAAGATTATACCTAGGGGTTAGCTACTTCCCATACCTAGTACATCCTATTTGAGTCTAGACCAACTTAACAAAGCAATGATGTTTTCTTCTCTTTTAGCTCTGCTAATTCAAGATGGGTCAACCTAAAGATTTGACAATTCTTGTATTCCATTATTTCACAAATCCCTAATAGTAGATTTGGTCTTGAAATTTCTTGTAATTGCAATTTTAATGACAAATTTATGTAGCCAGTAATAAACTTGACAAATTATTGCAACAAGTGATGGCCAATTTTATATCACATTTTGACAACAATATTTAATGATTTTGATTTGTAAAATTTAATTCATGGAAAGATAAGATTGGTTTCCTTGATTCTTCAACTAAATGACTAATGCCTTAATCCATTGCCACAATAGAGCCATGTTAGTTGATATTAATAGATCTATTTAATTGGCTTGCAATTATATGTATCCAATTCTCTACTTATCATATCCCTCTCATACCTTAAATGACCCTATCATTCCACAAAAGAATTTACTTAATTCCTTAAACCAAAAGCAACAATGAAATGATATACAACTCACACTTAAATTGATTTTGAATAAAATGAAACTTGTTCATTCATTCTCGAAATCATTAAAGCATGAAAATGGAGACAGAATTTTGAGATACACATAATTTGCAACATTCCTTGTATTAATCTCTCTAGGAATCATACATATTTATGATATGAGACTTATGAAAAAATACAAGATTAAAACCAGCCTTTCATTAACTCCAAAACTTTTAAAGAAAACAAGCTTAACACATCTAGACTTAACACAAAATACTGGACCGACTCAAATGATAATATCCATCACATAGTTAAAAGTCAAACCCTTCTTCCCAATCTTGGAAATCCTTTTATACAATAAGGATTGCAACAAGCTTCAGACATGGGAAGACTCCTGTCATCAAGCGACTCAAAAACAAGTTACAAAGAAGACAAAATATTGTTTTACAAATATTCTCTATAGCTAAATTGATTTGGAAAGTAGCTCAAAACTTGACAGTTGGCATCTTCATGTTTGGGTATTGTCTTTGTTTGTAGTGCAGGTGTACCCATAGCAAGTAAATGCAAAGGTAAGATACCCTGATATGATTTATTTCCTTCCTCTATTTTGTCTTTTATTTCTCTTCATTAGATGTCTTTTAACTACTTCCCATGGTCAAGGATTTGATTTCACCAACTGCTTCCCACACATAAATGTCTCTTTCAGTTGGCCACTTAGTACCTCTAATAGCTTCTAGATCATTTACAAATTTTTTCCATCTAGCACTGTGATGGCCTTTTTTTCTATTACGAACATGTTCATATCCACTTCTATCTTGAACAAAGAATCAATCAAATCATTAAATAAGTTGTCATCAAATCTCCATCAAAAATTGTTGAAACCTTTTCCAATGTCATGATGTGATCAAAGGATGTTGACCACTCTTTCCAATTCTTCAACTTAT
Source organism: Cupressus sempervirens (assembly GCA_028749045.1). Taxonomy (NCBI): domain Eukaryota; kingdom Viridiplantae; phylum Streptophyta; class Pinopsida; order Cupressales; family Cupressaceae; genus Cupressus; species Cupressus sempervirens. Next base: position 842,084,919 of record CM053786.1, on the reverse strand, counting down.
TATCATTATTAATGATAAAGGGAATAAAAATATCAATACCTTCATTCATTATATTCACTTTACTTTGGATTATTTGTGACTTGCTTGTAAAGAAACCAAACAATTCTTTCACCATTTCTAAAGCCTCTTTTACTGTAAAGATCTTGTCAGGCAACTCTATCTTTTTAGCCATCAAAATAATTAACCTATCAAAGAATTGCATGTATGGTCCCCATTGATTCAAAATAGGAGAGAGCCATGTCAGAGATTCATTGTATACATATTCTACACTTTGCAAGGAGATGAAAGCACTATGAACTTGTTGTGATATCCTTTTCAATACCTCTAATCTGTGATATAGCATCCCCTTTAGTTTGTCCACCTTCAGTTGATTGTTTTGACTTGGAGCTTCAATATCCACTACAACAACAGCATGTTCAATCACAACTGCTTTGTCTTCAGTCATGGGAGCAACTTGCTCATTTTTTCTTTATGATTCCTAAACCCTCATTTCAATTGCACTTTCCTCTATAACCTTGAAATACTCCTTTAAAGTGACAATCTCATTTTCTAATTCTTGTATTTTATCCTCCAATTCCTTCATCCTTTGTTCTAACACATAGCTCGTCTTGAGCTCTTCTTCATATAACTTTCTAGTATCAATGTATTCTCTGAAAGTTTGGGCAAATTGATCCTCAATCTATTCGACATTGGCTTCATTCATAAAAGAGAAGTTCTTCAAAGTACTTGAGATCTCACTACCAGTAGTTGAGTCCAATGTCCATATTATTGCACTACCATGAGTTGTATCTTGTATATCCATCAATCAGGGCTTATTTGATTCAGGAGCAATGCTCCACACAACTAATGTTTTAGTGTCAATATTAAAACAAGAGCCTCTTTGTAGACCATGTGCACAAAATGCTTTATACGATATTGACTTCTACCTTCTTATTTGATCCAACACAAAAGTTGTTCTCAAGTCCCATCCAAGCACTAGCAGCATATCACTCCTTTGTTTGAGGTCTCTTGCCTGCCATGGTTTCACTGTTAGGTTCATATGCTAGCAATTTCTCAATGAGCTCTTTGATCTTTTCCTCTGACTCCCCTGGCTTCAGTGCCAATGCCAACTCACTGTGCTTAACCTTATATAAGAAGATTTTAAATTCTTTTGATTTGATGAATTCATCATCTTCTAAGAATTTTTCTGCCTAAATGATTCTATCATCCAATCTTTTAGTAGTCAATTTCAAGTCTAACAAGAAACCTTCAGCGACCTTTGTCCATTCTTGCAAGAAATTTTGCCTCATATTAGAAAAATATTGGTTCTTGCTAGGCATTAGTTGCAATGTCCTCTCCTTGATCTTTTTAGACATATGAATAACTTTTTGTCTCTTGTTACCTTTTTCTACCCAAGAAGTTGTCTCAGGTTGATCTTTTGTTTCTTCCAGAACTGCATCTGGCTCAAGAGCATTCGGGTTTACTCTGCCATCTTCCCCTAATGGGTTTTGTGGCATCTAAGACATAATATGGTCATAGTTTTCTAATAACTTTTCTAATCTAAAAGGATAGGCAATTTCCAAGCAAAATCCTTTGAAATCAAGGTCATTCTTCTTCAATTCCCTATCTACCCTTTGGATATCTTCATATTTTCTCAATCTCTCCTCTACATTACCCTCAATCAAATTATTTCTAATTATGTCCTCCTAGGGAAATTCTTTTTTGTTAGGGAGAGTGTAGTTTCTTATTTCTTTCAATGCACTCCTGACTACATCCTCAAGATCATAAATTCTATAAGGGGCATAAGATAAATTATGATGTCTCAAAAATTCATGAATCTGATCAACAACTTCTTTTCCAATTGTGAAATCACCAATCTTAAAACATCTATACAGAAAGGTTCCTTTGTGTAGCTTAGGGCCTAAATATTCCACATCCAGCATGATGAGTTACCACATGAATTCAATTATCCCTATCCTACTAGGTATATATCTTGGCAATATATGTCAGGGTTGAGGGCAAGCATAAACTATCATAACTGTAATATTTTGAAAAAAAATGCATCTCCCCAATTAACATCTAATTTAACATCATCTTTTAATAGGGAAGGCCTCAACAATTTCTTTAAAGTCTGTAATCCTAGCTTGTTAGGAGCCTAACATTCTCATGACAATAGAACTGAAATTATTAAAAAATGACACAAAATTGGAATAAGGGTAATGTCTATCCATACCCAGGTCCAAAGCTAGACTAGAAATTCCCATCAAGGTCTGAACTTTAATTAATGAAATTTATGTTGAAGTAGCCAATGTTCTTGTATAAAATCAAATGCATCAGCAATGAATAATGGTGGAATTTGAAATTCCCAAATTCTCCTCTTTGGATAGCTACAATTTGTTCTTGCATTTTTTCAATAATATACTTCACATTATCATATTCAATATTTGTAAACAACACCTGAATATTTAGAGCCATGAGGTAAGGTCCTCCATACACCACATCTGAACCATCAGTCTTGAGTGCCTTATGCAAGTTGTAGATTATGTTCTAGAGATAATTACAAAACTTATTCACTAGGAACATCTTATCCACCTTCTTGGATATATCTCCAATGGATGAGCTCATATGGAAAATGATGGAGCATCACTTTCCCAATATAAAACCTGACATTTCTTTCAAATTTCTCCTAAAAATCCTGGATATCATTCTTTGCACTTATCTAGCTTCAAGCCCAAAAGCTTCAATGAAAGAGTTATGGTCCAATGTACATAGTGCACTCCTATCCTACTTATGAAAGGATTTTGTTCCAAGGTTATAGGATGCTATAAGAGCCTTCAATAAATCCACATCCACATATGCTTCTGGGAATATGAGTTTTGCCAAATTTCGTTGTCGTGGGTTTGAGGCTTGTGACTTCTTGAATCTATTACTATAAAAGAACATAAAATGTTCGTACCCATTTGTGTCTAGGAATATGGCATCTCTACAATACATATATGGGTCCCTAAAATCATGATCATGTTCTAAAATAGCATTTGATGATCAGGGTAAGAGTCGAATCCATTCATCTACATATTTATTTAGTTTTCTTTGTCTAGTTTTGGTCGCCTTTGATGTCGATGTTTGGATCACCTCTGTGTCCTTGGATTGTCCCTCATCACCTCCAATCTTAGACATCTTTACTGCAAATAAACCTTGAACCTTGAAGCTTACATGAAACAATTTAGCAATTTGATAGCCTAAACACTCTGCAACTCAATGATTTCTCTATCCTCGGCAACTAGTACTCCTCTTGATCATAGAGAATGTCTTTATGTATGCACGTGATGCATCGACTTCATTTTCTCCATTAAATATATGCATGCATGAGGATTCAAAAAAATTTGCATGAGTGTCACTTCAGAATTTGGTGACGTTAACACCCAACTAAGCCCTTTTTATTCAATATTCAATTTTTTGATTGTGTAATGTCCCCCATCTTTTAGACCCTCAATGGAGTTCTTAGCTTTTCATTCTCTAAAGGCTAAGTGAATAAATAAGGAGAAATAAATTAAACTAAAGTCAATGAATAAATAAATCTAAAGGTGACTTTATATTTAATTAATTTAATTTTCTAGAAGCACAACTAATTATTGTATTGGAAAGGGGGAAGCTTTTAGAGAGTGCAATTAAATAATATTTTATTTCCTTCTAGAAGGGTGAAGGAAAAGAATTAATACAGGCAAAAGCTTCATTGTTAGGCATCTAATTATTGTCAATTGCATTTGATATGAACTTGGGAGAAGAAACTAAGGGTTTCTTATTTCAGTTAGCCATTGGAGAGTCAATTCTTCAGTGTTGCAACCATTTGAGGTGGTGAAATATCCACTGAATTTGGCATTCAAGAGAGCTTCATTGTGGAGTTCTATTTGTGCTTAAATTGGAGAATACGTTTATTGTTGGTTGTTGCAGTGCCATGAACAGTTTCGTGAATAGTAATGTGAACAGTGTCATGAACAATACCCACGCTATAGTACTTGGCTTGATTATGATTGCAATTTCATCTCCTTCATAGGGTGATTTGTATATCAAGTTCTATAGTCAATTTGCATCATTTAAATTGGTCATTTGGCATTGTAAAGGTGGCTGTCATAAGTAGATGTAGATGCACATTTTATATCAAATTTATAATGTCATTTCTATTTAATTTTTTTGGGGGGTTGAAAAGCCAAGAGCCTTGGAATATTATGTTAAGCATTGAATTAGAAAATATCTCACTAAAGGAGTGATAAGTTGCAAGTCTATATATTTGATGTAATGTGCATATTTATATCTTCCATGATTGACATAATAATAGTATGCACGCCAAGTGTTTGACAAAATACCAATTGGCTGTAAGTGCACATTTTTCATTTAGAATTCATCTATATGCATTTGAAAAGCCAAAAGAGAATTGTATATGCATTTAGTTCTTTTCTTAGATATAGTAGTAATCAATTGCAAGCTTTTAGATTACCTTTGATATCATTTCAAGCAAGCATAATCAGTCTTAAACTTAGAAACAACAAACATAGAGATCGTATTGGAAGTGTTTAACAATTTTCCTTGACCTACAAATTAAAAAGTTGAGGTTCAAATTGACAAGGGATATTACAATGGTATCAAAGCTTGCTTGTAAAGTGTTTGACAAAATGTCAAATTATTGAATTTCAGAAGGATTTGGTGTTTTACGAAGTTATAACTGGTTGGGGTAACTATAGATTGACAAGAAACGTTTCTCTTTTTTCAATTCAGCAAAGCCTTGCGAGAAACCTTACAGTCTCATGCTTTACCTTTAATCGTAGGATCGAATAACCCTTATAGTACACCCTATGGTTTTTAGTCGTATCATCAAGACACTTGATGCCCTATGGAAATTACCACTTACGCATTTATGCGCAAGTCCTAGCCATATCATTGAAACTCACTTTTAGACCTTAGGATTTTGACATACTACCCTACGCTCAAACCTTGGAATATAAGACCAAGAACATTTTAACCTTTAAAAGAAAAGACTTACAGTGATACATTCAAAACCTAAGCGTAAGGTCAAGATACATTTTCACCTTTACAAACATAAACCCACGGTGATACAATTGAGTCCTAGGCATAAGGTTGGGGCACTTGGTTCATAACCTTTATGACTTCACGTTTAACACTTAGTCAGGAGATCAAGAAAGAATAAGGAATATTTTGATTTTGGTTTACAACTTCCCTCTCAAGTATAAGACTTAAAAAATGGTAAAGTGTCAACGATAGGATAAAATATTTTTGGCTAGGTGAACAATGTGGTTAAAACACTTAACATAATCTCAAATAACTTAAAATCTTAAAATAACCTAGGCCATGGGCTAAATAGTTTAGGGTTTCTTTGCTAAAAACTTTGCAATAGAATACATGAAACCCTATTTGCATACATTTCCCTAATTTTCACAATATTTTCACAAAAAAAAAGGAATGGTGAAAATTCAAGCCATCACCTTCAATACCCAATGACTATTGTCTATGTGAAAAATTGTATTTACCTTGTATCCTCTCTATTTGTCAATGCTTTCTTACTTTTTAGAGTTTTCCTCTCAGAAGGGTAGTTGACTAAATTTTTTCTTCTCCGAAATTATGCTCCAGGCCTTCTTGATTGATAGTTAGACACAAACTTTTCGTTTACATTCGGAAGCGTTCACACTTTGTAATGAAGTCATATTTAGTAATTCATTATTTGTTGCATTTATGCAGGTTTATAATTTATTGCATTTCTCAAAAAGCATAGTTAAAATATCAACAATAATAATTTGTATTCCTTTATTTTTAAGATCTTTTTATAACCCAATCTCCTTAATAGAATTTAAATTTACTTTCAAATTCACTTTTGAGTTTTTAATATAAAATATTTATATTATCTTCTCAACTTGGGCACTCACTTTTATACAATTAATAATGTATTTTATTCAATAGAGGTTCATGACCCCATTGCACATAAAGCGATTTTTAAAACCTTATACTATAATTGCACTTTATTAATAATTACCTAACTTTGTAAACCATGATTATATCTCAAGAAGTCAAACCATTGTTTCCACTATACATTCAACTTCCTTACTAAATATAATTAGGGCCCCTTTTCTCTACCAACCAATATCTTACAATAAATAGTAAATCCCTCATTCTCTATCAACTGTCGACTTACTATTAAGTGTAAATCCCTCATTATTTGATCAAACCAACTATCGATTGTAATCATAGCTTGTTTAGGTGCCCTTCTATAAATAGAAACCCCACTTTCCAAAAATTGTCACTTATAATAAATAGTAAATGAGCCAAACAAGTCCAACGAAGGCCAAACTAGAACATATATTGAGCTTTGATGGATAACACATACAAATCTCTGCCAAAAAGGGACCCTATGTCCAACTAGTTTAGCCAATGAAGGACAATGATAAGCTAATCCAACAAATTTTGATGCATGCAATAATGGGAACATTACAATAGACAATATTCATTATATTTTCAATGCAAAAAACATGTTTATAAAGCCAAGACACTAAAGTTTTTGGAGTGTTTAACCTACATTTGTCCTAAAATTTTGACATTTAACACAAATCAATGGAAAAATTTGTTGATTTTTTGGTGTCTCAATGAGTAATTACCAATTACTTGGGAATTTTTTCCAAATACTTGGCAAAAAAAATCTGCAAGTAAATCTTTTGAGTAATCATGGAGCAATAAGACTCTCAAGTACTTACCAACTCACTTCAATCCAGAAACTATAGTAAAAATTGAAGACATGAAATTGAAATAAACAAGCATGCATCTGATGGAAAGATTAGTACATTGTATAGATTAACAAAACATCTTCTCAAAACCAGTTCATTAAAGAGCTACAATTACCTGACTACATTATTAATGACCTAGAACCAACCACCTTAGTTGTTACATACACTTTATTTTTATCATTACTTTATGACCAATTCCAGCAAGCCCTAAAAGTTGCATTCCAAGACACGTACCTAGTGGCATTAAGCAAGCTCGGATTCTTGTCTTGGTTGCCTGATTGGATGATTTGTGGGCAATGATTTGAAACCCCATGGCAGCGATTGGAGACACTTTTCTTTTCTTTTAGGTTGGGAGTCGAGGTCGGCCTCTACGGCCTCTAAGGCCAATTGACATGCAAGTAGCTTTGCCACACTATCATGACCTCCTTGTCACCCTTTTCTCTAGCTTCGGGTATGATGGTGCCCTACAATCAACCTCTCTAGTTCCAGGTGACCCCACAGTGTACCTCTTCAGTAGCGAAACTCCTACTGTTACACTAATCGACATCGCAGTGCCCCTAGTTGCCCCTGGCTATTTCATTGTTGGACCTTTTCTTTCTTTCTCTCTCTCTTCTTTGAGAAAGGATTCCTACTCCTTGTCAAGGTGGTTCTTGCTCTCTTCTTTGTCTTTTTCTTTTGTTCTTGTCCTAGGCCCTTTTCCTTTTGTGCGGGACTTCTATGTACTGAGAAAGGATGGTTGATCCTTCTCTCTTTCTTTTTCTATTCTTTTTCTTTTGTGTTGCTTGTTTTCTTTCTTTGTTTTCCTATTCGCTCTTTTTTTGACGCTATTTGGTGCTCCCACTACGTTGCTCTTCTTCCCTGTTGTATCTTTCAGTCCCATAGACCCTTTTTGTTCGTCTCTTGTTGGACATTAATATCATTATCTTATCTTATCTAATATTCATAATTCTCTCATATTTGTTTGCATAGGCTGCTGAATTGATTGTTGTGCATTCAACAAAGTTGGCACTAATGTAATTTACATTTGTGTCAGCATATTTTTATGCTCCAATCTCTACTTTTGGAAACCTTACAGCAGATCTTGTTCATCATGGAAATTTTCAAATGTAACCTATTTGGTTAGAATGGTATAAATGCACACATAACAAATTAAAACTTTGTAGTCTTTCATGAGTGCACTTGCCTACTAACTGTAGGAAATGTAATGATACACTAAGAATTCACTTTCTCCCTATGATTGTAATGCAGACCACAGATATATTATTACAATGCTATACTCTGTTGCATTGAACAAATAATAGGCCATTTCAGTAAGCAAATAAAAACATTACGAAATCATTCATACAACTTACCTTGTAATATAAATCATAAGAGATATCTCAATAGATTTTTCATGGAGCATTCATCCCTAAATAGACAACATGCCTCCAAAAACTACTTGGCCCAAACTCAATAAAATATACAGAAAAAAGAGATAATGTATAAGAGCAGAAACTCTATATTGAAGTCACTAAACAAAGGCAGCACAAATTTGAACCTTCTCAGAACTAAAGATGCATTAGTCGTGCACCACACACAAGATCATAAGAATCAAAACGTAATCACCATCATTTATTAGTAGAAACTGGGAAATCCACATCAGAATGGGGAAGGTACTATATCAGGAAGTCAGCCTAATCATTATTTCCAAAAATTTCTTATCTATAGAATTTTAGCTCAATAAACATCATGACCACCGTTAACTAAATTCCCAACATTAGCAAACAGTTTGAATATATCATTAAGGCCACCATTAATAAGCTCCTGAACAGATCCACATCCTCTAACAAATTTGAATAACATGTTGCCTCTCTATGGCTAGAATATTGAAAAATAAGATGTGTTTTGGTATGACTATCAGTGCTGAATCCAGAAGGATGAATTTTAGGCTTTGGTTTTGGTATACACCATTGAGGATTTAAGACATTAGGATTTAGGCTTGGATATAACAACATTTAAACTTGACAAAAACATTGCGGGCACTTATGTTAAATGTAAGTTGATTTTATGAGAAAAATGTGATGTTTGCTTATAGAATAAATGGCATATTTTTGTTCAACTACTGGGTGTTTCATTGCACAATTTTTGGACAGACCTTTAAAAGTTCCTTTACTCACCACCTAATTACTAATCTCACTGATGTGGCAAGTTGTATCATGAGTCATATCTCCGTATCCTAGTTATATATAAATTAGACTCTAATCATATCTTATGAAAACTTGAGGTACCACAAGATTACATGGTCACGAAGCTAACCCCCCAACTAGTGGCCCCTTTCCCCTTATTGACTTTTGAGCTCAATTTCCACGATTTTTATGCAAAATTGATCTAAAGAAATATACCTTGTTGCAATGAGATAACAATCTTACAAAATATATCCCAGCTGAAAAGAAAAAGGGAAATTACAGTAAATAAAACAGGCGCAAATTTATGTATCAAAAGAGTAAGACCAAAAGACAAATAGTAATGCATTGCTTTCTCTTTTCACAATTTCATTCATCTTTCAACTTTATGGTTCATAGAGAATCGAGTCTATCTTAATCTTAAACTATCTACCCTGAGAAACATATCTAATTAGATTGTGTTATAAAATCCACAATAATAATTATGTCTAGTGGGAGTGCGCAATGTAGCATCAACAAACTAATCAACAAGATTCTTTTAAAGCAGTCCACCAGTAGAAAGAACATATTTTGTAAGGTTCTCTGATTGTTTTATCTAACCAACCGCTAGTCTATGTATTCTCCCTGATGTTTGCCTTACACTTCCAAACGATGTCTTCTAATGCAGATAAAAGTTTCTTGTAGAACTGCATAGAAAGAATGAATTCATTACATGATTGTGAGAAACAGGTAAAATCATACTGGATAAACATAACTGCTAGAAAATCACTAGAATACATCCCAAAACACAACATATGGTAGCATATTTCATAAGTTTTTCTCAACCTCAGAGAATTCCAGGGTATCACCTCCAGCCTTCCGAACCTCAACCATGCGAACTGATGGAGCAACTTCATATAGCTAAAACACAAGAAGAAAATATTGTGACAGAAGAAGACAAAAACTGCTTCACTCAGCAAATAATAGCATGGTTATAAAAATTAAAGAGGACTCTAATAGATTATAATGAGCATTAGTTTTATGCTTACAAAGAACATTCATGATCATATAGATGAGTTTTATTAGTACCTCTATCGCTGCAAACAATCTCCCCTTTCTTCCAATGTTTGCACCTTCCAGCTTCACCTGAAAGTGAGTTACAAGTCATCCCAAAAGGAAGAGAAATTCATGCTAATGTGAGATGGATGTTTATGTTACTGAGGAAATATGGATCCATACAGATATGAATCAACTGCATATTTGAATCCCAAGAAAATAGTGCATAATGATGCCCTAAAGAAATGCCACTCCAATAAAAAAGGTCAGACCTACAAGAAATTTCAAAAGAGCACATACCAATAAAAGTGATCCTCTTGTAACAAAATAAATCCTTATTAAGTCAATACTAATAAAATCAAGAGATACTCAATACCTTATAATTATTTTTTTTAATGTTAAATCCAAGAGTCCCAGCAGCTTCGTCGATTTTTGATATTATCTCTTTGGCAGAGTGTTTGGATGTGAATTTTGTTTGTTGCTTAACCAAACCCTAAGACAAAAATATAGAACAAAACCACATCTGTAAAGTTGTGAATTGTAATAAAAGGGAAATAAACTATAACAAATTAAAGGCATACACAACCTGAAAACCCTATAACTATGTCAATGAAACATCTGTCTTGACCACGAAAACACCTTTGTTAGTCTTATTCAGATTTTAGAGACACATACATGTATAAACATCTTTAAGACAGAATAAAAACAAAACATACAAGTTTCCTTCAATTCTGTTAAGATTATTTGGATGCTTATTCACCTCCATACTCTACCAATTTTTTGTCTTATTTATTAACCAAGTTTTTGCAAAAAGATGCATGTTTTAGCCAGGTTGATGGATATTTTGAAAGCATAGAGCACAATAATTAGAGGCTGACTTGAATATGGATGGCACAGTTTTGGAAGTTATTAAGTTTGCTAGTACAGGCATGTGTACAAGAACCCAGTATGTGGGTAGAGGCAAATTTATTTCATCATTTTGTGTGTGTGTGTGTGTATACATATACTAATAGGATATTAGATAGTTTCTATTTTCTCTTTCTTTGATCCTTTTCTAATGGTCACTCTTTTTGTAATGTTTCCATAAACTCCTTTTGTTCATTATGAAAACATTCTTTTTCACTCTACAAGAATGCTTCTACTTCCTCTCTCTTGTTCGTTATAGAAATATTCTCCTGTATCTTGTATATATAGATCATTCATGATCTTTGTTTAATAACACATTCATTATTTTACCATAATATGGTATCAAAGCAAATTCCTGGCCTCTTCAAAACAAACTAATTTCATTTTTGAAATTATTAGTGCAAAATTTTCGAAATATTTGATCAAGTGTGTTCAAAATTTGCATCTTTTTTCCTCCAAACTTGACTAGGAATTCGGTGCCCAGTTTTCCTTTTTGCAATTTTCTTTGTGCTGCATGGTTTAAAATCTGCCCTCTATTCAAGAACTCAAAAAAAAAAAAATCAAATTTTTTTAATCCAACTTCTTCTGTGAAATCATCCTCTGTGACTAGAGTGCATATTTTTTCCTACATCGCCATGATTTTATGAGCCACTGTAATTACATTTTGAAGTCATGAATGGAAAGTAAAGCTGGAAACTGCCATATTCGAAAAGGTAATGTTGTTTTTGACTTACTGGGTATATTTATTTTGAGCTGCCATTTGAAGTCCTTTTCTATGACTGGAGCCATGGTTTCTCTGCATTCATGTTTTTCTAAATTTTACTAAAAGGAATACATGATTTTCCATCATTATAAAGTTTCTATATTTGATATCCTTTATTCTTCCCAGCTTAGACGTCTGATTCTGAAGGCAATATAGGGCATTACTGTAGTTTTCTTTATTTTCTCTCCTTGTTGGGCATGTATATTCATTTTGAGCTGCCATGATATTTTAGAGCTGCCACATTTGAAAGGTAATGTTGTGTTGGTTTCATGGAGAATGTATGAAAGTTGTAATTGGTCTTTTCTTCACAGTTGAAGGTAGTCGACAATCATATTTCTGAATGTTCAAAGCTGCCATAGTTGAAATAAATGTTTCACCTAGAGTCGCCATTGTTGAATGTATCATTGCTGTTAGAACTCTCTTACTGTTGGTGTCTTTAGAGAATTTCTATGCTTTTATTTGTTGCTGGGCATATTCACTTTGAGCCACCATGGTCGATATGACTTATTTAACTATAGTTATCTTTTGAAGTTGACATTTTAAGCTAGAAGCCGCCATAATTTTCTTGTTGTCACCATGATTCATGAGGTAATACTATTATTATTTGTAGTCAGCATTATGAAATTTTTATAATCTACAATTTTGGCTTCATTTTTTATTAAACCCGAAATGGGATTTCTCCTCCTTTTTGTTTGAAGCTTTCCAACAAAAAATATGGCATGTTTTCTTATGGCTGGGCTCATGTCGTCCTTTTATATATTCTTTGACCCTCCTCTATAGCATCTTGTTGTTTGTTTGATGGCTTTTGCATGAGCTGTGATTCTGGGCGCATCCTTATTTGAGCCGCCATATTTAATATTTCTATTCAAGCATATCTCTGCTTAAAGTTATAAATGCTGCATTTTTTAATAACAAGAAACAATGAGCTACCATTGGAGATGTATGCGATTTTAGCTGGAGTTCTTCTGCTGCCGTAGCTCATACTATTTGTGATCTTCATGACTGTTGTAATCTTTTTTTCAATCATATCTTTTAACATGCTATAAAGCCTTCTTAGTTTTTTCCTGTGATAAACTGTTGTTGAGTTGTTTCTTGTATCCACCTTATCAGCATATGCACAAGCTTCATTTATTGAAATAGATGCAACCCCAACAAATAAAGATTATCTATGAGGTTAGAGCACGGCTCATGACACCCATAAACCATTTTCGTTGACTTTGCATTCATAGTTTTTCAGCACCTGTTCCTTGTGAATTTAACATGCTTGTATTTGATTACAATGAAAGGTTTCATATCAAAAGTAATAAGTCCCTTTAACATTATATAGTTCTTTTGTTTGATCTTGCAGTCTGTAATATAACTATTCCAATGTGCATGTCGGGCTCATACCCAAAGGGAGCCTCGATCAGGGGCACATACATATTAGAATAGTTAAATTCAAGATTTCAAAAATCAAACTCTATATTTTCTTTTTGCCCACTTGGGCACTGAGAATGCACTTCACTATCTTTGATATATATTTAGAATAGGGAAAGTATATATGTAGGGATGACTAGTTATAGGTATTCAATAATTGCTTAGATCTTTCAAGATCTAACCCCACTTTTTTTTAATACAGGAAAAGAAAACCGGAGCTTAGCATATCAGGAGCTGGACCAGGAGCAACATCATGGATCATTTAACCAGTCAAAAGCTGAAAAGGAAATGACAGGTTACCTCTAACCTTACCTTCATAAATCTTTTTTTTTTAATATTTTGAATATATATGAAAGGCAGTAGTTAAACTCATGGCTTGTGTGAGATCTTCACTTTCAGCATTTCAATTCATTCCATGTTTGTAAAAAATGAAAATTGTACACATCAATTAATGATTCATACAATGAACATTGTCCTTCTTTCCTTTTGCTCCGAATAAAAATGATTGGTAATAGAAATGAAATGAATACAAATGTATGAGATAAGCAACTTGTAAATTCCTGTACAATGTTACTATTTAAGCTAAATTTCAGCTTGTGTATAAATTTAGTAACATTTTTGGCAATCTCTGCTTTATGTCTGCCTGCTAGACATTAGAAAACCAATTACCTTTGATACCCATTGGGCATGGAGTCTGAATTTATGCATTCCTAGCACCTAGACCTGACACGACGCGACTTCTAAAGTTGTTGGTTGAGTTTTGAATGCATGTAAGTGAGCTTAAGAAGACTTAAGACTCATGTTACACGCTAGAGTTGTCGTTGCACCAAAAGATCAACCTGTTAATGCCCGATACTATCGCTAAATTTATAGAACACAGGAGGCAATTAAGCCATGTCATGAATCTCGAAGGGGTACATTGGTAGTCAGTCCAACAATCCCCCCCACAGCATTACCTGAGGAGATTCGAACCTGTGACCAAGCTCTGATACCACTTGTTACAAGCTAGAGTTGTCGTTGCACCAAAAGATCAACCTGTTAATGCCTGATACAACTACTAGACTTATAAAACATAGAAGGCGATTAAGCCATGTCATGAATCTCAAAGGGGAACATTGGTAGTCAGTCCAACATCTTATTGGGTTGACTAATATGCATGGTCAAACTCAAGTATCAGCTTTAGAAGCTAAACCTTCATAATTTGACCATCTTGGTTATGTATGGATAAATGTGTGTATTTGAATAAATGCATGTGAATAGTGGATATGTGGATATGTGTGTATGTATGGTTGCTAGCAAGACTTGAGTAATTGCAGCACTATATATATGCATATGCATGTGTGCACTAGGTATGTATAGGCATTCAAACACATGTATTGATGTATGCATGAATGAGATGGGTGAATATGAAAACTTAACAACACAAACCAGCAACTTGACCAACTTAAAACCTAAGGAAAACAAGAAACTAACCTAGGAAAGAAAACAAAAACTGACATGTGCTTGGACAGCACTTAGGAAAACTCAACTAAAGTGCAGATGCACTTATTGAAAACAGAAAACTAACCTAATATATACAAGATAAGACTGATAGTTCATAACCTTGAAACATGGTTTGAGGTGAATCTCATTCACAGGGATCGGTAAAACATCTCCTTCCATTGTAGCTAGCTGAAATGCATTGTGCTCCTTACATTCAGCAATCAGAAATGGTTCAGCCCACATATGATCAAACTTATTATGGTGACCAGACCTGCTTTTCAAAACATCCCACTTAAGGATGAGATCTCCTTCTTTAAAGTTTTTGAGCCTAGACTTCTTATCAAACACCTTTTTTGTTTGAATCTACTAATACTCCATCTTTCTTAGTGCATTGCACCTTTCCTCCTCCAACTCAAGCAATTTAGCATATCTCAGCCTTAGTGGATCATCCTCTTCAAAAAGCATCAGATTATGAGCCAATTCCAAAGAAGGAAATTCTATAAAAATGGGCAATTTGGCTTGCTTTCCATACACCAGTACATAAGATGAATTTTCAAGGATTTGTTTGGGAGTTATTCTGTCACGCCACAAAGTTGTTCTTAGCTTAGAATGCCATTCTCGCTTGTTTTCCTCTAAGGTCCTTATTATTCTCAGCAAATTTTGGTACTTTCAGCCAAACCATTACCTTGAGGGTAATAATTTGACGAAGTGTTAAGATAGACACCATTTCTCAAAGCCCAATCAGTTGTTGCCCCCACAAATGCCAAAGCATTATCTAAAATTATAGATTCAGAAACTCCAAACCTTGTAGCCAACTTATCATAGAAATTCAAAACAGAATTTTCATTTGCCTCTCTTAATGCTATAGCCTTTGTCCACCTAGTAAAATAATCTATAGCAGTGAGAATCCACTTGTGACCAACGCTGGAATTTGGATTTATAGGCCCCACAAAATCAATGCCCCACTTCAAAAATGGTTGATCAACTAGAACAGGATGCAGGGGTAAAGCAGCCAATCTCTCCTTTCCAGCAAACAACGCACATTGCTTGCATTCCCTTGCCCAGGCATGAGCATCTTTAAATAGGTTGGGCCAATAGTATCTAGCCCTCATTATTTTGTAAGCTGTTGTTTTTGGGGAAAAGTGTCACCCTGCATCATGAAATTGCTCTAGAAGCTTGTTGGTCTGATTATCATCAATGCAACTAAGGAGAACGTCATTCATGTCCTTTTTGAAAAAAACACCTTCAATTAAGACATTAGGTATTGATTGTAACCTAAAATATCTTCACTTGGCTCTATCAAACAGTAGAGGACACTCTCCAGTTTGCAGGAAATGGATCATTTCAGTTAACCAACTAGCTGGTTGTTCATCTGTAGCATCTGAAACAACATTAAATAGTGTTATCTCATTATCACACTCATCTCCTTGTAAGGTCTAATCTGCCATTTGTTCACAAACCCCTTTCCCCTTACCAATTTGATGATTTTTATGTCTACATCGTACTCCATTACTTTGGTAATCTAACCTGCACGCTTTTTGTTAAGGTCTTTGTTGAGAAAGAAATCCTTAACACTTGGATGTGAAACCATGAGATGAACCTTATTGTTTGACAACAAATATCTAAACTTTTTAAGACTCTTAATGACAGCAAAAGCATGCTTTTCCACAAAACTATAGCACTGCTCATAGCTTTCCAAACCTTTTCTATAAAAGGCAATAGGCTGTTCGTATCCCTCATCATTTTTTTGCACTAGAATAGCTAAAATAGCATCCATGCCACCATATGCATATAAAATGAAGTCTTTGGAGAAATCTGAATTAACCAATGTTGGAGCTAATGATAAAGCTTCTTTTAACAACTAAAAACTTTGTTTACTTTCTTTAGTCCATGTGCAAACTGCATTCTTTTTAAGCATTGTTGTGAGAGGTTTAAGTAAAACAACAATATCGGGCATGAACCTTCTCACAAAATTAATTTGTCCAATGAAGTTTTGAAGCCCTTTTTTGTTGCTTGGTAAATGAAACTCAAGAATTGCTTCAATCCTTTCCGGATCAACTATTATGCCTTCCTTTGATACAATGTGACCTAAAAATTTGCCCTCGTGAACAACAAATAT
Source organism: Cupressus sempervirens (assembly GCA_028749045.1). NCBI lineage: Eukaryota > Viridiplantae > Streptophyta > Pinopsida > Cupressales > Cupressaceae > Cupressus > Cupressus sempervirens. Next base: position 842,068,269 of record CM053786.1, on the reverse strand, counting down.
ACATTTCTTGGGATTTAATGAAATTCCAAACTGCCTGCACCTTTCAAAAACCAACTTTAAATGAGCAAAATGATCATCAACATTTTTTGAAAAAACAGTTATGTCATCCAAATATACTAAAACCATTTTATACAGCATTCCTTTGGGTCATGTCCATTGCTCTCTAAAATGCGGCACCAGCATTTGATAAGCCAAAAGGCATTCTTTGACAAGCCATTGTACCCCATTTCGTGGTAAATGATGTTTTATACTAGTCTTCCTTTTTGACTTGTACTTGATTGTACCCTAAAAAATCATCAAGTAATGAGAACCTTGCTAAACCAGCAACAACCTAGAGTATTTGCTCCATTGAGGGCAACAGGTAATGATCTTTTAGTGATGCTCTATTTAAATCCCCAAAACCCACACAAAGTCTGATTTCTCCGTTTTTCTTTCTTACTGGGACCAAATTAGAAACCTAGCTGGTGTGTTTGATCTCATAGATTATACCACCTTCAATCAACTTGGTCAATTCCTTAAACATCAAAGGTTCTAACATGGGGTCTGTTTTTGCTTTATAGGCTTAGCATTTGGAAATAGCTCAATAGTATGCTGAGCCATATCTAGATCAAAACCTTTAAGATCTGAATACTCCCAAGCAAATACATCAAGAAACTCTTTATATAAATCAACAAATTCAGATTTTTCAGTTGTTGTACAGACTTTACCAACTTTCAAAAGGTTGCCTTCAGCCACTTCAAAACTTTCATAACTTTCTTCCTTTACTTGCATATAGCTTTGTTTTTTCTTAGCTCATCATCTCTACTGAAAATAGACTCCAAGGTGACCAAACCTTTCGGAAGTCTATTTGACTTAAGCAGAATAATCTGATCATCATAGTACTATTTCAGCTTGTTCTGATTTGAAATAGAAAACATATCCTCTTCCAACAGAAAACTAAGAATTTGCTCATCACTATGAAAAACTTGCCAGTTAGTGCTATTATCAGGAATAGAAGGTCTTCCTATAACCTTGACATGTTGCTAGATTTTCTTCTTGCTGATTTTTGTAGGTATGTCAAATTGGGCGCCAACTGTTGCAAGTCTATAAGCTTGTTGATTCTGATTTCTTGGAATAGAAAAAATATTGAAAGCAGAAGACTCCTCAATGATATCTCAGATTCGATGTTTATACAACTTTAAGGTGTCATTTTTTGCTGCATTTAAATTTTAAACCTCTTACTTGGTTGACAATAAACTCGTTGTCCCCATATACCTTAATACATTCAACTCCTCTTTTCTCTGGCCACTCCAAACCTTGAGTCAAACCTTCGTATTCTGCAATATTATTTGAGCATGCAAAAGAGAAACGAAAAGCAGCATAGTACCTCTCACCATAAGGCGAAACCAGCATAGTGCCTCCACTAGTGTTGTCGGTAGATATTGTATTGTGTAACCGACGTCGTCGGTAAATAGTATGTAGCCGACTTGTAGCCGACAGACCCCTTCGGGAAGGTTCTTCAGAACAGTATATGTACACCGTGTGAAATCATTGTAATCATCATTCAAGCATTATGTAATCTCTTTGGCATATGCAAATAATAAAAGGAGTATTGTTGTTACATGTTTCTATTGTCTATATGCATTAATTTATTTACCCTGTATGGTAAACATTTGGTGCCGTTGCCCGATGGACCTGGAACAAAGGCTGAGGAATGAAGACTAATGCTGAATCAGTTAAACAAAAATAAGAATAAGCTGAAGGACAAAGATGAAATATGCACAGCACAAGGGAATTTAATTTTGGCGCAACAGGCCGAGCACAGACAGAGGTTTCAGCAGATTGCTGACGGATGCTGAAGCATCGAGGAATTGTTGGAAGAGACTCGACAGTAGGTGGAATTGGTGGAAGAAGCAAAGGAGGAATTTTTGAACCTGTATTCGTCGAGGGAAGAGAATCCAAACAGAAGGGAATTAACTCGCACGGCTCGGACATGAGCGTGGAGTGAACTCTTCGTCTGCGATACACTTCCAGAAGGGACAACATCAGAAGATCCTTCTTCACCAAAGATCGCAGCTGTTGGAAATAAGACACTATACCAAACAGCGCCAGTGTGGGAGCGCAGAGCACTGGTGTGGGAGTGCAAAGCGCCAGTGTGGGAGTGCAAAACAGTGCCGGTGTCGTAGGACTGAACAGTGCCCGTGCACAAAATCAAGTAATAATGGTGAGACCAAAGGAGAAGTTGCCCAAGTTTGATGGTGATGGTACGGCCGATCCAATCAGACACTGTAAGACATGCAAAACAATTTGGAGGGCGAATGGCATAATAGATACAAACGAATGGGTTTGACAATTTTCAACAACCCTATGGGGTGTCACAATTGATTGGTTTGCCAATACAGATTCCCAAAAAATAACCAATTGGGGGGACGTTAAAAAGGAAATTAAAAGACTTAATAAATAAAATGGAAGGTAAGTCAGCAAATGGGCTGCAAAAAAGATGGTTCATTGAAGGACTACGCCCAAAGTGATATAAGAAAATGAAGATTATGCCGCCATCGTCATACACTGAAGCATACAATCGGGCAATGAACTTAGAAAGTGAGCAGAAAACAAAAAAGAAGAAGAGTAGCTCATCCGATTCAGATGATGACACATCTTCGGGAGAAGATAGCAGCGATAATGAAAAAGGCAGCAAGAAGGTCTGAGCCCTTCAGAAAGATATGATCCGAATGATGAAGGAATTTAAGAATATGCAGAAAGCGACGAAGGGAAATGAGTTGTGGTGCACAGAATGTAAGACAAAAGGTCACACAAAAGGATCCTGTCCAAAAAACCAGTTCTGTGAGATCTGCTAGATCATGGGACATTCCATAAAAGAATGCCCCTTCAATATGAAAACAAGAGGAACTCAACAAGTGCTCCTAACACAGGAGGCTTCCACGTCAAGAGGAAGCGGAAACACCAGTAATGCAGGTGCCATGTCGGAAGGGTACAAAAATAATAGACGAGGGCAAAACAACAATAATGCCAACAATAATAATGGGAGCCGCAGTCGAATTTAGTACAATGCGAACAGCCGGCCGATGGTTCAATGCCGAGCGTGCAATTTGTGGGGCCACTTTGCTCAAGACCATACAACAGCAAACACACCAAAATTATTATGCAGATGGTGCGGACCTAGAGATCATGAAGACGCCAAGTGCCCAAAATCAAGAGTGAATTTATCACCATCGGGACAAACGAAGAAGAGGTTCTGGCAATTACACGAAAGCAAGCAAAACTGTACCCCAACATGACAGAAGAAAAGAAAAAATTGGAGGAAGCACGGGTGGAAATTGAGAAAGCAACACAAGCGGAGACATCTTAGTTGAAGGACACCACCGGCACCTCAACAAGGAACTGCGCGGAACAAAACATCATACGGCAGATATTACAAACTGAAGTACCAGTCAAAATAAATGATCTACTACTCACAATGCCTCAACTCCGATTGGCACTCACAAATATCACTCCAACTACTAAGTTACCAGGAGAACCAGGAAGAGGGAAGGAAACTGGCACAAGTGCAGAGGACCCAATGCTACTAGCCCTCACATCCAGACGGCATTTGACGGTCGTCGAGATGGGGATTCTGGGAAATGTTCTAACAGACACAATTGTCGACAGAGGGTCCAACGTGAATGTGTTACCAGAGGATACCTCGACGAAGTTGGGACAGCCAACATTGTGGCCACCTACATTCCAGTTTCTAATAGCGGACCAACACGGAATCAAACCGTTGGGAGTCCTGTACAGAAGCGACGTTACAGGATGAATAAGAACTACGCAGCATAGGTTACAAAAGAAATCAAACGAATGCTGGAAGTCGGTATTATTTTTAAGGTTCAGACAAGTGAATGGGTGTCACCCATAGTAATCTCACTGAAGAAGAATGCCAGAGTCACGCGCACTACTGGATAACTCGGCAGTAAGTACAGTGAGATTTATTTATGAGCAAATCATTATCAAGAACGGGATTCCATTGCAGTTGACAAGTGATAGGGGAGGACACTTCATTAACCATGTTATCCAACTGCTCACTATTGAATTTAAGATCTATCATTCATTATCGAGCCTGTACTACTTGAGAGCAAATGGACAGGCTAAGGCTATGAACAAGATCATGGTATCAATTATCTACAAGTCATGTGCGATTGAAGGTGAAGACTAGGATGAAAAACTGCCCTCTGCCCTTTGGGCATACCGCACGGCGTGCAAAGTGACAACGGGACACACCGTTCCAATTGATGTTCGGACAAGAGGCAGTGGTACCAGCAGAATTTATGATACCGAGCCTGAAGACCACATTGGAAAATAAGTTAGGCGACATGGAAAGCCTAAGGGAAAGGTTGCATAATCTAAACAAGCTCAAGGAGAAGCGGCTATTGGCACAATGGGCCACAGAGGTGACACAAAACAGGCGCAAAGTGTGGCATGATAAACACCTAAAACTGAACAAGTTTCAACTGAGACAGTTGGTGTTGAAGTATGATGGACGGAATGAAATCAAACCAAGCAAGTTTAAAGTCAAGTGGGTCGGGCCATACTAGATCTGCGAGGTAGGTGATAATGGAGCAATAAAGTTGTGGGCTTTAGACGAACAAGAAATACCAGAGGCAGTCAACGGTTTGAAACTAAAGATGTACCATGCTAGAACGATCCCCTTGTCATCAGAGAATGGCGAAACTCGGAGAGAATTGTTTTTTTGTCGAAAGAACAAAAAAAAAAGGAAAAAAAAGAGAAAAAAACAAAAATCTAGAAGTATGGCTGTGGACACCTATCCCATGGACGAGGTGCTCTGGGAGCAAGTCCGCAGACACCTGTCCCACCAACAGGGTGTTCCGCAAACTGCTCTGCAGCTACCTGTCCCGCGGACATGGTATTCCGTGAGTGTTTCCTCCCACGGGTTTACCTTGAAACGGCCGCAGCTTGTCCATTCTCCCACGACGTATCTCTTATCTCCACGAGGTTATCCTGTGCATTTCCATGGACGGTGTTAGACTTCGGCAGTGTTTTCCAACAAATGGTGATGGTGTTTTAATCTTCGTACCATGAGTTGTTCATTCCCACAGCTGATGATTATATTTCAAACTCCTGCAATACATCTTAAACTTCCACAAGCAACAGGTGAATGCGGCACACTTTCAGCTGAAGGGGTATTTTTCTCATATGCAATTGGAGTCATCGTACCACGCCAAATTCAACTACATGGGAACGCGGAGGAGATAATATAACTTTCATTGTGCAGACAGGCCAATATTCCTCTATCTTATATAGCAAAAGACCACATACAAGTAAGTAATCTTCCACCCGTTAGTTGAAAGGGAACCGTCGGGGAAAGAAATAAGCAACGGAAAAAAATATATATTGAGGCATATTATCTGCGGGAAGGCAAAAGCAACAGGAACCCTACATTATAAAGGTAAAGCAAGAAGCCATTATTATGGAATCTGCATGAAACGGAAGCAGTGGAAGGACCAGCTAAAGACAAGTATGGAGAAGAAGGCCAGAGTCTTGGCTTTTGGAATCCAAGTTGCAGGGCCATTAGCATCCAGCAGTAAGAAGCAAAAAGTCAGGGATGAACTATCACACCTTACGGTTTAGTTTGAGGGACTCAATGGCAACGAGTGTCGGAAATGGTGGCAAGAAACCCCAGACACATAGGTAATTAAACAAATTCTAGTACGAGCACAAGTGCATTGGGCCATGCAGCTTCCAGTTTTCTCCATTCGATTATTTGAACCGATTCTGCGAACCATGATAAAAGTATATTATAGGAACAGCAGAACCAGTACATTTATGTACAAGAAGCATCGGATGACGGTTTCTTTTAAACCAAAGGATTTCACTAGGGTTTTTGGCATCCCTGCCAAGGAGGTCGGAAAGTGGAAATCAAGAACCACAATGTCTTAGGAACAGAAAGAATATTGGGTTAAATTAGTAGGTCGTGATCTTATGCCAGAGGAGATGGAGTCAGTGGTAAAGGGGGCCAAGTGCAAAGGGCTTCGGCGAGATTTTATTCGAGAGGGCCACTGGAGATGCATCATGGATGTCATCAAAAGCAAGTTGATAGGGGCAAGTCGGGCCTCGGATATAGCTTTGCCAAAGATTGTATTCATGAATGGCACAGTGTATGATTGGGCTTCAGTCCTCACCGACAGGATGGAGGAGTTCATGACACTCTAGCACCAGACGTTCTTTATGCCGCACCATGCCATCGGCTTGTTTCTGGAGGCAGCTGTTAACTAGATACCACTTGATGACTTTGAGGTTCCATTGAGGGGAAAGTTGGCGATAGCAAAGCCTCCAATATTCTATTGGAGACATTTGGACACATGTGGAACAGCAGCTAGGTAGAAGGAGGTATTCCAAGGATTGGAGGCATATGGAGACACGGACAATGGACAGGAGAACACTTCAGAAAGCAGTGGGGCCAAGTCTGAGGAAGAGAGTACTTCTGCAGAAGTTCGCAGTGACGCAGCAGGTAGCGGGTCCACATTCTTCACCCCTCCTCAGTTGCCAACTTCGGTGCACTTGACCACCCCCACCTCACTCATTCCCCCATTTGGCTAGCGCTATGCGCCGGTCATTATGACTCCACTGACGGTGGCAAAGGTTGTCCCATGGGTGATGGCAGAGGTGGTCCCACAAACCGCGACAGATGTTGTTTCTTCTGTGGCCACAACCCAGGGCATGCCTTCCCAAAGCTGTTCGCCACACTCCGTTGCACCAACTGAGCCAGTCTCAAAAATGGTGGAGTTGCTAGCGCTAGAGCCCGAGACCCAAGTTCGTTTAGATGTGATTGGGTCTGATGCTATGGTCACCATTTCGTCCTCCTTGTTGGCAGATGCTCAGCCAGTACAGTTAGCCCAACCAGCATAGCAAGATGAGAGCATGCAGCCGGCACAGTCAATACAACCCAAGAAGATAGAGGTGATGGATAGAACGAGTGCCTTCCTACGACAGCAGTTCTGACTCATTCCTGTGGAGGTCAATCCATCCATTCATTCCTCAAGGCATCTAGGGGTATCAGTTGCTGCATCGGAGCCATAGGAGGTGGGAGTTCCACAGGCCGAGGATGCGCCTAGAGTAGAGGAGGCCGCACCGGATGTGGTCGTGGCTACCTCAAACGAGGCAGAGATAGATAGTGATGGGGAATGGGCGATGGATGATGTGCCAAAGGAGGATTATGGATCAGATGAGGATAGATGCAGAGACTACCTCAAAGCTATGCGGGTTGCGCTGCAGAAGAGACACACTATTGCATTGCAGGCTATGACTCGGCGAAGAGAGTGGCATTTGGTTCGGGCTTATATTCGAGGGATTTGCCCTCAATGATTTGCTCCTGCTTTGAGGACAGAGGATGGCCAGCAATTGAGACATCGAAGATGTTGGCTAATTGGGCCATCAAGCTTGAGTTGGGACCGTGCAACACTCCAATGGAGAAGCTGGCGCACGAGATTGTGGGGTTGTATAAAGGCGTTTATTATGCTCACAGGCGTGCAGAGGCGAACAAGGCAGCGAAAAGGATTGCAGCTGAGAGATCTCTGTCAATAGAGAGAGAGACTAAAGAGAAGATAGCCATAGACTTGGTCAGCCAACAGGTAGCGTGGGTAGCTGAGCTTGTAGCATTATTGCGGGACAAGGAAGCGGCCGAGCAGGAATTGCAATTAGCCAAGGCCTAGGCTATGGATGCAGAGCTTCTTCTAAAGGAGGCCGTAGAGGTTAATACGCAGACTCGGAAGGATTTGCGGATCCGAATGGATCAAGTGTATGAATTGCACCCGCAGCAGCACTCTTCAAGGGCACAACCTCCTCTCTAGTATATATTTTGTTCTATATTGTATGTTGTATTGTATGTTGTTGTCTCCTATTTTGTTAGTCACCAAGAGACGACTTTTCTTTTTGGGGTGGATGATGTTGTCGGTAGATATTGTATTGTGTAGCCAACGTCATCGGTAAATAGTATGTAGCCGACTTGTAGCCGACGAACCCCTTCGGGAAGGTTCTTCGGAACAGTATATGTACACCGTGGGAAACCATTGTAATCATCATTCAAGCATTATGTAATCTCTTTGGCATATGCGACTAATAAAAGGAGTACTGCTGTTACATGTTTCTATTGTTTGTATGCATTAATCTATTTACCCCGTATGGTAAACAACCAGCACCATTTTGCTTTTAGACCCATCAAAGAACATTTCCCATAGTTGATCTTGCTCTTCTTGTATCTAATTTTCTAACTTGACTAAATTTGGGATAACTGCATCTTGCTCATGAATAACGTAAGTTCCCACACCAACATGCATAAAATTAGAAAAATGATTTTCAGCAGTTTGACTTGATGCTCATTCGTCAAGAAGAATATCTGGAATTTCATCTAATTGGGTTCTAGTTTCACAAATATTACCGTGTTCTCCTTCATCAAATGAGACTAAGTTTGCATTTAAGGCACTAGGTACGTATGATTCTATATGATATTTTGCAAGCAATTCAGACTTAATTGTTACCTTGGTACCATACCTAGTCCTAAATACCATGTGAGACCAGTCAGATGATAAATAGCCCCCAATCTTAGCAGTGAAATCCCTAGACAGACAAATGGCAAAATAAGGTGGTAAATCTATCACATAGACATCCTACTGAATAGAAAAATTAGGACATGCATGGAGGGTAAGGTTGGCATCTTTGATAAGGACTATAGTACCAATAGATGTTCCATCAAGCTGGACAACTCCTTTTTCAACTGGCTGGTATTTCAGTCCTAGCTGATCTGCTACTTTTTTAGGCATGACAGAACTTGTAGCTCCACTGTCAGCCGACTGGATGATCCCGTCGGTGTTTCTGTAGCCGACGGAATGATTGTCGTAGGTGTTTTGTATTCTGTAGCCGACGGGTAAATAGTTTGTAGCGGACATAATGTTTGTGGCCAGCGGACTCCTTCGGGAAGGTTCGGTGGATAGTATTTATATCCCGTCTGGGATCATTGTAAAGCATCATCTTTCATTCATCTTATGAAGCATAATGTAATGTTTTGGCATATGCGAATAATCTAAGGAGTTCTACTGTTCGTGTTCCATTGTCTGTATGCGTTCATTTATTTTACCTGTACGGTAAACATTTGGCGCCGTTGCCTTATGAATCTAGAAGGTGGGAGGAATGAAGATTAATGCCAAATCAGCTTAACAAGGATCGAAATAAGGCCAAGGGAAAAGATGGAATCCGTACTGCACAAGAACATTTAATTCTGGCACACCGACGGAAATTCCAGAAGATTGCCGATAGAAATAGGAGTGCAGAGGCATTGTTGCAGGAGACTCGACAACGGGTGGAATTGGTGGAAGAAGCACAGGAGGAGTTTTTGAATTTGTGTTCGCCGAGGGAAGAGAATCTAGACAGAAGAGCATCGACTCGCATGGCTCGGGGTGCCGACGGAGCACGATCGTGGAGTGAACTCTTCGTCCGGGATACACTTCCGCGGGAGACAACTTCAAAAGATCCTTTTTCTTCACCAAGGTTCGCAGCTGTTGAGATCGCCGGTGTTGAAGTACAGATCGCTGGTGTGGGAGTGCAGTCTCCCAGTGTGAGAGTGTAGACCGTCGGTGTCGAAGTGCAAAGCGCCAATATTGCAGGACCAAGCAACGCCTGTTTACAAAAACCAATCGTGATGGCAGGACCAAAAGAGAAACTACCGAAGTTCGATGGCGATGGTACGGCCGATCCCATTCGACATTGCAAAACATGTGAAACGATCTGGAGGGCAAATGGCATAACTGATAAAGACGACTGGATGAGACAATTTTTGGCGACCCTACCGGGCGTGGCAATTGATTGATTTACTAGTACAGATCCACAGAAGCTAGACAGTTGGAATAACATCAAAAAGGAGTTTCTGGCCGAATTTCAACTGTTGCGTGACGATAATGAATTGTTGCAAAAATCTTCAATACCAAGCAAGGGAAGAACGAAATTGTTCGCGTTTACGCCAAGAAATTGAAAGATTTGATAAACAAAATGGAAAATAAGCCGGTGGACTTCAGAAAAGGTGGTTCGTGGAAGGCCTCCACCCTAACCTACGAAAGAAAATGAAAATTGTGCCGCCGTCGTCATACACAGAAGCCTATAACAGAGCCTTGAATCTCGAAACTGAGCACAAGACAAAGAAGAAGAAGAAGACTAGTTCCTCTGATTCTGATGACGACGAGCCTTCTGGCGAAGATAGCAACGACGATGAAGGTAGCAGCAAGAAGGTCTGTGCCCTGCAAAAGGACATGATCCGCATGATGGAGTTTAAAAACATGCAGAAGGAACCAAAAAGCAGTGAGCTATGGTGCACGGAGTGCAAGACTGACGGTCATACTAAAGGATCCTATCCAAAGAATCAATTCTGTGACATTTGTCAAATCATGGGCCATTCGACAAAGGAGTGCCCCTTTAAAATGAAGACAAGAGGATCTCCGCAGGTGCTTCTTACGCAGGAGGCTTCCCCGTCGGGCAGTAGCGGAAACACGAATACCGCCGGTGCTACATCCGGAGGATACAGGAATAATCGGCATGGACAAAACAACAATAACAATAACAATACGAGCAGAAGCCGGATCTAGTATGATGCAAATGGACGGCCGATTATTCAATGCCACGCATGTAACTTGTGGGGGCATTTTGCGCGGGAGTGTCCAACGGCGAATACACCTCAACTATTGTGCCGATGGTGCGGACCCGGCGATCACGACGACTCAAAGTGTCCAAAATCCGAAGTGAACTTGATCACTGTCAAGATGGATGAAGAAGTTCTGGCAATTACGCGGAAATAAGAAAAAGAATACCTGGACCCCGCCGAAGAAAAGAGGAAATTTGCGGAAGCACAGGCGGAGGTTGAAAAAGTATCCCAAGCAACAACACCTTAGGACACCGCCAGCACTTCAGCAAGGAATTCTGCAGAACAAAACATAGTACGACAAATTTTGCAGACGGAGGTACCAGTAAGGATAAATGATTTGCTCCTCACCATGCCTCAACTCCGATCTGCTCTATCAAATATTACACCAGTTCCCAAGTCACCGGGAGACCCAAGTCGAGGGAAGGAAAAATCACCAGGAGAATCAAGTCAAGGGAAGGAAAAGGAGATTGCTGAAGGCGGAGAAGATCAGATGTTGCTGGCGCTGACACCCAGACGACACCCTGCAGTCGTCGAGATGGGGATCCTCGGACATGTTCTCATGGACACAATAGTTGACGGAGGGTCCGGCATAAATGTATTGCCGGAAGAAACCTGGAGGAAACTGGTCGTAGCCTCTATAGTAGGTATTGATTCATTAGTAGCAAGTCCTTTACCTTTATTTGTCATTTGCTCCATTTCAAGAGCTCTCTTCTTTGCTCTAGTGTTCGCTGATACTAGTGAGTCAGTATTTACTGCACAAAATTCCTCTCTCTGCCAATTAAGGAACGCAGTCTTAGGAGCATGTATATCATGTTGCTGTTCGGGTACATCAACAGTGGCATTCTGCTGATCCATGATTGTATTTTGTACCATTAAAGCTTGATTTATCATTCCATTTATGCAAGTAGTCTGATTATGCGCTTCATTGCAGGGATAACACCACTGTAAATCCGCAACCAGATTATTTTGCACAGGTACAATATCTTTAACAGGATTAGTAGTATTCAAGGATGCTGGATTATAAGGCCGAAAAGGTCTTTGATTATTATTTGGCCTATAACCAGCTGTATTGGTCTGATATGGTTGCTTATTTGCTTGAATCTGACCTTGGTTTTGCTGTTGGTAAGGCTGATTCACAACCTGATTTTGCTGTTGTTAAGGTTGCCTAGCTTGAAATTGTTGTTTCTTCAAATTTACCAGCTCATTACTAAAAGTTTGCATTAAATTCTCAATCTTAAGCTGACTATTCTTAATTTCCTACAACTCTTGCGAAGGGCTTGCTACAACAATTTCTTGACTAGGAACAGTAGGTAAGGCATTAAAAGGTGGAATTGCTAATAGCATATTTGGCTGAATATCTAAGAAAATAGGCATTGGGGGCCTAGGGGCTATTTTGCCTGCCTCATTATTCTCAGTTCTAATAGCACTATCATACGCTTGAGGCAGTGAGACACCTCCTATTGATTGAATCATCACAGAAATTTCACTATTTAAACTCCTTAAAAAATATAGAAATGCGTGGTCTGCTGAAGGTCTTACCGAGACACATATTTTGGTCCAAGTCCTCTAAAATCGATTGTTGAAGTCCATCATTTTCTCTTGGGGAGCACGCTTTATGGTTGTGAGATGTTCAACAAGAGACAAGTGATTTGACTTATCTTTGAAATGCCTTGTTAACGCATCTCCTAGGGCATCCCACAAATTAATAGAGCCAACAGCTAGGCTTCTGAACCATTGCAGAGGTTTTCCCTTTAATGAAGCTGTGAGTAGTTTAATAGCAACATCCTATTTAGTGACATGATGAACATTGCACAATGTTGCAATGTCTCTAATATGCTCAAACCTTGCAGTTTGAGTTTCTCCAGTAAAGTTTGGTAAACTCTTCAAGGCAGCCAAAGGTATGTCATAATGCTGCACAAAATTCAAGAGGCTTCCTTGATTGAAAGGCACAAGTGGAAATCTTCTTGGTGCAGCCATTATGTGAGTTTGTGTTAATACACTTGCTAAAGCTGAGCTTGTGCTTACTGGTACAGTACTTGAAAGCGGTGAAAAGGTGCTTGTGCTTGCTGTAGAAAAACTAGCACTTGCTGTACCAAAATTATTTCTGCTGTTTTGAAAGTTGAAATCTCTTGAAATGACAGCTGGTAACTCTTCTCTAACAGTCCGTGGTGCTGCACGTATTACAGGACGTTCACTTTACAATGATCTTCCTCTTCTATCATACACTCTTGGAGGAGTAGTTTGAAATCTCTTTGCACGAGTTCTATCCAGATTTCATCCTTTTCTTTTGGGTGATGACAGCTCCAAATACTCGAAAGATCTTGAACTTCTAGTTTTCACCATTTTCATCAAAATTTAAGCATTGGTCACCTTCCTTCACAAACGGAGTCACCACATATGCTGAAAATGAGCTTCTCCAAAGCTGTAAATTTGTTGTAGCATATCATACAGCAAGAATTTCTTGAAAAATCTGACTTCGTGTCCCACCGGGCGTGCCAAAATTGTTAAGGCTAAAATTTACACCATGTTAAACTAAACAAATTTAACAACCTTGCCTAACATAAGTTTCATTTTTTGCATGTGGGAAATGCGTAACTAAAAATAAAACCTTCGGATTCTAGGCCGATTCCTATTGGATAATCACTGATAACTCCACAAAACTAACTTGAACTTATGGGAAATGAGATAGAAGTTACTGAAATGAACCTAAGATCTTAAACTCTAAACTAGAGAACCAGGTGATACACCAAAATATGATATGAAAGTTCAAATATAGGTAACTAAGAAGGATTACTAGATTCTCTGAGTGAATACAAAGCACTTCCTTTCTGTAAAGGCTAGCATAAATACTTTGTAATAAAGTTTGAAAAATGAACCAGAATAAGAAGGAAAACAAATGCCTCTCTTATGAGCTTCACCTTTTAAAACATGAACTACAACCTGTAAACAAACATACTTTTTTGCAACTAGGTGTTTGGCTGAGACAAAACAACATGAAAAAATGACAAATCACTAATTGTCTTTATCAAATCACCTGAAAATACACACAGAATTACAGAAAGAAGAGAAGGCTCCAAAATAGATCTACATAACATAAACTCAGCTGCTGTCACTTGTATTTGATCTTCCAAAATGAGTTGCAAATATTTGCACAAAAATGCTAAGGACACAAAAATCTCTCATAAGCCTCCTCTACATAATCAGAACCGCATTCTACCATAATAGTCCAAAAGACTAAGTAACAGTCCTCTTTTGGTCGAATCCATCAAAGAAGACTCCAAAAAAGGAGTCAAATCTTATCAAAAATGACGACTCACTGCATAACTGCACTAAGTCATAAAGAAACCTATGACTTGACTCACTAATAACCACCCATGGAACACTCTAACAGACCATAAAGACTCCAAAAATACCTGGTCAAAGTTGAAATCCGACCCAAACTAAACACTAGAAAAACTCCTCAAAATCCCAACCAATTTAAGTGGTCAATCAAAACATAATGACTTCAATAAACACCTTTAGACACATGTCTATGGCATATGAATAAGTTCAACATCCTTCATTTTTGCATAAAGAATAGAAAAATACTAATGATTTATAATAATATCATTAATATTTAATTACAAAATGACTTAAAAAATATGAAATATTCACCAACTCATTCAAACAAGTTTACTCATAAACCATAATACCTAAGCCAATATGAAAATTGACAAATAAACTAACACTTAATAGTCGTCGGCATTAGGAAAAATTGAAGTGAGCAGACTTCAAAATTTATGAAGAAAAGCAAGGGATAAATTATATTGCTTTCCATAACCCTAAACTCTTTTCATTTTATATGTTCCATTGTTTGGAGAGCCTAGAGAAGAGATGTGGCTAGGGCTTGAACAATCGCCATGACTATTTTTGAACTTCTGTGAAATCATCCTCTGTGACTGGAGTGTGTATTTTTTCCAACATCACCATTATTTTATGAGCCTCTGTAATTACATTTTGAAGCCGTGATTGGAAATTAAAGCTAGAAACCGCCATATTTGAAAAGGTATTGTTTTTGACTTGGTGGGCATATTTATTTTGAGCCGCCATTTGAAGTCTTTTTCTGCGACTAGAGCCTTTGTTTCTCTACATTCATATTTTTTTGAATTTTAATAAAAGAAATACATGATTTCCCATCATTATACAGTTGCTATATTTGATATATTTTATTCTTCCCAACTTAGAAGTCTGATTCTGAATGCAATATAGGGCATTACTATAGTTTTCTTTATTTTCTCTCCTTGTTGGGCACGTCTATTCATTTTGAGCTGCCATGAATTTTTAGAGCCATCGCATTCAAAAGGTAATGCTGTGTTGGTTTCATGGAGAATGTATGAAAGTTGTAACTGGTCTTTTCTTCACAACTGAAGGTAGTCGGCAATCATATTTCCGAATGTTCAAAGCCGCCATAGTTGAAATAAATGTTTCTCCTAGAGTCGCCATTGTTGAAGGTATCGCTGTTGTTAGAACTCTCTTACTGTTGGTGTCTTTAGAGGATTTCTATGCTTTTATCTGTTGCTGGGCATATTCACTTTGAACCACTATGGTTGATATGACTTGTTGAACTATAGTTATCTTTTGAAGTCAACATTTTGAGCTAGAAGCCGCCAAAATTTTATTGTTGTTGCCATGATTCATGAGGTGATACTGTTATTATTTGTAGTCAGCATTATGAAATTTTTATAATCTGCAATTTTGACTTCATTTCTGATTAAACCTGAAATGGTTTTTCTCCTTCTTTCTATTTGATGCTTTCCAACAGAAAATATGTCATGTTTCCTTATGGCTAGGCTCATGTCATCCTTTTATATATTCTTTAACCCTCCTCTGTAGCATCCTGTTTTTCGTTTGATGGCTTTTGCATGAGCTGTGATTCTAGTTGCATCCTTATTTGAGCTGCCATATTTAATATTTTTGTTCAAGCATGTCTCTGTTGAAAGTTATAAATACTGCATTTAGAAATAACAAGAAACAATGAGCTACCATTGGAGATGTATGCGATTTTAGTTGAAGTTCTTCTGCTGCCGTAGCTCATACTTTCTATGATCTTCATGACTGCTGTATTTGTTTTTTCAATCATATCTTTTAGCATGCTGTAAAGCCTTCTCAGTTTTTTCCTATGATGAACTGTTGATGATTTGTTTCTTTTATCAACCTCATCAGCATATGCACAAGCTTTATTTAATGAAATAGATGCAACCCCAGCAAATAAAGATTATTTATGAGGTTCGAGCACAAGCTCATGACACCCATAAACCATTTTCTGTGACTTTGCATTCATAGTTTTTCAGCACCTGTTCCTTGTGAAATTAACATGCTTGTATTTGATTACAATGAAAGGTTTCATATCAAAAGTAATATGTCCCTTTAACATTATATAGTTCTTTTGTTTGATCTTGTAGTTTGTAATAAAACTTTTCCAATGTGCATGTCGGGCTCATACCCAAAGGGAGCCTCAGTCAGGGGCACATACATATTAGAATAGTCAAATTCCAGATTTCAAAAAATCAAATACTAAATTTTCTTTTTCCCCACTTGGGCAGTGAGAATGCACTTTGCTATCTTTGATATATATTCAGAATAGGGAAAGATAGTATATATGCAAGGATGACTAGTTATAGGTATTTAGTCATTGCTTAGATCTTTTAAGATCTAACCCCACTTTTTTTTTTCTTTTTTTTTAATGCAGGAAAAGAAAACCGTAACTTAGCATATCAGGAGCCGGACCAGGGGCAGCATCATGGATCATTTAAACAGTCAAAAGCTGAAAAGAAAATGATTGGTTACCTCTAACCTTACTTTCATATATCTTTTTTTTTTAATATTCTGAATATATATAAAAGGCACTAGTTAAACTCAAGGCTTGTGTGAGATCTTCACTTTCAGCATTTCAATTCATTCCATGTTTGTAAAAAATGACAATTGTACACATCAGTTGATGATTTATACTATGAACATTGTCCTTCTCTCCTTTTCCTCTGAATAAAAATGATTCGCAATAGAAATGAAATGAATACCAATGTATAGGCAGCTTGTAAATTCCTGTACAATGTTACTATTTAAGCTAAATTTCAGCCTGTGTAGAAATTTAGTAACAAAGACCAACAATGAATTAAGAAGAATTTGGTACCATCATAGTAACCATGTAATACTAAAAAATGATACAAACAAATCACCATAAGACCAACAATGAATTAGGAACAATTTGGTACTATCATAACAACAATTTCAATAAGTCTTTCTTTACAAATGAGAGGGGTGGGTTTTATAGAGGAACTCCAATTACAATGAATGGCTGAGATTGATTTAAAACCAATGGTCTAGATTAATCCATTCCAAACCCTACTTAGGGCAACCAAAAATAGCCAATAGAAATGAAGCACCACAAAATTAGCCAATGAGAAAATTAGCAAACTTGATGATGCAGGAACATCCTCAGTGTAAGCAGCAAATTGGTCGTTGGAGCTTAGAATGTTCTAATTTCTTCCTTGAAGGTTCACTTTGATTATATCAGCCTACCAATAAAGTTCCATTGCAAGATCAAGTCTAGTTTTCAAGATATTGGAAATTTTCGATTTTGGCAAAAGGGTAAAAAAAATTCGAACTTAGCTTTGAAGACTTAGGAGACTATGAAAGGGGCACTGCAGAAGAGCGCTTTACACCATTTTCAAAATGGGGTTGGTCTTTGAACGTTCCACTACTTAAAATAGAAGATAAAATCTCATTTGAGTCCTAAAAGTCATTTGGGGCCTAATCCAATGCAATAAAATATGAAAAATAATATCTTAGGGATGGTAGGTCTCAAATCTTAGGGTTACAATTTCTAGAACCTTATTGGGTGGTTAAAAAAATGTCTATGTAATGAAGGCCCATAGGGTTTTCTAGGGGCAAGTTTGAGTATGTATATGGTTGCTCTGGTTTACAGAATATTGTAATGAGAATTCCCATGTGGTTGTTTATGTCATATTCCTAAATATTGTAATTCCATATCATTGGAGATAACACAAAGCAAGCTTCTTGTTGTTGTGATTTGTTATTATTTCTTTGTTCTATTTTGTGTTTGTGTTAATTAGGGGAGTACACTTCATCAAGTAGTAAGTATTAGAGGAGTTCCTAACTATGTAGACAGATCGTCAATTATAAGACATTTTCCACTAGGACTATGGTTGTGATTTGAGTGATAAGTGCAAAAATGTCTCCACGAAGGAATCGTGGTAGAAGAGTTGGGGGTGTAATAGAAGAGGGTTTCAAATCCCTCCTATGAAGAGTGCAAGCATTTCAAGAGGAGATGCGTAGGGGGAAGAATATTGTAGTGGGAGATGAAAGGGAAGAGGGATTTAAAGAAGAAGGGAAAGTTGAACAAGAAGCACCAAAAGCAACTAGGGATCCTGAGGGGGATAAGTTTTTTAGGGTTATTTACAGCATTGGAAAGATACCCATGGTTGAAGTCCCTACATTTTAGGAAAATCTTAACCAAGAGGAATTGATCAGATTAAATCAATGATTTGAAAGAATATTTTAAGTATGAAGATGTCAAAGATCCTGAGATGGTCAAATATGTGAAAGCCAAACTAAAGGGTCATGCAAAAATTTGGTGGGAGGAGATTCAATTAGAGAGGAATAGAAGAAAAACATCACAAGATGGAATGATGAAAGGTGCTCCCTTTAATACCACAATACCCAACAGAAACATAGAAACAACACAAATTGGGAGAACAAAATATAGGCTTCTTATTATCGCCACAAATGCAGAATTATAGAATTACAATATGCAAACCCACATGAACGTCTTCCTTACAGCATCTGCAAGACAAAGCTGCAACTATAATCGAGAACCGCCCTAGATGACTTACAGCCCTTCCTTGTATAGGCACTTTTAATCACACAAGAAGGTTCTAGACACTAAGCCCTAACCTTTGAGGCCAACCAACCTAATATTATATTAAAAATTACACTTTATTACATATGATCAACTCAAGACAATTTACAAATTACATTTTCGGATGGGTCCACTTTTGGAGACCATGACTAGCAAACCATTGACCCGATGGGCTATTATAACCTTACTTTGGAATCCTTGGCTAGCAATCTACAACCTTTGATAGTAAAAGCGTCCATCAACTGAGGTTTGCCTCATTTCGGAGCCATTTAGGCCTTCATCACTGAACTTGAAGTTTGGATAGCCAAAATTCATACCGAATATTTGCAATAATTGCACCAATACATATGATATGACACATTCAGCAGGCTGATATGTCAAAGATGAACCTCCATATATGAGATTAGAACAATCTGAGCACATAATACCAAGTTACTAAAACTAGCAAGCTCCCTCAAATAGCAACTCTATACAGGAATAGCCCTTATTAAAAACAAAAAAACTTGAAAATTGGAAATAGAAATATTTTTGGGTGATGCATGATTGCCCTTACACCCAAGATGCTCCTGCATCATGGGACTAGATGGTGGAGAAATCAAAGAGATAATTCATTCCAATTGACTATGCATGGGATTAGATGGTGGAGAAATTAAAGCGATAATTCATTCCAATTGACTATGAGCTTGACCTACTCAAGTAAATGCAACGATTAAAGAAACCTAGAACATCTGTCTAGGAATCAATGCAAGATTTCTATCGAGTCCTCATTTGAACAAGTCATGCAAAAGCTGACAAGGAAAAAGTTGCACATTACCTTAACGTGTTAAGGCAAGTATCTAGGAGGTGTTGAGTCTGGATAGAATGACAACTATTGAAGAGGCATATTAGTTTGCTTTAAGGGTAGAAGAGAACCTAACCAAGAGATTTGAAGGAAAGAAAAGAGGATGAAGTCAAGGGAGAAGAGGCGGTGGAAGGTCCTCTAAGAACGGAAACAAGGAACAAAAAAAAAATGAAGATGTGCTTACTAACCAAAATCTAAGGAAAGAGGGTTTAAATCAGTCTTGCGATCAAAATAACAAAGATCGGAGAGAAAGAAGAAGGCAAGGACCGAGAAAAGGTGGTTGTCATGGGACATATTTCCATTGTGCAAAAGGAGGACATAGAGCTTATGAGTGTTCCCAACATCAAGGGAGAACAAATAGAAGTCCTTGTTACCAAAAGAACCTTGCCGTGTGATGAGAATGAACTTGAGCAAAGGAAGAATTTGTTCTACACAAGGTATAAGAGTAATGGTAAGGTATGCATTGTCATTGTTGATAGTGGTAGCACAAATAATCTTATTCGAAAGGAAATGGTTGATAAGTTGAAGTTAGAGAGAAAGACGCATCTAAATCTCTACCGGACTGCTTGGTTGGAGAGAAAGAAGCATCTGAATCCATACCAAATTGCTTGGTTGCAAAAGGATCATAAAGTTTTGGTCAATGAAAAATGTCTAGTCAAGTTCAAGATCGGGAGCTACCATGATGAGGTTCTGTGTGATCTTATGTCTATGGATGTTTTTCCTTTGTTGTTAGGGAGACCATGGCCGTTTGATTGCCAGGGAGTATATGATGGGTATGAAAATACCTATTCTTTTGTAAAGGATAGAGTTCGACACAGGCTGAAGCCATTAAAGGAAACAGAGGAAAAGATTTGTAGTAATGTCATAATATGTTTAGTTGATGGAAGGCAGTTCTTAGAAGGCATGAGCATATTTGTTTGCTTCAATTCCAAAAGTTGGTAAAGAAAAGTAGAAGTTGTACCTGTAGAATTTGCAGATTATTGAACGAGTTTCAAGATATTGTAACCAATAATGTACTTGATCGATTGCCACTAGTAAGAACGATTAGTCATCAAATGGACCTAATTCCAAGAGCCACCAATTAAAGCAGCCAATAGCATTACTCCTACAAAGAGTGAGGAATCGAGTAAACAAGTGCAAGAGTTGTTACAAAATGGTTTGATCCGAGGAAGTCTGAGCCCATGTACTGTACCATAAGTACTAGCACCAAAGTAAAATGGAGAATGGAAGATGTGTATAGGTTCTCGAGTTATCAACTATTGAGAAATTTAGCCTCATTGTGAATCGAAGAAAATTTCATGTGTAATATATGTTAATATATATGTGTGTGTGTTTATGGATTTATGTTGATATCCTTAAATATTTCATTCAAGAAATATCATACTGAGATGATGTCTCTTCATATACTCAAGAGCATAATGTGTTCTATATCAATCCTCCCTAACTAAGAGGGAGTGTTAAGTTTGCCATTCAGTCAGATTGATATGATCATGAGATTCATTATTGATGATAAATCATCTTTAGATAAATAATCTCATATATATATATATATATATATATATATATATATATATATTATATCATATATATGATAATATATATTATACATCTAGTTATTTATATTATTGATATACTAACTAATGATGATTAACTATAGAGACATGTCTCTTCATGAGACGTCTCCTCTCATATTTATGAGTCCACAAATCTGCATTTCGTAAATCATCAATAAAAATGGCCATGATTCTATATTTGAAGAAACGATCCTAGAATTTAACATGGTATCAGAGAAAGAGACATATCTCTTAAGATTACGATCAAGTGTAGATTTCCCTTGTCAAGGATCAATGATATTATGGACTGCTTCAGTGGAACTTTGTATTTCACAAAGATAGATCCAAAGAGTGGATATCACAAAATCCAGATCAGAGCAGGAGATGAATGGAAGACAGTCTTCAAGTCAAAGGAGAGCTTGTGTGAGTGGTTAATCATCCAACTTTTAATACTTTAACCCTTTGTATTTCCACCTTCATTGTTTGGAATTTTTCTTTGTCATTTTCATCTTGGGACTTGATCCTTAAGGCAATCTCATGAACACATTAACATCTTCATTAGCATATTAAATCTTTGTCAATCCATTTCATTGTATGACTCGATCATCATCAGCATCACTCCCTTGATGGGAATCTTATCTTTGAATTCTTTCTTTCTCTTAGCCTCAGACTTGTCCTTATGTCCTTGCTTATGCTCCTATGGCAACTTTGGTGTTAGAATCATCCTCAAACATTCCTTGGCGCACTTGTTTGATCCTTATGAAAAATTGATATGAATAAGGACAACTTGATCTCCTTGTAAGGTAGTCCTTATTCTTTAAGCATTATTTAAGTGAATGCTGACTTGCAAAGGGACATATGAATGTCTATGAATTGAATCTTTGAACTTGTCCACGGAGTCCTTTAAATCCAGACTCGTCCCATGTTCCTACTTGACGAAGGTTTGATCTTGGGAAAATTCTTCTGTTAAATATAGATTCGTCCCATGTTCCTTCTTGACGAAGATTTGATCTTGGGATAATTTGTCCTTTAAATCCAGACTTGTCCCATGTTCCTGCCTGATGAAGGTTTGATCTTGGGATAATTCCTTCAACTTGATCGTTGAAATTTCTTTCCTTTGTCCCAACTTTGAAGTGCACTATCTTGAAGTGATGTCTTCCTTTGATCTTGAATGCTTAAGTTAGCCTTCATTCATTGCTATCTTTGGTTTTGAGCTTGAACTTGCCTTCCACCTTTGCAATGTCCTCAGTTGGGATTGTCCTAATTCTAGCCCTCAAATCACAAATTCCATTAAATAAGAATTGTAGGATGGCTCATCATATAACTTTACACACGAGAATGCCTCAATTTATGTCCCCGTTCCTCTATTATGAATGCTAGGAATCCTTGTCCTTCTTGTCCATTTCCTTTATCTCTCAATTCCATTATACTGTTTCTAATTTGTAATTTATCTCTTTCATAATGAGTGAAATGTTTTTTGATCTCCTTTGTGACCAGTACTAAATACAAATACTCTTATCTGATTCTGTTATAATAATCAATGCACAATCTATAGTGGCTCTCTCTTCATCCCAATTATTTCTTCCTTACTCCCTATTTATTACTGACAGGATATTTTAAGTGTAGTTTACAATTTGAATGCTGAATGGATATATATAAATGCTGATTTGATAATAATATTTCCTCTCCCGCCCATCCGAAATCTTCTCATTTTATCTACTATTCTGTATGCCGTGAACAATCTGTGTAGAAATGTGTTTAATGTTCTTCTATTGGTTCTCATGACATAAATGTATATGGAATAAAGGTTTTCAGTCTAAAAGAAGCCTCTTATAATTAATCCCAAATCCCATCAGACTGGACAAGGGGACATTACAACAATCCATGTACATTGTTTAACGTATAAGCACCATTATCCAAGAGTGAGTTGGAAATTTGGTATTTAATCTTGGAATACTAAGTATTTGATTTGTAGTGGAACAAAACTCACATCTACAGATGTGTAGGTGAAATGAATTCTGATGGAGCTTGTATGAAAACTTGAGCATCTCAACTTCAAGAGTAGAATGCATTTTCAGAGAGCACAAAGGAGTGATCATGGCAAAGAAGTGCTTCCCTCTTCATCCTAGAACGAATTATGAAGTAATGAATGCAGTAAGGCATGGTTTGGCTAAAGGTTTGTGGTTAGTAATCCACAAGTTAGCAAATGAAGGAGACCTCCTTCTCACTGTCAATGCAATTGGCAAAAAGAAAACTCAGAACTGACAAATGAAAATCTTAGTAGATTGCCCAAGCCTTTTGGACGGTTTCGAGAATTTCAAGTTTGCTCATATTTGTTGTAAAGGGAATAAAGAATCTGATTTCCTTGCCAATGACGAGGTTGAGGAAAAACTAACAGGTACTGTTGGTGGTGGGAGGAGCACATAAAATGCTTGTCCTATTCCCAGGCTTGTCTGTTTGTGAGCAGCTAGTGATGCTATGTATGCTCTCCAAGTGCAACTGTGAATTGGAAACTGGCCTCTCTCTGTGTTTTCTTGGCCTATATCAGGCATGTGATACCCTGAATTTCCTTAGAGTAGGAAGTAGAAAATTTCCTGGCTAACCACAGTCCTCTCTGTTTAAAACTAATGTAGTCTGTTTTATTTAAATATAATTTCTGCAGCACAGCTGCTCCATACGTCACAAACAAAATAAAAATCTAACTAGTTTTCTTGGCACTTACCATGTGCTGTTCAAACATATTACCAAGATTTAAAACCTCTGATACGGATATAAGTTCGAATGCATTCATAAACACAGGCTGTGTCTCTTTTGTCTCCACGACAAGGCACTCCTGGATATAACCAATAGAAAATAATAATATATTATAAAACATTATAAAAGGGATCTTTTTTTTAAAAAAAAATTTAAAGGAGAAAAACCACCCAGGATATGTAACTAGCAACATCATACCTCTGAATCACTAAAGACATCTATATCTTTCAAGCCTACATTCTCATCTTCTTGGAACCTGGGTGGCATGTAATCTTTCTGGAACCAATCATTTTTTAGGATCTCTGATAGTGTGATACGCTGCCAGTGAAAAGAACACATATGCCAATTGGTAAATTCATATCAGGTCTCAACCTTCAGGTATGACCAAGCGCCATGATTAAATATACTAAAAGTTGAATATATGTATGGTATATAGGAGTAAATGTAAACTGTTTTTTCACTTACCGTCTTAGTGTTTGGATCGAAAATTCTTGAAATTAATTTCTTTGCGCTTGACGAAAACCATTGAGGATATTTAAAATCTGCTTTACAAATCTACAATTTATTTGCATCATGTGTCAGTTGAGCCATATCTGTACAAAGTAAGTGATATTAAGAAAGATAAAACAACTGCAAAATAAAGTAATCTCAAGTTGGTCTGGAGTTCTAACTTTTTTATATAGTGTCATAATATTTTGTTCATCAAAAGGAAGGTAACCTGCCATCAAGACAAAAAGTATAACACCGCATGACCAGACATCTGCGGTTGCACCATCATAACCTTTATCATTGATGACCTGTATAAAGAAAAATAAAATGTGCACAAAGATGTACATTTTTCTAAGTCAGTATTTATACTGGAAAACATACAGAAATTCGCAGGAGAAATTTAATATAAAGTATACACTGAAAATATAGTGATACCTCAGGTGCAACATAATTTGGTGTTCCACATGCAGTGTGAAGCAGTCCATCCTCCTGTATTCAATCACTTAGATGGGATCAATAACTAATTAATGGATGTTTGAAGATCTTACACAGTAACTAGTTCCATTAAAACAGTAGGTGCACAACTTGCTCTATATTGCCAAGTTGAAGGAATCTCTCTTAAGTTGTACAAGCTTAGACCTAAATCAATCCAGGTTCACTTTTTTATTAAAAGTGTACTTTAAAGGAAAAGAGACAGTTTTCCACTCTTAGGCTTTGTAAACAGAATGAGTGCTACTAGAATCAGAGAATTGATAGTATAGAATACTCCTGTCCACCAATGCTACTACGTTCTACTCTGATAGTTCTGAGAAAGACTTCAAGATGGTCAGTGCCAGGCTCATGTGACAAGCTACCTCAAAACTAGACAGAAACTCATATTTCTACAGCTGTCAAGAGGTTATAACAGCAATCAGATTGCAGGCACATTAGTAACATCAAGAATGAGTCATTTACAAACATTCAGACCTTTGTTTTCAAGGGAAATAGATACAGGTTGCCTAAACTGTTGCAATTTGTGAATCAAATCTAATTGTCTCAGCCTTTATCTATGCCACAGAGTTGCTCATTAATTACGAAGAGCTTCCAGCAGCTTGTTCCTTGTCTTTATTTGCTAGTGACAGTAAGTAGCTCTCCAGGAGCTTCCAGGAGCTTCTTGTAGCCGTCAGCAGATCAAGATTAATTGTTGCTCAGTAACCATATCTTTCTATTGCTTAGCGATTAAGTTGTGAAGCTGGTCTATTTGCTTAGCAGTTAAGTTTCCAAGAAGCGGCAAAAGATTATAAATAGGAGATGAATGAACGACGAAGACATGTAGAAAAGCAGCGGCAGTTGTGTTGCACTCTGTATTTGCAGCAGCAAATAGGAAAGTTTTGTACTCTGTTTTAGTAGATAGTTTGCAGCAGTAAGTTGCTTGTTTGTATTGCTGTATCGAGCAGTGATTGCTCCAGGCAAAGTACTTTGTATGCAACCCCAAAGTGCTGCAAGTTTTGTTTGTAAACAACAGTCTAGTTATTAGTTTCTAGAAGTTAATTTTCAGATTTCCAGTTGTAGTAGTTTATTTCAGATTTGAATACAAAGCAAGAAGATAACTTGCATATCTGCAGCTCAATTGTTTTGTTGTCTCCATTAAAGTTTGTTTCTGCCGTGCGGTTGAACAACAGTGTTTGCAATCTTTGTGTGTTCACACTCTGCCCTGTTATTGGGTTTGTGTATTTCTGACTTTAGGAGCATAACTATGAGCTTTCAGATTGTTCTTGTGCTTCTAAAATCTGCACATTAACATGTAACCTATTTCCTTCACTTGACGGAATTTTCTGAAAAATATTGAACAAGCACAAAATTTTCAATGAACAACACATGAATGCTTCTCTCGTCAGATTATCCCATCATGATTGGATACTTTTTACTCGGGGAGAAAAGCCTAAGGTAGTTTCCTTGAGTATATATCTCAATTTCAGTTTTCCTATGGAGAAAAAGAGGAATCACTTCAATCATAGAGTAAAAGATGAAAGGATTCATAGTCTCATTTCCTCAAAGGAAGTTTCAAAACATATGCACCAAGACTTCTAGGAAACTACAAAGTTGAATAGCATCTGTGAAAATGATCACGCAAGTTGAACAAATTAATCACCCTATTATGTTAATGCCTATGCAATCATAAAACAGCATTGCATGGGCTGTCTTACTACCCGAGATATGAGGCTTGGGATCAGCTTAACTCCATTAGATGCTGTATAACATTATAAATCTGGAAAGATTCCAATTGTAGAGGTCATTGATAAAAATGTATGGTACATAGCCAGAATTTTAGAAAAAGAAAATCAAAGAGGTTCTTCATGGGCTTTGGCGAAAATTCTGAATAGCTTGCACAAAAATAGCAGTAAGAGAGCAAGTGACAGTTTTTCTAGATGATATTACTTTGACCTTGTAATTTTATGATGCTACCATTTCTGAGGAAAACATAGATGATCATTTTCTCCCAAGTTCATGCAAAGAATTATTTTTAATTTAGATGGCCAATCACATGAAGAGGTTTCTATCTCCTCCAAAATCCATTCTAGATAAATTGTCTGTAAACGGGTCAAATAGAAAGTCTCCAGAACAATCACCTTTTGGGTGCAGGACAAATACTTATAATAAATAAGATACATATTGACTACCTCATCCTTCAACATTATTTTTGCTCTAGAGAATCCAAAATGTTTAACTTGTCAAAGGGCCATTGATCCCTTGGTGAAATTGAATGGTTTTGAATGAGCCCTAATAGGGAAATATATTCCCAAATGTAACATGATGATTACTTGATGTTTCTTTATCATCTGAACAACAATGTTTTCTCTTAGAGTGTAATAACCCCAATAGGTTATAATTTCTTCAAACACCAAAAATCTCTATACTTCAGTTGTTTGACATTTCGTCAAACACTTTGCAAGCAAGCTCTGATACCACTGTAGTAACCCTCCTCAAATCTGCTCTCAAAGATGCTGATTGAAAGCTCAAAGAATTTTGTCAAACAATTCACATGCAAGAGACATATGACTGATATAGTATTTCAGCTCGCTTTAAATGACTTTTTTTCAATTTGCATCAATGAGAAACTTGTGCTAGAAGACTCAAAATGGACTACACAATGACCTAACATGAGTGTGCTCCTAATTTTGACAATATTCAGTGCATATATTATGATCTAAGCATGAGAAAAGAACACCTACAGCCAACTGGCATTTTTGCAAACAGTTGGTATGCAAACTATCTAGCTGATAAATAATGAGATTGAATTGCTTAAATGACACCAGCAACTATTATCTTTTTTATTGCAATCAAATTTCTAATACAATGCTCATGAAATATGGCCAAGACTTTGGCATTTACATGAATTACAAAATGACAATGCTGGTATAATGCACACTTACAGCTGAAACTTATAATACCCTAAAAAATACAATACTAACAAAGGAACCTGGTTGTAGATGGCTGTAATAATTTTCCTTCAATGCTGCCACTTCTACTTTACTTTTTTGAACTGCTTTTTTGGCCTGCTTTTACGGTTCCGCTTTTTCCGCTTGCTTTTTCGATTCCGCTTTTTCTGCTTGCTTTTTCGATTCCGCTTTTTCCGCCTGCTTTTTCGGTTCCGCTTTTTCCGCTTACTTTTTTTATTCCGCTTTTTCGAACTGTTTTTTTCGTATCTTCTTTTTCAAACTGCTACCCTATTGAATCTCAAGACCATATCTTTCAATGGCGTCAAGATTTCCAACTTGAAAGGATTTCGTCCTTCAAACTATTGAGACATAATTTCCAGAAAATTTTTCAATTTCTTTGATATTTCCAACCATGCATAAAAGAAGCTCTTCCATTTCTTTTATAGTGTTCTCACAAGAGCTCCATCCTTTGTTTTCTCAATGTGGGATAAAACATAACTCCCTTTATGTAACTTATGTCTCCAATGTGTTATAAAATAAAGGGGACTTTTAATTTAAATATTTCCCACAAACTATAGTCTATGCATTAATAAAGTTAAATATTTAGATTTAACTTTATAAAATAGCTTTATCAATGCATAACAAATCTTGTCAATGATAAACAAGTCTTCTTGTCGATTTTAAACAATTACCATCGACATACCGTTGCCACTGGATGTCCACCCATGCGCAAGATGACTTACTATAGATAGTAAGTATGCTCAAAGTTGCCTCAAAACCCCTCAGAAAGACCTGCAACTGAAACTATCTAGGCCAAATGGCCTCTAAGCCCCTTTAATGTCCTGGTTAGCCTACAGGACCGTGGGGAAATAGGCTAACGACAACATCATGCTATGAATGCTAAAAAGGGAACATTACAGTCCGCCCTTCCCAAAATTGCTTGTCCCCAAGCAATGGCCGAACAACAACCCAATCAATCCACCTGGATCCCAAATGTAGTCATGAACTATACTGTTGTCAATCAACATAGGCTCCTGCAACAACCTCTGAAAATTAACCAAGAGGAATCCATAATCAAATTGGCGAATACAACTCACCCAAACTCTAAAGTCAGGAACCCATGAGAAACAAGCTCTTGAAATATCAAAACCCAAGTAGAGTACATAACCCAAACTGCCAACACAGTAAATACCATCAACGCATCCCACTGGTCTATATGGAATGTACAATCCAACTCTGCAACAATGGTGACCACTCCCACATGAAACTGCACCAAATACAAAGAATCCACACACTGTACATCTACTGCAGTTAACACAACTCTGTAGATTACGGGCCACTGTCTCATAACCATAACTCCCATGCACCGCTGATGGTGAAAAGACATCACAAGATAAACAGCAAGAAATGGAACCCAAACCAAATCTGCCTGCCACCAACTCCTCAACACAAGGATCAAATGCTAACCGATGAACATATCCTTTAGTATAATGCCGGTAAAAAGAACCAATCTCAGTCAAAGACTCATCCTGCAGACGTGATATGACCAACTATGACTGATCATCAGCTAAGTCAGAGGATGATATAGCCAAGAGTGCAGAATCAACAACAACATCACTAGTCTCTGTGCCCTCCAAGTCAAACATATCACAATGCTCAGCTACAGCGCCCAACTCAGTTGAACCTGCCTCCAATGGAAATGGACCAAATATGCCAATAGTAGTGTCGTGGACAGATATATCCTCATCTCCACTACCTCTATCAACCTCAACCATGGACATCCACGGATCACCAGACACCACGGTCTGTGATTGTACAGAATCTAGTAAAGACTGAAGTCGCTCTAACTCCATGGTCACCTTAGCCAAATGAAACTGTGACTCCTCGAAAGCCAACTGTGTACTCTCAAGAATCTCAGAAGTCACCTCGAGCTGCTGAGTAAGCTCACTCACCTCATCTTCCTTGGCCAATAATGCATCGTATGCTGTACTCCCCCACTCCATAAAATAATCTCTGTCGGCTACCAACTGCATATAATTTTGTCTCAAAATCCGAATAGCCTCCCATAAAGAGTGGATCTCTGTCAAGGAAAGATAATTGCCTCCCTGCTCATTACTAGTAGGAGAACCCCATCCATAAACTGCTAACAACTGACGAGCAACATCGAAATGCTCGCAAGCGATAGAAATGTCTCGCTCGCCAACTCTCAGCTGCCTAGACACATGATTGTGCCGACTGGTCGAACTCCTATACTCTATCCCTCGTACACTGTCCAAAGGAGTAACCTCGGAATAGCTATCATCTGTAATACTCAAATCCTAGGACTCTTCTGTAAACTCTGTCATATCTGAGAGATCATCAACCCATTCCAACAAGAATGGTCGACCAGATATATGAACAATGCCAAACACAGGTGTGTAAAAACTAATTCCAGCATCAAACAAGTTGCTGGCATGGATGAGAACTACACCTTGCAAACTACTAATCAAGTCCATGATGATGCAATAGATACTACTACCAAGGAATGATAGATATCTCTGGTCAAAACGATCCCAAGTACTAAGATAAGGATCCCAACATCTAATCCATGAACAGAAACTAGCTGGCAATTCAAGTAAACTTCTCACCTGAGTAATGTGAACAATACCAACTGACTTCATGCACCTGTCTACAATCTTTGAATCCGGAGTGTGAATGCTAGACATACTCATATCATCATCATGTGACCCGACTGTAAAAGAAAATTGAGTCCCTGCTATACGCGCTAACTTCCGAACTGAACTCACCTCAAGACAAAGCTCGTCCACGTGTCTCTCAGAATCCTGGAGAGCCAACCGAGTACACACCGAGGAATTTCGAGTATCCTCCAGCTCATGAAAAAGCTGGTCAACCTCCTTCTCCTTCTTCACTGCATCTTCCTTGATCTGTTGTAAGTCGTCACAAGAAGCACCTGTTATGACTCCTTTCTGTCTCTCCTGCAATTGAATCATCCAAATGTGATTCTCAATCAATCCATGTATCCTGTCATGATGAGATAAAGCCGTGACAATATCCTTGTCCCTTGTCTTCAGCTGGCTTGCCAAACCAAGTGAAGAGCTACTAGCCTCTATCTCATGTGAAGAAGCATCCAACTGTGCTTGATACTCATTTTCTGCAAAGTCCTGAATGCTCACTTTCTGATCAACTGTACTATCCTCAAACATGACAGTATCCTCAACTGCTGTAACTTCATCCAGCCCAACTGTACTAGAATCATTATCTGTGTCAATCATGCAATCCGGTGTGCCTATGATATCACCTTCTGATGCAACTGGCTCAACCTGCACAACATCTGAAACCCCTTCTGCCTGTGAAGATGATGCAGATAAACCATTACCTGAAGATGTGCTGAAGTCTCCCTGTATCGAATCTGCATGTCTGTTAAACTCCTCATACAAGTTTCCGCCTGTCATAGGGAAAGTATGATCCTTAGGCCTATCAAAGCATTCAATCAGTCTCTCCATAAACTCCACATATGAAGTAATATGTGCATGACCCATAGTGACCATACCATGATGCCACCACTTGTGTGCTAACCCATCCAGGTGAATTGTTGCATACTTAATAGCTTCTTCCTCAGGCATAAAATTCAATTGTAAGTATGTGTCAAGCTTTTGAACCCAAGCTCTTGCTGTAGACTTCCCCGAGCCATCATAATATGGTAACTGAAGTTTCCCTACTTTCTTTCGTAGCTCATAACTCTGGTTCCTGTCATGTCCACATGGCATATGCTTCATCTGCACATCTATATACTCCCTAAAGGTGATTGCAGCAATAAAATTTGGACCTCCGGCTTCCCAATCTCTCCTCAGCTGGTCCTGTATATCAGTGATCTGGGGCTCTGGTACGGGCTGCTCTGGGGCTCTAGGAGGAAATGTGGGAATCATGGACCTTGAACTCACTGTCCTAGTTTGCTGGGGTGCATGACCGAAATTGTTCCCAACTTGTTCGCCTCCATTATGTGTCCCATCCTGATTATTACCATTCTGATTATTTCCTCCACCCACATTAGCATTCAACCCCATTTGACGAGCCATCATCTGCATCATAAGCTCCAATCTCTGACTCTGTTCCTGTCCTTTCTGCTCTGCTAATCACTGTCCCTGTGCCAAGGTGTCTAATATCTGTAAGAATCTTTCCTTTCCCTGATCCGGATTGATATACATGTTGTCAAACATTTTTTCTCTCTATCTGGCTATTCCAAATAAGACCTCCACAGGATGGCAAGACTTATAGCTCTGATACCACTGTAATAACCCCAATAGGTTATAATTTCTTCAAACACCAAAAATCTCTATACTTCAGTTGTTTGACATTTCGTCAAACACTTTGCAAGCAAGCTCTGATACCACTGTAGTAACCCTCCTCAAATCTGCTCTCAAAGATGCTGATCGAAGGCTCAAAGAATTTTGTCAAACAATTCACATGCAAGAGACATATGACTGATATAGTATTTCAGCTCGCTTTAAATGACTTTTTTTCAATTTGCATCAATGAGAAACTTGTGCTAGAAGACTCAAAATGGACTACACAATGACCTAACATGAGTGTGCTCCTAATTTTGACAATATTCAGTGCATATATTATGATCTAAGCATGAGAAAAGAACACCTACAGCCAACTGGCATTTTTGCAAACAGTTGGTATGCAAACTATCTAGCTGATAAATAATGAGATGGAATTGCTTAAATGACACCAACAACTATTATCTTTTTGATTGCAATCAAATTTCTAATACAATGCTCATGAAATATGGCCAAGACTTTGGCATTTACATGGATTACAAAATGACAATGCCGGTATAATGCACACTTACAGCTGAAACTTATAATACCCTAAAAAATACAATACTAACAAAGGAACCTGGTTGTAGATGGCTGTAATAATTTTCCTTCAATGCTGCCACTTCTTCTTTACTTTTTCGAACTGCTTTTTCGGCCTGCTTTTACTGTTCCGCTTTTTCCACTTGCTTTTTCGATTCCGCTTTTTCCGCTTGCTTTTTCGATTCCGCTTTTTCCGCCTGCTTTTTCGGTTCCGCTTTTTTCGCTTGCTTTTTTTATTCCGCTTTTTCGGACTGCCTTTTTCGTATCTGCTTTTTCAGACTGCTACCCTGTTGAATCTCAAGACCATATCTTTCAATGGCGTCAAGATTTCCAGCTTGAAGGGATTTCGTCCTTCAAACTATTGAGACATAATTTTCAGAAAATTTTCCAATTTCTTTGATATTTCTAACCATGCATAAAAGAAGTTCTTCCATTTCTTTTATAGTGTTCTCACAAAAGCTCCATCCTTTGTTTTCTCAATGTGGGATAAAACATAACTCTCTTTATGTAACTTATGTCTCCAATGTGTTATAAAATAAAGGGGACTTTTAATTTAAATATTTCCCACAAACTATAGTCTATGCATTAATAAAGTTAAATATTTAGATTTAACTTTATAAAATAGCTTTATCAATGCATAACAAATCTTGTCAATGATAAACAAGTCTTCTTGTCGATTTTAAACAATTACCATCGACATACCGTTGCCATTGGATGTCCACCCATGCGCAAGATGACTTACTATAGATAATAAGTATGCTCAAAGTTGCCTCAAAACCCTTCAGAAAGACCTGCAACTGAAACTATCTAGGCCAAATAGCCTCTAAGCCCCTTTAATGTCCTGGTTAGCCTACGGGACCGTGGGGAAATAGGCTAACGACAACATCATGCTATGAATGCTAAAAAGGGGACATTACATAGAGGAGATGATGTAATCATTGTTTAATGTAAATTATTGTGTTTTGATAATACTGGATGTTAATGTTGTATTTTCAGTTGGATTGAACTGACATAGAAATAATCAAGGTTGCACGAGGACGGGGGTACTTGGGGTACTTAGGGTACCGGTACCGGTACCAGTATGGGTACGACTATTTTCCATAATAGGGGACAGGGGTACTTGGGTATACCAAATTTTATTTTTATTTATACTTTTATATTTATAGAAAGTCTGAAATTAGTAGTCATAACAATGGTTTTTCAAAACAAGAACTGTGATAAAGTTTGCAAATTTAATGTATTGTTTTCAGTTTCAGATTTGCTATATGTTTATAATGATAATAAATGATAAATAATTAGATGCATACTAGAGAAGGAAGACTTTAAACATGAACAAGAACATCATAAATCATATGACAATCACATATTGCAAATGATAAACTTCTTACTTGAACAATGATAAAGTTTATCGTTAATCAATATTGTATAAAAGTTTCAAACTGATTAGGTATTGCATTAAGCTTGATAAACAACAAGCTGATATGCAAAAAAAAAATCGAAAAAAACAAACAGAAATCTTAATCAAGGTCCTTAGCTATGATGCTCTCCACCGAGTACCTGGTACTTAGGATACGTGTATCCGATACTTGGGTACGTGGGTACAAGTACCAAGGGTGTGGATACGAGTAGGCATGCAACCTTGGAAATAATCCTTTTATGGTTATTGGTTAATCATTAATTAGATAAACTTATATATATATATATATATATATATATAGTTAGTTAGTTAGTTAGTTAATATTGTCTAAATGGTTATTAACTTATAAATTACCATAGAGACATGTCTCCTCTTCACATATTTATATACATTCAAATCTACACGTGGAGCACACAGAAATAATGGCAGTGTTATTACATTTGCAGCAATCCTTTCACTCAACATGGTTTTAGAGCCAAGCTGCAAATGAACATAATGACACAGTATTATATTTTCATCATAGTATGAGGAGTAGTGTGTTTTCCTAGAGGCTTGTGAGATTTGGTGATATTAGAAATAAACAATGCTGCAGAGACCAATCCCAGTTAAATGATTGCAATGGCCCTTGGTGTACATATGCAAGAGTTGGGTCTATTGGATAATCAAATATATGCAGACGTCACATCAAGAGATAAATCAAAAAATTTCTTCTACTCACCAAAAAAAATCAAAAGTGGCTACTCTAACAGATATCTCTATTAGTGACTAGCCCTACAGTAATCTTCCCAAATGCTCATCCTTATATTCCCATCACATATGGTACTGCTATGTTGATTTGGATGAAATTGTGTATCCCGACTTGAATCACAATACAATTAACAGTGATGTCTTCGATTATACATGAAGAATCCGTCACTTGCAGACATGATTAAGGATTTTCTACCTACAATTAACACATCCAATGAAGTCTTCAAAGAATTTTATGATACTATGAGTTGAGATACCGAATAGAAACAAGGGAAAATAAAACTCACATATCTACCAAGGATGTTATTGCTATACTTCAAATCATGAAGTACTTGACTGCTCTACACGAAAAGGTTCACAAGAGTTTAGATGTTAATAGTTTTCATAAATAACAAATATAATCAGAAATTGAACATAGCAAGAAGAAGCAATTAATAAACAAAGAAATTCAGCCTATCGGTCTGCAAGAAAATCAAAGGAAGGCCAGTGTGTCTAAGCCGTGACAAGGAGCAGCGTACCTACACAAGGAGCGCATTCGCACCAATCTAGCGTGACAGTTCATGTCGATGGAAAATATAAATAGAGCATAGCCGCATAAGGAAGAGCTTACGTGGAAAGACAAATACCTTACTAAAACAAAGCAACCACTGTCGAGTATCATGGCAAGTGCAACGATGACTAGTAAGAGACATAATCTCCACTGGACGAGGCCAATGTGTCCAATGAAGGACATATTTAGAAGGGTGCTATGTATTCGTCAGGCCCAATGGAATCAGAGGTTACATGGAATGAGAATGTGAGGGATGACAGCCAAGTAAAAAGCTCATCATTGAACCCATCATATCGTTACGACATGTCTGATGATCCACATATAAATAAGGGGTTGAAACATTCCACCGAGAGACACATATTACCCTATATGCAAACAAGAGAAGGTCGAATTGAAGTAAATGGGAGGAAATAACGTGAGTTAACCAAAGGAGCAGCACGGAGATAATTTGTGAAAAGGAACACCACATCCTCAATCATGGGAGAATGTTAAGTTCAATGTACGTCATATCATCGCAAGCGGTTAAGTGAAATGTACTTGAGACCACCCTTATTGATCAAGCACACTAAATTTGGTCGAAGGTACCCTCGTCCGCAAATGATCCATGACAACCATCATTCGATTGGTCAAACAAGGCACTTTCACATATATAATGACACACGGGAATCAATGAATATATTGAAATGAGATATTCATCTTACTGATTTAAGAATAGAATGATTTTCTATACTGGTATCAAGAGCACTGGTTGTAATATGTGGACTAAGAATAAGTGCTTACGGACACATTGACACCTATGATGATCGCCAATCAATCTAAACAATGGTAGTATGAATGAAGGAACAGCAAGCATGATAGTAGGTTTACAACAACATTGATTTACTATGGCCGAGTTTATACAATGTTGTCAACTTCCTAGACACAACTAAGTGATTAGCGCTTTTAGTACGATGAACAATAATTAATAACATACAAAAAAGGGATTTGGAGATGTGACCAGTTCATATGTAAAAGCATCAGAGGTGGGGTGGGAGTAAAAATGAACAACTTTAGTGACACCAGTGATAGAGTATTTTAAGAAGGGTGGATGACAATGGAAACCAATGGGTGAAAGAAGACTAAGGATTATTGCCCATAGTGAAGAAAGCATTAAATTTCAAAACCACCAATATTGCTTGGGTTTTTGGCATCAAAACTTTAACATGGTCTATATATTCAATATTAACCTCCACGACTCCTCATTGCAGAGA
The DNA here is from genome assembly GCA_028749045.1 of Cupressus sempervirens. Lineage (NCBI taxonomy): Eukaryota > Viridiplantae > Streptophyta > Pinopsida > Cupressales > Cupressaceae > Cupressus > Cupressus sempervirens. The sequence goes on along the minus strand of CM053786.1, from coordinate 842,031,788 downwards.
TATAAAACTTGGATGTAAAGACCCTTGCTCAAACTGATCACAATTTGTCCAAATTTGCTGCTTGTAATTTTGTCAAACAAATCACATGCAACCCTATAACTTGCTAATCTGAATGCAGAAATGTTATACCAATGATATTCAAGATATTTACTAATTGCAAAGAGTCCTATGATGTTGAGACAAGGTCCTTGATGCAATGCAGATTTCTCTTTTGTATTCTGAAATGTAATAGATGTAGTATCATGACCTAAATGTGCAGCTACAGCTCATAGACATTATATCAAACAATTGACATACACCCTCCGATTTAACATTCAATGCTCAAAACAACAAGTGATAACTTTTTTTAAAAATGCAATTGTCTAACAATGAAGTTAATGCCAATGCCAAGACTCTTGGCTTACAACTCATATAATAATTCCAAACAGGTCTGATACAAAATGCTCAACTACAGCAACTACCATGAATGCACATAAAATATCATTAAACTTATATGAAGGAACCTGGAACATGAAGTGTGCTGTTGATCAAATGCTGATGTTCACGCTGATGAAATAGCAACTGTGCTGCACCCAAAAAATCTATTCCCAAACCAGTTCCAGCTCTGCCAACAGGTATAGCCGTACCTACACTGGCAGTACAGCTCCTAGCAAAAATAAATGCTGGAGTCTTGGCTGCCGAAAATACCAAGAAAAGGGGTGCCTAGGGTGGTACAATGTCCTCCCAAAATTATAAATTCAGACTCCTAGCCAGTTGGAAGTTATGAGCAAAAATGTATGCCTCCGTTGTATAATAGGACCTATCAAAAATGCCTCAGAAATGCCCTGATTTATATCCAAAGTTCTCTCAAAACTGATCCTCTTGATGTATCAATGAAGCACAAGTTTACTTGCAACAAAAACCTCAAAACCTTAATCAAGTCTCTGTCCAAAACTGAATACATCAATGGAGCTCAACATGAAATGGCTGAATACCACTTCCAATGTGCAACCCTTCAGAAGGTCTTTCACTTCCTCAGTTATGCAATCTCTTGAGAGGTATCGTTCTCAAAGATTATGCTAAATATTTGCAGACCTGGATGGTGCCACAAATGCTCAAACAGAATGGTAGTAGAATCATCAATTCTCGTCTGTGCAAATGAGAGGCCAAGCCCTCTATTTATTTACTTTTCTAAGAAGTTACTAAGGACTTCTAGAAGCATCCTTTTCTAAGAAGTTACTAAGAACTTCTAGAAACATCCATTATAAAATCCCATTATAATGCACTTTTATAATAAATAACTTTATATAAAAAAAGTGCAACTCAACTTAGAATTATAACATGTAGACCCCGTATAAAAATGATGATAAAATATAAATAAAATAATATCTCCAAGAGAATAATGAGCCATCCAATCACCAAATAAACGCCAAAATGACTCTCTCATCAATCCCATCTGCCTACAAGAGTCTGTAATAGGCAAATCCACAAATAATGCCAAGTCGTACTAAAGAGGGGACATTACAGTCCGCCCCTCCTAAAATTGCTTGGCCTCAAGCAATCTCAATGCTGGGTGCTGCAAAATAGCTTCCCCCTCTCAAGTAGCATCCTCAACAGGTAGATCTTTCGACTTAACTAGGTATTCTCTGATCACCCTCCTGCAAAGCTGCTCTTCTCTGCTCTCCAGGATGGATTCTGGCACTAGGATCAATTTTCCCTCATCATCTAAGGGAGGTAATACTGCAGACTTTACCACAATTTGACCCTATGCCTTTTTGAGGCGTGACACATGAAACACATCGTGCACTCTGCTGTCTGCGGGAAGCTCCAACTCATAAGCCACCTCACCAACGCGCCTAATAATCCTGAATGGTCCATAATAGTTTGGCTTGAGTTTCTCTGCACCACTCTTCTTAAGAGTAGACTGCCTGTATGGCTGCAACATGAGGTAAACCATATCATCTACCTCAAAACTATGCTCAGTCCTCTTCTGGTCTACATACTGCTTCTGTTGGTTCTGAGCTCTAGCAATATTGTCCCTGAGAGTAGCAACTATATCCTTACTCTCCTGTAATAATTCACCTGCACTGGGTACCCGCCTGTCACCCAACAACAAATCCAAGAAACTAGGTGCCTCATAACCGTAAAGTGCCATGAAAGGTGTCATCTGTATAGTCATGTGATATGTAGTATTGTAACAATACTCGCAGAGATATATCCGCCTGACCCAAGCTCACTGCTAAGCTGTCACATAATTCCTCAAATACCCTTCCACCCATTTGTTCACAATCTCTGTCTGACCATCAGTTTGTGGGTGATAGCTGGTGTTGAGTGTGAACTTGGCGACACATAACCGAAATACCTCCCGCCAGAAGTGACTCATGAAATGGCTATCCCTGTCACTCACAATGTTTCGAGGCAAACAGTGCAATCTAAAAACCTCCCGAAAGAAGACCTCTGCTACCTGAGCCGCTGAGTATGTAGTAGTGATAGGGAAGAAGTGAGCATATTTTGTTAACCTATCCACCACCACATAAATACAATCTCGACCCTGTGCCTTGGGCAAACCTATGATAAAGTCCATGGAGATGCACTCCCACTTCCTGTCAAGTATAGGAAGTGGCTGCAGGAGCCCTGCCAGATAGGTGTGTTCTTATTTGTTCTGCTGGCAAACAAGACAGTCCCAAACGTACTGCAAAACATCAGCCTTCAGCCCCTTCCAAGTGAACCACTCTCGAACTGACCTATAAGTCTTGAAGTACCCGGGATGGCCCGTTGTCGGTGAGTCGTGAAGTGCTCTCAAGATCAGCTGCTTAACCTTCGATCCTGGGACTAAGTAAATCCTATTCTTGTAAATGATCAAATCATCTACAAGTGTGTATTTGGTATCAATCGTTGTTCCCTCCACTATATCAGCGGCCCATGTGTCTCTAGCATACTCTGCTATAATCAAGTGTCGCCAATCCTCTGATATCTAAATCATAGAAGTGAGGTGTGGCCTGCGAGATAGAGCATCTGCAACAACATTCTGCATTCCCTTGACATATGTGATGTCAAAGTCATAGGCCTACAACTTACCCACTTCTGCTGACGATCATTTAGGTCCCGCTATCCCAAAAAATGCCTCAAACTGTTATGATCAGTTTTAATACAAAACTTGCTGCCCACAAGATACTATCTGAATTTGGCCAAAGCATGCATGATGGCCAACATCTCCTTATCATATATACTGAATGAGCGCTCAGGTCCTTTGAGCTTCCTGCTCTCATAAGCTATAGGGTGCTTATCTTACATGAGTACAGCACCAACTCCCTCTCCAGATGCATCACATTGAAGTTCAAATGGCTTCGTGAAATCAGGCAATGCTAGTACTGGGCACATAGTCATTATCTCCTTGAATCTCATAAAACAGTCCTATGCCTCCTAAGTCCACATAAATGCAGCAAATTTGTCATGGGGTCCGCATGTCGTGAGTAGCCACTGACAACCCTACCATTGAAACCACATAAACCAAGGAACCCCCTCAACTGCGTAAGGTTCTCTGGTGGTGGCCAATCAACAATAGCGCGGATCTTTTCAGGATTATCCATACTCCATCCGCACTAATGATGTGTTCCAGCTATAATAGCTCTGTCATCCCTAAATCACATTTGGACTCCTTGGCATACAAGGACTCCTTCTGTAGAATGCTCAACACTGTCACCAAGTGCTCTAGATGCTCCTGCCATGATCGGCTATAGACCAATATGTCATCAAAAAACACTAGCACGAATTTCCTCAACTGATGGTGGAAAACCCTATTCATGGTGGACTGGAAAGTGGCAGGTGCATTGGTCAAACCAAAAGGCATGACTACAAACTCGAAGTGCCCACAATGACATCTGAAAGCAATTTTATCAATGTCCTGTTCACGGACTCTGATCTGGTGATATCCTAATCTCAAATCAATTTTCGTGAAATAACAAGCTCCATGCAATTCATCTATCAACTCATCAATGCGAGGGATGGGATACCTGTTCTTAATGGTTCTCTTATTCAACACCCTATAATCAATACACATCTAAAGAGTACCATCCTTTGTTACCAAAACAACAAAAGATGCAAAAGGTGACTTACTGGGTCGGATGTGCCCCATAGCTAGCAACTCCTTAATGGTCCTCTCGATCTCATCCTTGAGTCGCTTTGGGTGCCGGTATGCTATGATCTTGACAGGCTTAGCACCTTCCTCCAACTCAATAATATGCTCAATGCCTCTGTCTGGTAGCCTGCCTGGTGGAATCTCACTAAATACCTTCTCGTACTTAATCCTCAATTTCTGAATATCAGGATGATATTCAGCCTTATGCTACTCCTCCTGTGTAGGCATCAAAGTACAAACTGCTGCCCACTCTATATCATTATGCCTGGTTAATCTCTCCATCCGCTTAAATGAGATAGTCCTAACATCACCATTACGGATAGCCTTCAGCACATGAGTCTTGCCATCCACCTCGAATCGTATCTCCATATCCTCTAGTCTCAGGGCAACCTCCTTCAAAGAATGTAGCCACTGCATCCCAAGTACTATGTCCATGTCACCCATGTTGACCACATGATAGTTCGCCTTAAACCCATAATTGTTCAGGCGCAAAGGTAGATCTCGTACCATCCTGTCACAACGAAGAGTATATCCATCAGCTACCTTGACTCTTAGTCCCTCGAACTCCTCAATAATGAGTCCACGCCTCTCCACAAATCGTGCATCAATGAAATTATGCATGGCACCTGTGTCCAACAATGTAATAACCTTCTGCCTAGCCCAGACTCCCCAAAGTTTGAAAGATCCCTCTCTCTAGATACTAGACAGACGTGCCTCCTGTAAATGTAGCTCTCGTTCCTTCTTTTGCTCTGCACTGTCTATCTCCTGCTCACCCTCTACTTCATTAGGATCCTCATCATGGTACTCTGAACTATCTGAATCTGAGCCCTCATAATAAGCCCACATCACCCGGTTGGCTTTCCCTTTAGGCCTCATAGGGCAGTCATGGCTGTACTCATAGGGACCTTTGCAAAAGAAGCATAGCTTCTTCCTACGCAAGCCATTAAGTGTCTCCTTATCCAAAGGTGCAACCGGCTTGCCCTGTATATCATTAACCTTCTCTTTATCCTTGCTAAATCCTCCCTTGTTATCTCTGAATGATGAAGAGCCTTTAGAACCAAACCTATTAGCCGAGGCTGCCAGTTCCATGCTCCGAGCTTTCTTCATAGCTTCCTGTAATGTAGGAGGGTCAAAAGCCTTTACCCACCCCTTGAGTGGTTCTGTCAACCCCTCAGTAAATAATATAACCAACCTCCTCTCAAAAACATCATGAACTCTCACTGATAGTCTCTGGAACTCACTGATGAATTGTTCCAAATTACCTATTTGCTTTAGCTGTGCCAGATCACGAAAGAAGACTTCTGGATCTTTTTTATCAAAATGCTCAACAAGTCTATCCACAAAGTCTTGGAATGACGTTTCCTGATTGTGCTATAATGTGACCATCCCATGCGACCACTAGTCATGAGCAACTCCCTCAAGGTGTAAAGTAGCAAACTTAATTGCATTTGTTTCTGACATAGGTCTTAAAGCAAGGAAGGTATCCAACTTGTGGATCCAAGATTGTGCAGTCATCTTCCCGCTGCCATCAAAAGTAGGTAAGGTGAGCTTACCCGCAGCACGTTGTAACTCACTGTTCTATCATCCTCTCTGTCTCCTTTCCTACCTGAGAAGCCTCATATGTTCCCTCCTCTGAATCAGGTATCGCTCAAAATCAATTATCTCTCGGGCATGTTGAGGTAATGCCTGCCATTCTTCAACTGCAGTCGTAAAATCATTCGGGAAATCTTCCTGGAGCCTAGCATCCACTAACTCTGGTGCCTCTTCCCTAAGGAAAGTAGGGTGTGTAGGCCTATCTACCGTCCATGACCGGGTCCTCTGTGCACCCTGTGAACCTGCCACACTCCTATTCTCCTCATTTCCCTGGTATCTTCTATCCTATGGAGTCAATCGATCTATCATTATCTATAACATCTATCGACTCAATGCATTTTCCTCCCTTATTGCCTCCCTCATTGCTTGTACCTATTCCCTCTGCAGTCCTCTATAGAACTCTCTGGCTTCTTCTTCACCATCTCTAATGGTTCTATGTGGGCTTTGTGAACGTCTATCAGCCATGGGCTCAGCTGTGCTGGCTCCCAAAGCTTTTTTGCTCCTCTAGACTATAGCAAATGGTGATAGCATACACCCTATCAAGCTGGCAGGAAACCGCTCTGATACCACTGTAAAGACCCTTGCTCAAACTGATCACAATTTGTCCAAATTTGCTGCTTGTAATTTTGTCAAACAAATCACATGCAACCTTATAACTTGCTAATCTGAATGCAGAAATGTTATACCAATGATATTCAAGATATTTACTAATTGCAAAGAGTCCTATGATGTTGAGACAAGGTCCTTGATGCAATGCAGATTTCTCTTTTGTATTCTGAAATGTAATAGATGTAGTATCATGACCTAAATGTCCAGCTACAGCTCATAGACATTATATCGAACAATTGACATACACCCTCCGATTGAACATTCAATGCTCAAAACAACAAGTGATAACTTTAAAAAAAAATGCAATTGTCTAACAATGAAGTTAATGCCAATGCCAAGACTCTTGGCTTACAACTCATATAATAATTCTAAACAGGTCTGATACAAAATGTTCAACTACAGCAACTACCATGAATGCACATAAAATATCATTAAACTTGTATGAAGGAACCTGGAACATGCAGTGTGCTGTTGATCAAATGCTGATGTCCACGTTGATGAAATAGCAATTGTGCTGCGCCCAACAAATCTACTCCCAAACCAGTTCCAACTCTGCCAATAGGTACAGTCGTACCTGCACTAGCTGTACGGCTCCTAGAAAAAATAAATGTTGGAGTCTTGGCTGCCGAAAATACCAAGAAAAGGGGTGCCTAGGGTGGTAGAATGTCCTCCCAAAATTATAAAATCAGACTCCTAGCCGGTTGGAAGTTATGAGCAAAAATGTATGCCTCCGTTGTATAACAGGACCTGTCAAAACTGCCTCAGAAATGCCCTGATTTATATCCAAAGTTCTCCCAAAACTGATCCTCTTGATGTATCAATGAAGCACAAGTTTACTTGCAACAAAAACCTCAAAACCTTAATCAAGTCTCTGTCCAAAACTGAATACATCAATGGAGCTCAACATGAAATGGCTGAATACCACTTCCAATGTGCAACCCTTCAAAAGGTCTTTCACTTCCTCAGTTATGCAATCTCTTGAGAGGTATCGTTCTCAAAGATTATGCTGAATATTTGCAAACCTGGATGGTGCCACAAATGCTCAAAGAGAATGGTAGTAGAATCATCAATTCCCGTCTGTGCAAATGAGAGGACAAGCCCTCTATTTATTTACTTTTCGAAGAAGTTACTAAGGACTTCTAGAAGCATGCTTTTCTAAGAAGTTACTAAGAACTTCTAGAAACATCCATTATAAAATCCCATTATAATGCACTTTTATAATAAATAACTTTATATTAAAAAAAGTGCAACTCAACTTAGAATTATAACATGTAGGCCCCGTATAAAAATGATGATAAAATATAAATAAAATAATATCTCCAAGAGCATAATGAGCCATCCAATCACCAAATAAATGCCAAAATGACTCTCTCATCAATCCCATCTGCCTACGAGAGTCTATAATAGGCAAATCCACGAATAATGCCATGTCGTACTAAAGAGAGGACATTACATTGGATGTCTTGTAACAGTGAAAAGTTGACTATGTATATGAAAATGACAAACTTAATGAATGCCTTGACGATGTCTACCCGTCGACTAACATCTATCCTCTTGTGATTTCTCACCCAATGATATCATGATACAATTTCGTTTATAGTAGATGAGATCACAATAGCCAATATTGCTATTTGTGTTGACTCAACAATGAAGAAATTTAAAATTTCCATCATGAGACTGAGTTCGTGGCTGAAGACATTTCTTCAAAGAGGAGGAAATTACAATAGATATTCACTAAGAAAAGAATTATTTTGCACAAGCCAACTCCATGTAAGAGAAAACTGGAAAGAGTTTTTAGTTAATTTTTTAGTATCTTGATCATATTTATTTAGAGGGAATAGAACATTTAATGAAGGATTCTCTAGTGATTAGATGGATACTTGGAATACTATTCATTCAAAGTACATTATTACACAAGATCTGACAACCGATATTTTCTCCAAGCCTTATGCTACAATGAAGTTTGTACCTATTCTGAAGACAATCATGAAGAGACTAGTTGGGCATCAAATATACATTATCGAAGTTGGCGACTTTGAGATTGGGGTTGCAAGATACTCAAAACTAAGTATAGGCATTCAAGTTTGAGACATCTAGTGTAGGATTTTAGAATGATATCTTTGGTAAAATCCTAAACAATGTGACATAAATTCACTCATCAAGAAAATACAAGGGCTGCTAAAAGAGAATTTATACTTTATTACAGGTCCCAAATTTCATTGGTTAAGGAATACGTAATGTTGTAAATGAAGTAGCATATAATTATAAAATGATGGCCGCTATGTAGTGGCATGAATAACCAAGAAGGAAGTAAAATGAAAGGTGAAATGCCAGTTCATTGAGGGAAAACAACGACGTTGGTAGTGCTAAGTTCAAGGATATTGCAGTATCATTATTACATACTATTCAAAACTTTAAGATTATAATGAAATGAGTGGGAATTTGACATTGTGGGGGGGAATAATAATAATAACTGATGTTTGATTTCCACTTGAACCATCTTAGGAGGGAGGATGTACGAGAAGGGACATGATTGGAATTTTAAATTTGAATTGTCCTTTGATTTAATGCATGTGGACCTTCTTGCTGTATAGATAAGTATTTATTATTATTTTTTGAGTATTATGATTACTTGCTTATTGCAGTCTCTTGCTTATACAAATTTGAATTGTCCTTTGATTTAATGCATGTGGACCTTCTTGATGTGTAGATAAGTATTTATTATTATTTTTCGAGTATTATGATTACTTGCTTATTGCAGTCTCTTGCTTATACAAATAATAAGGGTTATTTGCCTTGATGTACTCTTGTTCCTCTTGGGTGGATACTTTGCAACCAATAGTTTGTTAAAATCCACTCACAAAATAGGTAGACCAGCCACAACGTATAAAACAGAGCCTCTCCTACCTTAAAGGGAAGGCTCCCCCTTCTCACCGTTCCTTGGATCAACTCAAGGTAAGCAATAAGTTGAGAGATTTTGAAAAAGGTATTACCAATATTCTTTCCTCTTAACTTTCAAGAAAGAATCCACTTACCCACATAGCTAGTAATGGGCAAGATAAAATCTCTAACTACACTTCTATTTAAAAGATGGAAACAGTGATACCGATAAACCAACGCTAACTCAAAGGCTAGCTGTACTGGTTTGGCTCTAAGTTTGGTTTTAATCTATTCTATAAGAACAACCTTTACTAGTTCTAGTTGGGAAGTAGTTGATCTCACATGAAAATATTTATGTAATGTAAGATTATGGTTGCATATATTTTTATTCATGTTATATGTTGTATAATACGATTTATCATTTATTTTATTATTTGTGAGGCATCCTCTTAAGAATCTATGTATTATGATCTAGTGATCTATTGGCCTCAAAGTGTTTGACCACTCCAATTGACATCAATAGATAAATTAGCTACTTGTTGACATTTTGTTAGTCTTTCAAGAAAAAATTGAAATGTCATTTAGTTTTACTCAAAATAGTGAAAGCATTTATGTTGTTTTTGGATGATAAACATTAAGGGCACCCTCAATCATGTATTCTTGATAATTTTTCTTCTTTTAACCTTACTCTCTAGATTAGATTTGGGATCCAATTGACCTTAGAGTTATAATCTTTTATACAGATTCCTTATTGCCTATCACACAAATTTCATGTCCTCCCCTTTCACTTAGTCCTTAGTTTGTCAAGAGTGGTCTTAAATAAAATCGAATCATGTAGATAAGTACGCACTCATTCAAATGAAAATTTAATTTACATTATCCTAGAGTCATTTATAATAAATTTGAATAAAAAGATTGGACTTTAGGCAACTAGAGAGGATTAGATCACTACATTATCCTATCGAGGCAGCCAAGTTAAGCCTCATGTCTTCCTTGTAAGGATGAGTTCCCTTCCTAGCAACAACTACTAAACCATAGAACATCATAAGACAACATTCCCTCTCTTCTACTACAAATTTGTTACCATATCTTTATTTCTGGAAATCGGGGTTTGTGGGTAAAAACTTCTAATTGGACTACTTTTTGAGTTCTCAGATACATAGTAATCTATGTTTACATTCCAAAGGATGACACAAGTGTGTATTCAAAATTTAAAAGCCTTGGTGGAGCTCCTTTAAGGCTAAAGACCACTTACTGGCAAGATCATTTTTTTCATTATTCAAATCACATCTATGAGACTCACATTAAAATTGCATGACTTAGTACTCCCAGATCCTAGTAACAACGTAAAGGAATGTGAATATACCTCTAGATATAGCAGAAGTAGGAATTGAATTGGATAAGTATGAGAAGGAAAAGGTGCAAAAAATGCAGCCCACAATACCCCAACCTTCTATGTTTGGAGATGGGCAAAAGCAAGCATTCCTGAAGGCCAATGCAAGCATTTCACAAAACACCCATCTCTCCCTCTCTATGTACACACCATATCCTGATGAAACAAAATCCAGAATTTGTCATGCCCTCAACACATGCCCATCCCACCAATTACAAGCTTCACCGCCAATATCAACACCATCTCAATTGCCAAAATTAGCATATTCATCTCAAAAAGTATTCTTAGAATGCTTCTTCACGCAATCATCCTCCTCGCAACATTCAATTGCACACATCTTGAATCGCCTATTTGAGTGGCTCAAAATCCATTTTTTTTTAAATTACACAAAATTGTTTAAATTCTTTCCCCAACTCTCACTGCCAAACTCTTGGCCCGAACACTCGCCTGAAGACACCCAATTCAGGCCAAGTCCACCCTTAACAACCCCCCAAATATCTCTTCCTATAGCACCAAATCCTCCACATCTTACATTCAGAGCCTTGAGGACAAAATTGCTACCAAAAGCCTTTTCAAAAATCTCTTTGATAATATGAACCATGCCGAAATTGAAATATAGGATCCCTTTTCCATCATTGAAAACATTGGAGTTGTAGCTGGAGCTGGAGCTGGCCTATATAAGGAAAAGAAGACAGATAGAGGAGAAATAGCTCTGTCCTACGAAAATTTGCCACACGACACCGATGTAGTCACATGGGAATCTACGTAGTCAAGATCCCAAAATTCTCATCCAGTGGGTTGAACTGACAGCAGGCCAAGGCTTGCCATTTTCTAGCATAAATAATTTTTTTAACACGGTGTATTATGTTTTAACCACTTTCCGGCAAACCTTTACTCGTCGGTATTTTTTTTTTACGGGTAAGACATCTTATTCCACGATCAAAGTTCCACATATAATAGCCTATCGGCTAAAAATCCTTGAAATGTCAAAGGAACTAAGTGAAGAGACAATGCAAAATCAGTAAGGATAATCGTATGATGTTCAGGCCTCACAATTTGAAGCCTTTTAAATACTGAACAAAATCTTTACTAGAAGAATACTGGATATGAACAATGGTGGACAATCATTTGTAATGGTCCTAAAATGAACATGAAGAAAGGAAGTCAGTCCTCTCTGAAATTCAAGTCTTATGAAAGATAATGTACATTGATAGTCAAAGAAAAGGGAGGATAATCATTACTAAACCAGGGACAAAGATGTATGATAGACATCAAGAGTATCAAACCTCTATTACGCAATGCGGAGGAGGTAAGATAATGCAAAGTATGAAATGAAGGTATGATGAACCCTTTACGGCTCTGGAACCTTAGTCTCCAAAGCCTTGCCTGTGGCCTTACCCCCTTTGATGGTGAGTTTTGGAATTGATGGAACTAGAGTTTTTGATGTTGAAGTAGAAGTGCCATCCTAACCCTTGTCTGTTATCTCAGATCTCAACCCAACTAGACCAAAAGGATCAAAGCCTTTACGTGGTTTGATTTTGATGAACCTAAGGCCTCTCATTTTTAACCAAATATTTGCATTTACCAGGATAGACTAAAATTGGTCAAAGATGGGCATGCTTTCATTCAATGACCATGAAGGTGGTAAGATAGGTAAGCTATCCACATGATACTTCATATAACCTAGATCAAGAATATCACCATCATCTTCAACTCTATCAGGGATCTCTAAGTTGAAGTCAACTATTTGCTTGATGGTTAATTTGCAGTAGTTCAACTTCTGAATGTCCACCTTCATGCATCAATCAATCAAGAGGTTCTCGAGGCAATGCATGTGTATAAAGTATCTTCTCAGCCTGTCATTTAAGACCCTCCAGTCAAACCTGATGGAGCCCAAATTTTCGCAAAATTTAGGGTCTCCATTTAAGCAGTAATGTTGGAGATTTATTGAAGCCTTGTCATTTATTCATGTTAATATGCTGGAGAATTTTTCAAATAATCTATTGTGTACTGTAGAAACTCAGCAACAGGTACTAAACAAGTTTCAAAGTGACAGAGACTCAGCATCAGCAAGTCTGTTATGCAGATGTGACTGGATGTGGAAGCCATGATTGAAATATTCTGAAAAGTGAAGTAATTATATTCAATGAATGAAGCCAAATATTGTATTTATAGAAGCAGTTTCAAACTTTCAAGGAGTGCACATTAAGCAATGATAAAACTTCTATATACAGCAGCCTCATGCTCATGAATAGAAGTGTATTCAAAACACTAATATATGTTTGACAGTCAAAACTTGCTTGTACTATCAGATGTGCATGAAGTAAATAGAGCTCATGACAGGTTTTATGAAGTCAGAAATGATTGATGGAATGGTAGTGTTGAAAATTATACAATTATCTTTCAAACATATCTCAAATAGGAAATATGCCAAAATATCTGTCAGAATTTCCTAAATCAGCAAACTGGAGGATACCATTCAAATTTGTCAGAGGACCAAACAGATTTCCAAGAGTCTCATGCTTGTGAATGGCTATTGGGAATAGCAAGCAATGGTAAAACAAAGTGAGAGATGCATTTATTCTATCTGGGTATGACACATATACTACATAAGAGCAGGGATTATACATATAGCTAAACAAGCAAAAGAGTTACAGTGATCCATTTCTATTATTGATAGCTAGTAAACATGATAACCCATGTCATATATGAAGAACGTATAACAAGAGGTTCCAGTTTTAATGTGATTTGGAAGTCGTAATACTCAGAATATCACCTGGCAAATATCCAAGTCAGAATCATATTGAAATGGCACACCAATCGCTTCATGAATATTCTTGAATGTACAGGAACGGCAGAGTCACATTCATTTCAAGAGTGAATAGCAAGGAGTTTTGTAACAATTGCCACCAATTGTTAAGGAACTTTTATTAATATTTAATATCTAATGTCTTGCCGTATTTGTTGTAGGCCTGGAGATATATGCGGGAAGGTGGAGATGATGGAAAGTTACCACTAGTGTCCCTGTTTATGATGCGAGGATGATTCAGTAACATATGCCAATAATCTCCACACTTTCTGGTTACTCAGTGCTAAATAATGTTCATGAAGGCCCGATACTTGTCATGAATGCATCAGATATGTAGTAGGAACATCTTCAAAATGGTGCCCGACTAAGGTTAGAAGAGCCCGTCCAGATTTAGCGAATGGATGTTACATATTTACGGGAGAAGTTTCGTTTTATTTTGAGCCTTTTTCAGCATTCATGGAAGGTTCAAGAACGTCCACGGAGAAGAACAAAGTTGTTCTAGCGGAGGAGTAAAGATTGATGGATTAGAAGCTTTCGTGTTTCCAAATTACTCTGGACATTGTACAAAAGTAGGAATGAATTGTTTAAAAGCAGGAGATTCGCACTAGGATGTAACAAGTTTGTAGAGATATGCACCCATGACGGATATAAATAATCAAGCATGGCAAAATATGGAATTACGCATGATATGCATACCAAAAGCCCATGTTTATATGCCCAAATAAATGGTTTTATTTCCCTCAACTCAAATTATATTACAAGTTACATTAAGGGCTCACAATATTCAGTTGTTACAAAAGGGCACGATGGTTGAAAGTATCTCCTCATCGGTTATAAATATTAAATGTAAAATACAATTGATACAATTCATATTCATATTAAAAAATTTACAAATCCTATGCACACTTTGATATACTATATTTTTCATTGGTAAAGGAACGAGCGATTGAACAAAGCTAGTGGATTTGAATTATTGGATAAATTTTATGTGGTCTAGATAAATTTGCAATAGATGGATCATCTGTAAGGAGTGTCTCTATGGGTTACATCCCAATTTTTGACATAATTTGGAATATAGCAGTTGAGGTTCACATGAAGTTAGTTGGTAGTTTAATTTGTTATAATTTGGAAAAATGGTAAAATAGTCGTTATGATTTCAAGTGAAGATAGCATGTTAGTTGATCATTAATCACGAATTCATGGAACTAAGAAGATGGTTAACCATTGTGATTATTTATAATTAAATAATTTATTATGATAATTGTCGAAGGGGTGAAAGCATTGTCAGAAAAGAATTAGGCAAGAGCATCACCATCACTGAGCAAATGGGTTGAGGACCTAGCAACTTGAAAAATAGGATACATCTGTGGGACCCGCATAAGCTATTTTAATAAATAATTTAGTTAAAATAATTGAAATATAAAACGTACCTCTAAGGATTTATTATGATCTTTAGTTTTATTATTATAATAGATATATTTATACACGTGCATATAAATATAAAGAGGATATGGCACCATTATATTATAACAATTTAATAAAGCAATGTCACTCTATTAATATATTAAGATTATAATAATATTTGAAATATAATAACATTTGAATTATAACATTCGAATTTTAATAATATTGGAATTATTATCTTCCAATTCTATTCTTCCAATTTAATATTCCTTATTTTAATTGACTAACACTTGGAATGATAAATCGATTTAAAATATGAATTTATGATGTATTCGAATGGTCATCTTGGGATTCGAATAGTCTATAATCTTGAACTAGCAGAAGCCAAGAAGTCACGTCCTCTCATATTTTATTGGAAGTCGTGAGTGACAGGGGGGATCTTTTTTAAGCACCCAACTACTTTTTTTTAGGAACGGTTTTCTTTATGAATCCCCGACCTTCTTTTCCTTGTATGGTGTGTGTGCGGATTTCATAACTCTGATAGTATTTGCATTATCAACATTGGAAAGCCAATGTGTTATGTTCTTCCTCTGCAATATGTCTTTTTCTTCCACAACCGAGGTGCTCTTCTACCAGTCTTTGTTCTGTATAATGTGCATCACGACCATAACATTTTATGCCAGAAATCCGTACATTCAAAAATGATATTTCATTTGTATAGACTCATGTGTAGACTACCGCCGAGGTTTGGACTAACTACCAACTTTGACTGCACATCTCATTGGTTTACAGGCTTAACTGCGTACAAGTCATGCTACTATGATTACCTTTAACATTTTTAATCTCGATTCTAAGTTGTTTCCGATTTCTTCTCCTGCGATTCATTCTGTGAGAAATTTAGAATATATTTTTCTTATGTGGTACTTCAAATATTATTTGCATAGTTGAATCCAACGCAAACTTTGACATCATATTTTTAGGAATGAATCATTGTCATCTCATCGGGTTGATATTACTAATATCTTTGATTGAAAGTCTTTGAACCGCGATTTCAATTTGACTCAATGTAATCAAGCATCTGTGGTTGTCGTTGAAGTTAACCGACTCCTGGCCTCTAAGTGCAGCATGTTCACTATGGTAGAATCACAGACTTCAACAAAAGAAATTCAAGCCAAAGATACATTGGGGGTAATGTTTGAACATTAATGAGCTCTTTACATAACAAGGTATATGTTGACCCAGTCATTACAAATAATCATAATATGTATGTATATTTATCGCTTACGTTGATGTATTGTTGACACTGTAGATTTGTTTCTCTTTCTAATTCTGCCTTGATCATGGGAAGTGAAAGCCAGGTAATCATAGATTATTATGCCAATGGAGATTAGAATTATGTAATAAATTATATTTTTTTTAAATCACAAACTGTGAATGTTGGATGCATGTAATCTTCTTGAATAATTGATAGAACCAGTTGTTCTAAGAATTCCGAACACCTGGGGCTCACCCGGCTGTGTAGCCAAGGAAAAGGGCAAAGAGGTGAGAGAAAGGAAACTACAATCACATGAAAACAGTATCAGTTATGACATAACAATGTTTATCATTTTTAATATAAATTATTTAATAGCTCATGCAAAATCCTGTTATTGTAACTCCTACTGTCAAGTCTAGTGGTGTGTTTTAATACCAAGACGCTCAGTAGATGACAGATGTTCCAAGTTCTATTCCCAGTAGGGAGGGCCTTTCTCGTTCGAGATTGTGTGGAGATAAGTTAAGGTCCGAGGTTGGGTGGTTAAGCCCCTGATAATATATCACCTCTCCCCAAGACATTGGACGTGCGTCAGACAAAGATAACCTATGCATCCAACTATTTTATCGGAACAATTAGGTAATCAAAAGGAAAGGAATCGGAAGCCCTAATTAAATCAGTGGTATTGGAAGCCCTATTTGAATCAATGGTATCAGAAGCCCTAAGTGATACCGTGGTATCTGAAAGTGCTAATGATCCAATGGTAATCAATGCCCTAAGTGATACAGTGGTATGTGATGCCCTAATTTTAAATATAGTGGTATTTAATCATAATCATCATTTGATTTTGAGATAGTAGTTTTTAGATGGTATTCATCATGTGATATTGTTATAGTGGTATTTGTGGACTAACCCGAGTGGTTGTAGAAGCATCCCTAGTTTTGATTTCGATCTCAAATTTCATGGTATGTGGTGTTTTACTTCTATAGTAATTTTCATTAATGGTGTTTTCAGCTCTTCGTTAAAAAATTTTGTTTAGCTGATTTTAACCGTCAATCCCTTTCATATGAACGAAATTGATTTAACTGACTTCCCATGAAGATTAAGTGATAACAGTATTTCTTTGAGTATGTTAGTTGTTAATTAAGACCCAGGAAACGAGATGTTACATATGGTATCAGAGCCTTGGGTTCAACGCTGAAACCTTGGGTCGAACACTGTTTTTGAGAATCTAAAAATGTAAATGTTGAAAAAGATTTATTTTGCATAACTAGAAATCACACTGAAAAATCATTCAGAATAGCCGGGAAGGCCTGGGATGATATAAAATGGACGAATGTATAAACTATAATATCATACTGTAATATCATAAAGATGAGACATAATTAAGAAGATAAAATGTTTGGCAAGTTGAGTGGTGGAGATTGGGTTTACGAACCCAATTTGAAATCCTTGGCCAAGGTAAATATAGGCAAATATGCTGAACATGAGATCTTTTTGTTTGTCCAGAAGCTTCAGTTATTTAGGAATAACTGATGCGACACTCAAACCACAAGGTAGCTCAGATGGCTGGACTAATAAACATCCCGAGGAAGCCATTCTAATAGGTTAGAATGTGTGAGGGATGAGTATGGTTCAAGGCCGAGGCTTGCGCAATCCAAAAAAATTTCTATAATCATGATAAAATGTAATCAAAATCCATGATGATGGCTAAATAATTCCTTTCAGTTGAAAGATCTCAGCCTTTACTTTATGCAATCATACTCTTGTTTTATGAAATGGTAGAAATAAATTGTTATCTATTTTGAACTTGAACTAAAAGAAAACAAAAACTATGAACCATGATCCTCTCTAATGTTGATTAAACGACAAGATCATTTTGTGCTCTAGTATGGAGTAAACACACTTGCATAATTGAAACTATCAATGCTTGTTTACAAGTGTAAACTTTGACGAGATAGGCATGAAAGCCTAAGTCATACAAATGGAAAAGATAAACTTCCAGATATTTACAGATGAATGATGAGCTACTTGATAAGAATCTTTTGAATTGTTTCAGATGTTTTATGATCTTGATTAGATATATGATGATCTTGCATAGTATATCATGTTTTTACTCTTTGACACATTGCTATACATGGATAATACACATGCGATGTTAACTTTACATATTGAGCTATTTTATATTGCTTTAGAGATGAAATGTATATTCCATCATGAGATGATTATTATAATGAAATGTTATTGTGATAAGATGGGCAAAGAGGCTGAGGTTACATAAATGGAAAAGCATGGATTCACTAACCCATTCCTAATGATCTGTAAGTTTGCAAGGATGATCTACCCATTAATGAGTGCAATATGCCAGATGGTACGTATAAGTGATTTAAATTATGATCAAGTTATGATCTAGAACTTCCTAATTGAAGAATTCCAATTTGAAATGCTTATCTTACTTTCAGTCATTGAACCCTAAAAATTCTCTTAAATGAAGATATCAATATGGAATCAAACTAATGATATGGTGAGTGCCTACATGAGTATGACAGAAACATGAAATGGAATCAACTCAAATGATGCTAAGACAACCACAAGTAAGGTAAACTGAACTCAGGTGAGTACGTGTTTAATTTTATGATATCATGCAAATATCTTTCTAGAAATATTGAAGTAAAAATGGATCTTGAGTTTCAATTATGATTTTGACTTTGAAAAGAAATGATATCACGATGCCATATATATATATATATATATATATATATATATATATATTGTATTTGGAATATTCTTTTAGTGTCTAATTTGTAGAGATTATCGAGGACGATGAAACAAAAAGGGGAACGGTATGTTACATTCCAAATTTTGGCTCAATTTTAAATGCTCCTTATAATGTTCATTACAATTTCAAGTTCATCGAGGACGATAAACTAGAAGGGGAATGGTATGTATAATCCCAATTTTTTACCTAATTTGGAATATAGCCGTTGAGGTTCACATGAAGTCAGTTGGCAGTTTAATTTGTTATAATCTAGGAAAATGGTAAGATAGTTAATCGTTATGATTTCAAGTGAAGATAGCATGTTGCTGATCGTTAATCACAAATTCATGGAATTTTGAAGATGGTTAACCGTTGTGATTATTTATAATTAAATAATTTATTATGATAATATAATTTAACTATGGAGAATTTCCTTGTAGGAAGCATGTCGAAGGGGAGAAAGCATTGTCAGAAAAGAATTAGGCAGGAGCATCACCATCATTGAGCAAATGAGTTGAAGACCTAGCAACTTGAAAAACAGAATGCATCTGTGGAACCTGCATGAGCTATTTTAATAAATAATTTAGTTAAAATAATTGAAATATCAAACGTACCTCTAAGGATTTATTATGATCTTTAATTTTATTATTATAATAGATATATTTATATACGTGCATATAAATATAAAGAGGATATGGCACCATTATATTATAACAACTTAATAAAGCGATGTGATGCGGAGCAACCACAATAATGACAATAAAATAATGGTAATATGAAACTGACTATTCTTAACTTGGAACCCGAACCAAATTGTTATAACATTCTTCCTATCAATGAACCAATGAACTGTAACCGAATGCTTCAGAGTACAAAAGATCGATATAGAGAAGACTGAAACATTATTAAAACTAAAACACACTTCCATTATATACTAATGACAGATTATAAACGTATGGCTCTCTAGTGGCTGCCGCCAGAGAGCCATGAGAGTTTCTTCTCAATTTACTCTCTTCTTCAAACCTATTGTCTTTTCCACTCTTATTGATTCTCTTCTCTATCTCCTTCTATTACATTATGAGATGTCTTTTAAAGACTATCTGAACGGTTTACAAACTGTTTACAACTACCCTAAAATCATTCATTCGATTCTCATTCGGTTACAAAATAGTGTAAAATCCTTTTGTTTGAGGATTCTTTATAAGATACATTACCCATTGAATTAAACTTGTGCATCAACTTAAATAATAATTATAAGATATTAATTCTCTCGGGATCCTTCACCCATGTCACATTTCTTGCTTACATTTGTCCATAATATTAAACCATAATGATGGTAAATTAATTCTTTCATGGGTGCCACTGCACCATACTGCCAAACTTCAAATGTTTCCATGTCCCATGGAAATTAGGTCACTGCATCGATGCCTCCACTGATTCCTTTTTCACTATCAACCAACTCCCATCTATGGAATGATGTTGGTCGCCTCCATGGTGCTTCCCATTCCTCAATCCACTCCTCCACGCTGCATCACAATCTCTGTCCCTCACCTGGGAGTCCATCATGCCTCTCTCCCCAGTCTATTGGCAACACACAAGACCATCTCCTATGGCCTTTGGTAGACCTTCATGTCCACCCCCTGCAGCTGAGCGAACTGGCACCAAACTACAACCACAAACTTCATACCAAGAATCCAAAACAACCACAATACTCCCTGGTGTAGATCACCTTCCATCTACACGCTCAAAATCTTTTGAGCTCTGATACCAATCTGATGCGAAGCAACCACAATAATGACAATAAAATAATGGTAATATGAAATTGACTGTTCTTAACTTGGAACCTGAACCAAATTGTTATAACATTATTCCTATCAATGAACCAATGAACTGTAACCAAATGCTTCAGAGTACAAAAGATCGATATAGAGAAGACTGAAACATTATTAAAACTAAAACACACTTCCATTATATACTAATGACAGATTACAAACGTATGGCTCTTTGGTGGCTGCCGCCAGAGAGCCATGAGAGTTTCTTCTCAATTTACTCTCTTCTTCAAACCTATTGTCTTTTCCCCTCTTATTGATTCTCTTCTCTATCTCCTTCCATTACATTATGAGATTTCTTTTAAAGACTATCTGAACGGTTTACAAACCGTTTACATCTACCCTAAAATCATTCATTCGATTCTCATTCGGTTACAAAATAGTGTAAAATCCTTTTGTTTGAGGATTCTTTATAAGATACATTACCCATTGAATTAAACTTGTGCATCAACTTAAATAATAATGATAAGATATTAATTCTCCCGAGATCATTCACCCATGTCACATTTCTTGCTTACATTTGTCCATAATATTAAACCATAATGATGGTAAATTAATTCTTTCATGGGTGCCACTGCACCATACTGCCAAACTTCAAATGTTTCCATGTCCCATTGAAATTAGGTCACTGCATCAACGCCTCCACTGATTCCTTTTTCACTATCAACCAACTCCCATCTATGGAGTTATGCTGGTCGCCTCCATGGTGCTTCCCATTCCTCAGTCCACTCCTCCACGCTGCATCACAATCTCTGTGCCCCACCTGGGAGTCCATCATGCCTCTCTCCCCAGTCTATTGGCAACACACAAGACCATCTCCTATGGCCTTTGGTAAACCTTCATGTCCACCCCCTGCAGTTGAGCGAACCGGCACCAAACTACAACCACAAACTTCATACCAAGAATCCAAAACAACCACCATACTCCCTGGTGTAGATCACCTTCCATCTACACGCTCAGAAGCTTCTGAGCTCTGATACCAATCTGATGCGGCGCAACCACAATAATGATAATAAAATAATGGTAATATGAAACTGACTGTTCTTAACTTGGAATCCGAACCAAATTGTTATAACATTCTTCCTATCAATGAACCAATGAACTGTAACCAAATGCTTCAGAGTACAAAAGATCGATATAGAGAAGACTGAAACATTATTAAAACTAAAACACACTTCCATTATATACTAATGACAAATTACAAACATATGGCTCTCTAGTGGCTGCTGCCAGAGAGCCATGAGAGTTTCTTCTCAATTTACTCTCTTCTTCAAACCTATTGTCTTTTCCCCTCTTATTGATTCTCTTCTCTATCTCCTTCCATTACATTATGAGATGTCTTTTAAAGACTATTTGAACAGTTTACAAACCGTTTACAACTACCCTAAAATCATTCATTCAATTCTCATTCGGTTACAAAATAGTGTAAAATCCTTTTGTTTGAGGATTCTTTATAAGATACATTACCCATTGAATTAAACTTGTGCGTCAACTTAAATAATAATGATAAGATATTAATTCTCCCGGGATCCTTCACCCATGTCACATTTCTTGCTTACATTTGTGCATAATATTAAACCATAATGATGGTAAATTAATTCTTTCATGGGTGCCATTGCACCACGATGTCACTCTATTAATATATTTACATGTACATTTATAAATATAAGATTATAATAAAATTTGAAATATAATAACAGTTGAATTATAACGTTTGAATTTTAATTATATTGGAATTATTATCTTCCAATTCTATTCTTTCCATTTTAATATTCCTTCTTTTAATTGATTAACACTTGGAATGATAAATCGAAATTTTTTTTTGGCAATTCGAATTGTTTTACAATCTTTCCAACTTCTCTTCCAACCTTTTTATTTCTCTTATCTTTAAATTTGAATTTATGATGTATTCGAATGGTCATCTTGGGATTCGAATAGTCTATAATCTTGAACCGGTGGAAGCCAAGAAGTCATATCTTCTCATATTTTATTGGAAGTCGTGAGTGAGAAGGGGGATCTTTTTGAAGCACCCGACTACTTTTTTTTAGGATCGATTTTCTTTATGAATCCCCGACATTCTTCTTTTCCTTGTATGGTGTGTGTGCGGATTTCATAACTCTAATAGTATTTGATTTATCATCATTGGAAAGCCGATGTGTTATGTTCATTCTCTGCAATATGTATTTTTCTTCCACAACCGAGGCACTCTTCTACCAGTCTTCGTTCTGTGTAATGTGCATCACGACCATAACATTTTATGCCAGATATCCTTCCATTCGAAAATGATATTTCATTTGTATAGACTCATGAGTAGACTGCTGCCGAGATCTGGACTGACTACCAACTTTGACTGCACATCTCCTTGGTTTGCAAGCTTAACTGCATACAGGTCATGCTACTGTGATTACCTTTAACATTTTTAATCTCGATTCTAAATTGTTTCCGATTTCTTCTCCTACGATTCATTCTGTGAGAAATTTAGAATATATTTTGCTTATGTGGTACTTCAAATATTATTTGCATAGTTGAATACAATGCAAACTTTTACAACACATTTTTAGGAATGAATCATTGTCATCTCATCGGGTTGATATTACTAATATCTTTGTTTGAAAGTCTTTGAACCACGATTTCAATTTGACTCAATGTAATCAAGCATCTGTGGTTGCCGTTGAAGTTAACTGACTCCTGGCCTCTAAGTGTAGCATGTTCACTCTGGTAGAATCACAGACTTCAACAAAAGAAATTCAAGCCAAAGATACGTTTGGGGTAATGTTTGAACATTATATGTTGACCCAACCATTACAAATAATCATAATATGTATGTACATTTATCGATTACATTGATGTATTGTTGATAGGGTAGATTTGTTTCTCTTTCTAATTCTACCTTGATCATGGCAAGTGAAAGCCAGGTAATCATAGAACATTATGCCAATGGAGATTAGAATTATGTAATAAAATATATTTTTTTTAAATCACAGACTGTGAATTCCGGATGCATGTAATCTTCTTGAATAATTGACGAAACCAGTTGTTCTGAGAATTTCGAACACCTAGGACTCACCCAACTGTGTAGCCAAGGAAAAGGGTGAAGAGGTGAGAGAAAGGAAACTACAATCACATGAAAACAGTATCAGTTATGACATAACGATGTTTATCATTTTTAATATGAATTATTCAATAGCTCATGCAAGATCTTCTTATTGTAACTCCTACTGTCAAGTCTAGTGGTGTGCTTTACCAGGATGCTCAATAGATGACAGATGTTCAAAGTTCTATTCTAGGTAGGGAGGGCCTTTCTCGTTAAAGATTGTGTGGGGATAAATTAAGGTCCGAAGTTGAGTGGTTAAGCCCTTAACAATGTATCACCTCCCCCCAAGACGTCGGATGTGCGTCAAACAAAAATAAGTTATGCATCCAACTATTTTATCGGAACAGTTAAGTGATCAGAAGGAAAGGAATCACAAGCCCTAATTGAATCAGTGGTATCAGAAGCCCTATTTGAATCAGTGCTATCGGAAGCCCTAAGTGATACCGCGGTATCTGAAAGCCCTAATGATCCAATGGTAATCGATGCCCTAATTGATACAGTGGTATGTGATGCCCTAATTTTAAATATAGTGGTATTTAATTGTAATCATCATTTGATTTTGAGATAGCATTTTTTAGATGGTATTTGTCATGTGATATTGTTATAGTGGTATTCGTGGACTAACCTGGGTGGTTGCAATAGCATCCCTAGTTTTGATTTCGATCTCAAATTTCATGGTATGCAATTTTTAACTTCTACAATAATTTTTATTGATGGCGTTTTCAACTCTTCGTTAAGAAATTTTGTTTAACTAATTTTAACCATCAATCCCTTTTATATGAACAAAACCGATTTAACTGACTTCCTATGAAGATGAAGTGATAATTGTATTTCTTTTTGTATGTTAGTTGTTAATTAAGACCCGGGAAAACGGGATGTTACACTATGTGCAATTTTTATTTCTAGCACAATTTGTAAGCATATCTATTTTTATTTGCATTAGGGTTTAAAATATTATTAAGTTGTGTCCTTTATAATTATTTTTTAAATTCTATAAATATTTTAATGTTTTGACAAGTGGACTGGGTCATTATTTGCATTTTAAACTTGATGAACATAGATATTGTGAAATATTTAATTGTTTCCGTATTTATGTCTAGTTCGTCTTCATATCAAAGGAGTTAAAGCACATTCTAGATTAGTTTAAAATTACGTTTATATAATTGCTCTGTCATGTCTGAATTGTTAAAATTGTTTATAGTTTAAATACATTGAACTTTATAAAGTTGTATGTTTCAACTTATAATATTGACTCTGATTGCCCATTTAATTAAGCATTGGTCTTTATATTACTCTTGATTCATAATCCATATGCTGGCAATAATTTAATTATTTTCCTTTGAGTAATTAATATACTCATTTGTTGCATTCTATAATTACTTTTATTTAAAACACTCATATATTCATTATTCTTGATTCATAATTTTGCAAGTTAAATTATTTTTCTATAATTCTTGCCATTAGGAAAACTTTCAATACATTCCCGTTCTAATCAATCTGCTATAAGCATCTTGGATCTAAGTGTTTTGTCCAGGATAAGGTGCACCCACCTTGGCCTTGCAGAGCCAGAATCGCAGGGGATTTGGATCGCAACGATTAGTTCCGTCAATTTGGCCATTACCACTTGGATATCACAAAATCGAGTGGGCAAGGCTCGCAGGATTCCAATCTGCGGTTTTGGGAACCAACAGATTAGCGACTCCGCTGGGGACGTTGCAAAATAAACCCTAAGAGTTTCTGATTGGAGACCAGTAAGAGTTAGAATTTTATTTGATTTGTTAAAGTATTTCAATATATTTGAAATCTTAATAAGTTTTTACATTTATTGAAGTACATTTGATTTCAAGCTTTTGTGATTTTGTTTCATAAATTCTAATATGCTTTATGAGGGTTTGATCTTGTAGAAGCATTGTATGTTTTTCTTTAAGTTTTTTCTGCTGATTCAATCTTTGGTGGCGTATACTCTGTTGGAAGGAAGAACTCGGATTCTTGAAGATTATTCATTTCTTCCATTTGGAAGTGGCGACTCTATTGTATTTTGATTGGTACTTTAACAAAAGGAGTGCCCGGATCATCGATGACTATGCTGAGGGAGAAGGCTCAAAAAGAAGTGTTATACAGGTTTTCCAAATGCATCAATCATTTCAGAATCATTTCAGAGAAAGCCTTTTGTTCCAGATGGCATCAGGCCATTGGATTTCAGCAAGTTTGATTATGAACCTAGCAAGTTATCTCCAAAGCTTTCATAGCTGGTACCAAAGTTCCATGGAGAATGGGATGAATTGACAATTCGACATTTGGATGCATTCTATACATTTATAGAAGAGTATGAGATTTTTGCTGAAGATCAAGTGATGAAGTTGTTTGTCAAAACATTAAAAAATGATGTGAGGCAAGCATATAAATCATTATCCACATGGTCTATCTTGTCTTGGAAAGAGTTTGAACAATGGTTCCTCTATGAATTTCATGATGCTGGCCATGAAGAAGAGATGTGTTATGAACAATATGAAGATCAGAATTGCAGCATGGAAGAGGATCCTAACATGTCTCCACTTGATGCTTTTTCAATATAGAAAGATATGAATGTGAGACTTCAGCACATTTGTTTTTGAGCATGATGAACACTTATCATGAGATTCCGTCAAATCTCAAACCTCCTTATATGGAATTTCTAAACAAAATTGTTAAGTTGAGAATCTCGCCAAAGGACCCTAATGTAAAGCTTCTTCTTCAGATATGGGATGACGCTATTAAAGATGAAGAAAATGATGCCAAAGTAATACAAAAACATAATGATGTTTCAGATTCAAATGTAGAAGAAATTGAAGAAGAATCCAATCATGATGAGACCGATAAAGAATTAGACTTTGAAGATCATGGAAATGATGATTCTCTCAATGTGGATGAGATTTCAACCTTGTTACAAATGGAATATCAAAAGTATGTTGAAAAGGATTGTCAAATTTTTCTTCCCATACACAAAGAGAAACAAGTTAATGAAACAATAAATGTGTCCAATGAGACATTTAATGAACAAGAAAATTTATTCATCTTGTCAAATTCATATGAGGAGGAAACCAATGAACTAGAAGGGGCATACATTTTTCAGAACAATGACATATTTGTTGAAAATGTGCATTGTGGTCTAAGTATAGAAAGAGATCTATTTAGATACAATTTCAAAGAGTTTTTAGATCCTGTATATGATGGAATAGTAGAAGGAGATTTCGAAAACAATGTGAACATATATGAAAAGAAAGAAAATGTATCCAAGAAGGACTTCCAAATCATTTCACACACCCAATGTAGTGAAACAATAGAGAATCCAATCATAATATTTTATAAAAGTGAAGTAGAACAACATGAGAAAATGTCAAATGAAGAATCTCATGGAAATATTCCCGAGCACTCTATATTCTCGAGTCCATTGTTTAAAGAAAAATTTTTATATCAAATATATCAACACTATGATAACATGCTTAAGGATGATTCTAAAAATAATGAAAAACATAGCATATGTGGAGAAATGTATTCAGAAGAAGAGCTATTTTCCAATCCATTTTACGATCAATATTTTCATTTAAAATGTGAAGATGAGGTGGAATCAAATGTACATAATAAGGAGGACATGTTGGAAGTTAGTCCTAAAAAAATTTCAAATGTACTATACAATCAAAGTTATGCTTACACAAATGTAATAGAGTTTTCTTGCATACAACAAAAGATGATTTTTACAATGAGGGGGCACTCCTTTATATAGGCACAGGAGTGGAGAAAAAGGTGAAAGAAAAAGTTGGAGCACCTCAATGAACTTTGACCTAGTCTAAGAGAGAAATTATTGGGTTGAATGCAACTAACATTACATGTAATTATACATGTAAGTCGTATTACATGTAATTACACATTTTCGTATAATACATTCTCTTCAATTACAAACATGAAAGAAGAAGAAGAAAGACAGAAGAGAATTGAACAATCTTAGGGATTGTCCTGAAAGGCCTTGTACTTGGCAATGCTATCCCGAATAATAACAGAATTGGAAGTTCTTGTATTTTGTGCCACTGCATTCACCTTGATAACCATGATGTTGCATCTTTTGATAACCTCTTAACTTTGATGAATTATCCATTGTCATTTGAAAACTTGATGTGATCCAGCTTTTCTCGCTCAAGTTGTCATGAATTCTCCTTTTGTAGATTGGCACATTTTGGATCCTCTGACACTTTGAAAACTTTCTTGACGATATCTAGATGTAAACTCAAAATAACTTTCCATCAACACTTTTAACATTTTTTTCTTTGAAGTCTTTGGCGCATGGGAATGCATGCAAATGAGAACTTTTGACTTTTAAAAAGTGACTTAGACTTCCAAGATGCTATTGCATGAAAAATGATTACATGTAATGAGGAATGGAAAGTGAGATGTGATGCGAAGGCGGATGGAAGATGCACTTTACATGTAAGTGTAGGTGACGGATGAGATGCAAATGGAATGATGCAAAAACATGTAATTGCTCATGAAGGCGCGAATGCATATGGAGGGATGGAAATGAAAAATGGAAGAGGGATAATGAACCTTATAGTCATCTTTGGTGAAAAGGTGAAGTCAAAGTACATGGAAGATAAAAATGACATCTTTTTGACTTTTCAAAAAGTGACTTTTAATCAACATCAGACATTATGCAATTACACGTAAGGTTTTTTGTGTAATTGTGTCGTGCGAGTGGATGCGAAAGTGACATGAGTGAAAATGGAAGTGGAAAATGGGTTTACATGCATGTGCAGATGGTGAATGAGATGGAAAGCATGTAAGTGCATTTGTCGGATGACGTATGAAGTGTTGTGACATGGAAAGATGGAAATAGAATGTGAAGTGAAGTGAAACGTGCTCAAGTTCTTGGGAAAGAACTTGCAATTTCTTCCAAAACAAGAAAAACGTAAAAGCAAGCAAGCAAACAATGAAAAACAAACACATCACTGGTCTTAAACTCAAACATGTCAACATGAAAATTGTTTTCAAGTGAAAATTCGAATTTGGAATTTGGAGAAATTCTAAAAGTGTGAAAATGAGAATTTTCACCATTTTTAAAGGCAAAATGCACTTTTCATAACATATATATTGACAAGTGTGCAATAACAAGTCATAATATGCATGGAAATAGCAAGATAAGCATGAATTGATAAGCAAGTTTGAAAATGTCCACTTACTTGGAGGTTAAAGAGCCAAAATAACAAGTTTTATAGACTTGAAGACCAATTCTCCCTCAAATCCGAATTTTCAAAAACTTTTTTACTTTTCTCGTACTTACATTCAACAAATATTAATGAGCAATGAAGGGTCGAATTTGACAGGAAAGTGCCAAATACATGGTCTCCAAAGACAATATCATGCATTTAAAACTCAAAACAATCCCTCTTGATCAAAGATATGGGCTGGAAATGCCATTTTTTGAGTTTTTTGAACAAAGACATGACTTTTTTATGCAAAAATTTGGGCCACTTTTGCAAAAACGTGGCCAAAAAATGCATATTTTTGAGTCATTTTGTACTAGTGAATGCAAAACGATTTCCCAAAATGCAAATACATGGATTCAAATGTAAAAAGTAGCTTCAAAACGCATAAAAGTGGATTGAAACCTCAATTTTCTAGGCATTTTAAGCAAAAACACGATTCATAAAAGACATTAAATGAATTTGTTTTTGGCTTCCAAGTGCAAAAGCATGCGCCAAGATGTATTGCAAATGATTGAAAATGGCAAAATGCCTCTTTTCCTTGCAAAAATGTGATTTAAATCACTCTAAATGGATTTATTTGAAGATTTTTTCCAAAAGGTGCCCTTGGAAGGAGTTTGAAAAAACGTTTTTTAGTAAGATAACTCCATTTTTATGTTAGAAAATCCATTGCCAAGCAAAAACGACCCCATTGGGAAAGATTTCATGCAAATCCACCAAGTAAATCTCTCACAATGAGAGAAATCGGGTTCTTGGAGAGCAAATGCATGTGTTCTTCCAAAGTCAAACCATTTGGGGTGATATGCATGTTTTAAAATATGTTTTTGATCAAAATCAGAACTTTTGGAGTGACTTGCATATTTTAAAAACTTTCAACAAAAAAAATCGGACCTTTTGGAGTGCTTAACACATTTTAAAATATGCATATGGTCAAAATCGGACCTTTTGGGGTGCAATGTATATTTTAAGTTGTATCTCACATTTTGAACACAATGACACAAAAAATTATCTTTTGATGTAATCAAAAAGGTCCACTTATGTTAACCTTTTGATATAATGACATCAAAAAGGTCCACTTATGTTTTCACGTTGAACTTTATATGCAATGACATCTAAAATGTCCATTTTTGATGAATTTTACATGTAATTGCATATAAAAGGTCCACTTTTGATACCTTAAAGTCATTTAATCAACTAAATTTCATAAAAATGTTAATGAGACATAAACAAAATTTATATATCATATTTAAAATATAATACATAAATATCATTTAAAAAGTAACATTTAAATGAGCATTTGATTTAAAAATTAAAAATTAAACTGAAACTACATAGTTTATATAGTGACTTTAAGTGAAAAATCAAAAAGTGACTCAACTTAAAATCATAACATAAAGTCCACTATAAGTACTTTAAGTGAAAATTTAAATGATAAAGTAATTTAAAAACATAACATAAAGTGAATTTAAGTTATATTTTCCAAAAAGTGAATGTCAAATTAAAAATATAACATGATATTTTTAATTTGTGTTGTTGCACCAAAAAGGTCCACTTTTGGGGCACTAAAACGACCATAACTCTTGATTGACAACTCTGATTGAGCTCTAGGTTAGACCGAATCGAAGGGAAAACCGAAAACCATGACATGAGCAAAACCAAAGGACTAAAAACCAACAAACGCAAACTCAAAAGAAAAAAAAAAGGATGATGAAAGCCTCAAAAATCAAGCAACGGCTCGACAGAAAGCAAAACAAAAAAGACTTGAAAAAAGCCTTCAACAAAACAATTTGATATACGAATTGAAGTCGATTGATCGATCAACATTAAGCAATTGAATATCAAATTAAACTTAGAGAAACGTGAAACTATCTTGAAAAAGATTTGTGTTGTTACCAACATTTTGTGGTGACAAAATGCAGGACAACAGATTGATTGTGGAAAACATGATTAGCAAAAAGTTTGATGCAGCTCTAGTTATCACAATGAATCACTATGGGATCTAGTTGTTTTCCAAAATGCCCAAATAATAGCTTCTTAGCCATACTGGCCCATGGGCTCTCATTGAAGCTACCATATATTCGGCTTCAGTAGAACTCAAGGCAACTATAGGTTGTTTTCTACTGAACCATGATATCATTGCTAACCCAAGATTGAAACAACATCCTATAGTACTCTTATGGTTTATGGAACATCCAACTCAATTAGAATCAGTATATCCTTCAAGTTTAATATCAACATTCTTGTACTTCAAACCAAGACTAATAGTGCTACGTAGATATCTCAAGATATGTTTAGCTGCTATCAAATGAATCTTCTTTCATGCACACATTAAATGACTTAAAAATTTATGACATAGCAGATATCAGGTCTAGTATTTATTAAAGACATAAGTGATCCAATGATCTGTTTGTAAAGAGTGGGATCAATAGCCTCTAAATTCACAACTTCTTTTAGTTTGTCTAGATTAGTTTCCATCGGAGTTACTAGAGGTTAGTTGTCCATCATTGCAAATCTAATCAAAACATAACTAATATCCTTTAAGAGGATCGATCAAGTGCTACTATTACCTAATATAAACTCGACCTTAACTAAGGCTTGCGTCTAATCATAGTATCAGTTCATATTTAGAGTCCAATACTAGTAATGTAATTTGATCAAACCAATATTGCTTGATCGGCATTCAAGATTATAATGATATGGCATATATATATATATATATATATATATATATATATATATATATAATGTTGCTTCAATTTTCCATGAAGCTAATATTCTTAACAATCCCTCTTTAGCAAGGTGGGGATTGAAGGAAATATAATACAAGGTTATGCACCACTTAAAATGTGGTTTAACCAAATTATGGTGTCCAGCAAAATCCAACCCAAAGAACAATGATAACACCTACTTCAACACTTTTGGTGTTAGAAGATAGATCAACTATAAATAATGTCGCCAGTTTACAATAGTGATCTTACACATAAGAAAGGTCGTTACTTTTCATTACACAAGTTTGCAAACATCTAATTTTATTCATGAATATATATGTACCAAATGTATTTACAAATTTTTCATGCCAAGTTTATCTCTGAAGTACTCTATTTTCAACCTTGCAAGAGGCTTAGTAAAAATGTTGGCATTTTGCTCATTGCTGCTAATGTAAATGTAACATACGAATTTTCATAACAAATTTTAATATTATATAAATCTAGTTTTATAAATAACTGATTCCATTTCACATGATAATGATTTCTACCAACTGATTATAACTAAAAGAAACTCCTTCCAATCTAACTGTCTTTCATATTCAGCTGATTTCACGAGAAACAAAAGGAAATATTTATGCATTGCTAACAATTTATCTATTTCTAACATATTCAACTGAAAATAAAGTAACGATTAATTATATCAACTGAAATGCTTACTCAACATAAAAGTAAATGTTTTCTCCCTCTAGAAATTAAAACATCTATCTATTCTTCTAAGGGTTAAAAGTAAAAAAAACATACAGCAATAATGAAAGAATCCATTTATTTCATTGTCCAAGCCTCGGCATTGATGAGAGGAGAAGCATTGGCATAGGCTTAACCTCCCAACCGCAAACTATTACTTATCCCCACTCATCCTAAATTAATAGAGCGGCCCTCCCTACTTGGGATCGGGCTAGGATGTTCATAAGTCCAACCATCTGAGTAATCAGGTGGTTTGAGTGTCCCAACAGTTGTTCTCCAAAATAACTAAAGCGTCTGGACAAACAACAAAGATCACATGTCCGACACATCTACCTATTTCTACCCTGGCCAAGGATTTCAAGTTGGTTTCGCAAACCCGATCTCCACCACTCGACTTGACAACATACTTCATAACTAGAACATGCATGAGCTATTATAGTTTTATTTTGTAAGTTATTTATTTATTCTAATTCCATTCTTGCTTGTGCAGGCTCTCTACACCTACTCACCTTTTCAGGTTACCATGCCACTAATTCCTAGGTGCTTGCGAGTTTATATCCACTATATTTGCTTTACACCTCTTCACCTATAGTGTCATTATTGCCAGTGAATTCCTCGTTGTTGGATTGTTTTTATCTTTTTATGGTATGAATGAATGTATCACATTCTGAGCTGAATTAGTTGTTCACAATTATCATTGCATTTCCATCTCTTATATACATGATTGATACACTCTTATGAATAAAGAAACATCTATGATATAAAGACAGGTTCCAAGAACTAGAAATCTATTATTGTCCACCACGATTCAGTCTGTAATTATATTGGTTTCAGTATTTTAGATTTTACACAAACAAGATACCTAACTATCACAGCATTATGGAAGGATATACTATCATGGCTAACGGTATCTGTGCTCAGTTCTTATGATAAACCCGACTCATGTCAAACATAGCAATATGAAAGGAAATAAAGAAAAGAAACATGGTCTGCGGTATCTTACATGACACCTTTGTCTGCTTGTAAGCTCCGCAGCAGGAAGAATGGACTCCGCTCCTTGCTAAGAATCCCACAGATATAGAGATGTGAAAGTGATATGGGGAAATGGAAGAACAGTGAATGAGGTCCGAATTATTTCTAGTTTCTCCACTCTATGAATAAACGTAGAGAATGGTAAGCCACCAATAATACAGAAGGAAGAATAGATTGTCTGATACAATAATGAGATTTTGTAATAAAAGAAGCAGCTTGGCTCTTCGGCTACCATCAGTTACAAGAAGCCATTCGAAAGCCATTCAAATCGAATAAAGAGAAAAAGGAGGGAAAGAAAAATAAGAAGTTAAAGAGCTTTTATTATTATTTTATTATTAATATGCATCCTTATGTACGTTCATGTGCATGTATTGATAAAGTGGTGTCGCTTTGTTTTTATATACATATATTCGTATTTGAGAGTGTATATTAATGATTAAATAATAATTTCATTAATAATTCTCTTAAAGGTATGAATTATGTTTAATGTATATTATTATTATATTGTTCCTTTAATAGCTCATGTGGTTCCACAATGCAACATGCTATCAAGTCCTAGTATCCTTACCAGGGTAGTCTTAGGTCAAACCTGTCAATTCTAATGACTAGACCATTCGACCATCCCCTTCCGATGATCCCATTTAGCAATGCTTCCCCTCTCTTCAATCTTCTTCCTGCATTCACTCAAACATTCTCGCCAAGACATTAATTCAAGATATATTAATTGTTAATTCAAAACCATTGCCGATCATCTAGTGACCATTAGAGATTTCATCAACATCTAAATAACTAACTCATTTTACATGATCATGAAAATATCTCATTATCAGTTGATACAACATACACAATTCAACTAACTCACTTCACATGATTAGGAAAGAAATAAATTGATACAACGCCTATATTTAACTAACTCACTTCACATGATTAGGAAGAAATAAATTGATGCAACGTCTATAATTAACTAGCTCACTTCACATGATCAGGAAGAAATAAATTGATGCAACGACTATAATTAACTAACTCACTTCACATGAAAATAATTCATTAAACCAACAGCTATGTTCAATTTAAAATTTAGGGCAAAAATTTGGGATGTAACATACCCTCCCCCTTAGAATTTTTCATCGTCCTCGATGAAAATAATAGCTAATTTAAGTAGTACTCAGTCAGTTCTATGGAAAGAAAAGAAATATTTAGTTATCAATCTCAGAGAAAAGATAGGGATATCTTTGAAAAATATCATGATAGTCCTCCTAGGTGGCATTATCTTCAGCATACTGGTCCCACTGGACCTTGCACCGCGTTACTTCCTGATTTCGTAAGAGTAGCTTATGTACCTAGAGTATTCTAAGCAGTCTTACCTCTAGCTCTCCTGGTTCTTGCACCTGCAATAATTTCCAATCAATCATATGTTCATGGTGGGTAGTATACTTTTAAAGATATGAAACATAGAAGACGTCATGCATCCTGGCAAGGGCTAGTGGTAAAGCAATCCTGTAAGCCACTGGGTTTACAACTTCTAGAACTTCAAAGGGTCCTACATATCTTAGGGCTAACTTAGCATTCTTGCCAAACTTGATAGTACTTTTCTGAGGTTTAACCCTTAATAACACCTTGTCCCCTACTGAGAATTCTCTAGGTGTTCTTTTGGCATCAACATAACTCTTCTGTCTATCATTTGCTTCCTTTAACCTCTGACGAATCTGGAGTACCCGTTCCCCCATCTCCTTAAGCATTTCAGGCCCGACAATGATTCTATCTTCCAATCGATTCCAACTCACTGGAGTTCTGCACTTCTGACCATACAAAGCCTCAAAGGGAGTCATTCTAATGGTGGACTGATAAGAGTTATTATATGCAAATTCTACCAAGGGTAAGTATGTTTCCCATTGGTACTATCGGTCCATACAGTATAGCCTTAGGAGATCTTCTAATACTTGATTTACTCGTTCTGTCGGACGATCTGTCTCAGGATGATAGGTTGTACTAATATTCAATTTGGTGCCCAAAGCTGTAAATAATGTTTGCTAGAATCTAGAAGTTATCCTAGCATCCCTATCTGAAATAATTTTCTCCAGAATTCCATGCAACCTGAAAATCTCTTTTATGAACTTATGGGCAATCTCGGGTGCTGCATCAGATAAATTCCCTGGTATGAAATGAGCAACTTTAGTCAATCTATCAACCATGACCAAAATAGTGTTGTGTCGACTCCAGTTCATAGGTAACCCTTGTACAAAATCCATGGATATTACTTGCCACTTCCACTCGGGTACTTCGTTTGGGTGTAACAGACCTGTTGGGTACCGATGTTCTGCCTTTACTCTCTAGCATTCGAAACACCCTGCTACAAACTCTATTATCTCCCTTTTCATCCCTTTCCAGAAATATAAAGGTTTTATATCAGATGACATTTTCATTACTCCCGGATGTCCTGAATATGGGGCTGAGTGAAATTCTCCTAAAATCTATCTTCGGAGTTCATGGTCGTTGGGCACATAGATTCTGCGGTGGTATCTTAATAATCCATCCTCCTCTAGGCTAAACTCTGAATACTTAGGATCTTGCGGATCTCTGATAAGAGCCAAGTTGATTTCTATATAAAACTCATCATGCTCCAGGTGTCGTAAAATTTGGTACCTCAACCTGAAGTTTACAGTAGTTATCGCCGAAATGTGTCTTCTCCGGCTAAGGGCATCTGCCACCTTGTTTTCCTTACCTTTTATATAGCTTATATCGAACTCATAATCTCCTAAGAATTCCAGCCACCTTCTTTGAATCCAATATGTCTAAGCCTTCTATGTCATACTTCATTAGAATTTGTTACTTCATCACTTAGGGCTTTCTTTTGAATGTTGCATAGTTTATATAGGGTCCCATCTCTAGTCCCTATGGTTATAGCATTCTTGAGATTAGTGTTTTTAGGCTAGTACAATACTTTGTCTTCAATGAAGGTCACTTGAAACCCTTCATCATCAAGTCCAGAGATCGATACTAGATTTCTTTTTTTGCTCGGTACGAAAAGAACATCGTTAGATTTTAGTGTAACCTAAGTTCTTAGTTGTATAGAACAGGTCCCAATTCCTTTTACTGGATAGGTGGAGTTGTTTCCAATGGTGACTCCTTCAATGAGATAATTTTCAAAAGTTTCAAACTTATCTCTGAATCATGTTATATGTCGGGAAGCACCACTATCTATTATGCACGCATTTTCGTTGGATTTGATCTCACTTGATAGGGCAGAGTAGAATAACAAATTTTCATCATTTTTTGTTTCGGCTAAGGAAGCTAGGATTTTTTCTCTTTCTGAACAATTTTTGAAGGTATGTCCAAATTTCTCACACTTATAACATTGAACTTTGGAGAAGTCATTTCTTTTGTAATTATTATTTTTGTTAGATCCCAAATTTTGACCTAATTTTAAATTTGCTCATAGCCATTAGATTGAACGGATTTTTCTTTCATAATCATGTGAAGTAAGTAGTTATTATTACCTGTTGTATTAATTGTTTAATGAAGATGGTTGTTATCCATTATTTGTCATGAGATGTTTAGCAGTTGCTTGATTTTAGAATTATGCTTAATAACTAAATTCTTTTAAATGTTAACATGAAAATTATTATGCGACTTGTTATTATCGTGGAAATGTTGCACGAGTGATTGTAGGAGAAGATGAAGGAAGGAAACATTGCTAAACGGGATAAATGGAATGGGATACTATCTTAGTCTAATCATCAGAATTGGCAGGTATGACTTTAAATTGCCTTGGTAAGGACCTAAAGATTTGAACTTCATGATACAACAGAAGGACCCGCATGAGCTATTAAATAAAAAATTTAAAACATAAAATAATTTAATCAAAATATAATACATACCTCAAAAGATTTTGAATGATCTTTCACCATATTATTTTAATATATACCTATGTATGTACACATAGATATAAATATAAAGTGATACCATAATATTATTTTCTTTATAATATAATGATGCCACCTCACAAATATATCTACGTATATGTAGATAGATATAAACCATAATATGTTCGACTTTTAACATTCAAATCTTCTTCCATCCTTTTATTCTTTTCTTGCTTATAATTGATTGAACACTTGGCATATTTATTTGGCGTCCAAGAGCCGAGACATTCTTTTATGTTATGGCTTCTTGGAAGCCAAAGAGTCCTTTACCCTTTTATATATTTCATAAGGTCGGAAGAGACGGAGATATACAAAAAAATCACATACCCGACTTCCCTTTATTATTCCCGTTTTCCTTGTTCATTTTCAGCTACCATCTACAACCCGATACTTTGCAAATACCATTCAAATTTATGCAAGTATCATTCAAAACTTCTGCATTATTTTAGCAGTGCCATTCATGTTACAATGTGTCTTATATTAATCTTTCCTTGCTGAAGTCGTGATTGTTTTTACACATTGTAGTTACGCCTTGGAAGAAAATCGAAGAAGAGCTGATACATAGCCGTCTAGCAAGACTCCAAAGATTTCCAAAATTATATCAGGTTATGTGGTCCATCAACCTCCAATATTGCTATGAAATTTATTATCAGCTACTACTGTACACCAAACTCCTTAGTAGTAGGCAGTTGTTGTATAATCATCATGCTTAAGTATCAACAATTGACCCTCTTAAGGAGTTGTTATCAAATTTGTAGTAAAGTATCCATTACATAGAATCATGTTTTATAGATGACATTGATAATCAAAACCAAATGATATTTTTTACAAGTCTTAAAAAACATATTTCTTCAAATCACAGAATGTGAAAAGCTGAAAACATATAATATTCATGATATAGTTGAGAATTTAAAGACAGAGGCGAATTGCTCTGAAATTCCGAGCACCTAGGACTCACCGGCTATATAGCCATGGAAAAGGTGAAGAGGTGAGATGGAATCTGCAATGACATGGAAGTGAAATCAGATATGATACAATAAATCTAAATAATTTTACCTAATAGCTCATGCTTGTCCATATTGTTGTTCCCCTGTTGTCAAGTCGAGCAGTGGTGATCGGGTCATTGAACCCATCAGAAAAACTTTGGCCAAGGTCGTTTAAAGGCATGTTTGTCATCTAAGATCACTTGATGTCAATGGTGTCAATTATTCAGACATGTTTGTCCATAATTGTACGGACATTCTAAACACCAGAATGCTCAAGTGGTTGGACTAAAAGTATCCCAACCCCAATCCCAGGGTAGGGAGGGTCTTTCTAATTCAATAGATTGTGTGGGGATAAGTATGGTCCGAGGTTGGGAGGTTAAGCCTAAGTCAATGCTTCTCCTCTTACTGAAAGTCGAGCCTTGCACAACCAATTAAAGACTCACCAGATATTTCTTGTATGTTCTTTTCATATTAAGCATTTATTTTACTTGTATGTAGAGAAAGAGAGTTAATCATTATTCCAGTTATTATAGATCATTGATAAAATGATTTTAGTTAATCATTATTATAGTTATTACAGTAGATCATTGATACAGTTATTTCAGTTAATTGTTATTTTAGTTGATCATTGATACTGTTATTTCAGTTAATCATTATTTTAGTTATTTCAGTTGATCACTGATACAATTATTTTCAGTTAATCCTTATTATAGTTATTACAATTGATCATTGATATAGTTATGTCAGTTGAACATGGTTATTTCAATTAATCGTTGGTAGTTAAAAGCAGTTAATGTCCCATGAAAAGGAATTCAGTTATTTGTTCAATGATTTGTTGGGAAAAACTCTTTATAGATTGTCTTTATTTTGTTATGAAAAACCGTTTGTTACAATTTCCTTTCCTTTTATCATATTTCTTTTCATTGAATTTCTTCTTCTTCTCTTTGTTGTTAGAGACTGAGAAAAGAGCTTGATTTTCTTGATTTGAAATGATTCCTCTAGAAATTAGTCTTGATTCTTCTAATATGCAATCATTACTCATTTGATCAAAAGCTGGTATTGATGGTATGCTAACAACCTAGATCGATGCTTTGCAAGATATACGTAATCCTCTAATTGCTAGTACGGATAGTTCTTGGTCTTCTATTTTCCTTCCAATAGATATTGATAATTCTTTATTTCAGAAATTTTTCCAAAGTAGGATGATATTTGACTCTCCTTTATTCATTCTTATATTCACTAATTGATTTTTTAATGTAATCGATCTACTTGAGTTGTTGATTTCAAATGATTCCTTGATTGTCTTGAATACTATAAGAATTTGGTATAGCTCTGATACCATGTAAGAATATGCCTAAGGCAATAGTTCAACACCAAGATCAAGAAGCTCAGTAGATAACACAAGAGAGACAAATGATGATCAATGAGAATGGATATTAAATGATTGGATAATTGGATGAATATATCATAGAAGGTGCCTGTATATAAGGGCAGCCCATATGTCTAGAAGTCACACAAGAGATAAGGATTACAACTCAACACATGTCCACCAAAGGTGGATTATCCTCCATTGAGCACAGGAGTTTGTGCAATGATGAGAGGATAAGTTTACATAGGTGTATCTCATAAAGAGATGTTGTCGACACTATGTGCTCAAATAAGTTGCTAACTCCTGTGTTGTCAACAAGATAACTCATATGACTATGCATATTCCTAAGTAAACTTAAGTGTAATAATAATTAATTATTTACACTAACATCCCCCCTTAAGTGCAACTTAAGGGAATGCACTTAAGCTCAGAAAGCTAAATGCAAGATGCAATGTGGGTCCCGACTACTAGGCCATGTCAGGTACCCATGTACAAATGCGATGCTCTACATACAATGCTATGCAATGCAATGCACTCTCTCTAAAAATGAAGAAAGAGGGAAAACCTCATGGGAAAAACCTCCTCTAAAAAGAGAGATGAAGAAATACAAGATGCATGCAAGGATAGAGTAATCAAGACCCCCCAATATGACATACATCATGCATGTACAAGCATATATTCCCATAAGAAAAAATACATGATGGTATCCCCCCATATTGAATAATCTCCTGCAAGGATTTCATGAAGACAAAAAAGTATCCAATGCCTACAAACTGTATTTCTCCCTTTAGGATGAAGATACACCAAGTATAGGTGCAAGTATACTTCCCATTGTGGATAGGAAGATGGATGAAGAATCCATATGTAGTACGCTATGGATGTTGCCTCTGAAGTTTGCTCATATGTTGACAAGTCCTTGATGAATGTAGATGCCACAAGCCAATCTGGCAGATGCCCAAAAGAAGGTGGCAAACAAGGTAACATGTCCATGTATGAAAGTGAATCAAACTCCAAAGTCAAGGAATCATCCTTATAGGAAGATATGGGAAGAGAAGCAATGTAGCCTCCCCTCAATGATGAATGCACACCCATGAAAGAAGCTCCTTAATGACTGAAGAAGCTGCACCATGAAAATTGAATAATGTTCCTCCTTGTAGAAAGAAGTGGTGCCATAGGTGTAGTAGAGAATGCTCCCCCACTAATAGGAAGAATCCTCAAAAGATATGATGTCTGAGGAAACTGGAATACAATCTCCAAAGATTGATATGTCTCCTTTGAAGTAAAAGAGTCCTCCTCCAACTGCTGAAAAGAAGTGTCCACAATCATGTCAATCTCAAAAGAAAGATCAAGTGGTTGAGGGTCAGAGTGTTCCCTCGCAGCAAGTGAAGAAGAATTCTCCTCAACAAAGAGAAGATGGATGTCATCAATAATGTCTCCTACATCTTCAATGTAAGACTCCACAAACAACACTGCAATGTCTAGAAGGAAGTCATCTCATGAAGCTGAAATAGGAAGACATGGTGTTTCCTGCTGCTCTAAATTAGGAGCATCTGTGGCTACAACTGGATCAGTAGAAGCAACAGGAGTATCAGGAGGTATGATCTCAACTGGAGTTGTAAGTATCACAACTGGAGTTGCTAGAGGTAGAATGTCCTCTGGTAATGCAAGGACTCATGGACCTCCATATGCTTCCCAAAGACACATTCAAACATCATGAAGACTACTAGCCTTACTAAGAGGAGCAAAAGATTCCTTACTCATACTGTTATACATAAAGCGAAGAAGAAGAGAAAGATGTCCCCAATTAGTATTAGGTGGAAATATCTTCGAATATAGATAAGGAAACACTTCTTTATGTTCTCTTAGATGATCAGTCATCAAAGCACTCCATTTCTAATAGTTCATTTTTGTCAATTTGAATCTTAAACCAAAGTGACACTTTTGACATGACTTAATGAGATCAAATAATGTATACACCCCCAAAATGCAAAACAAATCAAAGAAACCCCTCCTAATGCATGATTTGGCACTTTATATTTAGTGCGATTACAATGGGCCACTTGCCAATTTGTGTTTACCATACTGGTAAAGAAATCAATGCATACAGACAATGGAACATAATAGCAGAATTATATTCGCATATGCCAGACATACATTATGCTTCATAAGATGAATGATAGAAGATTCCTTCTTTACAATGATCCCAAACGAGATATAAATACTACCGCCGAACCTTCCCGAAGGAGTCCGTCGGCCACAACATTATATCCGCTACAAACTATTTACCGACGACGTCGGCTACAGAAACACCGCCGACAATACAAAAACATCGACGACAATTAGCCCGTCAGCTACACAATGTTTACCGACAACATCATCACCCCCAAAAGAGAAAGTCGTCTCTGGACGACAATTACAAAATATCTTGATAGCCAATCGTGCTGCTTTCTCTGCTTCCAAGTCCTGGGTACCCTGAGCCAAGTGTTGTTGCACTGCCGCCAACTGGATGATCAGCTCCTCCCGAGCTCTCTATGCATCCACCTCGACAATCTCACGTCCAACACCTGCTCCAAGTGCCTTTGGTACACAAACACTCTATGCCTGTAGTAGCTCCATGTCTTCATCAACTAGTAGAGACTCCCACGACTGATATCCGCAACAACTGGGGGTCCAGGGGGCAACGCCCTCGGCGGGGTCGAGGGGCAGCGCCCCAGGTCCACTCTTTCTAGCAACCACTGATGCTTCCCCTTCCTTTTGGCATTATCTGTCACTCATTCTGAACAACTTGAATCTGTCGTCGTTTTTTTTTTGTTTCCTCTGCCCGTTACCCTGCGGAAGAGGCCAACAAAATTATGTCGTAACCAAGCACACCTTTCCCACGGACCTCTGACCTCCAACAAGCAGATAACCACAGGAGGAATCTTGAATCCGACCTCCGCAAATGAGAAACTCAAGCAATTCCTCCGGCAGTGAAAACGATCAAACAATCTATTCCTTCAAATTTCCTTGTTGCAAATCACATTAAATCCGGGCTTCTCCAGAAACTGAAGAGCTAACGCACCTGGAAAAAAATGCAAAGCCACGAGGCAGTCTGTAGGAAAATGTGAAAAGACTCTGCTAAGAGATGCGGACAACTCCACCGGCGCCCGATGAAGAACTCCGCAGGAAGATAACAAACAGATCACGCTACGGAAGACCTCCCACGGGACAGTCCACGGACAGCTACTTGCGGGACTGTCCACGGGACTGTCCGCGGGCATCTACCGCGGGACAGTCCGCGGACATCTGCATCTGCCCATGGGACTTTTACTATTTTTTTTTCCTTTCGAATTTTTTTTTTTTTTTTTTTTGGACAAAAATAAAATAAATAAAAATCAGCACCTCAATTTTGCCTCCAAGCGTCGCCATTCTGCAACGACGACGACAAGGGAATCATCTGATCATTTTGTGACGATGACGGCGACGGCATCTTCCTGGCACGGTAAGATCCGTTGACTACGTGAGGTATCTCTTCGTCGTGCGAGGTTGACAATTTGATCGCTCCATTATCGCTGACCTCTCGGATCTGATATAGTCCAACCCATCTAGCCTTAAACCTTTGCGGTTTGACTTCATTCTGTCCGTCGTACTTGAGTACCAACTGCCCTGGTGGAAACCTATTGAGTCCGAGAGGTTTGTCATGCCACGCCTTATGTCTGTTCTATGTCACCTCTGTCGTCCACTGTGCCTGCAGTCGTCGCGCATCTAGCTTATTTCTTTGTTGTCGGTACCCTTCAAGTAATTTTATGGTGTGATGCCTTCTTTTCTTCCTGTGCGGTCCGTTCACCATGTACCGAATGGTGGGATCTTTCTTTTTTCTAGGTTTGGACTATATGTTCTTCCCCTCAGCTTCAGGCGTAACCGCCTTTCCTTCTTCCATTGCTCTGTATTCCTTTAGACACTCATTTTCCTCTTTTTTCTCACCTTCGTCGACCCTTAGCATATTACAACTCGAAAAAAATTCGTAGTCTTCTATCTGCCAGTGGTAAAGGCCATTCACCGAGTCTAGGTCGTCATCATTTGATCCTCCTTCTAGTGTCAATACTTCGTCGTTCGATTCCATTCTCCTCTTTCCTTCATCGTCATTTCCTTCGTCGTCACTATCGCCTTCACCTTCTGAGTCTGACGATGCTGCCTCCTCACCTACCATTTGTGTGTGCAGGTCAATTATGAATCTTTTG
The DNA here is from genome assembly GCA_028749045.1 of Cupressus sempervirens. Lineage (NCBI taxonomy): Eukaryota > Viridiplantae > Streptophyta > Pinopsida > Cupressales > Cupressaceae > Cupressus > Cupressus sempervirens. Next base: position 841,987,834 of record CM053786.1, on the reverse strand, counting down.
CCTCCGCGCTCCATTGATAGGGTATTTTGTTTCCAATCATGTTTTCCTTTTGCTTGCACCAACCAAGTTCGTCCGAAAATAGCATCATATCCTTTTCTTTTCAATGGAATGTCGACAAAATCCAATAAAAATGGTTGCGTACCAATGGTTACCGGTTGCGCCCTCAAGGTTCCTAATGGTTTGATCCCATGCTGGTCCGTCGTGAGCAACTGGAATGTAGGTGGCCACAGCATCGGCTTTCCCAACTTCTTCTAAGTATCCTCCAGTAAAACATTCACGCTGGACCCTCCGTCCACAATTGTGTCTGTCAAAACATTTCCCAAAATCCCCATCTCGACGACCGTCGGATGCCGTCCGGATGTGAGTGCCAGCAGCATTGGGTCTAGTGCCGTCGTTGGACTACTGTCCCTTCATGTGTCCTTTGTTGCTTTTGGAAATGGTGTATGATTCAGAATGGCCGTCCGTAATTGGGGCATTGTGAGGAGGAGGTCACTTATCTTGACCGGTATCTCCATTTGTAAGATTTTTCGTACAATGTTTTGTTCTGCGAAGTTCCTTGCCAAGGTGCCAGTGATGTCCTTCAACTGAGATGTCCCTGCCGACAATGCCTTTCCAATTTCCGCCTACGCTTCCCCCAATTTTCTTTTTTCCTCTACCGATAGTTTTGCTTGCCTCTGCGTAATTGTCAGAACCTCCTCTTCATCCGTGCCGACGGTGATCAAGTTTACTCCAGACTTTGAGCACTTGGCATCTTCATGGTCGTCGGGTCCGCACCATCTGCATAATTTCGGTGTGTTTACCACTATACAATCCTGTGCAAAATGACCCCACAAATTACATGCTCGGCATTGAACGATCGGTCGTCCGTTTGCATCATACTGGGTTCGACTTCGGCTCCCATTATTATTGTTATTGTTTGCATTATTGTTATTTTGCCCTCTGTTATTATTCTTGTACCCTCCAAATGTGGCACCGGCAGTATTCGTGTTTCCGTCACTACCCAACGGGGAAGCCTCCTGCGTAAGAAGCACCTACAAAGATCCTCTTGTCTTCATGTTAAAGGGGCACTCCTTTGTCGAATGACCCATGATTTGACAAATGTCACAAAATTGGTTCTTTGGACACGATCCTTTAGTATGACCGTCAGTCTTACACTCCGTGCACCACAGCTCACTGCCTTTTGGCTCCTTCTGCATGTTTTTAAACTCCATCATGCAGATCATGTCCTTCTATAGGGCACGAACCTTCTTACTGTTGCCTTCATTGTCGCTGCTATCACCTCCGGCAAGCTCATCGTCATCCGAATCAGATGAGCTAGTCTTCGTCTTCTTCTTTGTCTTCAACTCACTTTCCAGGTCCAATACTCTGTTATAAGCTTCCGTGTATGACGACGGTGGCACAATTTTCATTTTCCTCCACAACTTCGAGCGTAGGCCTTCCACAAACCATCTTTTCTGAAGTCCGTCCGCTGGCTTACTTTCCATTTTATTTATCAAATCTTTTAATTTCCTAGCGTAAACGCGGACGGTTTCGTTCTTCCCCTACTTAGTATTGAAGATCTCTGCTACAATTTCATTATCATCCCGCAACAGTTTAAATTCTTCCAAAAACTCCTTTTTAATGTTATCCTAACTGTTTAGCTTTTGTGGATCTGTATCAGTGAACCAATCAATTGCTACGCCTCGTAGGGTGGCTAAAAATTGCCTCATCCAGTCGTCTTCATCAATTAGCCCATTTGCCTTCCAAATCGTTTCACATGTTTTGCAATGTTGAATGGGATCGGTCGTACCATCACCATTGAACTTCGGCAATTTCTCTTTTGGTCCCGCCATCACAATTGGTTTCTATAAACAGGCGTTGCTCGATCCTGTAACACTGGCGCTCTTTACTCCCACACCGGCGGTCTGCATTCCCACACCGACAATCTGTATTCCCACACCGGCGGACTGGTCTCCCACACCGGTGGTCTGCACTCCCACACCTGCAGACTGGTCTCCCACACCGGCGGTCTGCACTCCTACACCAGCAGACTGGTCTTCCACAACGGCAGTTTGCACTCCCACACCGACGGATTGGTCTCCCACAACGGCGGTTTGCACTGCCACACCGGCAGTCTACACTCCCACACCGGCGGACTGCTCTCCCACACCGACAGACTGCACTCCCACACTGGCAGACTGCACTCCCACACTGGCAAACTGTTCTCCCACACTAGTGGACTCAACAACTGCGAACCTTGGTGAAGAAAAAGGATCTTCTAAATTTGTCTCCCGCGGAAGTGTATCCCGGACGAAGAGGTCACTCCACACTCGTGCTCTCTCGATAGTCCAAGCCGTGCGAGTCAATGCTCTTTCGTCTGAATTCTCTTCCCTCGACGAACACAAATTCAAGAACTCCTCCCGTGTTTCTTCCACCAACTCCACCTGCTGTCAAGTCTCCTCCAACAATTCTTCGGCGCTCCGGTTTCCGTCGGCAATCTTCTGAAATCTCCGTCAACGTTCGGCTTGCTGTGCCAGAATTAAATTCTCTTGCGCAGTACAGATTCCATCTTTTCCCTTGACCTTATTCCGATCCTTGTTAAGCTGATTTGGCATTAATCTTCATTCCTCCTACCTTCCAAGTTCATAAGGCAACGGCGCCAAATGTTTACCGTACTGGTAAAGAAATCAAGGCATACAGACAATGGAACATAATAGCAGAATTATATTCGCATATGCCAGACATACATTATGCTTCATAAGATGAATGATAGAAGATTCCTTCTTTAGAACGATCCCAGACGGGATATAAATACTACCGCCGAACCTTCTCGAAGGAGTCCGTCAGCCACAACATTGTATCTGTTACAAACTATTTACCGACGACGTCGGCTACAGAAACACCGCCAACAATACAGAAACACCGACGACAATCAGCCCGTCGGCTACACAATGTTTACCGACAACAATTTGGGGCATAAGTGGACTTCTGATTTTGATGGTTACAATAACAAATATGAAGCTATATCAGACTCAACAAGATAAGACACAAAACCTCTCAAGGATCTAATTAATTACAAGTGCCAATAAGCCAAAGTGAGACCAAAATTTGAAAGTACTGTCTACTCAAAATTACTCCAAACTGATACCAGATCTGGAAAGAAGACAAAAACTCATGCACTTTCAAAAAAAATAACACCTGAATGTGTCCAAATGAGCCCGAATTAAGCCTTTAAAGTTGTAAAAATCAGGATTGGCAATTTTCAGAAAAATTCAGGAACAGAGATCTCAAACAACCTGCACCAATGTGTAGACCACGAAATTCTACCCAAAAAAAAAAAAAAAAAATTGCTCGAAAAAAGGAGTCCGTAAGAGGGAGATATAGTTGTTTCAAAATCACCTCTGTAGTTATTTTTCCTGAATCGCCGTCGTCGCACCTCCAAAAATCAAATGACTCTAGATTTTACCTCCGATGTCCGATTTTGATGAAACAAAAGTCAATTTGGGGATTTTTAGACCTTCTGAATATGATGTCAATATCTGATTTGCACTAGCAAGCTCCAATCTTGACCTGCAAAAAAATCTCTCCAATGGCTATACAATGAAACTCCTATGTCTCTGATACCATGTAAGAATTTGGTATAGCTCTGATACCATGTAAAAATTGGCCGAAGGCAATAATTCAACGCCAAGATCAAGAAGCTCAGTAGATAGCAAAAGAAGGACAAATGATGATCAAAAGAGAATGAATATCAGATAATTGGATATCAGATAATTGGATAATTGGATGAATACATCATAGAGGGTGCCTGTATATAAGGGCAACTGATATGTCTAGAAGTCACACAAGAGATAAGGATTACAACTCAGCACATGTCCACCAAAGGTGGATTATCCTCCATTGAGCACAAGAGTTTGTGCAATGATGAGAGGATAAGTTTACATAGGTGTATCTCATAAAGAGGTATTGTAGACACCATGTACTCAAATAAGTTGCTAACTCCTGTGTTGTCAACAAGACAACTCATATGACTATGCATATTCCTAAGTAAACTTAAGTAAAGTGTAATAATAATTAACTATTTACACTAACAAATACTTCAAATATTTTTTTGAGATTTGAGATGGATGGAAGAATAGGATCTTTTACTAAATCAACAATGATTTTCCTGACTTCATTATTTCTTCTTTTCCAAGTCGCCTTTTCTGCCTCATCTTCAAGTATTGAAATATCCAATTCAATGAATGATTCTAGTTCTAATTCTTCGAGAATTGTTATAATTCAAATTTTCCATGAGAAGAAATTTGCTGGTCCTTCAAGCCTATCCTCTACTCTAACATTGTTTGACATGTTGTCACTTTTGTTTCAAGAATTTAACTTTGGAAGTCCTTTACCAATTAGGCTCCAATACCATGTAAATTTGAATGATCATATATTGGTGGAGACTAACTGAACTATATAATTTTATTTGTGTAAGTTGTTAATGTTTTAGCATCAGTAGAAGTAAAACATTGATTATTTGATATATTAATCTATGTTTATATTTTTCAGATAAATTGTTATTGGTGATTCTTATATATATAATATATATTATAAATGTAATATAATATATATTATATATTATGCATTATATATCTTATATATAATATATATGATATATGTAATATAATATGTATTATATATATTATGCATTATATATTATTATATAATAATATAATAATATTATATTATATTACATATATGGTTAATATATTAATATTATATATATAAGATGAGATATGCATATAGTTATTTATAAACTAAATGGTGATTAACTATAGATACATGTCTCTTCATGTCTCTTGAAGAGACATGTCTCCTCTCATATTATACATATATGAGATCCAAATCTGCATTTGGAAATCATCAATTACAATGGCAATGAAAAGTACATTTGCAGAAACGATCTTAAGTTATTTCAACGTGGTATCAGAGCTACACTACAAATATACTAGTAGAACATAAAAGTAAAAGATGATTAATAGAAAAAGAAAGTATTCATGTTTCTTGTAGCAGCAGGAGCTAGCACGAGTGCGATAGTTGTGCCTTTCATTCCTTGCTATATTTTGTATTTTGAAGCTCTCTCTTGTCAAGGTGTGGAAGAAACAAACAAGGATGAGTATTGAAGGAAACCACATGCATGATTGAATGGTGAGGATTAAACTCCAAGAATTAAGAATTGCATCAGGTGGATTCTACAACGAAAATATTCTCTGCATGAGCTCAATGAGTAAAGTGTAAAGGGGCATTTTATATGATGGAACGAGAGTAGCGGTAAAAGTGGTGGATCCTGAGAGCCCTACTTTCAATAGCTTTGAAAATGAATTGCATATTTTAGGCAATGTGAAGCATAGAAACCTGGTATGTGTGCTTGGCTACTTCTCCAACACAGATATAAAAGCTTTCATCTTTGAACTATTGAGCATCAGCCATATGAATGTAATCCTTGTTTGGAAAACCGCATGGGTATTCATGCCCTAGACATGGAAGTACATTTATGTGACTTGGGAGCATCAGTCATTATCTCTACTCAACCAGACCAATCAAGCTACTTCAAAAAGGCTCTAGGTTAAAGATGAAAATTACCACACTGCATTACCAATCTGAATTTCAACCTTGGGAATTGGGGATCACCTACAATTGAGGCTCATTTGTGAAGTCCACCTCTCCTACGCTTGGGTTATCATTTATCAACCATGAGAAACGAGCTTTGGTTTATTTCCTGAAATTCACACTTTATTAATATGCGCACTACCATAAGCATGGACTGGAATCAACTGCTCTCTTTTTTTTTTAACTTCTATTGGTACTTCTGCAAATCAAAACTTGAAGTGCCTTGACCATAAGAGTCACGTTGTCAGGTGTTTTCAGCGCTATAAAGAAAATGAAACTAATCGCATGGGAAAGCGATCTTGAACAAATCATGGACGAAGTCAGACGAATTGAGTTCACGCTGAAATGATAGAGAAGGGTTTCTTATGTGGAAGACATGAAGTCTCTCACATGTGGAAAAGACAATGATAAGGAAGTGCATGAATCTAACCCACTATGTGTATATCAAGTGATTGAACCAACATTTGGAAAGGTGATTATCCTTCACCCTTTGTATGTACAAGGCAGCCTTAATATGGAGTACATAACAAAGGGAACACACGAGTAGTAATGTGGTCAAAGTAGCCTACGACCACCTCTTATTCGAATAGTCAACATCATACAAAGAGAGGCATAATGAATAAAAGTTATATACTCTAAGTTATATGAAATATAAACTATGGTAAAGACCTTGAACCAACACCATACAACAAGAGGTCATACCAAAAATAGAAGACAACCTTTTAAGGAAAGTAAGGTAAAGACTTCGGATACCAAGCGAATTAAGGTAAGTAATCAGGTATGCTTTAATGGTAATAATGATTTTATATTCTATGTTTAATAAAACATAAAATCATATGAGATATTATAATTGAATATATACGTGGCATTTGATTTAAAAAATTGATATAATGTTTTTCATTATGTGAGTATATTATATTTTGATTGATTATTTATATTACAAAAGGAATAGTGTGAATTTATGTAACAAATATTAAGTGAATATTAAATTATTTTTTAAATAAGAAAATGCTATTTTGAAAATATAGATTAAAGTATATACATAGTAGATTGAATATACACACATATATGTTCAAAGTATTTTATTTTTTTTATCAATATTATATTGGGATGATCTTATATTATTATGTAGAAATATATAGAAACCATCCGGTCTCACACTCAACATTGGTATATATTGAATCATAATTAATCCAGTTGATATGTTAGATGGAATACTTCTAAAAAAATCCACCTCATAATCATCCGATTAGAGTAGTCGACACATGATAAAAGAAAATGGGAGGTAAGTATAAAAGGTGTATTACTATTTTAAGTCTTCTTTATACATCATTTTTTATATAGATATGTATATAAATGCAAATTTATAAGGAGAATATCTTAATGATATTTAATAGTTTAATATTATATTTTGTCACATATAAATATGTTAAACAATATAAAGTTACTAGTATTAATGTGAAGTACTAATATTGTTATTGAAATATAAATGGAATGGGAGGAGAATATGTCATATGGGGGGGGAAAGTCATATATATAGAAATTAAGTATTGTGTTATCTCAATTCTATTATTGAGAATAAAGAGAGATGTTATAATGATTTATGTTGTTGTTAGTAATGGGCATGAGTTCAATTACTAACATGCATGTTGACATTCTGATTTATACAACCAAGAGCTATATACCTTGATCTTTTCCTCTGAGAATGTTCTTGCAGAAATAGAGGGAAATTGAGATTCAGAGGGAGAAGATAGAGAATATGATTTAGTCAATCTTAGGTGATCTCGATCATATTGATCCAGAGGGAGTAAACCATGTTGTGATAGAATCTTCAATGATCGATAAAATTGTAATAGTTAAGAGGACCATAATTCATGCAACTATGTGATCTTAATGGGTCTACCCTTTATGTACATCATATGAAAGTGGTGATTTCAAATTAAACTATCTATAAATCTCTCTTTGATTAACGAAACTTGACGTATGAGTTGAAGAGTCATTCAAGTGGCACAATCATACTCAATCAAGATATCGGCATATTGTGGATGAGGTTGTGTTAGTTTCTACTATTAAGCTTAATGAATGTTTGGAGCTTCAATGAATGAAAAAGAGCAAGTTGAGACTTAGAAAGAAGTTGTAAAATTTGTTGTGATATAAAAGTGTTCAACGATATAAGAGTAGGAATTTTACATTGAGGGGGGGAATAATAGGCAATGTTTCATTCCCATTTGAACCATCCTTAGAAAAGGAGATATTCCATGACCCTCATGCGTAGATAAGTACTTGTATCTTTTATATTTATCTATTCATTTATTTGTAATTCTATACATACTATAAGGGTTATCTGCCTTGATCTTTTCCTTTATGTCTGAGGATGTGCTTACAGAAAAAGAAAGTTGGTACTTTACACATACTATCAAAAATTGGGCAGACTAAATCTAATGATAGTAGTTGCAAAGACCCTAATGATCAAGATGGATAAAGTGTGGCTCTTGATGCAAGTATCTTTGATGATTGAGATTATGAGATTCTTCTACATTGAGAGGGAGTGTGACACTTCTTCAAAGGCAATGTTGGAGATTGGAAGATTGATACTCAGAGGGAGTCTAGAAATCCATGTGGGTGACTGCATGATGTTGATGGGCCTACTCCTACGTATATCATGAGGGAGTGATGAGTTTGTCAAGCATCCTTGGGATAAGAGATTTTTTTTAGGAAGTAACAAGAGGACCTGACATCCCAAGATTTATATTTAGAGGGAGAAATTTTGAGATGCAATCCCTTATGGATGATATCTTCTCTATGAAGAGAATTTCTAAAGGGAAATGTTAAATTGAAATATTTCAAAGGTAAAAATTGATATGTTGATTTCAATCTATATCTGATTATATAATTGTTGTTTCAGATATGTAATGAAAAGTGACAATCTTTTATTGGCATATATAAACAAAAGGTAATCATTGTAAGGTGACGATCTTACATATGATATGCCTGTTATCATGGTTCTTTGGGCCAGAATCTGCGGACACCATGATAACTAACAAAAGGTAATCTTTGTAAGGTGACGATCTTACAAATGATAGTCCTGTTATCATGGACATCTCTAGATATTGTTTTCGGACAATTAGAGATCATGGATAACAAATCTATTATGTCATCATGAACATCTCTAGACATTGCTTAAGTGCAAGTAGAGATCACGAGTGTGTTATGGGCATCTCTAGACATTGCTTAAGTGCAAGTAGAGATCATATGTGTATCATGAACATCTCTAGGCATGGACATCTCTAGACATTGCTTAAGTGCAAGTAGAGATCATGAATGTGTTATGGGCATCTCTACACATTGGTTAAGTGCAAGTAGAGATCATGAGTGTGTCATGAACATCTCTAGACATTGCTTAAGTGCAAGTAGAGATCATGAACTGCAAATTTGTCATGGACATCTCTAGACATTGCTTAAGTGCAAGTAGAGATCATAGGAAATACTTTATGTTGCTAAGAGATTTTAATACACATTGTGTTGATTACATAATGATTTTGATTCTAATCTAATGATTTTTTATTTTTCCCTTGCTAAAGAAGGAGTGTTAATGTTTTAGCATCAATAAAAGTAGAACATTGATTATTTGATATATTAATTTGTGTTTATATTTTTCAGATAAATTGTTATTGGTGATTCTTATATATATAATATATATTATATATGTAATATAATATATATTATATATTATGCATAATATATCTTATATATATAATATATATGATATATGTAATATAATATGTATTATATATATTATGCATTATATATTATTATATAATAATATAATAATATTATATTATATTACATATATGGTTAATATATTAATATTATATATATAAGATGAGATACGCATATAGTTATTTATAAACTAAATGGTGATTAACTATAGAGACATGTCTCTTCATATCTCTTGAAGAGACATGTCTCCTCCTCTCATATTATACATATATGAGATCCAAATCTGCATTTGGAAATCATCAATTACAATGGCAATGAAAAGTACACTTGCAGAAACGATTTTAAGTTATTTCAACATAAGTATCTTGAGCAATCTTCAATTTAATTCTGAATTTTATGGATAAGAACAGATTTTCCTTTCAATGTCTTTGTACTGATTAAACTCAAGTAGATATAGAATATGAAAATCTGAATTTGACTATGCAGATCTGAAGATAGTAATGCCCTGTTATTAACTATATTTCAGAATTCACAAATGCATATAATATATATGTATTGAAATATGTTTACACCCTACATAACCATACATCAGAACATAACTAATATCCTTTAAGAGGCACCGATCAAGTGCTATGATTACATAACATAAACTCAGCCTTAACTAAGGCTTGCGTCTGATCATAGCATCGGTTCATATTTAGAGTCTAATACTAGTAATGTAATTTGATCAGACCGACATTGCTTGATCGGCATTCAGGAATATATATATATATATATATATATATATATATATATAATCAGATTTTAACATATTGATTTATCATCAGATATATAAAATATATATATATAATATTTTGCTTCAATTTTCATGAAGCTAATATTCTTAACAAAACACAACTATAACAACTTGGAAACGTGTTTTCTATTAACATTTACATGCTCAACACTCATAACGGGTTTTAAAAACGAAAAATGCATATGGTTTAATAAATTAAAACACATTCAAACTCATTAGAAATCTCTGCCCAAGGGTCTCAATGCAAAACATAGGCATATACATTTAAAAACATGATTTTTGGAAGCACTTTACGTATGCTTTGAAATTATAACGTGTTTTGTGTATGCACTTGCATATTTTATTTGGTCTTTAAAACATATGTAAATACCTCCAAAATTGCCGCCTAGCTCTGTTATGAAAATCGCCACCAAGGACTCATGAATTGAAAACATTAAAAGTGGAGTTTAAGAATCAACTTGCACGTTCGCAAGTAAAGCATATGTTTATGCAATCTCAATCAAAAACCCCACAAATGTATTTAAATTTACATGTAATTTATAGTTTTAATGTAGAGATATGTAATGGGACTTAAAAAGTCCACCTTTACATGAGAAATTCATTAAAACTATGTTCAAATCTCATCCAAAACATGTGAAAATTTAAAATGGGGCTATAAATCCATCTTGGGTATAAATGACACCTTTTATGCCATGCAATTGCCAATAAAAAACCCACAGAACAAAAAAAATTAATTAAAGAACAAGGATATGCAATGAGGTAGAAAAGTACCACTTACAGAAGCTTAATTCCTTTGTAACTTTTGCCACACAAGTTGAATTGAGACCTAAGATAGCTTGAAATGAGTGGAATAATAAATTATACAATCCTAGGGCAAAAACAAAACGCAAAACCCAGAAAAACAAAGAAAAGTCTTAAAAGGTTGTCAAAAATCAAGTACCTACAATCAAAGAAGAAAAACTCATTCTACCAAGCAATAAGGTGATCAACTTGACGAAAACCTTCAAAAAGAGTACATATAAAAGCATGAAATTTAGGACAATTCAAAAATAATGAATTGCCTTATCACACATCATTCAAAGCACTGAAAACTCAAAGGATACACCTATGAATCCATGAGAAAATTGTGGAAGGTTGCCTCAATTTTGTGATGTCAAAATTGGGGACAACATATATAAAGCTCAAGACTGCCAATTAAACATCAATCTATCAATGATAATCAAAATGTTACACTCAATTTGTACTATGAGGTGTCTCCACACTTTTTAACATCAATGACAATTTTATCTAACGGTGTGTTTGTGTAAATCTTTATGAAATTGTCAAATCTAATAGCTTATTTAGCACTTTCTCTCAAGATTAAGTAGAAAGCTACTCACTTACGTATACTTTACTTTCAAAAATGGCATTTATAATGCACCTTGAACACTGGGTATTCTATTATGGTTTTTCATCTCACAAAAGCACAAGCAATTGTTCATTATTGCATTTCATCCTTATCTCATGAAGCTTGTTTTATGTCTCATGATAACTTCTTGGTTTATAAAAGGGTTTTGTAAGAGAACTTATCCCACTTTTATATTTTTCTAAAAGGCATGACGATTTATAGTTTTTCTGGATAAAAAATAAAGCACGAATGTTTTTGCTGCACACAATCTTCTATATTTGTGACACAAGTTCTGGTGATTGACTCGAAGTGGACCAATTCAAGCTTTAGGCAGCCAGAACCAAAGACATTTACTTCGCTTAGAGAAATCCTAACATACATGGTTATTATTGACAGTTTGGCAAGGGGTGTTTCACTTAGCTATTCCACTTATGACCATTTGAATCGCAGACTTCAACTACAAAATATATCACAATCTTCAAAGAAATAACCTGCAATTGTACCAATGATGACTTGAATTTTTTTTATGCACTATATCTCGCAAGTCATTTACTTATTGTTTTAATGAGTTACAGTGCTAAATTTATGGGCATCAGAAAAAGGTACAATACTCTTCATATGTTGATACTGTTAACTATGATAACTTATAAGTTTGTAACTATTTAGTTTTTTAAACCAAAAATAATTTTAGAATCTTTTTTATCAACGTCAGTCAAACTCTTGTTAAAATATTAGAAAGTTCGAAATAACAAACCACCATACACAGTAAATTTGTGCTGTAATGTCCCCTCTTTAGTTCGACATGGCATTGATCATGGATTTGCCTATTCCAGACTCTCATAGGCAAATGGTGTGGAAAGAGAGTCAATTCTGCGGATCAGATAGTCATATCTTGCTCTTGAAGAAGTGTTAAGAGGTTATATTTTATCATTATGTGATATTGGGGCCCACATGTTATAATTTTAATTTGAGTTGCACTTTTTATTTTATAAAATTACTTTATTATAAAAAGTGCATTACAATGAGAATTTATAAAGGATGTTTCTAGAAGTTCTAGCAACTTCTTAGAAAAGTGAATAAATAGAGGGCTGGGCCTCTCATTTGGACATGCTTGGATTGGAGAATTCTTCTACTTCTTCATTGTGAAGACATTTGTGGACTTTGGATCTGCAAATTATTCGATCTTTGGGAACGAATCACTCCCTTGGATTGGCGACTTTGAGGGTGTGAAATATCACCTGAATTGTTGCATAATTGGAGTTGGTATTCAGCCATCTCATTGGAGCTTATTGAGAATTCGTTGTTAGGGTTTGTTTTTGGTTGGAATAAGGATTTCAGATTTTCCCTATCGTTGGAGAAGCATTTGACAAGAGTTTGAAGACAGAATAAGTGCATTTTCAGAATTGGCAAAGCAGGGTTCGGAACCACATAATTGCTCATATCTCCTCAACCCCTTGGAGTTATTTTTTATGGTTTTACAAGGTTACTACCTAACCCTAGGCGCCCATTTTCCTTGCATTTGGGGGGTCCCAAAACCCTAATATTATTTTATTTCAGCAGCCGTACAGGTACGGCCTGGTACGGCCCTGCTAGTTTGGGCAGCAGCAGCAAATTGAGGATAGTTTGGGGGTGCGGTTGGAGGTCTTCATCAACGATCTGCAGCAAAACATGGTGTTCTTCCATAGTTCTTCAAACCAGGTTCTTGCATTCTGAAATATATGTCAATTTTTGGGTAAATTTGCTGTCATACAGTCATTGTAATAATCAGACCAGAATTGGTAATAAAATAATTTCAGAATTTATGGCATTGTAATTGAAATATAGTTCAATGGCTTTATATATATTGTAATTCTGTGATTATATTCTGAAAGTATCAAATCTGAAATTACCATATTTTGAATATTGTTACTGTTACACGCCAAGTGTTTGACAAAATTCCTAAGTTCAGTTTGAGGGTTTTTGTGGCCTTTATAGAGAGGGTCATTGCATGTGCTTTCCAAAATAATTCAATATCAACACTAAAATTCATAATTCTTGTTGAGAAAAAAAATTTTACCATAAGAAATATCGATGCCAGTGCAGATTCACTGATTGAACCAGCAAACAAAAAATTTGTTATTTTACAAAATACAAAATAGTTAAGTCCTAGACATCACCAATTCGTAATTCACATTAATAATTGAAATTGTTTGTCACCTTATAAATCTTGAAACTTCAAAGTAAAGACCAATATGATGAAACATAAATTCAATAAAATCTAACTAAATTCTCACAAAATGCTCACCCTAACTTGTTGAGGCAGTGCGCTTAAACCAAAGTCAGAAACTTTAATATTTCCATATGAATCAAGAAGCAGATTGTCTGGCTACAGGATCCAAAGTTAGCATATGTCATTAGAAAAATTCATATCATAGTGTGTTTCCAAAGTATGTTATGGATCATTGGAATAGAGATTCAAGCAAAATACTTATAGAATGGATCCAATAGGAAAAAAATAATGGGAGTAACAAAAGATTAATTCATTCTCCAGTTGTACTTACCTTCAAATCTCTATGTGCCACACCCCTACTATGGCAGTAATCCACAGCAGTGATAAGTTGTTGGAAGTACTTTCTTGCTTCATTTTCTCTTAATCTTCCATCTCGAGCCTAATTTTAAAATAAGTAAAATAAGTACATCATGAAAGAGCCCAAGCCGATAAAGTAATTGATGCATTACCATTTACAAAGAAAATTGTGAAACTGTGCGTATAAATTACAAGTGGGCTGACCTGAGCCAAAAGAACTGCAAAATTATCTATTGTTGATTAAACGATGGAACAGAAATATATATATCATTATTTTGTAATGTTCTCTTCTGCTTCTTACAATTTTATTATAAAGGTCACCTCCCATTATAAACTCAAGAACAATATAGATCCTCTTTTTACTAGCCATGACCTGAAAACCAGAAGATCAACATTGTTAACATTCATATGACTTTGCTGCAATAAGTAGCCCTGATAAACATGTGCTACTAAATTGCCAACTTAATAAACTTACTATGTATGTCATAAAGTAATATGCTTGTATGTGTATTTAACCTTAACATGTAAGATCTCATGAAATGCAAACGAAGACAAAAAACTGTTCAATTTCAAAAGGTCAAGATTTGTCATTTTTAAATAGCATAAATTTAGAATCCAGCAACCAATATCAGCACTTATCATCAATTAATAACAAAATTCCTAAATTCAATACTGAAAAAACTCACCTCATGCAACTGTACAACATTTGGATGCTTGATCAGATTCATGACAGAAATTTCTCTCTTTATCTGCACAAGTGGAATATATATTACAACAAATTCTCTCAAGACAATATATAGCATAATTGTAGTCAGATGCATGTCAATCAGAATATGCGTGCTAAGCAGTAAACTTCAATGGTAATAACTAGTATTATGTGCAATTACAAAAATAAACTCCCACAGAAATGAGCAACATTTTATTATAATAATGATCTTTACAATTGCCTATAGCTGTAAAGAAGATAGAGAAAGAGACAGGAAGTTGCCAGAACAAAACATCTAACCATACTCAGAGGTTGTAAATTCAAAAATTTAGACTCTGAAAACAGTAAACATTGTAATGATTACAATGCAGTATAGATAAATTGAGAATTTATATAGAAGCCTGCATTATTTGATGCTCACAAAAAACTTGCTCTATAAGAATCAACAAAAGAGCAGTATATGAGCCCAAAATGTCAACTTCGGTGTCCAACTAAAGATGCCAATAAGATCCAAATTAGAATCTGGAAAATTATCATGATCAATTAATAGAGATGGTTTATTTATGGTTTATTTTCTCAATTCATGTGACAATCAAAGAACCCAAGATACAATTTCAACTCTGTAAAATGGAACTGAATAAGGCAGAGATGCAAAGAATAGATGCAAGAACAGGAGAACATAGACAGAGGGACTCAAGGATAATTCAGGCATCTGTGGGCCCACATTATATTAAAAATAAAAGGTGATGAGTTTGGATTAACCTGCATCACGAGTTTCTCTGCATATTAATGTGTACATCAAGGTTTAAGATCACTAGAACAATTTGGGAAAGCCAAACTCACTCTATCTTGTTGTCCTCAATTTTGAATTCACAAAATTGAAAAACCTGACATAATTTTCTCATGAATTTGTAGGTTTTTTTTCTACGTTTTGTTGTTCTAAATGACATTGTATGAAGGAAATCAGTTATCCATTGTATTCTCTCAAGTTTCATATCTTTCGAACATTGTTTTTGAAGGTTTCCGTCAATCTTTTCTTCATCTTTCTTTCTATAACGGATTTTTCTTCCCTCACTGCAAATGCTTGATTTTTGGTAACCTTTGAGTCTCTTTTTAATTTTTCTTGATTGTGTGGTTTTCTTTCAGTTTTTTTCATCTTAGATGGATTGCATTTTTAATTCCCCTCATTTGGAGCTATCTTAGGCCTCAATCGGACCTATATCTCAAGAGATATTAAGGGATTAAGTATACTGCAGGTGGACTTGTTAAGCCTAACTGCATGCCTTCATTTCTTGTTAAAACTCTTGCAATGTTGGGCTTTTAGTCAGTCATCGCATAACATATTGGGTATTATTTTCTTGCAAAATGGAATTAAAACTCCACTTATACATATTTGCAAGGGAATATGCGATCTTTGATGAGTTTTTATCAATTGGTACTCTTTTTAAGTCTCTTTCCATATTTTTCTTTTTGAAATATTTGTAAGAGCTTAGTTAAACTCCACCAATGACATCGTTTTTATAAGGGACTGCAAGGAGATTTATAAGTTTTATCTTATATGCATTCCATTAAAAAAACCGTGTATACTTCCAAAGTCCTATGAATGCACGTTTTAAATACAATTACTCCATATTTGTAATGCCTTTTTCTAAATTGGGTTACTACTTGGAGGTATAATGTTTGATTTGCAAATGCAACAAAAAAGCCCATCAGTAGTCATAAAGAACAATGGCATTGTTTTAGTTATGTTTTACATCTCAAGAAATGCATTTTTTTTTTAAAAGACTTGTGAGATCCTTGCTAAAGCACATGTTGGGTTATGAGAAGGTAAAACGACATGTTTTTGGCTATCAAAAGCACGTCATCGATATAGAAAAGGCATTGAGACTTGCATTTTGTGTCTAAAAGCCCATTATTGGCTTTGACGAGTGATTTGTGCTTAAGGAAGCCCATTGTGATTATATATCCTTGTAAAATGTTGTAGACTTTGCGATTTGCATATGTATTATGCCTTATAAAACCCGTCATTGTCTTCTTCAGCATTTAGCATTTGCATCGTGGGTGGAAAAGTCCATTTAGCTCATTATCATGGTTTTATAAGGGAAGAGCATATTCAAACTTGCATTATGTTTGCAGAAGTCTGTCTAGGGCATAAGCATTCAGTTTTTATGAGGAAGAACAAATTTTAGTTTGCAACATTATTGCAGAAGCTCGTCCACGTAAAAATGATGACATTACAGCTTGTTTTCTTTATGTAAAATCATGTTTCACTTCCTACGTTGCCATTTTTCTCCTCTATTGCAACTCAACTTTTAATGGCATGAAGGACCTGCCTTTTGCAAAGTTGTACCAGTCATAGAAGTGCTATTCTCAAGGAAAAAAAAATTCTCACCCTCAGCCATTTGTCTAAAATTCATGTAGGACTGAGTTTTAGTGAGAAGATTTTTGCCTAGCTACAATTTTGGAGAGATTTCCTAAATTCGAAATTATCAAGGATTTGGGAGGATTTCTTCAAACATGAGTCTTTTGTAACGCCCCCATTTTTAGCAAGTTACAACAGTTGACTTGGTCAATTCATCATCGCAGCCCTCATGAGCTGACAATGGAATTTGAGGATCTTAGTTATGGAGTTATTAGGCTTTCTGGTGGCCTATGGTGAGTTTTGGATCCA
Organism: Cupressus sempervirens; assembly: GCA_028749045.1. Taxonomy (NCBI): domain Eukaryota; kingdom Viridiplantae; phylum Streptophyta; class Pinopsida; order Cupressales; family Cupressaceae; genus Cupressus; species Cupressus sempervirens. Next base: position 841,970,357 of record CM053786.1, on the reverse strand, counting down.
TTTTGAGGGACTTGCTATTTATAGTAAGTCAGTTGTTAACTCCGATGAGCTTAGTTGAGTAAGAGGATTTGAGTGATGCTCTCTGTTTTTATTTCGGGCTTCTAATTTGGGCTCCAAGAATCTTGGAAGAAGAATCTATTTATAGTAAGTCACCCTGCCAAGTTCATTCATCATCTTTCTTCATTAGGATCACTTTGGTGTTATTATTCTGATGCTTCTTCAATTATTTTTGCAAGATAGGTGAATTATTATTATTGATCTAAATATGTTGAGGTTGTTATTTTTGTTGGTGTTGTATGTTGGTCACCTCGGTATCATTGCTTGTTGGAACTAGGTTTAAAAGTTTTAAATCGTGGGCATAAGAAACAGTGACCTTGTGTGTCATATTATGTTATGGTGGAAAAGGTCATTTTTGGGAGCCAAAAGCAATTAATAAATGTAGCACTTTATTATATTTTAATATTGTGTTGAGGAAGTTTCTTAAGTGGAGTTCATTTGGGAAACTTGTGTCATTTGGTGATTAAAAATATGAGCTCATTTGATGAGAAAAGCATCCAATCATTTGATTATCTTATTTTGCTTTGTCCTCTTTGTGACGTTTTTTTGAAGTTATAATTTTTTGTGCCCTTGCTGAAATATAACTGTTTGGGATTTACAGTTGAAGTATTGTAGATTCAATTCTGATAATTATTTTGAGATTGCTTGCGAATTGTGTTGAGGTATACGATTTGTCATTCCTCCTATTGTATTAACTATAGCTAAGGAGATCTGCATTGCTAGAGTTTATTGTGTTGATTTGTGAGAAGAATTTGTTAAAGTTTGTTATTGACATGCAATTGAAGGTGGTCACATTTTGGGCATCATAGATGATTGCAATCATTACCAGGACTAAGATGTCATCAGTGAAGGGTCGGGAATTCATATTCAAGGCTGCGTCTATTTTCTAGCACTGTCATATTAGTATTGGAGGCTAGTGTTGATAATTAGAGGAGTTGTGATTAATCACAAGGCCCATGCACATATAAAGGGGCTGCTAACAGTATTACTGTCCTTGTGTTTGAATCTTGGACAACCTTTGTAAGTGGTGGACAGAGTGCATTCATGGTGGGGCTACAGTTAGAGACTACAGACTACAGTTAGAGACTACAGACCCAGATTTCAAGCTTGCAATTTACATCTGGGAGTTGCAAACATGGTCTGAGAACTACAATCATTGTCTTGAAAATAAACTAGGTTCTCTATTTTGTAATATCAGTTTATGTTAGCTAGTTTGAAGGCATAATAAAATCATTTCCAAATTCTCAATGTTTGTTAGTTAGATAATTTAATTAAAAGAACAGATTCATGGATGTTATGAGTTCCATTTTTGTAATGTCCCCGTTTTTGGCCAGTCTGTGTGGTTGATAGAGTTAGCTCATCATAACGACCCTCGTGAGCTGACAGGGTGTTTTGGGGGTTTTATTTGTGGATTTACTATTTTTAGTAGTTGTTATTTTCGACAGTGCAGTGGGTGGCTTGGTAGTTGGTCGTCACCTGCAGTTAATCTGGTTAATAATTGCATGAGCTCTTATTTATTTATTATTCATTGAGTTGCATTATTATAATAATGTTTATATTATTATAATAATGACTTTAAGAGATATTTCTAAAAAGCAAGTTGGAAAGTTTCTAGTGTTGAGTTCTTTTGGGAAACTTCCACGATTTCTGAAGTGGAGTTTTATGGAAACTTTTGCCAATGAAAGCTTATAAATGAAAGCTCATTTCATTGGGAAAGGCACACTTGATTATACATTTGATTTTGTGACTTTGTGGCTTTTTCCTGAGTTCTTAACTATATGCCCTTGCTGATGTATAAGGGTTGAAAATTCTTATAATTGCACGTGCAATTTAGCTGTTGAGGTATAGCTAAGATTTCCTAACTTATAATAATGACTTTAAGAGATATTTCTAAAAAGCAAGTTGGAAAGTTTCTAGTGTTGAGTTCTTTTGGGAAACTTCCACGATTTCTGAAGTGGAGTTTTATGGAAACTTTTGCCAATGAAAGCTTATAAATGAAAGCTCATTTCATTGGGAAAGGCACACTTGATTATATATTTGATTTTGTGGCTTTGTGGCTTTTTCCTGGGTTCTTAACTGTATGCCCTTGCTGATGTATAAAGGTTGGAAATTCTTATAATTGCACGTGCAATTTAGCTGCTGAGGTATAGCTAAGATTTCCTAACTTCTCTATTGTTCATCACTATAGCTGAGAAGTGTTTTTCCACTGCTGAAGTATAGTGGATTTGTTGTATTTCTCCACTTGTGATCACTGTGGCTATAGGGATTGACATTCTGAAGGAAATTGGTGGTAATATGTACAATCTACTAGTTGAATTGATAATTGATTGAGGGTTTTGGGTGACTTCCGTTTATCATTTGGGCTGCATCTGAGATTCTATCTACTAGATATCAAGCTGAACCTTGGTTTGCTGCCGGATTTGTGAGGTGACAAAGAGGATTAATTCAGAGTGCGCGATCTATATTGTCTACATCCTATTTATACAACCTACATCCTGCAATCAGCTGGGTGTCATACCCTCACTGGCTGCAATCTGCATTGGCATCAGACTGTTGGCAGCGTTCTTGGTATTTGCGTTTGGGATACACATGTAGAGAGGGACATTGGCTGTAGATGTGTTTGGCCTGCAGCCCAGTCTACGGTTTGGGCAGGTGATTATGATTGTACACTGCCTGCGACATTTGGAGGGATATCGATCTGCACTTTTGTGGCATTCAAATTGGGAATTCGATCTTAGACATACGCACTTGTTTCAGCATATCGAATTGCCTCTCAAAATCAGGTTCATTCTATTTGGTTTTGGTTGTGTAAACAAGTTAATAAAATGTTACATACAACACTATGCATTTCTGAGCAATCTGTTATTTCTTTCAAAGCTTTTTGCTATGCATAATCAGAATTTGTAGAAACTGAAATTTCATTATTAAAAGGGCAAGAATCTTAAGGTTACAATTCAATAATTATGTTAAAAGCCAGTTGTCATGTCCCCTATTTTTCTAATAAAATTCAATGATATAATGAGTTAAAGAAATAATAAATTTTAAAAAAGAACATAATATTATAATAATTATGTTGATAATAATATTATAATATGATAGTAGCCAAGAAGGAATAATTAACAAGAAAACATAATAATATTATTATAGTATTATAATAGTATTATTAAGTATATTATGATAATATTATAATAATATCAAAAAGAATATTATAATACAGATGATTATAATAAAATATAATTAAAAAGGTGATATAAGATAATATTAAATAAACATAATATCTTATTAATCAATGGTTAATATAATCAAAATTATAAATGTAATTATTAGTAAACTAATTGATCCTGATCAGTCATGTCTTTTGAGATCAATATGGAGTGGGTGTATAATAAAGAATAAATTTAAAGGAAGGGCATCAGAATATATGATAGGAAAAAGGATAGGCAAACTCTGAAAATAAGGAATACTATCAAAGTTTTAAGAATAATGTCCTTAGCTTCTAACTGGAGGAACTGGGGACATTACAATGGTATCAAAGCATTGACCTTGTCATCCTATTGGGTGTAGTCAGAGGTTTCATGAATTACAAAATTATTTACAATCCTAACATAAACAATTTGGTTGCGGGAAGGTAGGAAACTCGGTTGGTGGGAAGTAGAGAAGTTCACGATCGCAGACTTGATCTAGAAGAGCCACCACGATAAAGACTCAAGAAATAAAGCCGAACTTTTATAAGAAACATATTTTTAAATACAGCTGCAATACCTGAAGATTAACGAAGAAATTATATTTCATATGCTGCAGGAAGATTATATGCCACTGGAGTTTATTGAAAAGCCTTCACATATCAAAGAAAGACGATTATGCTAAAGTGTGGACAAAAATAGAATATGCCAACGCAGCAATTGAAGTCAGAGAATGGGAAGATGACAAGCTATCAAACATATATATATCGAACAAGTACATTCCTTATACATATGAAGAAGAATACAGAGCCACATGATAAGAACAAGTCGTCAAAAATTGCAGGAGATATGTCAAAGTAAAGACCATTAACAAATTACTGAGTTAGTGGAAATTGGAGAAGATGGCAACTAAATTATTAGCTCATTAAAGGATGCCGATAATGAAGGAATAAATTAGTTGCTTGCCATGTGGTCCAAAATAATATGCAGCGTTATAGACCTAGCAGCGATAAGTGTACAGAAAAACATCATTAAAAATATGGAGGAACAATTCTATGACAGCGTTCAAAGAAATAATAATGGAATAGTAAACTATAATGATGTGATGGTATTCTATCAATGAGTAGCAAGGAAAGAGACTTGGACTATCGATGAAGAATCTATGGTTAAAACAAAATAGCTCACGTGCCACATCACTGGCAATACAAGAATATCATTGTGCAAACAAATACAAATCAATTTCAGCAGCCATGCAGAGATGCTATCACTAGAAGCGATGTTTATGAGACAGAATAATGCCATCAGGAGATTCAATATTGGCAAAGTAAAAATATATCATATACGATGACTGATTTAAATCACTAAAGACACAGAATTATTGAAGAGAATGATAGAGTTACAGCAACCACAATGATGTTATAATATTTGCATCTTCAGCGATATATAATGGATTAAAATGTTATATATTCAATAAGTATAAAGATTAAAGTAAAACCATAAAATAATAAAGTAAGAGATTATAGTTTATTTGTTAAGAAGTCAAGAGGTGCGTTTAAGTAAAGGATGAAGTATTGCTTAAAAAAGGGGCATAACTCTATATCTTGAAAGGTTACATTCCTTTATATTATCCAATATAAATAAGGGATGTTTCATTTGAAAAGAGTGGTGATGTGAAGAAGAATATATGACATAGAATATAGAGGAAGTGCAGAGCAAAACAAAGAAATGTATAATCAGTTTTTAATCTGATTTATATATATTTATCAAAGAGGGTATGAAGGTGCGGGAAGTAAAAAGAGCATATTGTATAAATATAAAGAAGCTTTGTGGAGAATAAATAGTAAGAAAAAAATAAGTCAGTGATAAGAGGAGTGTGAGAGGAGGGAAAAAGAAGGATATATAATCAGATTATATATATATATATATATATATATATATATAGTTCAAAATCTTTTAGGGGAATGTGATGTGAATAAAGAATAGAAATACACATGTTTGCAAGAATAGAGGCTGACTTTGGGGAAGACAAGTATATTGCAGAAACACTTAACATACCAACCAACCAGGACAAATGAAACAGAGGTACCCGATATTGTAGCAATATTTGTGTTGTCAATCAGGATTGAGCCTATAGCGAGATGCAAAATCTAGCTATCCTACTGAAACATGGAAACACTCTCGGGTGGTGGGTTGTCCTAAAACGAGAGATGAATCTCCGGAAGCTAGGCCGGTTCCTAAATAGTGATCACCTAATCCTAAAATATACGCGAGATAAGGGGTAAGAAGTAAATAACAAGTAATGAATACTAACCTAAATGAGGTGATACACCAATGATTTGAATGTAACTTTAATCAAATCAACACGGATTATGAAAGACACAATTGATTCACAATACTCAGACAAACATGCAACCACAAAAGTGTTTCTATGCAAGAACCGAGATCTTCCTCTTTGAAAGGGAGACCTAGGTTTCACCAATTTTCTGCAAAAAGAACAATGATCACAAACAAAGACCTATAATCACACGTATCAAGATTCAAATCTGCAATAAGGAATGTAACTTAAATGAAAGCAAACACAACATTAAACTAAAAAATTCACAATATTGCACGAGAATCAATAAGAAGGAACTACTGAATCTCTACAACCAATGCTGAAAAAATCTCTACGACAAATTTGCTCTTACAATCAACTCAAAATCTGCAACGCGTAAAAATTTGAATCTGAAAGAAGATCCCTCATAATGAGGTGAATGTACAATATATAAAAATCATAACCCTAACTCGGATTCCAAGATCACGCCTAGGAAAAATCAATCAAAAATGATAAAAACTATGAAGAAGCCTCTAAAACTTGCTCTCAACCACCTGCCCAACTAATAGGTAACTCGAAAACTATCTCTAGCTCCTCAAAATCATGCACAAAAACCCAAACTTGGATCAATCAAATAACCCAAAAATATAGCATGTAAAACTCTTTATAATTATGCAATATATGCATAAAATAGGCTCTCAATATGAACTGCATGCATAACTGCCCTTAACTGCTCCATAAATCGCTAATAATAGCACTCTACAACCCCATCACTGCATGAGAAACTGGAATTGTCTTTAGCCTCCAAAAATAGCTCTATACTCAAATCTTCATGAAAGCATTAACTGAATGTCCCTTTAAGAGTTAAAAAATAGACACAACTTCCCCTCCTTGCATTTAGGCATTAAAATTGTTAACTCCACTTACTTCCCTTTTTAATTTAATTAATAAAATCAATGGTCTTATAATTACAACCACTTGATATATTAATTTTACAATCAAAGCTCTTTTTATTATATTTATTAATATTGAAGTGTTTAATGTTATATCTATTACTTTTAAAACACATCATTATTAATAAATAAAATAAAGGGAATATTAAATATATTTTACATTTTAATAAGTGTTATATGTATTAAATAATTCATTCTATTTATATAGCACTTATTAAAATATGTTTATTTATTTTATTTTATTTATTTATTTAAATTTTAATATATATTGAATGAAAAAGACATTTATTCATTTAATATATATTAAGACTTGAGTAAATAAATAAAAAATGGAGTTTTAAAAAAATCAATAACATGCATAACTTAAATGCATGGAACCGAAATTCTCATAAAATATGGCAAAGAGTTTCTAAAGGCAAAAAGGAAGGCAAGGTTAAACTTGTTTTGTTTTGTCTTCATTTTGTTGCTCACGCATGAAGGAAGAGGAGGGTTTCTTAACCCTAGCCGCAGCCATGGATATCTTGTTGCAATTTTTCTTCTTTGTTGGTCTTTGGACGTCATGTATTCTTGCTTTGACTGCAGGTTTAATCATGTTAAACAGCTATTGGACGAGTTTCATCTTTCCTCATGGTATACGGCTGCCATATTTGTTATTTTCTTGAGGGTTTTCTCCATACGTGTTTATCCAGGGTGTGATTTTGGATGGCTTGATGCTCTTGACATTTTTCTTTCATGGATGCCATCTCTATAAGCTTGGATGACCTCTTTACTAGTACTAGGCATGATTTTATTCTCCATGTGATTTCTTTTGCTGTTATTCTCCATGCAGATTTGAACTGGGCATTTCTTGCTGGTCGGATTCTCCTGTTGCACGCCATATTTACAAATTTCCTTCTTCTTGAGCTTCTCGTATGGCCGTGAACTACTGGTATTGTTTCCTCCATATGCTAGCTATGAGTTTTAATTTCTTCCTGAGTATTCTATATACATGATATTGCATAAGGTTTTTTGCATTGTGGCTTATCCTTTTCCTGAGCTGTGTATAGACACGTTTGCTGATTAAATAAGGAAAATAACATGATTTCTTGTTGTGGGTGTTTGCAAAAATGCAAAAAAAAATGAAGGGTTCTTCTCTGATTGGCTAACTATTGTGCATACTTAGCATGTTCTACATGTATTTTTGCCATCCATTTGCCAACTTCAGTATCATGTTGATTATATGCAAACCCTTTAACTGGATAAAAGAATTAAAATCACTGCTGAAAGTAACTCTCAAATGTGTATTGTTGAATGAGACAGCATCAGTTTTTAATAGATCTTGAAGTCTTTATCTCAGCCTTTGCATTTCTTATTACTTTTACTATACCACTGTCTTTATTTACATCTTGCACAAGGGTTTTGCCAAAAAGAACTACATCCTTTCCCAAGTTATCATCAATTGGAGTTGGTCTAATCAAGAAATCAATTTCAACATCATCTGTATTTTGTACAACCGAACTAATTGTGATGCCCAGGGAGAAAACTGTTGAAATACTTCACTCACAACATTACCTTTGGTGACAGACTGTATAACCTGTCCATAGAGAAACTGTCTACAAAATTATCTCCCTCAAAAGCACTAAAAAGTTCCTTTTATTATGCTACACTGATGACTTGTTCCAGTTGATAAGTATAGTGCACTGCTATAGATGTGTTTGGATTCACATTACTCTAGTACCTGTTTCTTTGAATCCTCAATAGGAAAGCATCTTGAATTATTGGGGCGAAAAATGTAAGCTCCAGAAGTCTCATACATTCCTTTTGCAGTGTTTCCATCACTTGAATTATACAAACAAAGTGACTGATTTATGGGCAAGACAGCATTATTATGATGATTTCTGATCTCCTTCAGCAGCCCTGTAGATTTTGAAAACGCAAGCTGAATCCTTGTTGATTCCAAAATTATTTCTCCATTTATATGTTCTAGCTTCATTGACAAAGTTCCTAAAGCAGAAATTCCATCCTTTGTAGATTTTAGAAGGTAGACAGTATAACCGTGAGGAGGAACTGAAGCTTCAAAATATAAATTAAACAAAGGTCCATCTTGAACTAATATGTCCTATGTGTAGAAATCGCTCTCTCTTATGGTTGCTGGATCAACTGGCACAATCTGAGTCTGAAGTTTGTTGCAATGGAATCTAATACTTCCAAAGCTGAATTAGTGTTAGTGAACAGATTGTCCTCCAAGAAAATGTGTGCAACTATAACTCTGAATGCCCAAGTGAGAGGACTAATCGACACCAACAGTTGGACAGGTTATCATTGGATTGATAACCTTCCTCTGAATTTTATCAAGTACAGCTCCTCGTGTAAGATATACAATGAATAAACTGTGGATGCTTTTAACCAGAAAGCATAAAAGGATTTCAAGCATTACTTGTAAACACAAAGTAGATGTGGAAAACCAAACAACTGAAAAGAAAATAACAGCAAACAGCTCACAAAGTCTATTTGCATGTTGTATTATATAACGAATAAAATTCTTGAGAAAGCAAAGAATCGAAATTTAAAAGGGATCTTGAAATCAAATATATATTCAGCGAATAATGAGACCAAATGCATTTAAGGAAAACTGAAAGTCATACCAAGATAACAATCAGTGGAGAGAACTTTGCATAGACTCGAAGTTTCAGTATACAATTTTCTCTCAAACCTCCCTTCCCTAACATGCATAAAATTACACAGATTTCAATACACATTGCACTAGTACCATTATTTGCAACTAAACAAGATCTCCCTTCATAAAGCTTAAAATCAAAATTCCCTATCCTCCCTAACACAAAGTTTAGAAAAGCAAATAAAAACCAACTCTCCTACAGTCTCAGAATTTGCTATCACACAGTATTGTAGCCCCCAGTCTACAGTCTCAGAGAGAAGAAGATGGAACCCTTTGCATTGTTGCCGCTGGTCTTTTTAACCTCTTCTTTTTCCTGTAGCTTTTTAGCTATGTAACTGATTCTTGGAGGTATGTATTATTTGAAACTCCCCTTTCTTTACTTTGAATCTCTTTTTAATTAAAGTTTACGAAAGGCACATATTGCTTTCTAACAGGTGGCATATATCTAATGACTTATCAACTCACCCTCTTGATCGCTATTCTTACAAGATATATAAAGTCACCCAACCGTTATCACATATATCTATGATGGTTACACATGACCGATTGATATATGTGAGTTATTACACATGTGACAGCCATGGTAAACTTCTCTGTTTGCTCATTGATGAAGTTTAGTGTATCGGTGTCCTGACACATCCAACCTTTAGACAGTTCCTGTGCTCCTCATATCAATTTATGATTTTAATGAGTTTTGTTAGTGCCTCAATGTTTTAACATAATGAACATAACAAATTATGAGCAAATTTATCCAAGTGAATCTTCCAGCAATCGACTGTGAGTTATCTTTAAGAGGCCAGAGTTCATTTTAGCATGTTGGCAATCATCATACTCATAATCCCTGTACACCTGCCAAGCCTGAAATGTATTTTATCGAGGGTATCATACACCTTCTTCACTATCAACATCTAGTCAAACTCTCCATATGTATCTTCATGTATGGACTAATCATATTTGAGCATTTCACCAAATTTTTGCACTCATATTTCTGTGTATTGCATTTTCAAAAGTTCCTCAAGGAATTAATATTATTGGAGCCATGGACTTAGATGGTCTTCACTGTTGATATGACAGCACCCGCGTCTATTCTTTGTTCATTAAGAATGTGAAATCTGAACTAGCAGCCTTCATCTCCATATATCAGTTTTGAATAATGGAACTACGTGCGGCTTCAATTTGAATCTTCTTTCTCAAAATGTCTCCATCATTCGCAACTTTTTCAGATGACCAATGTGTTGTCTGTCCTCCTTGAGTCAGCTCCTCAGTCTTTGCCAAGTATTCATTCACTTTATCACGAAATTCATGATCAAGCCCGAATGGCCATTATCAGGTTGATTTGAAACATTCTCATGTGAAATCAAATTGCACCCGTGCTCCTCCATTTTCTAACTGATGGGCATGAGGCCACCGAGCTCGGACGCATCCATTTTTAATGGTTCACTATGCCATTTTATCTCCCTTAGAAAGATATCGGGTGTTCGGGTGTCAATGTTATTGTTTTGGCAACCATCCTTAATTCTTTATCACTGCGAATGTCTTGCGCAGGGGAAATGTAGATAAAACAATTGGTATGAACTTTTTCCATTTTAATGTGTGGTAATCGATGGATGCACCTCACGGGTCCTGCGGCCTGTTATTTCCATATCTTGGGTTTGAGATTTCATTGTGAGAACAAGGAAGTTCATTCGAACTCGAGCCTCCTCTCTGACCCCGTATGCTTGCATCACCACTTCTATCCACAAAACCCGATAGGAAACATCTTGCATAGGGTGATGATAGCATCAGTATTCTATAAAACTGTTTACAGCTGCCTTCAATGTGTATCCACCAGTGTCTTCTACACACTATCATGCGCCTCCATTTATATTTCCCAAAACTGTTGTAAGATAATCAAAAATCATGATTGACTCTTTTCTTGAAGCATCGGCTGGCCTTTGAGGAAGTCGCTGCCACAACTCTTCAGTAACAAAGGGCATGAATGGATGTAGTAACCGCAATCCAGTATCCAAGCATAGCCATAATGTATCCCTGGTTGCCTCTTTTATTTCAGCAAATATTGAGTTGTCATCTGCTAACATGACGAGTTTTATTATCTAAATGAAAACATCACATGACTTGTATTGCCACCAAGAATAAACTACACTTGTTACATCAGAAAACTCATATGCCTCCACGGCTGTGACAGTCTTTGAGATGGCTTTACTCAGAGCTGTGAGTACCCACTTGCAACCAAATGGAGAGATCCAATATTCAATTCCTTAAAAGGCACAAAATCTTTTCCCAGATTAAGCATTGCAAAGCGTATAGCGTTCCACAGCTTATTGCACCAATGTCGATACCCGACCACCCTCTAGATATCCAAGTTTATCTTATCTAACTGAGCAGTTATAGGCAACAAGAGCAAAACAAAGAGCATTTGCCCCACACTCTGTTATACCATTTGGGAAGTCTTTTACTTGCTCTGCTTTTACAGCCTCAAGTATATTATGATCAAGATTTCCTTACTCCAACCTTTTATGAAGACCCTCCAGTGTTATACCATTTATAACTTCCAAAGGATCAATAACATTTCCTAGTGACTTTGACATTTTACGGCCATGTGCATCTTAAATTCTGAACTTGTCAAACCTTTACTCTCAAACTAATTCATATCTTCAACCTTTGAGCTCCGAATTCTAACTCGAACATTGCGGATAATGACTGGCTTAATAAACCCTTACTCTTCAACTGAGGTGTGTCTCCAAACTATGACCTCTAAAATCCTGCACTGACCCTGAATTATAGGCTAAGGTCGGATTTTGAACTTTTTAAACCAACAGATTTGCATCTCTGAACTAGGAATGAATCACCGAAACCAAACCACTGAATCACTTCGAACTGTTTTGAACTATCGAACCACTTCGAACAACTGGACCTAATCTTCACCTTAATCTGCACTTCTGCACTTTCTTGAAACCATTGAACTGACAAAAATTGAAACTGAAATATGAATTGAGACAAAATTCTAAACTTTTCTGAACTAACCAATCTGCATTTCGAACTATCAAACCACTTTGAACCACAGTTCAAAGTACTTCAGAGAGGTTCAAAACCTGAAACTAAAAGTTTAAAATCTAGGTCTACATGTGTACTAGCAATTAGTTACCTCTATATTTTGCTTGTTCAGCAATTTAAAAACACAAATGTCTTTAAGGTTCAGATTATAATGTCCAACAAAAATCACGCCATCCCCTCAAAGAATGTGGAGTAGTATTCTCTAATTGTATGTCCCTTCTTTATCTGAACGGCATTCTTCTCACTTTCTAAGTTTCATGTCTTCTCTTCCATGACCTTCAAGTGTATAGCTCCAGTTGATAACTCATCTTTAATCTTATTATTTTCTTCTTGCAAAAGAACCAATCTAACCTACTTCAATGCAAAACTCCATGTTCTCTTCCAATATATCTTGATGGCTGTAGGTTACTGCTATTCAGATTTTAATATAACTGTTGAAGTTTTACTCTTTCTTGTTGTTCGAAAATCAGATATTGGTAAAAACATCCTTTTTCTTGCCTTGACTAGTTGTTGTTCTTTATCTCGTACCATGTTCTACCTATATACTTTACTACCTTGAAATTCCTTCAGCTTGTAGACTCAAAATTCTATATGTCCTCCATGATTTGACTGAAAGGTTTCATACCTATAACACATGTACATCCCTTTAACAATCTCCTTGTGTCTTCAACCTCCTGCTATGGTTCAACTAGAAGGTCTCATACTTGTAATTTATGTATGCCCCCTCAATAGTCTCCCCATGTCTTTAGTCTTCACCTCTACATGATTTGACCAGAAGGTTTCACGCTTGTAATTTATGCATGTCCCTTCGATAGCCTCTCAGTCCTTCAGTCTTGGCCCCTACATAATTCAATCGAAAGGCTTCAAGCGTGTAATTTATGCAAAATCCTTCAACAACCTCAAACTTCATACCTGTATTCGCACATGGAACAAACTTATTAGCATAAACATGTTTTATTTTCAGATTTCTCTCTTGCCTTCTGTCTTTTAACATAGTTATCTGAATAACCATGTTGTAGGAATAGTAGAGTATAGATGACAGGAAAGTTTTCCATTGCTTAGTTCATATGAACTGACTCATCTCTTCTTTCATTTTTTGCAAGTTTACTCCCAGACGGAGATGCGGGCTCAACCCTTCAACATTCAACACAACAAACCTTTCGTTCAGGCAATGGATGTCTTTCCTCTTATCTCTTTTCAGTACTTTTCTATTTATACAATGTGTTTAATTCAGATATTATGTTAGCAGCTGAGAATGCTTGTGATATCTGAATGCATTGTATTTAAGTATTGTGTAAAACTTGAACACTTTGTACCTCCTCAAAACAGTTTTGGATATTTCAATAAAAAATGTACTATTTTGGTACTTGTATTTTCAATAAAAGTGATCAATTTTCCTATTTACTGATTCCTATATTTTACTTTCTGCATTCTTTTCATTCTGTAATATGTATTCTCAACAACTAAATACACTTAGTCAGCAAATTAAACACACTTAGTACAGCATATAACATAGCAATTTAGGAGGTATGTTAAATTGGTAACAATTTGAATGCTTGGTTTCTTTAGAAAGAAACTCAAGGTCAAAAATCCATTGAGAGTTTTGAACAAGAACTTATGAAATATCTGGTCTCTTTAGAGAGAAACTCAGAATACAATATGACTAAATTCTTTGGTAGGTTTCTTTAAAGAGAAACTACCAGTTTCTTTAGAGTAGTTTCTCTACAAAGAAACTACAAGTTTCTTTAGAGAGAAACTACAGGAGACAATATGTATATTGTAAGGATTAAACATGTGCATATGTCACGAGGCCTTGGTAAAGGAGGGATCATTACGAAGTGATTAATCAGAGATCCCTAGAGGCCTTAGGGTGAGATAAGGTCTCTCCTAAGGATTAAATAAAGAGGGATAGTCCTAAAGGGACATCCATACAGGCTTGGGATGGGATAAAGTCTCTCCCAAGGATCATAGAGATGAGTACATCCTAAAGGGATACTCATAAAGGCCTAGGACGAGATAAAGTTTCTCTTAACGATTAAATAGAGATGGATACTCCTAAAGGGATATCCATAAGGACTTAGGAAGAGATAAAATCTCTCCTAAGGATTATAAAGAGGGATAATTCTAAAGGAATATCCACAAGGGCTTAGGACAAGATAAAGTCTCTCCTAAGGACTATCAGCACTCATCATGGATCAAGTTAATATACAATTGGGAGTACAAATATGTTACAACACATCCAGATAAGTGTCATTGAATTGTTTCGAGTATTTTAATTTAGTATTCAATTTTTTATTTTCTTCTAGCTCTGACATGTTTATAGTTATAAATTTATTCTAGTAAGTTGTTGGTAATATTATCGTTCTAACCAAAGTGAAATTACTGTTTCAGGTTGCATCGATCAAATCACAAGTAGAGAATAGTGAATTGCTTGAGGACAAGCAATTTTGGGAAGGGTAGATTGTCATGTCCCCTATTTTTCTAATAAAATTCAATAATATAATGAGTTAAAGAAATAATAAATTTTTAAAAAGAACATAATATTATAATAATTATATTCATAATAATATTATAATGTGATAGTAGCCAAGAAGGAATAATTAACAAGAAAACATAATAATATTATTATAGTATTATAGTATTATAATAGTATTATTAAGTATATTATGATAATATTATAATCATATCAAAAAGAATATCATAATACAGATGATTATAATAAAATATAATTAAAAAGGTGATATAAGATAATATTAAATAAACATAATATCTTATTAATCAATGGTTAATATAATCAAAATTATAAATGTAATTATTATTAAACTAATTGCTCCTGATCGGTCATGTCTTTTGAGATCAATATGGAGTGGGTATATAATAAAGAATAAATTTAAAGGAAGGGCATCAGAATATATGATAGGAAAAAGGATAGGAAAACTCTGAAAATAAGGAATACTATCAAAGTTTTAAGAATAATGTCCTTAGTTTGTAACTGGAGGAACTGGGGACATTACACCAGTAAGGGTTTTTACAATTTTCTCAATGCAACAACATTGCCATTAATAGTAGGATTACCTCATAGTAGTATAATGGTACTTGGTGATTCATTTGTGCAAATTTATAAGGCCATAATCCATTAAAACTGGGAGTAGTTGGTTGTGTATTTAAAACATAACTAGTGGTAACAATTTGCCTAACAAATGTTTGATGAAATGTCAAACTGCTGATTAGTGAAGAAAATTGATGTTTTGTCAAGGTAATAACCAGACAGGGTTATTATAGTGGTATCAGAGTGGTTTCCTGCCATCCTGTGGAGTAGGAAAATATTTATTAATTCAGATTTGTTGTTGTATCCGAAGTGACCAGCACTCTTGCACTTACTAGCTATGGACAAATACAAGAGACCAAGTAGTTCCAGGAGCCAGCAGAGCAGTGTGGAAAATAGTGAGAAAATAAATGCCTTGAGGGAGAGTGTGGAGAAACTTAATCTTCATCAACAGAGATTGGCGGCGGGGGTGTCAGATCTTGAGATGGTCAACAGGGTAGCCAAGTATATGGTTTCTGCCTTTAGAAGGTCAGAGTCAACGATACAGGGAAGGAAGCTTGATTTTTCCCCAACAGGTGTCCATGATGCAGATGTAATGTATTTAGTATGGCTCCTACTAGTCCTATCTGTAGTCTTGATAAGGGACGCTCCACATAGAGACATGTGGATGTGTCAGTGCCTTTGGTGGACCGCGACATTGAGCTCTTCCAAATTGAGGCCCCTAGAGTTGTTGCAGTTAATGCAGAGATAGTTGATGCAATTATTACCACTGATTCTTGAGGCTCTCTCAAGGAGGGGATTGTTATTGGAGATTTGTATGTGAGGTGTCATAATGTTGCTCCATTGCAAGAGGCATTTGCTCCCTCGGGTGGGACTAATGCATGTATAAAGTCACCTAGTCGTGTTTGTTATTCATATAGATCGATGTGGTGGAGAAAAAACTAACTTATGCTGGCAGAAATACTGTATTGATTTGAGTATTTATTCAACTTCTTTCTTGGAATTCTAGCATATATTAGAATTACTTTCTTTTCAATTCAATTATGCTAATGATAATAAACATGAACTTCTCTGAAAGCAGATCTATTTCAGACTATATATATATATATATATATATATATATATATATATCACTGATTGAATATGAAGCAAACGACAGACTAAATTAGTTTGATGGCTATGATTCACATTGCCTTGTATTGATGTGTTTCATCAGCCATCCAAAGGTAATTAATATCATGGCTATTATGTCCACATAGGGGTCGTTACCTAAATTTTCACCCTTGGCTGAATTTAAGTAGTCATAGTTATGTCAATCAATGGTGCATTTTTTGTTTGAATCAAATACAAGAGTTAGACTTCTATAGTATGTAGATTTTAAATTATTTGGTAAATTCATTGATGGTATCTTCAATTTTTAGTTATGAGATTTCTGTTTTAGTGATTGTAACCGTTAATCTCATTCACATGAACATAACTGATATAACTGTCTTCCTATGAATATGAAGTAATAATTGTATTTCTTTAATATGTTAGTTGTTAGTTAAGACCCTGGAAAAGGGGATGTTAGAATACATTTTGCGATACCAACAATGAGCGTGTCAGGGTGATCTATTTGTCCCATTGGTGATTGATGTTATGAAGTTGCTCAGATATTTGGTCGTTGTGGCAATATATACTCTAGTTGTATTGACCTAAGGTATTAAATATTGAGGATTGTTGGTTTGAGAGATATGATAAGCACTCTTCAAACATCAATTCTCCTGTCTGATCTACCATATCAACCTTTGCACCAATCATTCACATTGAAGCAACACATCCAACCATCACTACACGAATTTCTAAAGTAGTTGTTGCTGCTCTTTATAAAAATATATTTGAACACTTTCTTACATTTGCAGCTTGGCTCTGCTACCATGTTGAGATTTGGAGATCGCTGCATATGTAATAGCATTGCCATTTAATTTTGGTATATGTTTTCCAAACGATAGTGATATATTATTTATATTGAGAATAAGCCGTGAAGAGACATGTCCCTTCTCCCTTCATGGAACATGTCTATTCGTTAATCTTATAATTAATATAATAACAAATTTAATCTCTCTCTCTCATATATATATATATATATATATATATATATATATATATATATATGTACGTATATATCATTATTATATTAATTTTTCTCATGTAACAATAAACATATATCTCATATATAATAAACACATATATAAATTATATCTCATATATAATTATATATAAGTTTATCCGACTGAAGCTATCAAACATCAACAGCGTCTATTTTCTAACACTGCCTTATCAGTATTTGAGGCCAGTGTTGATAATTAGAGGAGCTGTGATTAATCACAAGGCCCATGCACATATATTAAAGGGGCTTCTAACAGTATTACTGGTCCTGCGTTTGAGTACTGGACAGCCTTTGTAAGTGGTGGATAGTGTGCATTCATGGTGGGGTTATGGTTAGAGACTACAGACCCAGATTTCAAGCATGCTCTTTACATCTGGAAGCTGCAAGCATGGTCTGAGAACTGCAATCATTGTCTTGCAAATAAACCAGGTTCTCTATTTTGTAATATCGACCTATGTTAGCTACTTTGAGGGCATAATAAAATCATTTCCAAATTCTTAATGTTTGCCGGTTAGATAATTTAATTAGAAGAACAGATCCGCGAATGTTACGAGTTCCATTTTCTCAATGCAGCAGCATTGCCATTAATAGTAGGATTCATTTGGAATAGTATAATGGTACTTGGTGATTCATTTGTGCAAATTTATAAGGCCATAATCCATTAAAACTGGGAGCAGTTGGTTGTGTATTTAAAACATTACTTATACAATGGTAACAGTTTCCCTGCTAAATGTTTGACAAAATGTCAAACTGTTGATTAGTGAAGAAAATTGATGTTTGTCAAGGTCATAACCAGACAAGGTTATTACATCTTCATCATTGCATTTTGTTACTCGAAGAGGTATGGTTTTATTCATTTATGTTCTTGTTTTTTAGAAGTTTTTGTCTTAAGTTTTTCTTCTTTATGCAAAATGTCTAGCGCTGGTTCGTCATGTTTTTACATGTTTTGTTTATGTTTTACATCTCCTACAAATCATTTTCAGACTTGTGATCTTCCTTTGTAGATATTATTTCTTAAAATAATATGGATTTTCCCCCAAATTGCAAAAAAAATCCAAGTTCTTCCCACAACAAGAATTTCCAAGTGACGAGTTTTTCCTCTACATGCAAATGGGGTCAAAAACCCCGTAAGTTTATTTTTCCCAAATAGAGAAGTTTTCCCCTGCTTGTAATTGGAGCTAAAAAGCCCACTTACAAGTGCTTTCCAAGCATGTTTTGAGAACTTTTCCAAAGTCTGCAAATGGACTTCAAAAACCCATTTGTAGGAATCAAGTACTTTCCAAATGACTTGTAATAAGAAGTAAAAATCCCACTTACATGAGAAAAACTTTCCCATTTGTATATATATGCATATTCACCTTATTTGCATGCTCAATGTTTGTTTTCCATCCACCTGCAGTGCTCCTGGAAAACCTTGTTTTCCAGCCTTCCTCTCACCAAAATAGCTGATTTCTTCCAAATTTCATTATCTTTTGTTGCTTAAAAACCCTCCCATTCATATCTCATACTCGTATGCTTCCAAGTTTGCAAAGTTTGATCCTCAAGTAGTGTTCTATGGAATCATCAGTAACATATGAAGATGTTCTTACCTTTTGGAATTTCCATGTTGTCGCTTCATCTACCAATACTCTTGATATGTCAAAAGAGTCAGTTTCTCTAAAAGGTGAGAGAAAGATGAAAAATCAGTATGATAAGTACTAAAATTCTATCTCACCTTCCCCTGTGACTTCATATGTTGAAGAAATCAGGAATACAGAACTCGAGCACTTAGATGTGGTTGCATTCCCCAAAACAGTGAAAATCTCCACCAAAGAAGAAATGCTCCTATTATTTAGAGTCATATTCACTTGAACTCTAGTTTTTTGATGGTTGCTCTGGAGTCGGAGTTTGTGCTGGCATGTGCTAAGAACTGTGATTCTAAATCCAGAATCATCAAAGATCATGATGGGAATACTATAATCATCTCAGGATGCTATTGATTGAATCTTTATGGTTCCATCTATTCCTATGGTCATTGACATAACAAAAGAAAAGACCTTACAGAGATGGAATGAGGGAAAGATGGACCGTATCAAGTATATCAATGATAACCAGTTGATAAATAAGGGACATACTTTGAGAAGATGGCCTAAACGAATCCACAGATTAGAGTTCAAAAACAAATATTGTTGGCTAAAATGTTTGCAAGTCACTAACACCACAACATACAAAATTGTGACTTTACACAATGTGTCATGAAATTTATTTCTCCTCTCAACAATGGGGGAGGCTCCCTTTTTACTCTAAGTGGCTTCGACAAGGACTTAACTAGAAATGACAAAATAGAGTGGTCCTCTCAATCTATTCCTCTTCTTCTAAATATGATTTAATAAATAACTTGCGAACAACACTAAAATAAAAAGGACTTGTCGCTACAATAATATCGATGACCCCGAGATTGCCACAAGAACAACACCAGAGGCAGCAGTTACTTTTTATGTTTGTGGAATAAGTACAGGAACCTAAAGTTTCCTACAATTATGCTGAATTAGGATTCAAGTAGAATAACCAATAAGACACAGTCTTGTTAAGAAATAAAGTCCACACACAACTGAGAGGATGGTTGAATCAGCTGTGACAAATTAAACTTAAATCCAAACTTATAAATCTCAACTCCAACATAAAACAATGATGCACAACAAGAGAAAACCATACACCATAACACAATGATTTGTTGATTAGGGAAACCCTTGATCAAAGGGAAAACCTCAGTGGGGATTGTACCGACAAGATAGTTTACTAATATATAAATTCTTTGTAAAAGGTGGTAGCATGAATGCTGATGATATTCCTATGGGGGAGTATCCTAGCATTTTTAGAGCTTTTGGGAGATTGTTAGTATGATTGTGTGTTGCATTCATGATTGTGTTTGCCATTGATGTCAACATATCAATGATTGTGTAAAGACTAACATAGAAACAGACAGAGATTGAGATCATGAGGTTCGAGTATTGAAGATGGGGATAAGCGCACTTGAGGACATATTCTACAGTATCATGATGATGTGGCTAAGAGTGCATGAAGAAATATTAAGACAGTTGACAGTTATTCAAGATTTATTTAAGACAGCGTTCTAACAAAGTTTCTGAGAAGTGGTTACTATTGTTTTGATTATATCTCCTAACAAAGATAGAATTTGGTTAAGCAAAGTTGGACAGAGGTAGAAGACATAATGTAGATGGCGTGGTTGATCATGCCAAGTCCGATGTTGCACATGTGAAGGATTGTGAAGACTATGAGCCAACAGTGTTATGTAATCATGAAAAGATGCAATGTAATGTGTATTGTATTATTTTAATGTGGTTCTATTGTAATTGTAAATTGAGAAAGCCTCAAGGCCAACTCAATAAGTAGTTTGAGGACTTGGTATAGAAGGAAAGTTATTTTCCTTGTGGTCAAGTGTGATTTGTAGTGCGATTGCAAGTGTGAATTGTGATTGTAAGGGAAATGTGTATAATGCGAGTGAGCAAACTTGGATGTGAGATCCATTGAATATCTTGAGATCAGAGAAGTGTTTGGTGTGGATAAGGCATGACAAGCTAACAAAGAGACTGTATTTAATAGAGGTTGCAATGGATAGTTGTTTATTGGTATTATTCTGCAAAGGTTAGTACAAAGGCCAGTTGGACAGTGAGTTCAATGTCTTGCCCCTGAAGCTATTTGGACCTTCTGTCTTCCTCAACTCCTAACAGGGTTGGAATCTCCTCATACGGATTCAAAATCTCCTAAAAACAACTGATATATGTTGAATGTATTTCATTGACTCTTAACAGGGTCCATCCTCTTACAAGGAACTTATATATTAGTACATCATTTTGTGAGTACCATCCCCACAGTGGCTTTTCCTCTCATCAAGGTTTCCCTAGTTAACAACTTTGGGGTTAATGTGTATGGTTATCTTCTTGTGGTTGTTACACTTGATGATTATATGTTTCAAAATTAATAAGGTTAATAAGAGTTGTTTTAATTGGATACCTCATTCAACACCCGCCCCCCCCCCCCCCCCCCCCCCCAACCTCTCTCAGTTATCTTAGTGGACTTTACTTTCTAAAAATTGGTATTAGAGCATCAGGTCCTTGAAGGAAAAGCTTAATAGCTTAAAGAGATCTGTGACAAGTCATTTAAGAAAATAAAGTCTGAAGTTTGATGGAACCAACTATGACAGTTGGAAAGAGAAGATGAAGACACATTTTCTATACATGGGTTTATGATATTGGTTGATCACTAAGAAAAAGAAAGAAGTGGTTGAAGAAGAAAAGCTTGAGGTGTCTGTTGAACCTCAGAGAGAATTGCTTATGTGCAATATGCTTGCTAGGGAAGCACTTTTCTCTACCCTTCCTGAAAATTAGTACAGTTAGGTAAAATCTGTTAATTTGGCACATGAAATTTGGAAAGCTTTGGAATCTATTTATGAAGTTGATAAACATGCCAAGAAGGTTAAATTGCAAAATTGGATATTTATTTCAAGAAGCCAAAATGATGGAAGATGAATCTGTAAAAATTTATTTTGGTAGAATATCAGAGATTGTCGCAGGAATTAAGGCTTTTTGAAAACTTTGACACCTACATATAAGCAAATTGTGCAGATGATTGAACTAGTTATACCTTGCATATAAAAGTTTACAAGAGACTCTTTTTGGAAGATTGGAATCAGCTAAGATGTGCTTGAGACAAAGTGGTGATTTATCTAAACTTGAGACTTCTTTCAGAACATTGAGTGCTCGACCTACATTGACAAGAAGTGCAAATACTAGTGGAGATTATGCTAGCAGCAACAGAGCAAGATCGGAAGAAGACAGGAAGATTGAAGAAGGAATTGCCCTACTTGTGAGAAGAGAACCTAAAGGTAAGAAAATCTTTAAATGTTGGACTTGTAATGAATATGGCAATTATGCTTCTAAGTGCCCTAAGAGAGTAAAGAAGTAAAGAGGAATTTCAAGCCTAGGAAGCTTAGAGAATGTCTTTATGCAAACGATGAAGATGAAATGTCCCTTTTCTGATTTTATATGATATTTCAAGCCTCTAATCAGATCTTTAAGATCAAACAACCAATCTTTCAAAGATACACCAATTTCTCAATAAACCCCAAATCGGGTATGCCGGAAATAGTGCCAAAAACTTCACAGCTTCACATATTATTAGTAAATCTGAAAGTGGACATTTTTATAGAAATTTCAGCAACATAACAGCCTACAAAATGACATTTTCAGATCTGTATAACATTTACACAACAGCTCCCAAACGTAGGATAAAAACAATGCTCATCGGGCTTTCGAAAACAACATAGAATAGCCTGGAAACACCACAAAAACACTAATAATCTATCACAGAAGTATAATCACGACCAAATACATATATTCAGCTCTATTTTAACATCTAAAAGTTTGAAATACAGCAGCAACCCAAACTGATATGAAATACTCAACCGGAAACACCAAACTCTTACAAAAAACACACCCGAAAAACCACAAATCTGCACTGTTCAGCACAAAGGCAAACTCTGCATGAGCATGCACATAGAATGGCTTCAAACTCTCGTCCTTAGCCTTCCTGAAAACCTGCAAACTCTCATTCTTGGGTCTCCTTCTCCACAGGTTTGGCAGCGTCTGAAGAATAACAAAGAAATGAGCAAAAATCAAGTTCTGGAATGAGCCCAAAATGCCTCCAAACTCTTTAAAAGAGGGCATAACCCTAACTCACGTCCAAGAGGGGTTAATAAAACATATTTTAATAATAATTTTCATTTATTAGTCCATTAGCTTCCAAAGATTATCCCCTTTTTCCGAAATTTCACCTTTTTGGGCCTGCCTGCCTTAGAAAAGATTATTATTTTTAATTATTTGAAAAGGGGACATGACAAGTCCTCCCCTTCCAAATATTGCTTGTCCTCAAGCAATGGCTGAACAATAAACCAATCAATCCACCTGGATCCCAAATGTAGTCATGAACTATACTATTGTCAATTAACACAGGCTCCTGCAATATCCTCTGCAATATAACCAAGAGGAATCCATAATCAAACTGACAATTACTGCTCAACCAAACTCCAAAGTCACAACTTCCACAGTCAAAAACCCACGAGACACAAACTCTTAGAACATCAAAACCCAAGTAAAGTGACAAATCAAACTACCAACACAGTAAATACCATCAACGCATTCCACTGGCCTATACGGAATGTACAATCCAACTCTGCAACAATGGTGAATGCTCTCGAATGAAACTGTACCAAGTATGGAGAAACCACACACTGTACAACTCCTACAGTCAACACAACTCTGTAGATCACTGACCACTGTCTCATAACCATAACTCCCATGCACCCCTGATGGTGAAAAGCCATCACAAGATAAACAGTAAGAATTGGAACCCAAACCAAATTTGCCTACCATCAACTCCTCAACACAAGGATCAAATGCTAATTGATGTACATACCTTGCAATATAATGTTGATAAAAAAAACCAACCTCAGTCAACAGCTCACCATGAACAAGTGATACAACCCACTGTGACTGATCACCAGCTAAGTCAGGAGATGTCATAACCAAAGGAGTAGAATCAATAACAACACCCGCTGAAGCATCACTCCGAAACTCCTGCTCTAAGTCACGTATTATCAAGCTGTCAACTACAGAACCTATCGCCATGTCGTGCCTATCACAACTCTCATCCCGAGGCATCAAACTATCCCATAACTGATGATAAGCACTGGGAACCAAAGTACATCTCTGTATCATCATCTCATCACCATGGTCATCAAAGGTAAATTGATAAGCATACCTCACAATGTAATGCCGATAGAATGCGCCAATCTCAGTCAGTGGCTCAGACTGCAATCCAGATGTAGCTAACTGCAATCGATCACTAACCAAGTTGGAACTAACTACTACCTCTGAAGACATCACCAAGGGAGTAGTATTACTAGCAGGAACTATTCCAACTGTCAGCTCACCAACATCACACATGGTCTTTGATACAACATCTCTAGTCTCCATGCCATTAGTACTAGAGGTCACCACCTTGTCAGGCATACCACAACAATCTGCTGCAACACCCAACTCAACTGAACCTGACCCTAGTGGGGATGAACCTGATATGCCAATGTTAGTATCAAGGATGGATGCATCCTCATCTCCACTATCTTTGACAATCTCAACCATGGACATCCTCGGATCACCAGACACCACAACTTGTGACTGTACAGAATCTAGTAAAGACTGTAGTTGCTCTAACTAAATGGTCACCTTAGCCAAATGAAACTGACTCCTTGAAAGCCAACTGTGTACTCTCAAGAATCTCAGAAGTCACCTCAAGCTGCTCAGTAAGCTCACTCACCTCATCTTCCTTGGCCAACAATGCATCATATGTTGTACTGCCCCACTCCATAAGATAATCTCTGTGGGCTACCAACTGCATATAATCCTGTCTCAGAATCTGGATAGCCTCCCATAAAGAGTGGAACTCTGTCAAGGAAAGATAACTGCCTCCCTGCTCATCACTAGTAGAAGAACCCCATCCATTAACTGCTAACAATTGACGAGCAGCATCGAAATGTTGGCAAGCAATAGCAATGTCTCGCTCACTAACTCTCAACTAATTAGACACATGATGGCATTGGCTTGACTGTCTCCTACAAACCTCCTCTGATGCACTGTCTAAAGGAGTATCCTCAAAGTTACTAGTCTCTAGAGTATTACCATCCATATCCTGTGAATCAACTCTAAAGCTCATATCAACATACAGAGTATCAAAAACTGTAGCACTGTTGTCCAACTCCTTTGTACCCAAGGAAACTAAGTCTTCAAAACTGCCCACTGTATCCTCCTGGATGTCATCAATGCCAATATGATCCTGGGACTCATCTGTACACACTGCCAAATATGAAATATCATCAACACATTCCAACAAGTATGGTCGATTGGATATATGAACAAAGCCCAACACTGGTGTATAAAAACTAATACCAACATCGAACAAGCTACTAGCACAAGAAAAGACAACACCATGCAATCTGCTAATCAAATCCATGATAGCACCCAAACAAAGACTGCTACCAAAATGTGTTAAAGATCTCCAGTCAACTGAATCCCAAATGCCAATATAACAATCTCGAGTCCATATCTGTGAACTGGAATCAGCTGGTAACTCAAGAAAAATCCTCACTTGAGTAATATGACCAATACCAACTAACTCCACATACCTGTCATGATGAGATAATGAAGTCACAATACTGTCTTTGTTCACTTTCAGCTGGCTGGACAAATCGTGTGAAGTACTACCAGCCTCAACCTCATGTGACGAAGCATCTAACTGTGCCTGGTACTCTTTCTCAGCAAATTCATGAATGCTCAATGTCTGCTCATCTCTACCAGATATCTCACCATCATGCACAACAACATCCTCATAATCATCATCTGAACCCACTACGCTGTAGTCACTACCTGTTGTAACTATACCATCCTGAATACCTGTGATATCACCCTTTAACGACCTGTATACAATTGTCTCAATTTGAGTATCAAGTTGACCATTACTATCAATCTACGTAATATCCTTTCTCATTACCTCCTATGGTGGAGTAGAATCTGAGACCTCTGCTTGGCTATAAGCTAGTTTCTCAAACTGCTCATGCAAGTTCTTGGTAATTGTGTCACCTGTCCTGTGAGAAAATCTGCCAAATAGAAATCTGGTCAACTTATCCACCTTAGCTGGGTCGGACAACATGTCATTCATCATACGGTGGTGCTCAACCAACTGTTCAGACATGTCATGGCTTATTTTCCTAAGTTTATCTCGAATGTCCAAATAACCATCCTTTCTACTGTTCTAACTGTGGATATCAATTGTCCAAGATCGTGTCCTCTGAGACTCTGTACTATACCTGTCCATTCTGGATAAAGTAGATGTAACCCCAATAGGTTATAACTTCTTCAAACACCAAGAACTAACATGCAAATGATTAGAAGTAGCATGCAACCATAGATCTTGACATGCAGCCGATTAGAAGCAACATGCAACCACCAAATTCACCAAGAACTCACATGCAAATGTTTAGAAGTAGCATGCAACCATAAATTTTGACATGCAACTGATTAGAAGCAACATGCAACCATAAATTATGACATGCAAAATCTGGGTAGTTGTCAAAACTGACATGCAAGATCTAGGTAGTTGTCAAAACTGACATGCAAGATTTGGGTAGTTGTCAAAACTGACATGCAAACTTCTGCAAACCCTCAGGCTGGCAAGATCATAGCTCTGATACCACTGAAATGTTCCTTTTCTGATTTTATATGATATTTCAAGCCTCTAATCAGATCTTTAAGATCAAACAACCAATCTTTCAAAGATCCACCAACTTCTCAATAAACCCCAAATCGGGTATGCCGGAAATAGTGCCAAAAACTTCACAGCTTCACATATTATTAGTAAATCTGAAAGTGGACATTTTTATAGAAATTTCAGCAGCATAACAGCTTACAAAATGACATTTTCAGATCTGTATAACATTTACACAACAGCTCCCAAACGGAGGATAAAAACAAATGCTCATCGGGCTCTCGAAAACAACATAGAATAGCCCGGAAACACCACAAAAACACTAATAATCTATCACAGAAGTATAATCACGACCAAATACATATATTCAGCTCTATTTTAACATCTAAAAGTCTGAAATACAGCAGCAACCCAAACTGATATGAAATACTCAACTGGAAACACCAAACTCTTACAAAAAACACACCCGAAAAATCACAAATCTGCACTGTTCAGCACAAAGGCAAACTTTGCATGAGCATGCACATGGAATGGCTTCAAACTCCCGTCCTTAGCCTTCCTGGAAACCTGCAAACTCCCGTTCTTGGGTCTCCTTCTCCACAGGTTTGGCAGCCTCTAAAGAATAACAAAGAAATGAGCAAAAATCAAATTCTAGAATGAGCCCAAAATGCCTCCAAACTCCTTAAAAGAGGGCATAACCCTAACTCACGTCCAAGAGGGGTTAATAAAACATATGTTAATAATAATTTTCATTTATTAGTCCATTAGCTTCCAAAGATTATCCCTTTTTTCCGAAACTTCACCTTTTTGGGCCTGCCTGCCTTAGAAAAGATTATTATTTTTAATTATTTGAAAAGGGGACATGACAGAAGATCTGGAAGCTAGTGTGAAAAGATTTTTGAGTGAAAGTGGATAATGAAAGTGATGAAATAGGATTGGTTGCAATCAAAGCGGAATGTCTTGAAAAAGAGGAAATTAAAGAAGAAAAGGCATTAATGTCACAGATTGAAAAGAAGAAATATAATTGGATCGTAGATAGTGGTTGTTCACATCATATGACGGGCAATATGAATAAATTTGTTGAGTTCAATAGTTGTGACAGAGGAATTGTTAGAGTTGAAAACAGTGCAACTTACCACATAAAAGGATTAGGATCTATTACTCTTGATGGGAAAACTAATACTAATGATGTTTATTTTGTTAGTGGTCTGAAACATAATCTTCTAAGTGTTGGATAGTTAGTTGACAAGGGATATCAATTGCAGTTCAAAGAAAAAACATGCATTATCAAAGATAAAAATGGTAAGATGATTGGTATTGGTACAAGATCATGTGGTGATGTTTTTCAGTTGAATCCTGCTGAGATGACATGCTTAGTTGCTAAGGTTGATAACATTTGGTTATGGCATAAGAAGTTTTGTCACATAAATTTTGATAACATTGTGAAAGTGAGCACGTGGTTTTCTGTTAAAGATTTGCCTAAAATTGTCAGACCTTCTAACATGGTATGCAAGGAATGTGCTATGGAAAAGCAGAAGAAAAGTTCTTTTCCAAGCAAGAAGTTATACTACATCAGCGAAGTTGGAGATGGTACACACAGACTTGAGTGGTCCTACAAAGACAAGAGCATTCTATGGTGAAAGGTATTTCATGATTCTTGTTGATGATTTTACTAGGATGGTGTGGGTAGCATTTCTTAGTAAGAAATCTGAAGCATTTGATAAGTTTAAGGTGTTTAAGAATAAAGTTGAAAATGAATTTGGATTGAGGATTAAATGCTTAAGATTTGATAGAGGTAGAGAGTTTACTTCGAATGAGTTTAACAGTTTTTGTGAAGTAAATGGCATCAAAAGACATCTTTCAACCCCTAATACACCTGATCAGAATGGTATAGCAGAAAGGAGAAACAAGTCAATAACATTGGTAGCAAGAGCTATGATGTTTGAGAACAATGTTTCAAAAATGTTCTGAAGAGAAGCAGTTAATACAGCAGTATATACAATGAGCAGAGTAAAAATCATACAAGGTATTAGTAACACCCCTTATGAACTTTGGCTTGGACATGCACCTTCAGTTAAGTATTTCAGAATCTTTGGAAGTAAGTGTCATTAAGAGAGATAATATTGGTACGTTTGATGCAAGAAGTAATGAAGGTATGTTTCTTGGCTATTCATTGAAAAGTAAAGCATACAGATGTTTTAATCACAGAACTAAAAATGTTGTTGAGAGGGAAAATGTTAAGGTTGATGAGAAGTTTGGAATTCAAGAAAGAATGATTGATTATAATTCTGATGAAGAGGTTAATCCAAAGGCTAACCAAGAGAATGTTGAGTTGTTTTATGAGACTCACACAGATTTGCAAAATGACATTCAGATTATGAAATAGAGAGAAGAACTAATGAGTGAACCTAGAGCTGAAGTAAGGGTTGAGATAGTGACACCTAGTAAAAATCTGATAAAGAATCATCCTGCTGATTAGATTATTGGTAACAAGGACAAGGAGTGATGACAAGGAACAAAGTGCAAAGAGAAGAAATATGTTTAATTTCACAAGTAGAGCCTAAAAGTGCAGATGAAGGTAGTAAACATGATTTTTCGATTAAAGATATGAGAAAAGCATTAGATCAGATTGAAAAGAATGATACATGGGAATTAGTTCCTAGACCTAAGGACAAGAATGTTATTGGAACTAAGTGGGTTTTCAGAAATAAGATGAATGAACACGGTGAGGTTGTGAGAAACAAAGCAAGACTAGCATGTAAAGGTTATTTACAGCAAGAAGGTATAGATTGTGAGGAAACATTTGCACATGTTGCTAGAATAGAGGCAGTTAGAATGTTTTTGGCTAATGCGGCTGACAAAAAATTCAAAGTGTATCAAATGGATCTCAAAAAAACATTTCTGAATGGAGAACTTGAAGAAGTCTACATTGAGCAGCCTGAAGGTTTTCCTTTGATAGCAAAAGGAGATATGGTTTGTTAGTTGAAGAAAGCTTTGTGTGGATTGAAACAAGTATCTAAAGCTTGGTATGCAAGGTTGGATAAATATTTGACAAAGTTGGATTTGCTAAAGGAGCTACACACAGTAATTTATATTTGAAGGAGATTGAGAATGGTTTACTAATTGTTGAAGTGTTTGTGGATGATATAATCTTTAGAGGTGATGATGAAGCAAGTGAAGCATTTACTGGTGAAATGAAGAAAGAATTTGAGATGAGTATAATTGGTGAGATGAAGTATTTCTTAGGATTGCAAATTGTGCATAATAGTGATGGTATTTTCTTATCACAGACTAAGTATCTGAAAGATTTGTTGAAAGGATTTGGTTTGGAAAGTTGCAAACATGTTGGTACACCTATGGTAACTGGTCATAAGTTATCTAGCAAAGATGAGGCACCTACTGTTAAGCAAAAGAAGTACAGATCAATGATTGGAGATTTACAATATTTGACTCACACAAGACCGGATATAACGAATGTAGTTGGTATTGTTGCGAGATTTCAAGCTGATCTTAAAGAATCACATTATGAAGTAGTAAAAAGGATTTTCAAATATTTGAAGGGTACACCTAATTTTAGGTTATGGTATGACAAATCAAATTAATTTTCCTTATGTGCATATACTGATGCGGATTGGGCAGGCAGTGTGGATGACAGAAAGAGTACGAGTGGTCGAGCATTTTTTCTTATGAGAAATATCGATTTCTTGATTAAGCAAGACACAAGTTTGTATTCCACAGAGCACAACAGAAGAAGAGTATGTAGCAGGGGCAAATAATTGCAATCAAATCATGTGGATGAAGCAAATGTTGAAAGACATTGAAGTTGAGTTTACAGAGCCTGTTATCATACATTGCGATAACACAAGTACAGTGAGTGTGATTAAGAATCATGTGTTACATTAAAAAACAAAGCACATATCTATCAAGTATCATGTTTTGAGAAAGGAAGTTGCAGAGGAGATCAGATTATAATATATCAGTACATAGGAGTAAGTAGATAGTAGATATATTTATAGAGCCTTTGCTGAATGATACATTTGAGTACTTGAGAGGCATGCTTGGGGTTATGCCCCTGCTTACTTCTAAGTAGTTGATGAAGAGATTGCATCACTCCAGCGATGTAGAGCACTATTGTTTATCTGGACCAGATCCTTGATGCTTCCTCTATGGGGGAGTATCTGTGTTTGAGTTGAATCATGAAGGACTCTTGGTAATTGGTATATAACAGTGTCTTTGGGCACTTCAGGTTGTTAAAGATCTTATGCAACAGATTCAATAATAATGGATTCTAAGGGAGTTGCTCCAGAGAAGACAATCCAAATAGTTGCCCCTAATAAGGGCACACTTCCACAGCAGTAATCATGAAATGATTTCTAAACAAGGGATAAGGATGGCTCCACTATAGACATATATACAAAGCAGAATTTTGAAAGAAAGAACGCCAGAATTTAACTGTTAAAGAACTGATAGATTATTTATGTTGCCTCACATTATTCTTATCTGTTCTTCCAGCTCCTTTTACCTTATTTGTCCGGTCTACTTATAGAGTGAATCGCCCGACTTCATGTGTTGTCTTTATCCATCTTGGAATTTACTGATTTTATAAATCAGATTTTGCCCAGATCTGTCAGTGGCTTTCCTGAGCAACTTATTTACCTTCCAGGAGCTTGAGGAGGTTGAGAAACTAAAGATTGTCAGCAAGACAATATTTATGATTGTTAAGAAATCCAATCTCTTTTTCCTTTCTGTAACTTAATGATTAAAATTTTGAAGCTACTCCGTTTTACTTAGCGGTGAAGTCTTCAGTTCAATAAATAGAAGAGAATGGTTTTATTTTTGAAAAGTGTATGTGCAAACAA
Organism: Cupressus sempervirens; assembly: GCA_028749045.1. Taxonomy (NCBI): domain Eukaryota; kingdom Viridiplantae; phylum Streptophyta; class Pinopsida; order Cupressales; family Cupressaceae; genus Cupressus; species Cupressus sempervirens. Next base: position 841,938,769 of record CM053786.1, on the reverse strand, counting down.
GTACAGAGCTCATAGCAAAGCTTGTGATAAGAGACAACAGCAGTTTGAATTTGCAGCAGCAAATTGGTTTATCCTATACTCTGTTTCAACAGAGAGGATTTAGCATTAAGTCATTTTTTGTATTGCCCTATAAAGCAGTGATTTCTCTAGGCAAAGACACTTTTGTATAAAGCCCTGTAGTGTTGTAGATGTTATTTTATAATAGCAGCAGAAAGATTTTTTTTCTTTAGAAGTTTACCAGTTGTAATTTGTTTGTTTCAATTATCAATAGAAAGGAAAAATCTCTTGCATACTCTAGCTCACTTCTACTGTCTGTAATGACCCTTACTATAAAGGCCACTGAAACCCTCAAACTGGACTTAGGAATTTTGTCAAACAGTTGGCATGTAACCGAATAAGGCTGCAATATTACTAATTGTTGTACAACGAAACCTCAATATATGATGCCAATAATGTATGAACAACAATTCCAGATTATAACACTACCAATCTAAGAGATAGATGACAATATGAAACTCAAATATGAAGTCCAATGCAATTCTGATTTTTATGACAGCAAATAGAACTGATTACAATGAGAGATTGTCACAACTGTGCACTTCTAATTACATCAAGCTCTTGACAATGCAATGTTATGACATGAACAATAACCCAGTTCAGATGTGGAATGCAAATGACGAAACTTTTACAACAGTTATTAATGACTGGAAATAACTATTTATGCAATGACAGTGTTGACTGTTCTAATGCAATATTTTGGCAATCAAAACTTCAGTTTGTGCACCTGGAATAGCTCCAATTTTGCCGGATATGAATGCTGAATTAATGCCACACGAAGACCTCACAATCTGCCCCAAACCGACTCACAAAATTGCTGTTGCTGCCCAACTGACAGGGCCGTACAGGTACGGCCTGGTACGGCTGCTAGATAAAAATATTGCAGCGTTGTTTTGTCACTCCAAAAGCAATAAATCTGGGTGCCTAGGGTTGCTGAATAACCCCCTAAAATATGAAATTCATCCGTCAAGCCAATTAGGAGTTATGAGCAAAAACGTGGGTCCAAACCCTGGACTGGCAGTCTAAAAATAATGCACAACTGTGTCTTCAAACCCTGTTAATCAATCCACAAATGCTAGGGCACAACTGAAACCCTTATTCCAACCAAAGTAAACCCTTATAACTGAATCTCAATGAAGTCCAAATGAGATGGCTGAATTACCAACTCCTCAAATGCAACAATTCAGGTGATATTTCACACCCTCAAAGTCACCAATCCAAGGTAGTGATTCGTTCCCAAATATCAAATAATAATTTGCAAACCCAAGAGACTACAAATTTGCTCCACAATGGAAGAAGTAGAAGAAATCTCAAATCCAAGCATGTCCAAAATGAGAGGCCCAGCCCTCTATTTATTCACTTTTCTAAGAAGTTGCTAGAACTTCTAGAAACATCCTTTATAAAATCTCATTATAATGCACTTTTTCTAGAACTTCTAGAAACATTATAATGCACTTTTTATAATAAAGTAATTTTATAAAATAAAAAGTGCAACTCAACTTAAAAATTATAACATGTAGGCCCCAATAACACATAATAATAAAATATAACCTCTTAACACTTCTTCAAGAGCAAGATATGACCATCTGATCCGCAGAATTGACTCTCTCTCCACACCATTTGCCTACGAGAGTCTGGAATAGGCAAAATCCATGATCAATGTCATGTCGAACTAAAGAGGGGACATTACACTATCTCCATTTCATTTGACTTAAATTGATTCTATTGCGTGGTTGGATACAAAGCAGCCATCTCTGTGCATCCACCACTTTGTTCTGTTTGGGTGAAAATATATTTGGTTTTGGAAGCATTTTCTTTTGGTATTTGTTGTTTTGTTTTGCTTCTAAAATCTCCACATGGTATCAGAGTTGATAAGCCCTTAATCCTATCAAAGTCGGGCATTTGTGTCCGTTGAGTATTTTGAAGTTATTGTGCAGGAGACATGGTTGGAGAAGAAAGAATAGTTTGGAAGCAAGCATTGTCCTTTAATGGACAGAACTATCATGTTTGGGCAAGAAAAATGAAGACCATCATGATAGCAAATGACTTGTGGGATCTTGTGAAGAATGGTTTCATAGATACTACAGACCCTACTGTGTTTGTTGCCTTGACAAACCAGAAGACTCAGCTGAGAGAGACAAGAAGAAAAGATGCTAAGGCTATGAGCCTGATTGAAGCAGCATTTCATGGATACTACAGACCCTACTATGTTTGTTGCCCTGACAAACAACCAGAAGACTCAATTGAGAGAGAGAAGAAGAAAAGATGCTAAGGCCATGAGCCTAATTGAAGCAACCTTGACAAAGGATTTATTTCCCAGAATAGCAGCAACTAATTATTCCAAAGAAGCTTGGGGTATTCTTGAAACTATATTTAAAGGAACTAATGTAGTTCGCATTGTGAAGTTACAAATGCTTCAAAGAAAGTTTGAGTCTATTCTTATGAAAGAGAATGAATCTATTTCAGAGTTCAGCACTAAAGTCCACACTTTGATAAACGAGTTAAAAGCTAATGGAGAAGAGATTGAAGAGCAAAGACTTGTGGAGAAGATCTTGAGGAGTTTACCTCAAAAATTTGATATGCTTGTGATTGTCATTGAAGACTCAAAAGATTTGTCCAAGTTGATAGTTGATGAGTTGATGGGATCTTTCCATACTCATGAGCACTGTATTAATAAATCAGCAAATTTTTCTCAAGAGCTAGCTTTCAAAGCTCAAGCCAATGCAAAAAGGCAGGGGGAGAGAAAGAAACAACTCTTGACGTGGTTCTAGAGGAAGAGGACATAGCAGCTCCCGACAAAGAAATACTGGAGGAGAAAGCTCAGCAAGTAGCTCTCAAAATAGCCCCCGGGGAGGAAGAAGAAATAGCATCTCTAATAAGAGCAATGTTGAATGTTATTACTGCCACAAGTTTGGCCATTATGCAAATGAATGTTGGAAGAAACAAAGTGAGCAGCCACAACAACATGTTAATGTTGATGTAAATGTTGGAGAAAGAAACAATAATACAGCCTTCATCATGTGCAATATTGGTCAAGAAGACAGCCTTGAACTTTGGTATTTGGATAGCAGTTGTAGTAACCATATGAATGGTAATGAAAGTTGGTTTTCTTTCATTGGTAAGGACTATAAATCTGAAATTAAGATGGGGAACAATATAACTATTCTTGTTGCGGGAAAAGGATCTGTTATGATCCGTACCAAGCAAGGAGAGAAGAAAGAAATTCAGAATGTTTATTTTGCCCCTGGTATCAAGCACAATCTAACGAGTGTTGGACAGTTCATTCAGAATGGATACAAAGTGTTGTTAGAAAGTGAAAAGTGTCTCATTCATGAGAAAGATGGGAGCAAGAAAGTTGTTGCAACAATCCAAATGACAAAGAACCGGATGTTTCCATTAAAGATTGAGACATGTTATAACTCTCAATTTTGTTGTTGCACCTCCCAAGAAAGTATGTACAGAAGTACAAAAGCAATCAGCTTTTAAAAGCATGATAGAAGACCCCTCCAAGTTATGGCATTTAAGGTATGGACATTTTGGTGATGCTAGTTTGAATTTATTATCAAAGAAAAGAATGGTGGATGGTTTGCCAAGTGTTGTAGAGTCCAGTAGCAAGTGTGAGGCTTGCATTTTGGGTAAGCAACATAGGCTGCCCTTTAATTCTTGTAATTTCACAAAAGCTAAAGCACCATTAGAGTTGGTGCATATTGATTTGGTAGGCCTTATACCAGCTACTTCCATAGGAGGGACCACTTATTTTATGACCTTCATTGATGATTTAAGCCGTAGAACATGGGTATATTTTCTAAAAAATAAATCTAAAGCTTTTAACAAGTTTTTAGAGTTTAAAGCCCAAGCTGAAAAAGAAAGTGGACATTACATTAAAATCGTAAGGTCAGATAGAGGAGGAAAGTATACCTCCAATATTTTTGTGAGACTTTGCAGACAAAATGGTATAAGAAAAGAGCTAACAGCCAGTTATAATCCACAACAAAATGTTGTGGCTAAAAGAAAGAGTAGAACTATTGTTGAGATAGTAAGAAGTATGATGAAAGCAAAAGGTCTCTGAGCTAAATATTGGGGAGAGGTTGTAGCAATAGCAGTTTACTTGATAAACAAAATTCCTACAAGGGCAATTTGTGATAAGATACCTCTTGAGGCATGGGCAAGGCATAGATGGACAATTAAATACTTAAGAGTGTTTGGGTGTGTAGCATACGCACGCGTGCCAAAGGAGCAAAGACAAAATTTTGATGATAAAGGTGAGAAGTGTATTTTCACCAGTTATAGTTTAGAATTTAAGGCATATAGAATGTATAACCCCATTAGCAAGAAAATCATCATTTCAAGAGATGTTAAGTTTTTAGACAATGAGTCATGGGATAGCTCAGTGGGTGCATCATCTAGCACTTCAAGAAAAGTGTCTATTACTGATGAAGATGATGAATATGATGATCAACAAGATGAAGCAACAGCAGAAGTTGATGGTGTCGGACAATTCCAGATTGCTCCTAACGAGAAACATGTAGAAAGTAAAGCAACTACAGACAGACAGACAGTAGGCTCCAGATAGCTCCAGGCAGTTCCGAGTTAATACATAGAGAGCTTCTGATAGTTCCAAACAACTCCAGATATAGCCTGTAGAACACAGCAGTAGTAGTGAGAGTTTTAATTCCACTCTCGCCTCCCTTAAACCAAGAAAGACTAAAAGTCTAAGGGAGATATATCAAGATGAAAGGTATAATGATTTTGATGAAAATGTTAATTTTGCATAATTTTCTCAGAGTGATCCAGTTTATTTTGAACAAGTTGTGAAAGAAGAAAAATGTTGTGAGGCCATGGATGAGGAAATAAATCTATGCTTCACAGGGACGCATTTCCGGCTCTTTTATGCTCGTCCCCGTACCGGGTACGAAACAGGGATGCAGGTACCTATTTCCACCATCCCCTACGGTGTCTCGAATTGGGGAAAAAGGGTACCGTCCCCGAAACTTGCAAATTTTTTTTGCTAGGAAACGGGTTACAGAATCCCGTACCGGGGACTCCATTCCCATCCCTCGACCGTCCCCTTTTGATAACGTCATCCCCTTTTTCCCAGCTGGTGATGGCTAAGTTAAAAGCCTAAAAAAAATATTTTTTATTATTTTTTCAATTCCGCTTTGGCCCCACATGGACGTTGGAGGTTTCTAAAATAAGGGAATCGTAATGTGGCTTCAAATAACAATAGGTAAATACCAAAAGAGCATTGTTCATTTGGAGTTGTTTGCAAGTTGGGAAGAGGAAGAGGAAAACAGCAACAACAAAAGAGGAGTGCGTTTTTGAGGTGCAAGAGGAGATTTTGCCTTCATTTCTACTTTATTCCAAGTATTTTTTTTTATTTTCTTTTTGTTTGATTCAAACTTTATTGTTGTTTGTTGTCATTTTTCAATTTTCCCAATGACATAGAGAGGGCATGTTGAATGGAACATTGAAATGTTTTTTTTTTTTTTTCAATAACTTGCAGTAGTATAAAACATTGTAAAATCCAAAGGCAAAAACATAAGCAGCAGTGAAAGCGAGGGAAATATTGATAGCATGGATGTTGCCATGCAAGAAACTCAAGTGTCACATTTACAAAGACCAAGAAATAGACCTAGGGCAGCCATGGATGATGAACCTAATATAGATGTCCCTATGGAAGATGCAATGCCTAATCCATTTGGGTGTCCTTCCAAAGACCTAAAAAATATGCCAAAGGCACATTCAACCCTAAGAAACCTCTCCTAGAATTTGCCACAAAAGTAGACAACAATAAGAAGAAAAATTTTGGGGGTAGTAGGGAATGGGAGTGTCATATATGTAGGAAGTATTATTTTGGGAGTTACACAAGAGTGTATTGTCATCTTTTATGGATAGGTGGGCAAGGGATGAAAGGTTACAAAAAAATCAAGGATGATTAAAAATTTGAGGCTAATAGGTTGTATGTCGAGGGGGGATTATTAAAATCCAAGGGTCCTACAGGTAGCACACCCACACACTCATTCACTCCCACACTCATTCCCACTAGCACTACTAGTAAAGGGAAGGGAAAGGCCAAGAGAGATACCAATGTGGCTAATTTATTTAACATACAAGCAAAAGAGAGAGCTAAAGAGTCTTGGCAGATTTCTTGTTGCGCATGGCATACCATACCATGTTTCTCGTTCTTCATTCTATAAACAAATGTGCAAAGATATTTATGCTGCTAGTCCCTCGTTTGTACCACCAGGAGAGACTAAATTACACACCACTATCCTTGACTAAGAGTACTCAAAAGTAAACATCTTGATGGAGGATATGAGACAAACATGGATGAGTGATAGATGTTCTATCATCATGGATGGTTGGACCAATATCAAACATCGGCCACTCATCAATTTTATTGTCACTAGTACAGCAAGGGCCTATTTTCTTAGAGCCATTAATTGTTCGGGAAAAAAGAAGGATGCATCCTTCCAATTTTAGATTTTGAAGGATGCTATAGAAGAGGTAGTGGCTTCAAATGTTGTGCAAGTAGTCACTGATTCAGCCTGAGTGTGTAAATCAGCTGGACTAATAGTAGAGAGCACCTATAGACACATTTTTTGGACCCCATGTAGTGTACATGCATTGAATAACACTTTGAAGGACTTTGGAAAAATTGATTAGATAAAGACCATCGTGTCTGAGGCTAGAGATGTGCAAATGTTTATTTGCAATCATCACACATCTCTTGCATTACTTAGGATATTTTCCAAAAAAGAATTCCTCAAGCCTGTGGAGACTTGATATACTAGCTATTTCATTTTGTTGAAGAGGATGCTTGAAGTCCAAGAGGCCTTACAATCCATGGTGATCAATGCAGAGTAGAATAGATGGCATGAATCAAGCACCCTGGATGGAAGACTTGTCAGATGAAGAATCTTGGATGAGAATTGGTGGACCACAATGAGGTAAGAAACTTAAATAATTGACATCATAATTGTTATTGCTGATTTAATAAAAACATTTCTGATTTAAGCGCTTGCTGATTTTTTAACATATGATGTTTCTCACTTGCAATTTTCTTTCAATTACAGATACATTTGCTCCTTCATTGACCCTATTGTATGGGTCATTAGATATGTTGATACTGACTCTCCTAACCTTGGAGAGATTTATGAGACTTTTTGATAGCATGCTTGGGCAGATCAAGCAAGCTATCAAAGAGAAGGAAACTACTTTGGAGTTCTATGAGGAGCATCTTAAGCCCATTGTAACAAAAAGGTGGAACACTATGAACACCCCACTTCATATGGCAGCCTATGCAATCAATCTAAAATGGTATGCACCAAGGCCTGGGAGAGTGCCTCCATCTAGTGATGAGAAGGTGTTTTAATTTATGTTAAAGATTTATAATTTTATACTACGTTTTTAAAATTTTTATTTTATTTGTAAAGTTTATAAACTCTAACTTCTTAATATTTGTTTGTTCAATATAGGTGAAGGAGGGCTTCCTCAACACCCTTTCGCAGAGGATGCTGCAAAAATTCAAGGGTAGTGGCTTGACTTTGCCAATCTTCGTGGTCCAACATTTGGTAGACCAGAGGCGAGGACTAATAGAGCTACATTAGCTCAAAGGGACACGATTGGATGGTGGACATGGCATGGTAGAGACGCACCTGAGATGAAAGGTGTAATGACCCTCTCTATAAAGGCCACAGAAACCCTCAAACTGAACTTAGGAATTTTGTCAAACACTTGGCGTGTAACAGTAACAATATTCAGAATATGGTAATTTCAGATTTGATACTTTCAGAATATAATCACAGAATTACAACATATATAAAGCCATTGAACTATATTTCAATTACAATGCAATAAATTCTGAAATTATTTTATTACCAATTCTGGACTGATTATTACAATGACTGTATGACAACAAATTTACCCAAAAATTGACATATATTTCAGAATGCAAGAACTTGGTTTGAAGAACTATGGAAGAACACCACGTTTTGCTGCAGATCGTTGATGAAGACCTCCAACCGCACCCCCAAACTGTCCTTAATTTGCTGCTACTGCCCAAACTAGCAGGGCCGTACCAGGCCGTACCTGTACGGCTGCTGAAATAAAATAATATTAGGGTTTTGGGACCCCCAAATGCAAGGAAAATGGGCGCCTAGGGTTAGGTAGTAACCCTGTAAAACCTTTAAAAAAATAACTCCAAGGGGTTGAGGAGATATGAGCAATTATGTGGTTCCGAACCCTGCTTTGCCAATTCTGAAAATGCACTTATTCTGTCTTCAAACTCTTGTCAAATGCTTCTCCAATGATAGGGCAAATCTGAAATCCTTATTCCAACCATAAACAAACCCTAACAATGAATTCTCAATAAGCTCCAATGAGATGGCTGAATACCAACTCCAATTATGCAACAATTCAGGTGATATTTCACACCCTCAAAGTCGCCAATCCAAGGGAGTGATTCGTTCCCAAAGATCGAATAATTTGCAGATCCAAAGTCCACAAATGTCTTCACAATGAAGAAGTAGAAGAGTTCTCCAATCCAAGCATGTCCAAATGAGAGGCCCAGCCCTCTATTTATTCACTTTTCTAAGAAGTTGCTAGAACTTCTAGAAACATCCTTTATAATTTCTCATCATAATGCACTTTTTTATAATAAAGTAATTTTATAAAATAAAAAGTGCAACTCAAATTAAAATTATAACATGTGGGCCCCAATATCACATAATGATAAAATATAACCTCTTAACACTTCTTCAAGAGCAAGATATGACTATCTGATCCGCAGAATTGACTCTCTTTCCACACCATTTGCCTACGAGAGTCTGGAATAGGCAAATCCATGATCAATGCCATGTCGAACTAAAGAGGGGACATTACAAAAGGCCTTTCTGTCCGTCTTCTCTCATAGGTTGTGAGTTCCTCTGCTGCAGAGAGGAATTGGTCTATATATAGCTTCATCCAATCGATCAAGAGGAACAACTTTACCTCTAGACGATTGGAAAAGCGTGTGGTTGTTCATAGTGTATTGCGACTACAGGAGCGACAGAGTCTTGAGTATCAACAGACTCTAGCAGTACATTGGGATGTTAATCTTAAGGATACATTGCAGATCGATGAGGATAACACACCTCCAGGGCTGCTTGGTGTTCCATTGGATGAGGACCCTCTGCCTACCCCTGCCAGTGATTCAAAGGAAGAGACTGACGATGATCTTGATTTAGATAGAGATTTAGATTCCTAGAGGACAGCCATATATTTGACTTTCCGCTTTGCAGATACTCAAATACATTATTGCTTTTGATTATTATGGAGTTGGACATCTCATTTACACTTCTAGTATTTACTTTCATTATGTCATTTTGATTTCATGCATGATAATGATACATTGATACTTGGAACCTTTGGGCATTTTTGCTAATTGTATGCGATATTCGGATATATCATCATATCATATTCTCATTTTGATTTTAATCTTGATAGTTTTCAATTTCCATGTAATCTATGGTGAATGGTTTATCAATGTTATCATTGTTATGATATCCATATTTGAAATATATCTCTAAAGAAGTCTAATTCTCCATATATAAAAAATTTAAAATCCCCTATATTTTATAGCCATCCCTTGAGGTCTTGTCCCCTAAATTTTGGCTTTGACCCATACCCATACCGAAAACACGTTCTCGTCCCCTAAAATGTCCTCATCCCGGAAACTCCGTGGAGCATAGAAATAAATGCTATAGAAAGAAATGAAACTTGGGACTTAACTGATTTGTCTCCCAACAAGCAAGTTATTGGTGTGAAATGGGTGTATAAGACCAAGTGTAATGTTGAAGGAAAAATAGATAAGCATAAAGCATGTTTGATGGTCAAGGGATATAAACAGCAGTTTGGTAGAGATTATGATGAAACCTATGCACCTATTGCAAAGATGGAAACAGTGTGTGTTGTCATAGCAATTGCAACCCAGCATAAGTGGAAGGTATTTCAAATGGATGTGATATCCGCCTTCCTTAATGGTGTGTTGAAAGAAGAAGTTTATGTGGATTAGCCATCTAATTGTGAAGTTTCGGTAAAGAAGATAAAGTGTATAGGCTGAAGAGAGCTCTTTATGAGCTGAAGCAAGCGCCAAGAGCATGGTACGACCGGATTGATTCATATTTGATTAGTAATGGTTTCAGCAAAAGTGATGGTGAGCCTACTCTTTACATTAAGGCAGCCAATGGTAAGATTTTAATTGTTGTCTTATATGTTGATGATCTGATTTTTACTAGGGATGATGATTGTCTTATAGCTGATTTCAATTAAGCTATGAAGGATGAGTTTGAAATGACAGATTTAGGAATCTTAAGATACTTTCTAGGCATAGAAGTTAAACAAATGAATGATGGTATATTTAATTCTCAAGAGAAGTATGCAAATCAGATTTTAGAAAGGTTTAGAATGTTGAATAGCAAGCCAACCCCAACACCAACAAGCATAGGTCTTAAGTTGAGTATAGAAGATTGCAGCATGAGTTTGAATCCAACTATGTTTAAGAGTTTGGTTAGAAGCAAAAAATGAAGGAAGAATGGAAAAACTCAAAAGTTTCAGTGGGAGAAAACAAAGTGACAGCAAATTCAATGGCAGCAAACAAAGAGACAACAAATACTGAGACATCTCACAATAAGGAGAAGCCGATATATCACGATGGTCTGTTGGGCAATAAAGAGGTTAAAGAGGGCAGAAAGAGTTTCTCTAAAGTTACTAAGACATGGGATAAAAATAGCAAATATACAAATCGAGCAGGTGTGGAAGCAAATAATCACATGAATAATGCACATGATAGGGAAGTCAAGGAAAGGCAAGTCTAGGCACCCAACATAATCATCAAAGAAATAAAGGACTATGGTGAAGGGAAACATACTTTGGAGTTAACGAGGGCCTTTTTAAAGGAACAGTTGCTTTGGCAAGGCCAAATCTGCCAAGCTTGGAGGGTTGGAAAGTTGTCGGATGAAAGAGATAGACCTATTAAGGTGGTTATACCTAATATTTATGACAAACAAAATCTTTTGAGCAAAAACTAGCTCTTGAGGGGTTCTCCTTTCTTTCTAGAGGAGGCCTAGCTATGAGACAGCAGGAAGAGAGAAGGGTGGAACTAGCAAAAATCAGAACAGCTAGAGATGAAGGCAAAAGAGCATGGTTGTACAAGGGAAAAGCAGTTATTCCTCAATTTGGTCACTTTTCTAATGCAAAACAGCGAGGCAAAAAAAATTGCAGAAAGCTCCTCACTAGGAAACTATGCAACAAGATCAGCACTCATGTCTAGGGATAAAAACCCAATCTCGAATCTATCATATCAAAACAAATAGCAATCAAATTCAGCCCAGGCCTCTCTAAGTGTAGTTTGTTGGAACTGTAGGGGTTATCCTTGAAGGCATGGGCCTGGGTTGGGACCTATTGTGGAAGGAAATGATATTATTTGTCTCACAGAGACACATGAACACGAAGGATGTAAGACTTCATTGTTTGTAGGCTACTGGAAGGTAGTAGTATGGAATAAGGCAGCGAGTAATGGTAAGGGTCATGGAGGCATAATGGTTCTAGTAAAAGAAAAGAAAGGACGTGTCATTCAATTGGAAAAGGAAGACATTAACAAACAGTTTGTATTGTTCAAAATCATGGAAAACAATAGTCTTATTAAGATCGCAGCTTGTTACTTTGCTCCACAAGTTTCTAAAATCTATAAGAAGCGCGGTTTAGATCACAAAGAGCCCTATGTTGTGTTTACCGTACAGGTAAAGAAGTCAACACATACAAACAATAATAGCAGAATAGCAGAATTATATTCGCAATAGTAGAACAATGATTTACAATGATCCCAGACGGGATATAAATACTACTGCCGAACCTCCCCGAAGGAGTCCGTCGGCCACCATTATTCTATTCGTTACAAGCTATTTATCGCCGGACCGTCGGCTACAGAAACACCGCCGAACCGTTGGCTACAGAAACATCGTCGGACCGTCGGCTACAGGAACACCGCCGGACCGTCGGCTATAGGAACACCGCCGGACCGTCGGCTAACACCATCCCCCCCAGAAAGAAAAGTCATCTCCTGACGACTGACAAAAAAATTAGCAAAAAGTACATTTACAGAGTGACTACAACAAGAGAAATTTGCTTCCGACACATCACTGTCACCTTCGTCCCGTTATATCTGTAGCCTCTGCTAACACAATACTGTCCTTAAGCTGACCTTGATAGCCACCTTTGCTGCTTTCTCTGTTTCCAATTCCTTGGTACCCTGAGCCCAGTGTCACTGCACTGCCTCCAACTGGATGATCAGCTCCTCCCGAGCTCTCTACGCATCCACCAAGACAGCCTCACAGCCAACACCTGCTCCCACTGCCCCCTGGACCCCCAGTCGTGGCGGATATCAATCGTGGGAGTCTGACCAGTTGAGAAGAGTTGAAGTCACTGCAGGCATGATGTTTATCGTACAGGTAAAGAAGTCAACACATACAGACAATAATAGCAGAATAGCAGAATTATATATTATTATTCGCAATAGTAGATGAATGATTTACAATGATCCCAGACGGGATATAAATACTACTGCCGAACCTTCCCGAAGGAGTCCGTCGGCCACCATTATTCTATCCGTTACAAGCTATTTACCGCCGAACCGTCGGCTACGGAATACCGAAACACCGCCAGACCGTCGGCTACAGAAACACCGCCGGACCGTCAGCTACAGGAACACCGCCAGACCGTCGGCTAACATGTTGCTCTAAAGAAGGACGTCATTGTGTTTTTGCAGCGTGGGGAAATTCTTCTTGTTGGAGATTTCAATGCTAGAACAGCAAATGGGCAAGCTAGCATTTTCAGCCACAATGCAAACAACAATCATCTTTCGCTCATAGAAAAGAGTAAATACCAGTAGGAAAGAGTATCAGATGATGCTAAAGACTACAATCATTTTGGGGATAAACTAATTACCTTATGTGGCATTTTTTATTTAATAATTTGCAATGGTGTGGCTGGATGGACAAAATTGGGTAGCTTCACTTGCAATACTTACAACGGTTCAAGTGTGGTGGATTATGTAATATGTTCAAAAAAATTATGTGAGAGAATCGAGGAAGTTATGATTAGGGAACACATATGGGATCTTAAATCAAACCATAAACCGCTGCACATAAAATTGTTGTGGGCAAATGATAGGCAACTTGAGATAGAAGTTTAGTGCCCTCAACAACTACTTTCACCAGGCAGAAGTTTTTTACTTTAGAAAACAAAGACATCTTCAGGACTACACTTGAGAAATTATATGAGTGTATGCACATGCACGATGTCAATAGCTATGCATTATCTAATCTCATTCACAAGGCACTTTCCAATTGCAAAAGATCAAAACACACGAAATCTGAAACAAACTGTTTTCCAGCCAATGCGTGGTTTGATAAGGAGTGCAAATTGGCCAAGAGAAAGCTAAGGGACTCTAATAAAACAAGCCTCGACATTAAAATGTATCAGTAGATCCTAAAGCAGAAAAAATCAAATTTTATGATCACAAGGAGGGAAGAACTTATCTCTCTTGGTAAAAATAACCCCAAGCTTTTTTGGAGAGGGCTACAACCAAGGAAGAAACAAATTGAAAATATTATTACAGCCACTCAATGGTTTAGAATATGCTAGAATACTTTATGAAAAGGAAGAGGAGATGGATCCGCCACCCTTGGTCAACAATATGAAAGATCTTTTCACAGTGCAGGAGGTTGAGATGGGTATAGAAAGTTGGGTATTGGTAAGGCAAAAGACTTGGTGGAATTTCAAGAAAAATATCTTAAGTGGGGCATGAAAACCCTTGCACCACTCATTATGGAAATATTCAATAATATCAGCCAACATAAGTTCCCTAGAGATTGAACTATTAATCTTGCTATACCCCTTTATAAGAGCAGTGATGTCAATAACCCCTCCGACTATAGGACTATAATGATTAATCCTCTATTAGCAAAACATTTTGGCAGCATGATAGAAAATGGAATCAACAAATGAATCGAGGAAAATCATAAGCGTGCAAAAGGTCAAGCTGGTTTTACGTAAGAACACTCGACCGTTGACCATTGTATCACCTTGAGGCACATTATCGAAAAAGCGTGGGAGAGAAATGATGAAGTTTTTTGTTGCTTTGTTGACTTTATAAAAACTTTTGACATTGTGCCTAGAGATAAGCTTTGGTTCGGGATGGAAAAATTGGGGATCCCTACGAATCTTAGAGTTGTTGTCAATAGGATGTATGAGGAGGTGAAAGTCAAAATCAGAACTTCAGATGGCATTTCAGAATGTTTTAGGAGTGGCATAGGGGTTAAGCAAGGATGTCCTCTTTCTCCTACCCTTTTTGGCATATATATCAACAAACTTCAAGAATGGTTAGACATTTATCCAGTTAGGTGAATTTCTAATTAGGTTGCTTTTGTATACAAATGATTCTCATTTTGGTTGCCTAATTTACCTATGGATTGTAGGAACATCTACTCTCACTTGAGTGCTTTTGCAAAATGGTAGAGATGCAAGTTAATATAAGTAAGACTAAAATCATGATTTTTTCTAAAAGCAGAAAACAACATCAGCATAAGTTCTATTTTGAGGGCAGCAATCTTGAGGAAGTTGTGGAGTATAAACACCTTAGGATTGACTTCAACAAAAGTCTAAAGTGGGAAGGTTGTAGAAAGAAAAGAGTATTAGGAGAGTGGAAGGCTCTTTATGTGTTCCAAAATAGGTGTCGTGATGGGGATGTTTGGGATTGGAAAACTACTCAAACTTTGTTTGGGCTTCTTGTGTTACTGGCAGTTCTCTATGGATGTGAAATATGGGCCAGCAGCACTTCAGCCTTAAAATGGAAATAAATTGAGGGGATCCAAAAATGTTGGATAACAAGCAAGTTCAAGATCAAAAACACTGTCTCATATGATATCATGCTTAGTGAAGTGGAAGCTGCCCCTATCGAGGCTCTTGCTATGGTTCACCTCATTAGCTATCTTTAAAGAATTGAAAGAATGTGTGCGAGTAGGTGACCTAAAGTGGTCTTTGATGATATTTTGTGCAAACGCAAAAAGACATGGATGCAACAAAACATCAAGTGGATGAAGAAATGGAATATTCTTTTCAATATGTGTTCCACCAATAATAAAGAAATTAAGACCTTTGTTATGGAAAAATTCTATAAGAATAATTGGGGAAAGGGACTCAGAAGGAAAAAGACTTATTACATCAGCAAGTTCAACCCTATGTACGATCAACTCCAAAAGGCATACGTAGAAGCTAACATTTTTTGGAGAGCTAAAGCGCTTAGTTCTCAGCTTAGAACCAACTCTCATCAGCTCCAATGTGAGACCGGACGGTGGAAGAGGCCAAAAGAGCCTTGGAAAGAGAGAGTTTGCACATTTTTCAATTCGGGGAAGCTGGAAACTGAACAACATTTTATTTTAGAATGCGATGCATATAGGGAGAGCAGGGTCGAATTTGCAGACATTATATCTAACAACTCTTGGCATGACTTATTCAGCAAAGAGAACGTTGAACAATTGGGTGGGCTCATCATCAACTTGCACAGAAAAAGAACCGAATTACTTAAGTTGGTTTATTAGTGGGAAGGCTATCTCATAGGCTATGTTTAGCCTCGTGGATGTTAAAATTTCATCTATCTATCTATCTATTTAACAGCAACTAGGCCTAACATTATGCATGTAGTGAATTTGATTTTCCAGATTTATGGAAACACCAAAGGACACTCATTGGCAAGTTGCTAAGAAGATCCTGAGGTATGTGAAAGGCACCAAAGGATATGGTATTTTATATTCCGCTGAAAGTGATTTTAATTTGGTTGGTCATACGGATAGTGATTGGGCTGGAAGTCTAGATGATAGAAACAGTACTGGTGTGATTTCTTGGGCTTCCAAGAAGCAACCCGTAGTTGCCCAATCTACAACTGAAGCTGAGTATATAGCAGCAAATGCTGCAATGTGTCAAGCGGTTTGGCTAAGAAGGATCTTGGCTAATTTGAAAGAAGAACAAGTGGAAGCAACCACCATAATTTGTGACAATATTTCTTCGATTGCTTTAACAAAAAATCCTTTTTTTTATGATAGAAATAAGTATATAGAAATCAGATATCATTTTATTCGTGAACAAGTTGAAAATGATGAAATACATATGGAGTTATCCAAGTCTGAGAAGCAGCTAGCGGACATCTTCACCAAGCCTTTAAGCATTGGAAATATTCAGCAGTTAAGGAAGGTTGATCAAGCATGATCATGAGAGTTTGTTTTTTTTTTTTTTTGTCAGCTCTGGACAAAGAGGGAGTGTTGTAATTTACTGATTTTATAAATCAGATTTTGCCCAGATACGTCAGTGGTTTTCCTGAGTAGCTTATTTACCTTCCAAGAGTTTGAGGAGGTTGAGCGGTTCAAGATTGTCAGCAGGACAAAATAATGATTGTTTAGAAATCTAATCTCTTTTTCCTTTCCATAATTAAGATTTTGAAGCTGCTCCCTTTTACTTAGTGATGAAGTCTTCAGTTCAATTAATAGAAGAGAATGATTATTTGTGGCAAGTGTGTGTGCAAACAAGTACAGAGCTCTATGCCTGTGATAAGAGACACTAGCAGTTTGAAGCAGCAAACTGGTTTATCCTGTATTCTATTTCAACAGAGAGGATTTAGCATTAAGTCAGTTTTTGTATTGCCCTGTAGAGCAGTGATTGCTCCATACAAAGACAATTTTGTATACAGCCCTGTAGTGCTATAGATGTTATTTTGTAACAGCAGTAGAAAGATATTAATCTGTAGAAGTTTACCAGTTATAATTTGTCTGTTTCAGTTATTAATAGAAAGGAATAATCTCTTGCATACTCTAGCTCACTTTTATTGTCTCCATTTCACTTGATTTGAATTGATTCCGTTGCGTGGTTGGATACAGAGCAGCCATCTCTGTGCATCCACCATTCTGCCCTGTTCAGGTGAAAAATATATTTGGTTTTGGAAGCATTATTTTTTTGGTATTTGCTGTTCTGTTTTGCTTCTAAAATCTCCACAATCCTTGCTATGTTAAGGAGTAGAACTGAGAAAGGAAGAAGGGAGGAATAGGTGGAAAGGAACATAGAGAATTTAAATTTTTTAATGGGATTTACCAAACAATGATTTGATAAAATCTCTCCATTGCCGTTACCATTTCTTGAAAACAGTAATATTTTCTGGTATTATTTTAACCAAACAGTAAGTCAACAGATCTCTGGAACAGATGATTTTTTCAGCAGTATACATGTAAATGAGAAGTATGTTTCTGGAAATAATGTGAATTCTGTATCCTGGTGATGGATCAGTGTAGTCCTAAATATCGAAGTAAAATTATATAGATATTTCAGAAACATACAACTCGCTCCTGCAGCTTTCGTATATTAAGATTTGTTTTTCCTTTTCTAGCATATGGAATGTTTTATCCAGCAGTTGAGTCCACAGAATAAAAGTACAGAGAAGTGGGAGCTGTGCTTAAAAGGAGGTTTAAGTAGTAGCCTGGAGGCAAAGCGGGAAAAGGGACAACGAAATTTGAATAAAATTATGAGTTTTAATACCTGCTGGACCATATTTTGTTCCAGTAATGTGTCCTTATCCATGATCTTGATTGCAACACTCTCTCCATTCTCCACATTCCTGGCAAATTTCACCTTGGAAAATTTGCCCTCTCCCAACACGCGCCCGAACTCATACTTCCCCACACGAGTTCTTTGCATGCTTATTTTTCTCCAACATATACTTGCCCTATATTACAGTCAATTATACACCGCGCTTACGATTACAAGGCTGCCATACCTGAGACTTCACGATATTCATCTTGGCTGCTGACTAAAATCGAAAATCCGCCCCTGCAACTTGATCCCGCTCGCTCAGTTGCTCACATTTCCAACTCCAACGAACTGAATATTCTCATCGTTTATTACTCTCAACACTCCTAAGCCTGCCATTTTTTTCAGTTCTCCTCAATTTCTACGAGGGGCCATTTTACTTATGCAGCTCTCTTCAATTTCTACGAGGGGCCATTTTAACAGGCTGAGAAATCACAACAAAAGAGACAAAAGAGACAGGCTGAGAAATCACATCAGACTGACTAGGTGTTTTATGTAGGTCCCATAGACTTTGTCATAAAAACTCTTTCATTCAGCAATTCGTTCATTCATGGTCTTTCACATTTGTGTTCTGTATTATACGAATCCAGAGTCTGACGTCAAGACAAAACACATTTATTGGTGTTTGTAGGCTGCTTACATAAACATGTGCATGCCTCGCAGAAACAGAGTGAAGAACATATTTATTTAGTTTGTCTTTATTCCATTTTATATAATTGCCACAAGTGAATTAGATTGCATTTTACCATTTTTATCTGACAATATCAAAATATATAATTAATTACTTCAGCATTTTTATTTAGAAAATTATTTTGCCTACACGATTACTTTTTAAAGTTTACTTATTTAGTATTCGGGTGATGTATTTTGCTGACTTTTTGGGTGTACGATGTATTAATTTTATTATTATTGTTGAATTTGTCCTATTGACTTAAGTAGTGATTAATTTATAATTTTAACTTTTATTTTTTCTAATATTTATATGTGCAAATAAAATAATTAAAATTATTTACTTTGATTAGAATTTCAGGAATCACTACCTAATATTTGAGGGTGACCTATACATAATAATATATATGAAACACATAAAATGAATTTAATAATGTTTCAAAATTAAATACTTGATTATTGACTCTCAAAGTTCTTAGCATTTGATTCTCCAAAGGTTAAGTAGAGAAATGAGGAAAAATAAATTAAATTAAAGTCAATAAAAAAAATTTAAAAAAATCTAAAGGTGACTTTATATTTAATTAATTTAATTTTCTAAAAGCACAACTAATTATTATATTTGAAAGGGAGAGCTTCTAGAGAGTGCATTTTTTAGAAGCACAACTAATTATTGTATTGGAAAGGAGAAGCTTCTAGAGAGTGCTCCTTATAGAAGGGTGAAGGAAAAGAATAAATAGAGGCAAGAGCTTCAGTGTTAGGCATCCATTATTTGCTTATTTGATTTCTTTGAGCTCTAAGCAAGGGTTTTAACATTTGCCACTAGAGAATGGAGTTCTTTCCTGTACCTCCATTTGAGCTGGTGAAATACCTAGTGAATTTAGTATTGGGAGGACATCATACAGGTGTTTTATTTGAGCATATTAGTGAAAGACCTTCTAAAGGGTTGCAACTATTAAAGAAGACAAATCAGTCTTTTCATTGTGCCAAATTTGTGGCCTATGGATAGATTGTGGAGTACGATTGAAGGAAGAAGTCAGATATTGCTACAGTGTCACCATTGCTACAGCAACTCACTACAATAAAATCCAAATTTCTTAAGAAGTTTCCAGGTTCTTATCCATTTCATTTTGCATTGAATGGAGGATAGATTTGAATATCTTAGGGCATGTTTAAGAATTTAGAAACAATTTGTGATCTGATTTATATCAGAGTTTTACATCAGAATTTTTCGCCCTAATGTCTTATTGTTGTAGATGTGTATTTTCTCATTCGTAACCAATGTTATATGTTTCAAAAAATACAAAAATATTTGCATCTTCACTGTTAGATGTTTTCGAGTTCTTTGCAAGCATATTTATTTAAGTTTGGTATTTAGAAAGTGTGAGGTCCCTCCTCACATGTACTTATTAAATATGTATCTCTATGTTAAAACTATTGTAGGAGACTAGGATGGATATGAAGTAATGTTTTATGTTGTGAATGTCCTAATGAAATTAAGAGAAGTTGATACATCCATGTTTTAATACTCAGTGATTCGAGAACTACTACATTATCTTGACTAATTAAACATTAAAATTTCACTAATAATGATACAAGGCATTTTTCACCTAATGATAAGGATGTTGATTTTGATACCTCGATGATTAAGTTTTATGCTTCAGATAGTTCAATATTCTTTAATTGGTGTTGTTATGATGTTTAGGTATATGCATGCCTAACAATGATTATACTAGTACTTAATCTAAATTCATAAATAAGTTATGTTGTTTTGATTATGTGATTTCTGATGATTAAATGTGAGTAGAAATGAATTAAATAGATAATTAATTGAAGGATTATGTTCTAAGTTATGCAATTTTCTGATACGTTATATACATATATGCATGTGATTTCCTTGAGCTACTGATGTGTGCAATGAGTGTGCAAGATATTTTAGCCGAGAAATCTAATGGAGAAAAAAATAAGCCCTATGTACCATTTGTGGAAACCTCTTTGTATGTATTTTATTTCTATTGTGAGATGTATGAATGTATCATTCTGTAATCAGTAAATGTTAACATTTCGTAACAGTATTTTTATAGTGTCACTTGACACTCGTGAATTGTTTATGCATTCCAGCATGCTAGTTAGGGTTAACCGAGTAACCTAATGATCTAAGTCAGACTAAGTTAGTAACCTCCTTGTTAATCAAGTTTTAATCACGATTAATTACCCTTAATCTAGATTAGTGTTTAATCTGCTTTTTGAAGGTTGTTAGTAAGTCCTAAATTATTCTTAGCTTTTGTTAGGTCTCTAATTAATCCTAAAGGCCTAAAAACATGAAATTTAAGTATCCAAGGGGTATGGGTATGGGTTGGGGACATTTTCCACCCCCTTAGTCCCTTTTGTTGACTTTTATGGTTCCCCAAATATCCCATTTTCCCCTTGTTGCGAAAATTGAAGTTCCATCATGAGTTTGACAAGTTACACTCTACCCTGAAGTTTTCTTTAGTGGTGAGGTTGAGTTAGAAGTTTCTAGAAACCTAAGTCAAGTGGGGGAGTTATTGCATGTTGCAAGTGGTTGAGTTTGGATCTTTTTTAGGAGCATTGTTGAGAGGTTTTGGGTGGTTACCCAATCTCTATTTTTAGAGAGAAGTCTTGGAAGATTGAAGGAAGGAAGGAAAAGCTCTTCTCAACTTGTTCATTTTACCATAACCATATTGTGGAGGTAGGAGTTCTTCATCTCCTTTGCTCTTTGTGTTCATGTTGCTCATGTTGTTCATGCTTGGTTCATGCTTACGTTATTGTGTTGTTCATTGGTATGCTTGTATGTATGTTGGGCATGTTTGGGAGGGTTTGAATCATGCTTTCTTGAATGGTTTTTCTTCATATTTTTGTTTGATTTTCAAAGAGATTTTGTGGGTTGTTTTGGCATTACTCACCCTTGGATAGGGAAGAAGTGGCCATGTATGGGGGAAGGGCTTTAGTTGGACCCTGATAGTGTAGAGTCTCTTCTCATGATGAGAAGAGGGAAAGAGGGTAGGGTGTTATGAGCCCCTACTTGTCATCACATACCATGTTTTGAAATTGTGAAATTTGATGAAGTGAAGGAATGAAAATCCTTGTATTATTGGCCTCGAAAGGGCATTTGTGGAAGAACGGAAGTTCTTGAGATTTTAGCCTCGAAAGGGCTATGTTATGGTATTGTGGTCGACATCTCCTATTGGAAAAATCCACCTTGTCCCTAGTCTGGTTCAATGTTGAACCAATTGTGCAAACCGGGATGGGAATGCATGCTTGATTTGTTCTCCATGATCACCGTGATGTATTGAAGATATTGAAAATGATACCTTATTAAGGATCAAGAAGAGAATTCAAATTGTTATTGTAATACAATGCAAAAAATGTATTTAAACTCTTGTTGAAGTGGCAAGGATGTCGGGTTTTCTTACTGGTTCTTTCCCGACAGAGCCTTGAACCAGGTTGATTAATAAAAGAGAAAAGATTAAGAAACTTTCTTGCATTGTATCTTATGTTATTCAGACCTTACATATGTGTATTGAAAAGTAGATAAAATGGTGATTTTCAATTATGCAAATTTCAAGTTCAAATATGTTATTAAAAAAAATTGCATTTGAGTTGTTTTTTAAGTTTTATAATTATACATCTGCATGGGGAAGTTAAGTGAATTTATTTGAATACTTGTTTATTAAATTTAATCCTATTAACACTTTTAAATATATAAATAAATAAAAATTTGTTGGTGTGTTTTTGCCTTGTATTTTTTGGCATGACAGAAAGAAATCAAAATTTAGATCTGCAATATATCCCTTGTGTGCAAAGTGTTTGACAAAATTCTTAGGTTAAGAAATCAGAAAACTAAAATTAGAATTGCAAGGGATACTAGAGTATGAGTTTTATTTCTAATTTTAACTTTTAATTTTAACTTTTAAATATTATCAAATGTATAAAACTTGTATAATAATGTTTCAAAATTAAGTACTTGATTAATGAAATGTCTCTACAAATGTCTCATGAATAAAAATATATACACTATCAATTTGAATGTGTTTGAAATTTAAGCAACCAAAATAAGGGGGTTGGCCCTTACAAACAGTCCAACCGGCCAAATACCAGCAAATTACCAATCAAGCAAGCAAACAAAAAGCAACCCCTCATCTAGCTTAACACACCAAAAGTAACTCGAATAACCTAAGATAAAGTTTCAAAACAACTGACAAAATATCAAAGTACCATAACCAGCACCAATTCAAACATAACAAGATTTTAAACAAAGGCATCACTACCTTAAAACTAATCAAGTTCGAGACCCACCAAAAAAACCAAGAACACATAAAGAAACCAGAAGAGGGGACAAGGCACTAGTTAGCCTTCTCGTCACCTTTCCCCTTGAGGACATTCGCTCAGTCTTCCATTAGGAACCTAAACAATAATTTGGAGTCCTCCTTATTCAGACCCTCATCTTGGTTACCTTGAAGCAATTACAGTGTGGTAGTTGTCACATAAGTTACTTTGATGGTGAATTTGGACAAAAAGCCAAACCTTTCCTCTGGGGCCATTGTTTTCTTTCTTAGCCCCTTGACCTCTGCATTCATAACTGTCATTGTTTCCTCCAGAGAGAAACACGACTTGCACTTCTCCACCTCTATGTTGTTAACCTGCAAAAGTGGGGAGTCATAAATCATCTTCCCTTTAGAATTCATCCAAGCTGGGGAGGAGACCTAAATGGGAGAAGGGATCCTATCATCCACTATTTCCATAAATTGATCCCTCGTGAGATCCACCTTATTCATTGTGAGGGACACAAAAACACAAGCCACCTCCTTGCTCCCTTTTTCCTCTTCTCCTGAGCCCGATGCCGAGGAATCTAAAATATCCACGTCCATTTCCATCTCCTCATCCATCTCCGCTTTGTATCTTAAAGTCTTTTGTTTCATCAATTTGAATATTATGTTTTAATATTATTTTTCATTTTAATAAAATGTAACATTAGGACTAATTTATACTACTAACTTTTTATTTAAATCATAAATTAAAAGTTGGTTTTGATTATAAATATCTTTCTATTAAATAACATAATTTTCTAATATTTTAATACATGTGTCCTTTTCAAAGAACTAGAATGATATTTTTTCTAAATTTAATATCAAATAATACTAAAATATTAATTAAATAACTCAATTTATTATCTTATAACTATTAAAAAAATTAATCTATACATTACGACAAATACAAGCCACTACATGGCACTTATTATTATTAAAAGAATATCATTATTATCATGTAAGTTATAATTTGAGGTTTGAATTCATGTTGTGGTAGGACAAATAGGCATTACTTTTTTCCAATGATGCTATTTTGTTTGACTTTAGATGTGCATAATGTAGAGTTTGGATTTTATTATTAATATAAAAATAAAGCTATTGTTAGAGTAAAAGATTAATTTCATTTCATTTTATTAAATTACCTTTACTCCCTTCTTAAGATTTCCCTTTATGCATATGCATTGTTATTTAACAATTAAATATTAATTATTAAATGATATTTACGTCTTAGGGTTTCCCTTTTAGGTTTTACAATCTCCTTCTATAAGGATTGATCAATTGTATATTTCAATTCATTCTTTTGGTTTCATAATATATTCTTGCATATTTTCAGAGTCAAACCCTTGCCTTCTCTTGTCTTTTTCTTATCTATGACAAGTTCTTGCATGCAGGTGTTATATTGGATCTATGATTTTTTTCTCATCAAATCCTTTGTGTTATTAGAGTGTTATCCACATTTCCCATAGCCCAGTTGAGCATCAACAGACCAAGCACATTGAGCTTCATATGCACTTGATCGAGCATTTGACTCAGGATGGCTCTCTTAGCTTGGATTATATTCTCACTATTGAGCAGGTTGCAAACATCTTTACTAAACCTTTTGCATTCAATTATGCTCTATGCTTGGGGTGAAGGAAGTTGTCCTTAGGGGGTCTCAAGATGAGTCCTTCCTTCCTTCCTTTGTTTTTAGCATTCTTCTATCTCTTTTTGGAGTAGGATTGTTCCCACATGGTTTTCCCTATTTCTCTATTTTTTAGAGATTTGGTTGTGTTGGGTACCTCATTAGGTCGTGTTTTTGGGACCCATTTATGCTTTCAACATTGTAGTTTCCTTGATTTTTCATGCATTGTTTGTAGATGCATTGTTACTCACCTTAAGGGGGGTGTTCTGGTAAAGGATTTATTTTATTTTATCAAATTATGTGTACTCCCTTCTTAAATTTTTCCCTTTATGCACATGCATTACTATTTAATACTTAAATATTAATTACTATATGTCATTTACCTCTTAGGGTTCCCCTTTTCAGCAACATAGAAGATAAGAGTGCAATTTTGAAGAACAGGGGACTACTCATAGACACCCAAATATACTTAGATGAGGATCTAATCATTATCTAGCAAGAGGAAGGGAGGAAGAAATGGGAAAAAGTAAAATCAACAAGGGTTGTCGGCAAATGGCCTTGAATGAAAAATGGTAAAGCATAGATTGTCGTAAAAAGGCGAATCAGAAATAGGAACTTAGGGCCCCACGAGAGTATCTAAGCATGGTGAGTTGGAATTGTAGAGGATATCCATGGAGAAGAGGATCAGGGTTGGGGCCATAGCCGAGAGAAAAGACAATATTTGTCTCATAGAAACACACAAACATGAGGGATGTAGGATTCCAGATTTTGAAGGGTACAATAAAATCTCTGTGTGGAATGAAGAAACAACGACAAGTAAAGGTCACTGAGGGATTACTATCTTGACAAAAGATGCGTGGAACAAAACCATAAAATTGGAGAAAGAGGACCCAAATAAACAATTTATATGGTTGAAGATTGAAGATGATGAAGAGATCACATGGCTAGCAATGTGTTATTTCATACCAAAAAGCTCTAAATTCTATAGAAAGATACATCTAGACAATGAAGATCCATTTTCAGCTTTAAAGAAAGACATGCTTTCCTTTAATCAAACTGGTAACACAATCCTTCTAGGAGATTTTAATGCTAGGACAACAAGTAACTAGGCTATTCAGCTGGGCAACGATCTAATAGAGGATGGTAATCCCTTGTGGCTAAAAGAAGATGATGACAATATTAGCAAACGGTCTTCTCAGGATGAAAAAGGTGGTGTGTCTCACTTTGGAGCTAAGCTCTTAGAGCCATGCAGCCTCCATGGATTAGTTGTGTGTAATGGTATAAAGATATGGCCTAAATCAAATAAATTTACTTGCAAAACATATAATAGACAAAGTGTGATAGACTATCTAAAATGTTCGCAATCAATCATCACCAAATTAGTGAATTTCAGAATTAAACAATATCCCATACAGTTAAATTCAAACCATATGCCTCTCTATATTAAATACAATATGAAGGTCAAAAGACAAAAAAGTGATCAGGTCCTAGATGAAAGCACAAAAGGACATATAGAGGGAAAGATTCTTATAAACAATGATAATAACAAGATATTTTGCACCACTCTTGAACAACAACTCCAAATGCATCATGACATCACAAATATCAAAGAAAATAGTGAAAAAAAAAGTTACATTAGCAACAATTTTCTAATCCCACTAATTAAGGAAGTACTAAAGGATTGTAAGAGAACAAGGATAAAGAAGAACATCTCAAACACCTTTCTAACTAACCCATGGTATGATGAAGAATGCAAGGCTACAAAAAGGAAATTTAAAGGGAAAAAGGAAAACAAAACAATCATAAGAGAATACAAACAACTGATCAAATCCAAAAAAGAAGAATATGTGATCAATCGGAGGAAGGAGCTAATCATGTTAGGAAAGCACAATCCTAAAGATTTTTGATGAAAGTTGCAACAAGCTAGGAAACATGTTGAAAATAAAATTATGGATTCTCAATGGTTAGATTATGCAAAGACTCTTTATGAGAGACTGGAGGACGAAGTTTCACTCCCCATAACCAACAATCCAAATTAACTATTTTCTGATGAAGACATTACTCTAGGGATAAGGAGATTAGCGAGTGGAAAATCTCAGGATATTGATGGGCTACAAGTTGAATTTCTAAAGTGGGGGATAGACTTTTTGACTCCACACATCAAGAACATTTTTAATATGGTCATGCAAGGCTTCTATCCCACAAAGTGGACCACCAGTATAGTTATTCCTCTTCATAAGAGTGGGGATGTCAACAATGCTTCCAACTATTGCACCATCATGGTGAACCCCTTATTAAGAAAACTCTATGGGAGTATGGTAGAGAGAAGAATCAACAGATGGGTAAAAAAAGAAGGAAAAAGAGCTATGGGACAGGCAGGTTTCAAACCAAAATATTCTACCATTGATCACTACATTACCCTAAGGTTCATCATAGAAAAAATATGGGATGAACAATGGAAGAGGCTTTTTGTTGCTTTGTTGACTTTAAGAAAGCTTTTGACACTGTCCCTAGGGGTAAGTTATGGAATAGGATGGAAGAATTAGAAGTCCCAATAGAGTATAGAGTTGTTATTTATAAACTTTACAATCAAGTTAAAGCAAAAATTAAAACCAAAGTGAGCATGTCAGAATGTTTTGGAAGTGACATAGGGGTCAAACAGGGATACCCGTTATCACCTACCTTGTTTGGCCTCTATATTGACAAGTTAGAGGAATGGATAAACAAAGCCAATGGAGAGGGAATTTAGCTGACTAAATATGTGATCAGATTGCTTTTGTATGCCAATGATCTCATTCTCATTGCTAAAACAACAAAGGGGCTAAGAGAACATTTGAAGAACTTAGAGACCTTTTGCATGGAAGTAGGGATGGAGGTCAACACTTCTAAGACCAAGATCATGGTCTTTCCCTTGAGGAAGAGAAAACAACAATGCACTTTTATATTTAATGACAAAGAACTAGAAATTGTAGAAGAATACAAGTATTTGGGGATAGATTTCCATCACTGGCTTAGTTGGGAAACATGTAGATCAAAAAGGATACAGAGGAGATGGAAGACATCTTATCTTCTTCAAAACAAGTGCAAGACGACAGAGTTATGGGATTGGAAGACTAAGAAAACTCTCTTTGGGTTGTTGGTGATACCAGTTATTTTATATGGCAGCAAGGTATGGGGGAGTAGCATATCAAACCATAAATGGCAACAAATTGAAAGAATTCAGAAGCACTTCATCACAACTAATCTCAAAATCAAATCCACAATCCCATATAAGATTATTTTAGTAGAGGCAGGCATGTTCCCTATGGAGGCCTTGGCAGTTGTTAGATTGTTGAGCTATCTAAAAAAGGTGAATAAAATGGATACATATTGTTGGCCTAGTAGGGTGGTTGATGGAGAATTGGCTCATCACAAGAAGACATGGAAGAAACAAAATGATAAATGGTTCAATAAGTGGAACATTGACTACCTAGAATTTCTAGAAAACAATTTTGAAATAAAAAATTGGGTGGCAGGAAAAATTAGATCTATCATGTGGGCAAACCAACTAGGTAGAAAAAAGCCTATTATGTCAAAGAATTTAATCCCACATGCGAACATGATGACAAAGAATATTTAGGAGCTGATATCAAAGGAAAGGCAAAAATCATAATCGCTCAATTGAGATCTAGTTCCCACAATTTGAGATTTGAAACTGGTAGATGGAAGGCTCCTAAGGAAGAGTGGGAGGACAAGATTTGTAGATTTTGCAACAAAGGTGTGGTAGAAACAGAGTGGCACTGTCTGAAGGATTGTACAACATATGAAGACATTCGCAACCAACACAAAGAAATGTTAAAAGTGAACAACATAAAAGACCTTTTTGAAGGACCAAGACTCTTCAAGGGGGCCATCTTACTTATGCAAATTCACAACAAAAGAGATAGGTTGGAGAAAAGACATCAAGCTAACTAGTTGTTTTACATGGGTCCCTTAGGCTTGTGGCCTCATGGACATCATTATAAATCTTTCATTTATTCATTCATTTATTAGGGGAGACTTTTATCTACAAGTACTTATACTTTTTAGTGCACTATTATTCAAGATGTTTGTCATTGTTAACTCTTAACATTTAACATTTTTTAAGGGAGGTTTGTCATTTCCCAAAAGGTAAAACATGTTTTCCAAATAGCTAAGTCACATACAAAGACAACCAAAACAATCGTTGAAATCCAAAGCATAGTCTAAACTCCACACGTATGTGAAGTTAGGTATAATAACCATTGATATGCTTCTCCTAGAATGAAAGAATGTTGAAATAGTAATACAAAATGAAATAATTGCATATTTTAAATAAATTATTGATTATTATTATTAATTTATAGTTAAAAAAATTCAATGGAATATATTTATCTAAAACGATGATTAAGAGATGGGGTAGGTATAGATTTATTTTAGCATGCATTTAAGATGATTTCATGTAAGATATAGGGTATGAATGTATTTTAATTTGATTTTTAAGCCAAATCAAGTCATTGTTAGGATTAGGTGTGAAAACATGTAAACTCATGTGGATGTGGACATATATAGTTATTATATTTGTAGACAAATGAAATCATCCTAATATTGTTTAATATTGTCTTAATATTATTATTTTTGATAAGTAATATTTTTATTATATTGATAAAAAGAGATACATTGTTATGGTATGGCTAAAAGCCTTTCAGCCTATACTACCCTTTCCCTGCCCATACATTTTCCATTAGACTATAAAAATTCAAAGTCAGAACACTCTGACGAGGACAAAAACACCCAACCCAAACACTAAACTAGTCAATAAAACACTGTCTTAATTTTATTATTAGTTAAATATTTATATCATTTTATCAATGGGTGGGCATAAGAAGTTGGATCCCAATTCAATAGAAATCTTTAGGACTCAAAAATTGCTAATAGAAATGGGTATTCATTTTTTAAAAATGAGCACTCATTAAGCTTCAAGTGCCTAACCTACAAAAAGTCAGATAGTTGTGTGTTTGAAAAATAGGCAACCATTTTGAAACGAATGCTTGTTTTGGAGATGTATTTATTTTATTTTTAAAACTAATTTATTATCCATTTTGGCTATTGAGAAACTAGGTCGGCTATCTAAATAACCCCTTAGTTGCATATTTCATATTTTAGGTACGTGCATTTATTTTTTATATAGTATTATTCAAATTTTTCTCAAAAAATAGCAGTTGATAATATTTGTTTAATTAATGAACATAGAATTGTATGTAAAAGTTTTGAATTTTTTTATATTTTTTAGTAATATAGAAAAATATTTAATTTTCATAATACTATTTTTAAAAAAGTTTTCATTTAATTTGTAAACATTATAAAATATAAAAATAATTGTTAAAACTTAAAACCATAGGTAGAAAAGTAAAACTAAAATGTAAACCCTTTAAATGCATGTAAACTCTAAAATGTAAGCCCTAAACACAATTATAACCTTTTAAAATGTGTAAACTCTAAAAGCTACCAAAGAAATATATAAGCTCAAGATCTCTTTCTCCCTCTCTCTCACTGCCTTTTACAATGCTTAATTTAGTTGCATAAAAGTACATGTTTAAAGTTATGGTTTAAATTTTGTATTAAATTATAATTTTTTTATTGTAAGGTAAAATATAAATTAAATAGTAATTGTAGATTTACATGTTTGTATATATATGCAATTTATATATATTGACATATTTATTGGATGACTTTAACATAGATGACATTTTAGGTCAACGATGAGTGTCACCTCACCTCCACCTCCACCAAAAAAACTGTAACAATATAGTGATACATTCATAAATGATCCCCGCCCACCTCCATAGCTACGACAACTTGTAGATAGCATGGAATGTATTATAGGTTTCATTGATGCACTAGAATCTGATCTTTGATAGTTTTCAGACATGGAGTGAATTTATGCATGATATTATGTTGATGACCTCTTATAAAGAGGTTAGTGATTTAAAAAATTACCAAATAGGACTTTAAGTGGCAATAAAATCTTAGAAAAATAGGGGTCAAGGAACTTGATGTAAAAAATTGAACAAGTTATCAATCCCATATAAAAAAATTTGTAATAAGAGACCCTGTAGAAGAGTGAATGTAGTTTCTAGGACACTAGCTATTTTTTTGTGGGGAAATCATATTTGGTGAAAAATTGAAATTTTGATGTAGTAGTACACAAATTTCAAGAAAAAAGATAACCTTCAACACATTCAAATCATTATGTTTTTATAGGATTCATGATATAAGTAGTAGACTCATGTCATGTAAACAAAAATTACGATTAAATAATTAATTATGATTTTTCTATTGATAAAAGTTCTTATGCTTGATTGCCATAACTTACTTAAAACTCCATCAAATTGATAACATTTTTTCCTTATAGTATCTAATGCATGTTTTACATTTCAAAATGTTATACCATTTCAAAGTGACAGATATTTTTCAATCAACCTATTAATCATGAGTTTAGATGTAGCTCAATTAGAAAATATATAGTAATTATTTATGGAAGTCTGGAACTATATATTGAGTGGTTGTCCATTAATAGCTAATAACTTGACTTAGGATATTGGTTTAGGGCATGATGCTTTATTTTGGGAAGATTCTTGGATGGGCTCCCATTTCCAGATAGTGTAAATCTACCTTTAAACATATAAAAACTCTATCATCTATGTGGGGTAAGAATGCGACTGATTATAAAACTAAAATTAACAATAATCAATATGGGGGATGGTAATGGAAAACCCTAGATGAACTCCACTTTCATCATAGGAAAAGTACATTTTAAAACAATTTTGAAAAAGTAGGAAGGTAAATCATAAAGAAAGGAGAGATAAATTAATTTGGGGAGCCTCAAAAGACAAAAATTGTAAAGTCAAACTAGGGTATGAAAAGGTAATTAATTCCCAACAATGGGATAAATTGACATCCCTCTAAATCTATGTTGGGATCCAACATTTCTTCCAAATTAGGTATCTTCTTTTGGGCTTCTCTTCAAAAGAGAATTCTAACAATAGATATGTTCACAAGGACGAGTTTTTTAAGGACCATCTAGATGCCCACTTTACAAAAAATAATATGAACTGTTCAAACACATGTTTTATGATTATCCCTTTGCTAAGAATTATTGGTATTGGTTATGTAAGAAATTAAATTGGCAAACCACTTTCCCTGATAAGCAAATAAAAAGTTGGTCAAAACATGGTTGTTTTAAGGTTTACAGTAATTTATGGAAAATGTCCCTTTACATACTCCTATGGGAATTATGGAAAGATGAGATTAGAAGAATCTTTTGTGATGAAAAGACGGATCCAAAATCCCTTTTAAATAAATTGGAGGCTTGTAATATTAAGGTAGCTAACAATAATCTCATAAACTCGTATAAGAAGGAAGGTTAATTTCCAGACTAGGATGCGGATATGAGTAAAAATTGATTTAAACTAATTAACCCTCTAATGATATACACAAAATCTAATAAGATAGCTAGGAAAGAATGTAAATGGGAGCTTCCTTCTGCAGGATGGTCAAATTTAAATTTTGACGAGGCCTCTAAAAGTAATCCAAATCCAACAGGCTTGGGATGTATTATTTGTTTAGATAATAGACTTGCCTAATTAAATGTACCAAACCATTAAGAGTGATGTCTAATAACTTAACCAAATTAGAGGCCTTGATAGAAGGCTTGACTCTAAGTAGAGAGATAGGTATTAACAAATTAGCTATCAAAGGAGACTCATAATTTATCTTAAATGCATTAAGAAAGAGCAAGACCCAAAAGTGGATCCTTAATTTGCATCTTGAATATGCTTTATCCATCATTGATAAATTCGAAGAAACAATCAAAAAATATATATATAAGGTAATAAAGAAGATGATAATCTCACTAACAAAGGAGCAAATGGAGAAGAGATTCTAATAAGACAAACTAATTTGTATAATTGATCAATTTAGCTAATATCATGAAAGTTTAATGTTAATAAGTGACCTATTTCTAGTTGTTCCAAATTTTTCCTTACATATTTTTTTGTTTTAAAATTAAGTTAAGAGGAGATAAGTTCCATTTCTCATTCTAACAACTTGATCGTAGCCAAGTTTAATTTGCAGGTTATATTCGCAAGGAATTATCAAGAGTGAAGCTATAAAGTTGGAAATAAAAAATAGGTACTAATAGGTTAAATTTATATAATATATTTATGTAAGGGATACACCAAGGATACCTATCCATCTCTAATCTTGGGTGCTCAGTTGTGATGTTTTCTTAATCTAAACAAAATATGGGTCCTCGTGGCCTTTCACCTATCAACTTTTTTTTATTAAAGTCAAAATTAAACAACATTTCTATTGGTGGAAAGCTTAAAATCTCTTTACTAAACTCTTTTGATTAATTGAATTTAGGTGAAAAAAGTTAGCAACTGCATGGTCAAAAGACGGAGATGTAAGGAGATATGTAAAAAAATAAAAATAAACTATTCATCTAGGTTTAGCACCCCCAAACCAAAACCCATAGAAATCCATAAATCCATAGGAAAATCTCAAGGTTGTTGATTTGTGTAAGAGGTATCACATACTTGATACATATCAAATATCTTATGCATATCATGAATATGTAAGATACCTTTCCTAGATGAAGTCCAAAATTTTCAATGGCATCAACATTTAACCATAGACATCATTAGTAGGCATCATGTATCATATGCATATATGATAAGTAGAAATTTTAAATTTTAATGCTTTATATATGTAATGAATTAGATATATAATGCATCACATTTATAATGCATTACACTTATAATAAATTATATATGGACTAGAGAGAGAGAGAGAGAGAGAGAGAGAGAGAGAGAGAGAGAGAGAGAGAGAGAGAGAGAGAGAGAGAGAGAGAGAGTATTGCAATGATCGGTAAAAAACTTTCTATGGAGAATTTGGTTATGATTTTATATATAAGAATGAAATTATTAAGGAATTTCAAGATATATTACTCCATGGTGAGATGAATATTCTTTATGGGCATGAGAATTTAGATACATCAATTCGATATACAAAGGCACATATAGGAGATATTATGAATAGATAAGTTAATTGTGAGACAAAAGGACATGTCAAAAGAAAATGACTATCTTGTTGTCATCCAAGATATGCCAGTTAGTTAGGGTGAAGAGAAAAAAACTAAGAATTAATGGGAAAGAGTGGGAAGAGCTTCTTTGATTGATGAAAAAATGTATAGATAAGGAGGAACAGTTGGTAATGGGAATGGAGTAAAGGAATAAAGTAAGACATGCATGTGAGTCCATGTCAGGTAATGATAATGAATACTTATCATCTACAACTAGCTTGATTAGTGATAGAATCTCTTTAACGTACATGTACATCAAGAGACAAAATTTTTAGGTATAGGAATAACAAGTGTTGCTGAAATATCTACAGAGAAATATGAAATGAAGTTCAAAATAGTTAATTTTTGGGCAAAAAATGTATTCATGCACTCAATTCCAAGTCTATAAATATCTCAATTCTAAATGTCTATTCATGAATACTCTTGCATTTATAGGACTTGGGAAACTAGGTTACTCATGTTTCGTGTGATCCCTCAACATTGTTATTGAAATATGTTTGGACCTTGGGCTCAAGGATGGTGGTGGCTAGAGCTTAAAGAAAAAAATACTATTTGAGCTTCCATTAATATGATACTCTCTAAGACATAGAGAATTAATAAGTGGGAGCCTTTGTACATCTAATAAGGTGTTAATGACAAGTTCACTTGATTAATTGAACATAGGAGACCTAAGTCTCTCTCTCTCTCTCTCTCTCTCTCTCTCTCTCTCTTAAAGTAGCCCTCTATCCCTCTCTACATCCCCTTCATTCCATCTCTCTCTCTCTCTCTCTCTCTCTCTCTCTCTCTCTCTGAAACACACACACAACACATGCATATACACACACAAACACAGATTCAATTATTCACTCTTCCTCCCTCCCTCTGATATTTATGTATTAGATATCAGATGTAGATTTATTTTATATTGGGGAAGATGGAATCTCTCTATTTGTCTCTCTCCCTCCCCTTCTTCTTCCACCCTCTCTAGCTCCCTCTCTCTCTCCCCCTCTCTGTCTCTCACAAACACCCACACATGTGAGAGAGAGAGAGAGAGAGAGAGAGAGAGAGAGAGAGAGAGAGAATGAAGAGGATATAGAGAGGGATAGAAGGGTACTTTTTTAGCATGAATTCTGATGGTATTCCTTTGAGGGAGTATCCAAAAAATTTATAGAATACTTGGGGAGATTGTTAGCATGATTGACATGTTACATTCATGAATGTGTTTGTCATTGATGTCAGCATAGTAGTAAGTCTCTAAAGACTAACATGGCAATAGAAAAAGATCTTAATAGTAAAAGTAATGTTTTGATTGTCTTGTGATGCACGTTAATGGACATGTTCTATATAGTGTCCTAATGCTAAGATTTAATGCACAGTACGTGAGTCAAAGATGTATGGAAGATACGATTGATTTATAGAGAGTAGTATTGAAATGTCCCTTTTCTGATTTTATATGATATTTGCAACCTCTAATCATATTTTCAAGATCAAACAACTAATATCACAAAGATCCACCAAATTTCTCAAGAAACCCCAAATCGGGTATGCCAGAAATTGTGCCAAAAGCTTCACAGCTTCACCTATTATTAATAAATCTGAAAGTGGACATTTTTACAGAAATTTCAGCAGCATAACAGCCTACAAAATGACATTTATAGATCCGTATAGCCTTTACAAAATAGTTCTCAAATGTAGGACAAAAACTATGCTCATCAAGCTCCCGAAATTAACACAAAAATGCCCGAAAACACCACAAAAACACTAATAATCTATCTCAGGAGTTTAATCACGTCCCAATACATATATTCAACTCTATTTTAACACCTTAACATCTGAAATACAGCAGCAACCCAAACTGATATGAAATACTCAATTGAAAACACCAAACTCATACAAAAAACACACCCGAAAACCCACAAATCTGCACTGTTCAACACAAAGGCAAACTCTGTATGAGCATGCACATGGAATGGCTTCAAACTCCCATCCTTAGCCTTCCTGGAAACCTGCAAACTCCCATTCTTGGGTCTCCCTGGAAACTTGCAAACTCCCGTTCTTGGCTCTCTTTCTCCACAGGTTTGGCAGCCTCTGAAGAATAACAAAGAATGAGCAAAAATCAAGTTCTGGAATCTGCCCAAAATGCCTCCAAACCCCTTAAAAGAGGCCATAACCATAACTCATGTCCAAGAGAGGTTAATGAAACATATTTTAATAATAATTTCATTTATTAGTCCAACAGTTTCCAAAGATTAACCCCCTTTTTCCGAAACTTCACTTTCTTGGGCCTACCTGCCTTAGCAAAGATTATTATTTTTTTATTATTTGAAAAGGGGACATGACAAGTATAGAGACAAAGTACCTAAGAAGCAATTTTTGATGTGTATATTATATCTTCTAATGGAGATAAAATCTAGAGATGTGTGGTCAACCAGTGACATAAGACAATCTAATTATGACATCAGTAAATGTGCAAGCCCCAGTATTGCATGTGTGAGAAGTTACATAGACAATGAGCTGACAACGCTATTGTAATGATGAACTAATTAATTATCTTATTATAATTAATTGGAAAAGCCTCAAGGTTGACTCAAGTAATTCTTTTGAAGATGCAATATAAAGAAAAGATGAATTCCTTTTTGTAAGTGTGTGATCATTATATTGAATGCAAAGAGCAAAAAGGAACAAAGTGTTTTGGTGAATGCAAGTAAGCTATCCAAGGGATTATTGGATGCGAGATTTGTCATTTGGTTGCAATTTCAGAAGGAGAAGAAGTCCAGTTGACATTACAAATAAAGAGGAAGGAGCAATACTATTCATTTCTATTATTCTGCACAGAATAATGCAAATATCATTTGGAAAGTGGGTCCATTTGTCTTCTACAACTCAGGTAATAGGGTTGGTAGAACTCCAAATAGGGTTGGAATCTCCTAATAGGGATTGATATGTACCAAATATTGTTATAGATTCCTAACAGGGTGCATCCTCTAACAAGGAATATTTATATTAGTACATCATCTTGTGGGCATCATCCCCACCGAGGTTTTCACTATGATTAAGGGTTTCCCTAGTCAACAGATCTAGTGTTATTGTGCATGAGTATGTTGTTGTGGTTTCTGATTATATTTCTCATATGGTTAAAGTTTAATAAGGTTGATGATTGTGATAATAGTTGGATAACTAATTCACCCCCACTCCCCCCTTCAATTATATCAATGGACTATATATTATAACAATTGGTATCAAAGCTAATTGACCCTACTCTATTGGTAATTTCTGACAATGCACAGGAAACCAGCTTCAACCTCTTGAACAATGCAAAGAATAGCTTGATTGATAAATTATGTTCCATCAAATGGTTCTTTTAGGAAATTGAGGCTCTAAAGGATAAGAAAAACCAGGATATCGGCTAGAACATCCGCAAGGACCAGGTGACCATAGGAAGGAAGAGAGATCAAGAAGGCAGTCAGAATATCTACAGCGGCTAGGACACCAGAGACAAATAGGAGGACAGACTCTCCTTGGTTGAATAGAAAGTCTAGAGGTTTGATTCCATCCACTAGATCATGACAAAACAAATCGTGGACACTTTGCACACCTTGAATGAGAACATTGTCAATCTGGGGGATTCTCTGGTGAGAGTTGGCCTTGATGGGGACACAATGTAGAAGACCAGGCTAGACTTTGGCCAAGAAGAGGCTACTCAGAAAGACTCCAGGGACCAGGTGAACTAGGTGGACCAGGTGGAAACCTAGAACAAGAACTAGGAAGGAACGAACAATTAGAAGGATAAAAAAGCTGTAGAAACTCTGTAGGATCTGGATAAGGAGAACCATTAGTTTGTTTCTCTTTTGGTTTTTCTTATTATTTTTTTGTGTGCTGGCTTTTGCCTCCTAGCCTTGGGCCTTTTTTTGGTTTTGGCTTTTCGTAGCAGTTTCATGTTAGTTGGATATTTTGAATTTCTATCTTTACACTATAAAACTTTTGGGTTTTAGGATCCCTGTAAAACCTATTTTACTTAATAAAAAATAATTGTATCAAAACATCAAGCCCTTGAAGAGAAAGATTAACAACTTTGGGAGATCATTGGCGAGTCATTTTAGAAAGGAAAATACTAAGTCTAATGGAGGAAATTTTGACACCTAAAAGATGGAGCTTCTTGGTGAGACATCATAAATGTGTAAACAACTAAGCATTAATTTTCTAGATCTGGAATCGTTTTGTTGCATACAAAAGAATAGAAGCACAAGTAAAACATATCTAGATCTGAAGACAACATGAAGATCAAAGAAGGTATAATTGGTCTACTTATGACAAGAGACCTAGAAGGTATGAAATTTTTTGTTTGTTGGACATGTAAAGAGTTTGGCCATTTTTCATCTAGATGTCCTAAGAGAGTAAGAAAATATAGAAAGAATTCACTCTCTGATGATGATGAAGAATTTAAAAAGTATGGAAATATTCTTGAATGATTTTAATGATAAAGATAATGAGCTTGAATTGATTAAGAAAGAGGAAGTAGTAGAAGAGATAGCTTTGGTAACTATTTTACCATGAAAATGTGGAAGTTACCATTTAGACTAAGAATGATTTGTAGAATGCAAATCAAATTGAAGAGCAGAGATTTGATCCTAGAGAAGAAGAAAGAGTTAAGTTGACAACTCCTAACATAAGTATATCAAAGAATCACCCTCCTAAATAAATCATGGGGATTAGAAATAGAAATTAGGTAAATGAAGAAGTATGTGAATTATGTTTTGTTTTCTCAAGTTGAACCTAAGAGTACAAATGAAGCATGTAATGATGTGTGAGAATATATAGTCCATTGATATAACTGAGAGGGGGGTGGGTGGGGGGGATGAATCAATTATCCAACTAATATCATAAATTAAAACTTTAAACAATCTTAACCATGTGAGTAATATAAACTAAAACCACAACAAGATACTCATACACAATAACACCAGATATGTTAACTAGGGAAACCCTTGATTAGGGGAAAAAACCTAGTGGGGATGATACCCATAAGATGATGTACTAATATAAATATTCCTTGTTAGAGGATAGACCCTATCAAGAGTCTGTTACAACATTCAATACATATGAGTCTCTGTTAGGAGACTTTGAACCCCTGTTAGGAGATTCCAACCTTGTTAGGAGTTGTGCCAACCTTGTTAGGAGTTGTCGAAGATAGTTGGACCCACTACCCAAACAACTTCAAGGGTAAGATCAATGAACCCATTGTCTAAATTATCTTTGTATTATTCCTTACAAAATAATAGAACTGAATTGAACTCCCTTCCTCTATCTTTGTCTTTTCAACTAGACTTCTACTCCTTCAGATCTTCAAACCAGATCATGAACTATGCATCTAATAATCCTTGGATCGCTTACATGCATTCAATAAGAACTCATCTCCTTTTATCACTTTACACTTCTTACATCAATAGATACACTAAATAATAAATTTATAATCAAGGAAAACATCTTTCCTTTATACCACATCTTCATACTAATTCCTTGAGTCAGCCTTGAGGCTTTATTAATTAATTAAAATAAGATAATTAATTAATTACAATTACAATAGCACTGTCGGCT
Source organism: Cupressus sempervirens (assembly GCA_028749045.1). Taxonomy (NCBI): domain Eukaryota; kingdom Viridiplantae; phylum Streptophyta; class Pinopsida; order Cupressales; family Cupressaceae; genus Cupressus; species Cupressus sempervirens. Next base: position 841,899,711 of record CM053786.1, on the reverse strand, counting down.
CATAGTCTACACAGAAAATTACACGTGCGATACTAAGGCTTGTGCACTTACTGATATCATCACATAACCATCCTCTATCACTACCAAACTAGGCATCTCTTCAGTACATGTTCAATGAAAGATAGCCAACAAATATTAGGAATTGCTTTCCCAATACTCTGTCTCTGAACTAGTCTAGGTAAATCAAGTACAACATCTATATGTATTTGGCTCAAGCCCAACACACTTAACCATGTCACTAGGACATTGTGTTGTACATGTCCATAACTATGCATGACCAAACAATCAAAGCATTATGCATACCATCAAGATCTATGTATGCTACTCTACCAATCTTTTATAGAAACAATGTTATGTTGACATCAGTGATGGACATAGTCATGAATACAACATAACAATACTCTCCAATGCTTAGGATACTCCACAATGTAATATCATCAATATTCATGCTAATAATCTCCCCCTTTGGCATTGATGACAACATAGATGAAAAATATCCAAGTTCCAAGAATACCAAACAATGTTTTGTTGTTGCTATTGACTAGCATCATTTGTCCACATGCTACAAAAGGATCTCAAAATAACAGATGCATAATCCTTCTTCTTAGACATCAATTGTTTCCTTCACACTAAATAATTCATGATACATTAGATGGACATTTCTGCTTCCTTACATGAATCTATCTAAATTTCTCTATAGAAATATCACTCCCCCATTACTTAGGAGTTCTTCTCATACATACTCTCCTCCATGCCTTAGGAGATTTTTTTCATGCATATTTTGTCTCCCATTGACATCAATATCAAATGTGTCAATCTCAATACCAATTGTTAAATACGAATTGTTAATCAGGTGCTCCAAAAAATATCAACCAACTCAAGTGTCCAAAGACACTATTCAATACGAAATACCAAAAACCAAGAGTCCTCAATGAATCAGTACATATCAGATACTACCCCATATGGGAACCATCATCATTAAATCCAGTCAAATAATAGTGCTTTGTACTACTAGAGCGATGCACTCTTTGTATCATCTACTCAAAAGTAGGCAGGGGCATAACCCCAAGGATACCTCTCAAGTACTCAAAAATATCTTTAGGCAAAGGCTTTGTAAAGATATCTACAATATGATCCTTTGTACTTACATACTCCAATTTGATCTCTTTTTACGCTACTTTCTCTCTCAACACATGATACTTAATAGATATATGATTTGTCTTAGAATGCAATACAACATTCTTAGACATACTCATTGTACTTGTTTTATAATAGTAAATGATAATAGGTTCTTCAATCTCAATTATGATATCCTTCAATGTTTACTTCATCCCATAACTTGATTATAGTTGTTTTCTGCTACAACATACTCTACCTCAACAATGCTCTGTGAAGTGCAATCTTTCTTCTTGCTTAACCAAGAAACCAATCCACCTCCAAGAAAGAATGCTTCACCACTGACACTCTTTCTTTCATCCATACTTCCTACCCAATCAACATCAATATATGCACAAATTGTGAAATAATTGAGTTGTCATACAAAATTACATAATCAGATGTCCCTTTCAAATATTTGAATATTCTCTTTACTGATACAAAATGATATTGTATTGGATCAACTTGAAATCTAACTACAATCCCAATTGTATTTTCTATATCTAGCCTGGTACGAGTCAGATACTGCAAACCTCCAATCATTGATATGTACTTCTTCTATTCTATGGCAGGTGTTTCATCTTTGCTAGATAGCTTATAACCAGTTATCATGGTGTACCAATAGGTTTACAACTTTCCAAACCAAATCTTTTCAACAAATCTTTTAGGTACTTATCATGTGAAATGAATATACCATCATTATTCTACACAATCTACAATCTTAGGAAAAAATTCATTTCTCCTATCATGCTCATTTCAAATTCATTCTTCATTTCCTCATAAAATTTATCACTAGCTCCATCATTACCTCCAAATATGATGTCATGAACAAATATTACAATAATCAACAATCTATCTTCAATTTCTTTCAGTTACAAGTTATTGTCTATTGTACATTTAGCAAATCCAAGCTTTGCCAAGTAATTGTCTAGCCTTGCATACTAGGTTCTTGGTGCTTACTTTACACCATAAAGATCTTTCTTCAATTTGCATATCATGTCTTTATCTTCTGATAAAGAAAATCCTTTATGATACTCAATATAAACCCCTTCTTCTAATTCTCCATTCAAAAATGTTCATTTAACATCCATCCAATAAACCTTAAATTTCTTGTTCATTGCATGAGCCAAGAACATCCTTACTACTTCAATTCTTGCTACTGGTGTATATGTTTCCTCATAATGAATGCCTTCTTGTTGTGAATAGCCTTTACAAACAAGTCTGGCCTTGTTTCTCACAACTTCTCCTTGCTTATTCATCTTATTCCTAAAAACCCATTTTATTCCTATCACATTTTTGTAATTTGGTCTAGGAACCAACTCCCATGTATCATTATTTACTAGCTGATCCAATTTTTCCTTCATTGCTTGGATCCAATGATTATCTTTGACTGCTTCTTCTATGCACTTGGGTTAAACTTGAGATATCAAACATATCTCCTCATTTACTATGTTCCTTATCATTACACCTTTATCTTTACTTCCAATTATCTGCTCAAGAGGGTGATTCTTTGTCAAATTCTTGTTAGGGTAGTAGTTGACATCTCAACTCTTATATCTTTTCTAAGTTTAGAACTCTATTCTCCTCTAGGTTCAAAACTCTATTCTCCTCTATGTTCAAAAGTTAGCACATCATTCTATAAGTTATTGTTACTCTTAACAAAACTTTATCATTTTGCCTAACAATTCTAGAGTTATCCTCTTCTTCATCTAAATTGTAATCTATCATCTTTTCTTTAGTTCCAAAATTTTCATCAATAATAGTTGCCAAAGTTGTCTCTTCTAATACTTCCTTTTTATTAGCCAATTCACTCTTATCTTTACAATCATTCAAGAATCTTTCCATACTTGCTTTAAATTCTTCATCCTCATCTGAAAGTGAACTCTTTCTAGATTTTCTTACTCTCTTAGGAAATTTTGATGAAAAATGACCTAATTCTTTACATGTGCAACAAACAAAAAATTTGATACCTTATTTCTCTTGTTTCATAAGAAGATCAATACCTTCCTTGATCTTCATGTCTTCTTTGGATCTAGATATGTCTTTTCTTGTGCTTCTGTCTAGAAACTCAATGCTCAATTTTGTACAAAATTATGATCTCTCACCAAGAAGTTCAATATTTTGGGAGACAAAATTTCCTCCATTTGACTTAGGACTATCCTTTTTTAAATAACTGGCCAATGATCTCCCAAATCTATTAAGCTTATCCTTCAAGGACATGATTATTTGATACCAATTGTTAGAATATATAGTCCATTGATATAACTAAGAGGGGGGGGGGCTGGGGTGGTGGGGGTGGGGGGTGTGAATTAGTTATCCATCCAATATAAAAAATAACAACTTAAAAAAATCTTTAACCATATGAGCAATATAAACATAAACCACAATAAGATACTCATACACAATAACACCAAATATGCTATGTAGGGAAACCCTTGATTAGAGGGAAAACCCTGGTGGGGATGATACCCACAAGATGATGTACTAATATAAATATTCTTTATTAGAGTATATATTCTGTTAGTAGTCTATAACAACATTCAATACATATGAGTCCTTATTAGGAGACTTTGAATCCCCGTTAGGTGATTCTAACCCTGTTAGGAGTTGTGGAAGATAGTTGGACCCACTGCCTAAACAACTTCAAGAGCAACATCAATGAACCCACTACCCAAAATAATCTTTGTATTATTACTTATAGAATAATATAACTAAATTGAATGAACTTCCTTTATCTTTGTCTTGTCAACCAAACTTTTTCTCCTTTAGATCTTCTAACCATATCACAAACTGCACATCCAATAATCCCTTGTATTGCTTACACACATTTAGTAAGCACTCAGCTGCTTTTCACACTTCACACTTCTTATGAAAATAGATACATCAAATAATACATTTATAATCAAGGAAAACATCTTTCCTTTATACCACATCTTCATAATTATTCCTTGAGTCAGCCTTGAGGCTTTCCCAATTAATTAAAATAAGATGATTAATTAATTATAATTATAACAACACTATTGGCTCACAATCTATACAAAACTTCACACATGTGATACTAAGGTTTGTGCACTTGCTAATATCATTACTTGATTGTCCTATGTCACTACCAGACTAGGCATCTCTTCATTACATCTCAAATGAAAGATAGCCAACTAACATTAGGAACTACTTTCCCAATACTCTATATTTGAACTGCTCTCTATAAATTAGGTACAACATCAGTACATCTTCAACTTAGGCTCTCGACACTTAACCACATCATTAGTATGTTGTGTTGTAAATGTCCATAACTGTACATGACTAGACAATCAAACCATTGTTCATACCATTAAGATCTATGTCTGCTACTCTACCAGTCTTTTACAGAAATAATGCTATGTTGACATTAATGACAAACACATTCATGAATACAAAATAACAATACTCTCCAATGATTAGGATACACCCACAACATAGTATCATCAGAATTGATGCTAGCAAGATGATCATTTTATTCAATAAATGAAGGAAGAATTAGATTAGATTACATGAAGAATGACACATGAGAATTAGTTCCTAGATCTGAAGACAAGGATGTCATTAGAACTAAATGATTATTTAGAAATAAGATGAATGAGCGAGGAAAAGTTGCAATGAACAAAGCTAGACTTATGTGCAAAGGATATTCATAGCAAGAAGGAACAGACTATGAGGGGACATATGCCTCTATAGCCAGAATGGAAGCAATAAGAATGTTCTTAGCTTATGTAGCAAATAAGAAGTTCAAATTATATTAGATGGATGTTAAATCAACTTTCCCAAATTGAGAACTTGAACAAGAGGTATACATTGAGTAGCCTGATGGTTTCCTTCTGACAAAAGACAAAGATATGGTATGCATACTAAAGAAAGATCTATATGGACTGAAGTAAGCACCTAGAAGTTGATACACAAGGTTGGATAAGTATTTAACAAAACTTGGATTTTTTAAAGGTATGACAAATAAAAACTTGTATTTGATAGAAATTGAGAATGTTTTGTTTATAATAGTAATATTTGTGGATGACATAATATTTGGAGGTAATGATGAAGAAAGTGATAAATTTGTTGAAGAAATGAAGAATGAGTTTGAGATAAGCATGATAGGATAAATGAAGTTTTTCCTAGGGTTATAAATTGTGTAGAATAGTGATGGCATTTTCATTTCACAAGCTAAGTACTTGAAATATTTGTGAAGAGATTTGGATTGGAAAGTTGTAAACTTTTTGGTACACCTATGATAACTGGTCATAGGTTATCTAGCAAGGATGAGATGCCTACAATTGAGTAGAAGTACAGATCCATGATTGGAGGTTTGCAGTTGTTAAGTACCAGAATTTGTACCTAGTATTGAACTAAAACAATTTAGTAATTCTGGCATAACATGGGAATCACTTCTTGGTGGGAAAAGCGATTGAAGTGAAACCTCTAGTTTCTAGGCTGGCTCCTATTCAATATTCAATAACGCTTCCGTAAACCTAATCTAAACTTGTGAGAAAAGGGGAAGAAATTACTAAAACTAAACCTAAAACCTATAGTCTAAACTAAGAAATGGGTGATACACCAAAAGTGATATGAAAGTTTTAGTACAAATGACAGAGAAGGACTATTTAGCTACCTAGAGTACAAATAAAACACGTCTTTTTTGTAAAGATTTGCATAAGTGGTCTATAATAAGGTTTTTAAAGAACACAAATTGAAACATGCAAATAGACTTACTTCTCTACAATCAGGTGCTTGAATTAGACAAAATAATAAGAAACAATAACAGCTCACAAAATTGCTTCATCAAATCATTCTGACACTACACAAAGAATTGCAGAAAGCAAGAAGGTTCAGACATTGACACAAAATAGCATAAACACAACTGTTGTCACTTGTATTAAGCTTCCAAAATGAATTACAAACTCTACAAAAATAGTTAAGGACTCAAAAGGCAGCCACATAAACTTTTTTTGCATAATCAGAACTTCCCAAAATGAGTTACAAAAACTCACTAAATACAATACCCCAACTCTTGCGTCGAATACAGAAAGATAGCCCCGAAATGAGGACTTGGAAACTTCTAAAATAATGACCTCTCTCTAAAACAATGTTACTAAAATTCTACACATGCTGAATTTTACTTCAAGTAACATTGCAGAAGGAAATATTCATTTTCTATTCATTTACATTTCATAATTTTGCAATCATATAGAAATTATGAGCAAAAGGAAGTACAATGTTTATTGTATAAATCATCACTGATATGTACAATTTTCATTTTTTACAAAGTACGAAATGAATGGAAAAATGTTGGAAATGAAATATCTCACACAAGCTATGAGTCTAACTACTATCTTTTATACATATTGAGAATAAGAAAAATACAACACAAGAAGATAGAGTTAGAGGTAACCAGTCATTGCCTTTTTAGTGTTTGACTAGTTATGTGATCTTCGATGCTGCTCCTGGTCTAGCCCTCGATCTGACAACTCCGGGTCTTCAATCTCCTGCATGGGAAAAAGTGGGGTTAGATCTTCTAAAATCCAAGTAATGACTGATTATCTGCAACTATGTACCCACACATGTGATATTCTTCCTATTTCAAATACATATAAAAAACAACAAAATGTATTCTAAGTGCTCTAATGCAAAAAACAAAAGAAAAAAATATAATGTTAAAGGGACATATTAATTATGATATGAGAGCTTTCATTATAATTAAGAACGAGCTTGCAAATCATAGAAGAATAATTTATGAGTGTCACGAGCCCGTGCTCAAACCTCATGAAATACTCTTTCAAATATCATGAAAACAAATTGGAGCAACTTGAAGAAAGGGTTGGAACTCAAATTGGACCAATTTACATATCATGTTATGAGTTCAAATCAAATGGCTTTTAATTCCTCTCCAAAGATTCAAATGGATGTCAAAAAAAAAAACTGAGAGTGAACCAGAAGTCAAGACAAAGGTAGCAGTTGGGGGCCAGCTCCATCAAAGATGGATACTCCAACTTCCAGCAACTATTGTTCATCACAATTTAAAAAGTGCAATCTATTATTTTGGATTCACACGAAGAGTCTCCCAATACATGCTTCATTAAGTGTAGTTTACAAGATGGAGATCTTTTAACCCAAATTGCTTCAGAGATACTCTAAAAAATTGGAACATATGATTGTAAATTTCCTAATGGATTTTACTCTGTCATCCCAATTAAAACTTTGATGAGCCTGAAGAGCACAAGTATGAAAGTGTGAAGTGATTGCAGGCTAGAAAGCATATATGTGGAATGACTGGTGATGGTGTTAATGATGCACTGGCATTGAAAAAGTCAAATAAAGGGATTGTTGTTGCAGATGCAACTGATGCAGCAAGAAAGTGCTTCTGACATAGTTTTTACAGAGCCAAGTCTCAGTGTTATCATTAGTGCAGTGTTGACAAGTCGTGCAAGCTTTTAGAAAATAAAAAATATATACTATATATGTTGTGTTAATCACAATATGTATTGTATTGAGCTTATGGTTTTGGCTTTAATCTAGAAGTTTGATTTCCCATCATTTATGGTACTTATAGCTATAAGCTTTCAGAGATTTTTGTAAACTGGGAGTTCGCTGCAATTAAAAGTCATGAAAGAGATATTAGAGAATCCAATTTCAACATCAATGGCTATAAAGAAGGAGAAGTTGTTGTACAGAATATGTGAGCCTCAGTGGATCCATATAATGGTGGCTCGTGAAAGTACCCAGTAGGGCATTTTGCTTTGGAACCTTCAAATGAAATGAGCTCAACACTTCTCCAATGGTGGAAAAGTGGTTTTTTCTACCCATGTAGTGGGCGACTAGCAACTAAATTAGGAGTGGGCATTGTCTATCTTTTAATAAAAAATAGCAAGAGAATCTACAAAAAGGGATCTGCAGCAACCAGGAATGGTTGAAATACTTCATTGTGAAACTCTTGATAAGGAAACTATTACATTGGAGCATGCCAAAGAAGAAGAAAGCTTATTGCTAACGATGTTTTATTCTTTTTCTTCTAGCATTGCAAATTAATTATTAACAACTAAAGATGGATTAGAGATTGATTTTCAGTTTGAGGTGAATGAAGAAGAATAAAAAATAAGTTCATTCATTCTTGGACGGTCTGGTACATAAAAGACAGCTATACTCACAGTGAAACTTCTTTAGAAGGAACAACAATTATGTCTTGCTACTCATGGCTTCTCATAGAATAATCAGGGTAACATAGAAAGCAAAGATGGGGAAAACTATTTGCAAGAAAAATGTATTAATTCAAGTTGTCTTCGCCAAATATTTGTGACTGTGAGTACAAAAACTTTGCTCAGCAATAAGGAACTACATTAGTCGCATTAACCTTCCAGTGGTGGCATTTAAAAATTTCAAATAGCATAGAAGCTCCAACAAAAACAATGGCGGCTATAAAAAATATTGATTGCAAATTATTCTGAGAAACCTCACTTGGGTTTTTGTTAAAAATGTAGAGTTATTCATGTATATCACTTCCAACAATAAACAATGAAAAAATCGTGTTTCTAGCTTTAATGTTAAGAATGGCGGCCCAAACAGTAGAAGAAACTCAAAAAATGCATACCTTCCTACAAATTCTTTAATGGCGGCTTCAAATTTTGTTTCTTTTCAACTTCATTGCCATGAACTGTAGGTAGATGAGAGAAATGACCAACAAGATCTAACAATGGTAGCCATGAAAACTAGAAAAACCCTCATTTCTCCCCTCTTCACTGAATGCTAATGTGAAAATGAAAATATTTTTTAGGGTATTCACAATATATCACGCCCTTTTCCCTTTTCATAATTTTGCAATCATATAGAAATCATGAGCAAAAGGAAGTACAATGTTTATTGTATAAATCATCACTGACATGTATAATTTTCATTTTTTACAAAGTACTAAATGAATGGAAAAATGTTGGAAATGAAATATCTCACACAAGCCATGAGTCTAACTACTGTCTTTTATACATATTGAGAAAAAGAAAAATACGACACATGAAGATAGAATTAGAGGTAAATAGTCATTTCCTTTTCAGCATTTGACTGGTTATGTGATCTTTGATGCTACTCCAGTCCAACCCTCGATTTGACAGCTCCGGGTCTTCAATCTCCTGTATGGGAAAAAGTGGGGTTAGATCTTTTAAGATCCAATCAATGACTGATTATCTACAACTATGTACCCACACATGTGATATTCTTCCTATTCCGAATACATATGAAAAATAAAAAATGTATTCTAAGTGCTCTAATGCAAAAAAAAGAAGCAAAAAATATAATGTTAAAGGGACATATTAATTATGATATGAAACCTTTCATTATAATCAAGAACTAGCTTGCAAATCACAAAAGAATAATTTATGAGTGTCACGAGCCTGTGCTCGAACCTCATGAAATACTCTTTCGAATATCACGAAAACAAATTGGAGCAACTTGAAGAAAGGGTTGGACCTCAAATTGGACCAATTTACATATCATGTTATGAGTTCAAATCATATGGCTTTTAAGTCCTCTCGAAAGATTCAAATGGATGTCAAAAAAAAAAAGACTGAGAGTGAACCAAAAGTCAAGACAAAGGTAGCAGCTGGCGGCCAGCTCCATCAGAGATGGATACTCCAAGTTCTAGCAACTGTTGTTCATCACAATTTAAAAAGTACAATCTATTATTTTGGATTCACATGGAGAGTCTCTCAATACAGGCTTCACTGAGTGTAGTTTACAAGATGGAGATCTTTTAACACAAATTGTTTAAGAGATACTCTAAAAAACTAGGACATATGATTGTAAATTTCCTAATGGATTTTACTCTGTCATCCCAATTAAAACTTTGATGAGCCTGAAGAGCATAAGTATGAAAGTGTGAAGCAATTGTAGGCCAAAAAGCATATATGTGGAATGACTAGTGATGGTGTTAATGATGCACCAATGTTGAAAATGGTAAATAAAGGCATTGTTGTTGTAGATGCAACTGATGCAGCAAGAAAGTGCTTCTGACATAGTTTTTACAGAGCCAGGTCTTAGTGTTATCATCAATGCAGTGTTGACAAGTCGTGGAAGCCTTTAGAAAATAAAAAATATATGCTATATATGTTGTGTTAATCATAATACGTATTGTATTGAGCTTATGATTTTGGCTTTAATTTGGAAGTTTGATTTCCCATCATTTATGGTACTTAAAGCTAGAAGCTTTCGGAGATTTTTGTCAACTAGGAGTTTGCTACAATCAAAAGTCATGAAAGAGGTATTAGAGAATCCAATTTCAACATCAATAGTTGTATAGAAGGAGAAGTTGTTGTATAGAATATGTGAGCCTCAATGGATCCATATAATGGTGACTCATGAAAGTACCCAACAGGGCATTTTAATTTGAAACCTTCAAGTTAAACAAGCTCAGCACTTCTCCAATGGTGAAAAAGTAGTTTTTTCTGCCCATGTAGTGGGTAACTAACAGTTAAATTAGAAGTGGGCACTATCTATCTTTTAATGAAAAACAGTAAGAGAATCTGCAAAAAGGGATCTACAACAATTAGGAATGGTTGAATTACTTCATTGTGAAACTCTTGATAAGGAAACTATTACATTGGAGCATGCCAAAGTAGAAGAAAGCTTATTGCTGATGATGTTTTATTCTTTTTTTCTAGCATTACAAATTAATTATTAACAACTAAAGATGGATTAGAGATTGATTTTTAGTTTGAGGTGAATGAAGAAGAATCACAAATAAGTTCATTCATTCTTGGATGATCTGGTACAAGAAAGACAACTATACTCACAATGAAACTTCTTCAGAAGGAACAACAATTATGTCTTGCTACTCATGGCTTCTCATAGAATAATCAGGGTAACATAGAAAGCAAAGATGGGGATAACTATTTACAAGAAAAATGTATTAATTCAAGCTGTCTTCACCAAATATTTGTGACTGTGAGTGCAAAAACTTTGCTCAGCAATAAGGAATTACATTAGTTGCATTAACCTTCCAGTGGCGGCATTTAAAAATTTCAAACACCATAGAAGCTCGAGCAAAAACAATGGCAGCCATCAAAAATACTGATTGCAAATTATCTCGAGAAACCCCACTTGGGTTTTTGTTAAAAATGTAGAGTTATTCATGTATATCACTTCCAACAATAAACAATGAAAAAATTGTGTTTCTAGCTTTAATGTTAAGAATGGTGGCCCAAATAGTAGAAGAAACTCAAAAAATGCATACCTTCCTGCAAATTCTTTAATGGTGGATTCAAATTTTGTTTCTTTTCAACTTCATTGCCATGAACTGCAAGTAGATGAGAGAAACAACTAGCAAGATCTAACAATGGCAGCCATGAAAACCAGAAAAACCCTCATTTCTCCCCTCTTCACTGAATGCTCATGTGAAAATGAAAATCTTTTTTAGGGTATTCACAATATATCACGCCCTTTTCCCTTTTTCATATTCTTTTTAAGTCTATAGGCTGATATATGGGATTTTAATCCCTTTTCAAATATTTATATTTTTATTATAAAGAAAGTGGGGGGGGGGGGGGGGGGGGGGGTGGGGAAGGTGTTTCTTAGTTGTTGCCTTAGGGTTTATGTATGGGTTATTTATTTTATTTCTTTTTGCATAGTTATAGTATTCTAAAGAAAGAATATTTAAATGATGAATTATAAATCATTTAGTATTTTTTCTATTTTCAATGCAAAAAGAAGGCAAAAGGTTTATTTCATGTTCATAGTCTTTAAGAGGGGAATCAATTGGGAAACATGTGGAGAGAATATAGGGTTGTGTGTTGAATTTGACTTTGCCAAGTCAGTTTGGGGGTCTTTATGAATAGTTAGAGCATTTTATCGACAGTTGAAGATGAGTCATAGGTTCCTAATGACTTAGCGGAACTTTTTCTCAGAGAGGTCATTATTTTAGAAGTCAAAGATTTGGTGATGTGCATTAATTAACATGTTATATACAGTGTCCTAATGTTAAGGTTTAATGTGCAATACCCAAGTCAAAGATGTACGAAAGATACACATGATTTACAAAGAGCAGTACATAAATAGAGTACCTACAAAGCAATTTTTGATGTGTATATTATATCTTTTAATAGAGAAATAATTTAGAGATGTGTGGTGAACTAGTGATATAAGATAGTCTAATGATGACATCAATGAATTTGCAAGCCCTAATGTCACACATGAGAGAAGTTGCATAGATTGTGAGCTGAAAATGCTAATGTAGTAATGATTTAATTAATTATCTTATTATAATTAATTGGGAAAACCTCAAGGCTGACCCAAGGAATTATTTCGAAGATATGTATAAAGGAAAGATGTTTTCCTTGTTGGTAAGTGTGATCATTGTATTAAATGCAAAGTGAGAAAAGAAGCAGAGTGTTTTGGTGAATGTGAGTAAGAGATCCAAGGGATTGTTGGATGTGAGATTTGTGATTTGGTTACAAGATCAGAAGGAGAAAAAGTCTCGTTGATAGAACAGAGAAAGAGGAAGGAGCAGTACTATTTATTTCTATTATTCTTTAAGGAATAATACAAAGATCATTTGGATAGTGGGTGCACTGGTATTATCCTGAAGGTGTTTGGATAGTAGGCCCATCTATATTCTACAACTCTTAACAGGGTTGACACAACTCCTAACAGGGTTGGAATCTCTTAATAGAGATTCAAAGTCTCCTAATAGGGACTAATATGTATTTAATGTCGTTATAGACTCCTAACAGGGTCCATCCTCTAAAAAGGAATATTTATATTAGTACATCATCCTGTGGGTATCATCCCCACTAGGGTTTTCCCTTTGATCAAGGGTTTCCCTAGTTAACATATTTGGTGTTATTGTACATGAGTATCTTGTTGTGGTTTCTAATTATATTTCTTATATGATTAAAATTTAATAAGGTTGATAGTTGTGATATTAGTTGGATAACTAATTCACCCCTCCCCCTCTCAGTTATATTGGTGAACTATATATTCTAACATACCTAATGAGAGGGATTTAGAGAGAGAAGGGAAGAAGAGATAATGGGGAAAGGGAAATGGAGAGAGGGAATGAGGGGGGGAGAGGGGGGATATAAAGATGGATGGAGGGTTGCTTAAAGAGAGAGATTGGGACAAAGAAGGGAAGGAGAGATAATGGGAAAAGGGAGATGGAGAGAGGAAATGAGGGGGGAGAGGGCTCTCTCTCTCTCTCTCTCTCTCTCTCTCTCTCTCCCCCCATTATTGCATCTTCCCTTCTCTTTCACAATCCCTCTCTTTAAGTATGATGTAACCCAACCCTATCAAGGAATAAATCAGAAATTGACAAACACAAATGTTTTAGAATGCCATATTTCTTCATTAAAACTTTTGCAACTCTACTCTTCCTCTACAATGAAAGAAAACAACTACTTATCACAATCCTAAAAATTACCATATTTGGAAGATTTTTGGGAAAAATGATTTTTTCCATTTTTAGTAACTTTTAAAACTCATCCTATGAATCCCATTTTTTCACAAGAAAATCTCCCAACTAAGGCAAGATGAATTGCCAACTAATTAACAAAATCAAAAATATGATTTTGGATTTATTACAAAAACAACTTCAAATTTTTGTTGGAGAAAACACAAAAATCTAATTTTAGAGGTCAAGATGATATTTTAGGCTCCCAAAAAAATGTCAAAATAGCCACCTATCAGCTAAGCTCGATTGGCAATTAAAATAACTCCTCCTCATATAACTGCCTATAAAATTTTGGCCAAAACCAAAATCCGAGTCCAAAAGTATGACCCTCGAAAGTAATTGTTGACCAAAATCCACATTTGAGTCAACAACCTTGACCCTTAGATGCCCCTACATCAAATTACCCCTCTATCCCTCTATATCCCTTCCACTCCATATCTTTCTTCTCTCTCTCTCTCTCCATATTTTTACCCCATCCATTCTATCTCTCACCATGTCCCCTTTATCCTGTCAATATCCCCTCACCCCTCTCTCTCTCTCTCGCTCACTCTCATCACTCTCTCTCCCCCTCTCTCACCCTCCTCTCTTTCTCACTATCCCTATAATTACCCTCATACACACACACACACACACATGTAGAGAGAGGGTAATTATGGGGATAGTGAGAAGGAGAGGAGGGGGAGAGAGGGGGAGAGAGAGAGGGGATTATCACCTCTTCCCTTTTCTCTTCCAATCCATCACTTTAAGTACCCCTATATCCCTCTCTATATCCTCTCTCTCTCTCTCTCTCCATATGTATATACCATCCATTCTATGTCTCTCCATGTCCCCTTTATTCTCTTAATATCCCCTCACCTCTCTCTCTCTCTCTCTCTCTCTCTCTCTCTCTCACTCTCATCCCTCTCTCTCCCTCTCTCTCCCCCTCCTCTCCTTCTCACTATCCTCATCATTAACCTCTCTCTCTCTCTCTCACACACACACACACACACACACAATTATAGAGAGAGAGAGAGAGAGAGAGAGAGAGAGAGAGAGAGAGAGAGAGAGAGAGAGAGAGAGAGTCATTCACTCACTCTCACTCCCTCCCTCCGAATTGTTTTATGTATTAGCTATTAGATGTCAAGGTAATTTATATTGGATTGGTATCCAATATTTGATACATAAATAGTTGAACCAGTGGTTAATTATTAGCACCATTTTTGAAATTTTCAAAGGTAGTGGATAATAGATTAGTATCATATATCTAATAGTTATCTAATATTTGATAACTGGCAACACAAAATTGGGAAGTGGGTCATTTTTATCATTCTGTTAGCCCCTACATTCATTTTTCAATTAACATTCATGGGGTTTTAGATAATTGCAAACAACAAAACACTTTTTGGAGCATCATTTTGTAAAATTATTAATTGGGAATCATACTTTGATCATTATTTCAAAGGTATAATAGGGAGAAATAGTTGTCAAAAGTATAAACAAAAGAGAAAATTGAATAATATAGACACAAAGATAGATAAGGTCATAGAAAAATAAAATAGGGCATGTCAAATATTAGTGTGGATGAGTTCTCTGGTTCACCAACAAACTCTATTTCAAGTAAAGAGTAAATTGAATATGAAAATTTTGAGCATGATGTTGAAAATTAGAAAGAAAATATAGAGATAAAGAATTGGAATACTGAACAAGATATTGAAGTTGGGAATGAAATCTTGAATTTTAAATGAATAAGAATGGAATTGGCACAAAAAGTGAGAATGTTGGAATTGACATAGAAAATGAGAATATTGGAATTAGCATATAAAAATGAAAATTTTGGAATTGGCAATGAAAATTGTGTTGAGGAACCAAATGAAAATTGTATGATGCCAAAGTAAATAAGAAATGAGATCTCTTTTGTAGAAGATAGAATAACTCAAAATTCAAGACCTTCAAGAACCGTGAAATGGTTACTTGAAATTCACAAGAACATTGCAAACAATTTCTAAAGTAAGAAATCAATGAGAATTATTTAGTTGTTGGGATTCCAAAATAAATAATTATTTTTTTAGCAATAAAAAATTTCCCAAACAATGTCAATTTCTTTTCCAATTGTTGAAGATGCAAAAGATGAGATCTATGTTAGTGAAATTTAAGATCTATATGAACAGGAACATGGAGAAAGATGCAAGTATTGTGATTTTTTTAGATTCTCTTTGTTTTATTAGAATTAATAGTTCAAGTAAAATGACAAGAGAACTTCTCATAGGGTTATTAAAACCTCCCTAGTAAGTCATGATTTTTAAAAGACTTTCTTTATGAGAAAAACTTGTATTGATTTCAACATAAATCATATAACTTTTGATAGAGAGCTTGCAAGAAGAGGAAAACTTGGCTTGATCCTCTTCAAAATGAATCATCTATGGTTCTACCTTTGTTTCACAATAGTGGTGAGGAAGATTAGAGCAACATTGGTTCCTCTTCGATGCTCTCTGGAATGCACAGATAAAAAAAAAACCAAATACAAGGGATTTTGGTGAGAGATGTATCCAAAGTTATGTGTAATGTATAAAATACTATTAAATTAATTCAATCTAATCTAGAATTCTGCACACCTAATGAAGATTACAGATGAAAGATGAATAAAAATATGGTTTTATTTCTACTTACCAAATGCAACGTGTCTCCATTTTCCTCCTAGCCTTTAGGTACTTGATTGGTGAGTTCCAAGATTCCTTGATCAGCTACTTCTTCAAGACATGCTTCAAAAGTGTGGAGATTATGAATCTAATACAAACTTAAGATGGATATCTTGAAATTCTCTAAAATTGATATGAAAAAAAGGATGAAAATGAATGAATTATGATCCTAATGATGATTGTGAAAATTCTATATTAATGATAATTCTTTAAATTGATCTTGAAATGCTAGATTTCTATATTGCATATTGCTCAAAGTATTTGATAATCTTGTTAAGGGAAGTAGAGGCTACTTTTATAGACTTTTGGGAAACCCTAGCTTAGGTGGAAGAATGTAATGGTTGTGAGTGAAATTTGGACAAGTGGGATTGATATTGACTTGGTTAGAGGAATGGAGAGAAAATGAGGAATTAGTGGGAATGTGAGAGAAAGAATAGGAGTTATATTCCTCTCACATTGACACAAAAGAGTTTGATGTGGAATTAGAAGCCATTTGTCATCCATCTCACAAAGACCTTTTGAGAGAAGAGTAGCGAGAGTCAACCCTCATTGTGACTCTTGGTACAAGTATACAAAAAGTCATCCTTGACTAAGTGAGGTGGCTTGACCATTTGCTAAATTTCAAGGGAGGTGGCAATGACTTTTTTACAAGGAGGCAAGTGTCCCTAAGACTAAGTCGTGTGAGGGAAAGTGTCCCTATGACTCATTCCTGTAAGGAAGCATGATATTTTTCCCCCTTAGGAATAGGATTTGTGTGTGATGAAAAATAGGGTTAGTTAATAACTAAGTAAAATTAAATATTGGTGCAATTATGTTGTGTCATGTGACTTGGACAAGGGATATGGACTAGGAGACTTAGTCACATCATGTGCATGTAATTAATTTAATCACTTAAAAGGACTAATTTATAAGAATTAAAATAATGTGACATAACCTAGGTGAATTAAGTTAATAAATTAAATAATTTATAATAGTTAATAGAAGAATTTTATTAATTAAATATTAAAATATTTAATTAGTTGACTTGATAATTTTTAAGTATATACATTTTCCCCTATTTGAAATTATGTACTTGTTGTATTATTTCATAGAATATAACACTGCAACCATGTTTCCCCTTCCCCAAGACTTCATATGATACAAACTAGCAGGATGTCCCCTTGAGAGATTGATCAACATTTTTAAAATTTTCTTTTGGAAAATAGGGTTGATCAATCTCATTATAAGAAGGTGTGGAATAAAATTAGAATGATGGAATAAGAAATATAATTAGGTTTCAAAATAATACACTCTGAAGAGAATAGGACATAATAAGCTATTAATATGGAGGAAGGGGGATGATGAGTCATCATTTGAATACTTGGTGATTGGAGATTGGAGAGAAAAGCACAAAAAAAAGATGTTGTTCTCAATTATTGATCACCATTTGAGTGCATTAGGAGGTATCAGAGGCCAACTGACTATGTGTAGTCATTAGGTTATGTAACCCCCTTCATGATTTCATAGTTTAACATACATTTTGTAGATGTTTTGATGGATTGTAGGTAGGTTTTGATAGGATTGGTAAGAATTTTGAAAATTATCTTTTATTTTGGAATTGCATGAATAGAGGTGCAGTTTTGAGGAATGAATGTGCAAGTTTGTTAAATCAACATGCAAGATATTTTCTTAAAATGTGCAATTTAAATTTTCTGTAGTGCAATAATGTCATGCCTAGTTTTTTTCTAGCCCAAAACACAACATTCACTTTCTATAGCAAGTTTAAATATGAATCTACAAATTTATATTCATAGACATGCATTATATGTATGGCTTTTGAACCAAATTTACAAGTGCTCAAATGATAAACTAGAATTCATACAATGATTACTCCTTTCTATAAATATAGGATGCAAATGTAAGTAGAAACTTCAACAATTTTCTTACCCTTTTATTAGACATGATAACTCACTAATATTTAGAAAAAATCCATAACAACGGTACAAAACATAAAAGTCTTTACATTTCCATCTCATTTAATAAAGTACTTTTTATACAACTTGAATACAAGAAGCTAGCTAAAATACTTATCATAATTGGTCTTTTCCACCCACCCTTAATTGAATCATCAAATCCTTATGATCTTAGCTATACCACCAAGCAAGAGAACTCATCGGAACCAAATTTCTTGGATGATATCTTAATAGTTCTTTCTAAGACATTTTGGAACATTTTCTCTAAAACTAATTTTTTATCACTTCAACAAGAACCCTATTATGAATGCAAGGACGAAATAACTTACCTTTCTATGAGAACTTTATTAAGCTAGATCTCCATCTTCAAATGCAAGATCCATATCTCCTCTTCCTCCATCTTTTCTCTTATCTCCACCAAAATTGTCTTCAAATTGAAGAGTGGGTGAACAAGGAGAATATTTTCCCACATTCTTCTTAAAATCCTCTCATTCCTTCCACATCTCCCAAAATTTCTTTGGAACGGTGTGGGTGGATTTGGTTTCTTCTCCTCAACTATCTATTGAATACAATTGGTTAATTATGTATTGTCTTTGATATTACACAAAATGTCATATCTTTACTAGTTAGTATATGCCAAGCTCACTCAAGAATTGAAGATAGTTTCCTATGTCAGTTGAGCATTCTAGAGTTTGCCAAGTTCATAAGTTAGTGACTACTAAGTTCACTCGAGCATCAAAGGAAAGTTCA
Source organism: Cupressus sempervirens (assembly GCA_028749045.1). Taxonomy (NCBI): domain Eukaryota; kingdom Viridiplantae; phylum Streptophyta; class Pinopsida; order Cupressales; family Cupressaceae; genus Cupressus; species Cupressus sempervirens. Next base: position 841,880,725 of record CM053786.1, on the reverse strand, counting down.
AAGAAGATGAGTGTTAACTAAGCTCACTCAGTTAATGAAGGAAAAGTTGGATGGAACTAGTGTTAACCAAGCTCACTCGTTTACCAAAGAAAGTTTGTAAAGATGCAGTGTTAACCGAGTTCACTTGGTTAACATAGGAAAATTGTTTTCGAGTTAGAGTCTACTGAGCAGGGTCAGCTAACAAAGGATTTTCTTGTTTTGGCATATTGAGTTCAATAGATTTGTTTGTTGGTTCTAGTCGACTAAGGTAATAGATATTAATTATTCTAAGATGTATCCAAGCCGACTTGACAATGCATAAGCTATAAGTATAAGGTCTATTTGAGGATTGAATGTGTGGAAGTATTGAAGAATAAAAGATGCTTAAATGAATCAAATTAGAAGGATAAGCAAAATATCCTTGTGGAGCTACAAAGATACATTCAATAAAAAAGGATCAAGTATAAAAGCTGGAATTCATATCTATAATCAGAAATTTAGTTGCAATAGAAATCAAGTCATCTCATTGTTACTCTCTAACCATTGTAGCAGTGATCTAAATATCTTAACAGAGTTGTCTTAACAACTATTTGTAAATCCTCTAACAAGGTGGAATTTCTATTGAAGTGTCTAAAGACCTTTAACAAGGCCACTCCTAATAGGGTAATTAAATCCTTTTACAAGGTCACAAGTAATAGCATGTTTTGTAACCTTTAATATGGTTGGCTTCTAATAGGGCTCACTTCAAAAGAGTGAAAATTAGTAATTAGTTGCAATTGATGGTTTTTCCCAAATTGTGTTTCCACGTTAAATCTTGGTCTCACTTGTGTTCATGCTATTTCTTTTACATTAATGCAACTAAGTTAAGTAAGGTTAATCACATATAATCTCTTAAGATTTACATGTTAAGCAATTACCAAGTTATTTCAATGTTTGCCAAGTTACAACATTTGCTAGTGTAAACTGAGTGACTGTATGTTTATCAAGCATCAATAATTTTAGTGAAGTTTATATTTATTCTAAAATCTAAGGAAGCTAGGATTTATTTTTGTGGTAACTGATTCATCCCTCCCCTCTTAGTTACTCCTCTTATATTTCCAACAATTGGTATTAGAGATTCTTGGTGCTTGTAGAGAAGGTTTCAAGGACCTAAGATAAAGATCAGAATGTCTTAGAGAAGAGAGATTCCCAAGCTGAATAGAGATAACTTTGAAGCATAGCAGGAACTTATGAAGTTGCATCTGGTAGCAATCAATGATTCAGGTCTAAAATATTCAAACACTACTTACAAAGCTCCTACTGGTACAATAACTGTGTAGGACATTGCTGAAAAGAAAAATCATAATATCATGATGATTGACATAGCATCAATTCTTAAATATGCTAAATTTGATGAAGTCAAAGGATGTGTTATAGATCATGCCATGTGGACCAAATTGAAGGATATCTATGGAGGTGATGATGATGTGAAAACATCCAAGGCATAAAACTTGAGAGGTCAGTTTGACCAGATGAAGATGAGAGAAGATGAAAACATTCTAAAATATGTTGAAATAATCAAAGCTAGTGTTAGTGTTATCAAAGCCTCTGGAGGAACAATTGAAGATGTGAAAATGGTAAGAAGGGTACTCAGAACCCTTCTTCCTATCCATGCAATCAGAGTGTCTTCTATTCAAAAGGTGAGATGTGATCCAAATAACAAGATAAACTTGGATGCTCTAGTTAAAAGATTGACTACATTTCAACTAGATAACTATGATAATTATACTCCTAGTTCTAGCAATCTTGAGTATGCATTTGAAGCCAAGGTATCACTCAAGAAGAAAGAAAAAAGTTCAAACAACAAACAATCTGAAAGTGAAGGGGAAGACAATTCTAAAAATGATCTTGAAGCCATTAAAGCATTACTTGCAATAAGGTATCAAAGGCAAATGAAAGTACAAAGGTAAAATCCCTTTATTATGTTTCTCTTGTGAAAAAGTTGGAGACATTGTTGCAAGATGTCCAAATAGAGAAGACAAAGATGAAAAGAAGAAGAGAAAATAAAAAGGAAAGAAGGAATTAAAGAACTTCAAGGACTACAAGGAAAAAGGTAAGAAATCTTGTTTTATGGCTAAAGATTTAGATAGTAGTGAAGATGATGAAATGGTATATATTGTTGTAAAAGATGAATTTGATGATGGAGATAAAATGACACTTATCTCTCATGTTAGTAAAAATGATACATGGATTATTAATAGTGGTTGCTCACATCATATGATTGGTGACAAAAAAGTTTGAACATATGGAACATTATGATGGAGGAAATGTGACATTTGGAAACAATGAACCTTCTTGCATAAAAGGAAAAGGTTGCATCTCATTAATCAATGAGCTTAGATGTGAAAATTCTTATTGGGTTGAAGAACTAAAGCATAATCTACTAAGTGTGGCACAACTAAGTAACATTGGATTCAAGGTAGAATTAATGAATGGGAAGGTCAAGCTACTGGATAGAAAAGAAAATCTGGTTAAGTCTAGTAAATAAACTAAAGGTAATCTATTCTATCTAGATCCCATTGAAAGTTCATGTTTCATTGCTCAAGTAGAAGAAAGTTGGTTATGACATGAAAGGTTATGTCATGTGAACTTTCATAATTTGATAAAGATGAGCAAAAAAAGAAAGAATGAGAGGTATTCCTAGTCTAAGGAAACCTGATATGGGTCTATGCAAAAATTGTCAAATTGATTAGATGGGAAAGACAAGTTTCAAAAGCAAGAACCATTATTCTAAAGAAGTCTTAGAGTTGGTTCATACAAAATTATGTGGACCTATTGGAATAGAGAGCTATTGTGGAGTTAATTATATTATTCTTTTTGTTGATGATTATTTTAGAATGATGATTGTAATGTATCTGAAAGATAAGTCTGAAGCATTTCAAAAGTTGTAATGGTATATAGAAAGAGTAGAAAAAGAAACTAGAAAGAAGCTGAAGTGTTTGAGGCTAGATAGAGGTGGTGAATTCATTTCCAATGAGTTCAATGCATTCTACATTGAAAAATGAATTAAGAGACAAGTATCATCCCCTGGTACACCTCAATAGAATGGTATAGTTGAAAGAAAGATTATATCTATCATGAATTGTGCAAGAACTTTGATGATAGAAAAGAGTGTTGCAATCAAATACTGGAAGGAAGTAATTAGTACTATAATGCATAACTTCAACATAGTATAGTTGAAGAAAGACTCAAATCAAACTCTTTATGAACTATAGTATGGCTACAAACCTAATGTAAGTTACTTGAAAGTATTTGGTAGCAAATGTTATATCTTAAAGGAATCTAGGAAAGGTAAATTTGATGTCAAAGGTGATGAAGGCATATTCCTAGTATTGACCTGTAGAAGTAAAGCATATAAATATTTGAATTTATCCACTCATAAGATCATAGAAAGTGCACATGTGAGAATTGATGAGTTTTTAGAAAAGAGTGAAGAAGAGAGCAACAAAGAACCTATGGATTATATAAAGTTTATTTACTATGAACTTGATACATTGCCAAATCTAATTGGAAGTTAGGAGGCCTCACCTCCTAAGTCTCCAAAATCTTGAGAAGCACCTGAGTTGCAACCAATGCAACCCAAGTCATAGTCTAAAGGACCCAAGTCACAAACAGAGGCTACTGAGATGAAGCCAAAGAAAATTGATTCTGAAGGATCCAAGTCACAAATAGTGAGATCCAGGCTTGATATAGAAGATGATGGAGAGGCTAGTGGAACAAGTTCTAAATCCAAAATACCTATGTTAGCAAGATATGTTAGAAGACACCATGCACCTGATTAGATCATTAGAGATACGTTAGATGGAACAATGACAAAAATGAAATTGAAAGCTACATGTTTACTTGCTGAATTTGAACCTAATCAGTAAAAGATGCTTTGGATAATGAAAGTTAGATTGAATCTATGAATGAAGAGATAGAAAAAATTAAGAGGAATAAGACTTGGACTCTTGTTGCTAGATCCAAGGATAAAAATCTAATTGTCACAAAGTGGATTTTTAGAAATAAGCTAGATGAAGATAGAGAAGTTTCTAGAAACAAAAAAGCAAGGTTAGATTGCAAAGGTTATTCTTAAGAAGAATGTGTTGATTATGGTCAAACTTTTTCTCCTGTTGCAAGATTAGAATGTATTAGAAATTTACTTTCTTATGCTATACATAAAGGATTTAGATTTTATCAAATGGATGTGAAATCTACATTCTTGAATGATATTCTTGAAGAGGAATTCTACATAGAACAACTTGAAGGCTTTGTGGATCCTAACAAAAAGGATATGGTCTAAAAATTGCACATAGCATTGTATGGTCTCAAGCAAGCTCATAGATCTTGGTATGAAAGACTTCATAACTACTTGATAAAGATTGGTTTTTAAAGAACGAATGATAACAACAACCTGTATATCAAAGAAGGACCAAACAATAAGATTGTGTTGGCAGAAATATTTGTGGATGACACTTTATTTACAGTAAATGATGATTTATGTAAAAAAAATTCAAAGAAGATGAGTAAAGAATTTGAGATGTCCATGTTTGGAGAGATAAAATTCTTTGTTAGATTACAGATTCAACATAAGAAAGATGGTATCTATATTAATCAATCCAGATATATCAAGGAGATACTAAATAAATTTGGAATGGAGGATTCAAGATCGGTTAGAAAACCTATGTCTACTAGACATAAGTTTTCCAAAAATGATGATTCCAAGGAGGTAGATCAGACCACGTACAAATCAATCATTGGAAAACTACAATATGTAGTGCATACAAGGCCTAATATTGCATTAGCAGTTGGTATGGTGGCAAAATTCTTAGCAAATCCTAAAGAAAACCATATGATGACAATCAAGAGAATCATGAGGTATATGAAGGGTAGTGAAGACTATGGATTATGCTACAAAAAATGAGGCAATTTGGATTTAAAAGCATTCATAGATGCTAACTAGGTAGGAAGTGTTGATGATAGAAAGAGCACCAGTGGTGGAGCATTCTTTCTTAGTAAAATACTAGTGTCTTGTACAAGTAAGAAGCATAACTATATTTCTCAATCTAAACCCCAAGAAAAGAAAATTGGACCAAACCCCTACCCATGATCATCTCAGCGATAACGCTAATTTGCCCCCCAGCCCCACTGCGCCCACCTCCCCCCTGGAGATCCCCATTTCGCCCCCAGAAGAGATGATAGAAATTATAGTTGAAAAGGGAGGGGAGGCCATTAGGAAAAATAAGAGAAGAGCCTGGCAAAATTTCAATATGGATAGTGTTAGTTTGGGCATTGTTAGAGAACCTGTTAAAATCTAGGTGTTGGGGGATCTCGACTGTAGCACCCACTGTGACGAGCTCCTTGACCCGACTCTTCTGGTTCTCTCTAACAATGCTCATGAAATGGGTTTCAACTTCCTCAACAATGCAAATAACAGCCTGATTGACAATTTTTGCTCCATTAAGTGGCTTTTTTAGGAAATTGGGACTCTGAAGGACAGGTCCAACTAGACCAACAACAGGGGGAAGTCAAGGATCATGAGGCTAGAGGCAGTAATGACCAGGTGGGCAGCCAGGAAAAAGATAGAAGCAAGGACCCCAATGACAATCAGGAGGACAGAATCACCTAGCTTGAGCAGAAGGTCCAAAGGCTGGATTCCGTTCACTAGGTTGTGACTAAACAGATTGTGGATACCCTCCATACCTTGAATGAAAACATTGTCAATCTGGGGGACTATCTGACCAATGCTAGTCTTGTGGGGAACATGGAGCAAAGCACAGATAACGAAACCAGCCGGGAGGATCCTCAAAAAGAGATTGGAATCTAGGAAAGCCAGGGGGACCAGAAGCATTTCCACCCGCGACCCAGGAGGAGGAAGCCATCCAGAAGGAAAGTGATGCTATAAAAATCTTGTAGGCAATGGAGAAGAAGGGGCACTAGTCTGCACGCTAGGCTCTGTTCCTGGCCTTTGCTTCCCTAGTTTTGGGCCTTTTTGTCTCTGGCCTTTTGTGGCTATTTTTGTTTTTTCTAACTTTTATGCTTTTTAGTCGTTTATTGCTGTAAAACTTTGGGTTTCAGGATCCCCGTAAAACCTATTTTACAAATCAAAAACTATATTTCTCAATCTACAACAGAGGTAGAATATGTGGTAGTAGTAGTTAATTGGTCCAATATTGTTTGGTTCAAGCAATTGTTGGCAAGTACAAAGGTAGAGATCAAGGATCTAGTGGTTAGCTTTTGTGATAACACCAGTGCAATCAATTTATCAAAGAACCCTATGATGCATACCAAGACCAAACACATTGCTATAAAATATCATTTTCTAAAAGAATTAGTGCAAGATAAATAGGTAAGATTGGAATATGTGAATACTAAAGAACAAATTGTAGACATATTCACTAAGCCATTACCTAAGGATGCATTTTTGTATCTAAGAGGTAAGTCAAGGGTCATTCCCCTATTTGAAGCTCACTAAATAAAGTTTAGTGATGCATCAACAAGAGCATATTTGAAGATCAATCCATTGATGCAATACTGAAAATGGCATATTACATATGAATCAATACATAAGGTATATTGATATTTACATAATATTGTCTTTGGCATAAGATGTCAAAGAGGGAGAAGTTTGTGTGTTATATCACATAACAACATTTTTGCTTGAAACTATCAAAGAGGGAAAGAGATGTCAAAGGAGTAGAACTTGGTCTAATATCAAAGAGGAGGAGTTTGCTATCAGAAGAAGATATTGAAGACAAATTTTGCTAACAAAGGAGAAACTAAAGGTAGGGAGAGTTCACAATAGTAGAGGAGTTCTCATGGATGAGAATCAAAATGAAACTAATGATATTTTTCTTAGTTATTTTTATACTAAAATTTCATTGTATTATGACATGTTGTGTTGCTATCAATGCCAAAGAGGGAGATTGTTGAATACAATTGGTTAATTATGTATTGTCTTTGATGTTACACAAAATCCCATATCTTTACCAGTCAGTTTATGCCAAGCTCACTTAGGCATTGAAGATAGTTTCCTATGTCAACCGAGCATTCCAAAGTTTTTCAAGTTCAGAAGTTAGTGACTATCAAGTTCACCTGGGCATCAAAAGAAAGTTCAAAGAAGATGAGTATTAATTGATCTCACTTAGTGACCAAATAAATTTTGTAAAGATCCAGTGTTAATCAAGTTCACTTGGTTAATATAGGAAAATTATTTTTGAGTTAGAGTCTACCAAGCAAGGTCAGCTAATAAAGGATTTTCTTGTTTTGGCCTATTGAGTTCAATAGATTTGTTTGTTGGTTCTAACTAATTGAGCTAATGAATATTAATTATTCTAAGATGTATTAAATCCAACTTGACAATGCATAAGGTATAAGTGTAAGTTCAAGTTGAGGATTGGATGTGTGGAAGTATTGAAGAATAGAAGATTTGTAGAGGAAGCAAATTAGAAAGATAAGCAAAATATCCTCATGGAGTTGCAAAGGTATATTCAACCAGAAGGGATCAAGTATACAAGTCATAATTGAGATATGAAATCAATAATTCAGTTGCATCATAAATTAGGTCATCTCATTGTTACTCTCTAACCATTATAGCAGTTATCTAAATCTCTTAACAAAGTTGGCTTAACAACTATTTGTAAATCCTCTAACAAGGTGGCATTTCTATTGAAGTGTCTAAAGACCTCTAACAAGGTCACTCCTAATAGGATGATTAAATCCTCTAACATGGTTACACCTAACAATGCATTTTTTAACCTTTAATAGGGTTGGCTCCTAACAAGGCTCACTTCAGAAGAGTGAAAATTAGTAACTAGTTGCAATTGGTGGTTTTTCCCAAATTGGGTTTCTACATTAAATCTTGGTGTCACTTTTGTTCATGCAATTTCTTTTATATGTATGCAACTAAGTTAAGTAAGGTTAATTACAAATAGTATTATAAGATTTACATGTTAAGAAGTTGATAAGTTATTTCAGTGTTTGTCGAGTTACAACATTTGCTAGTGTAAACCAAGTGATTGTGTGTTTACCGAGCATCAGTATTTTCAATGAAGTTTATGTTTATTCTAACATCTAAGGGATATGGGATTTATTCTTGTGGTACTGATTCAGCCCTCCCCTCTTAGTTAGTCCTCTTATATTTCCAACACTATCCTCTTCACAATAAATGCCTTTATTTTGTGTTTTTATTTGCACAACCTTTAATAAAAATATTTTTTCCTCCCATTCTTCACATTCTACAAAAATTGCACTTTAATTTCACCTAGCTTGGGAAAACCAATTTTTAGGTGGTTCCTTAAGTCCACAATGAGTGTTTATATGGTTATAAATTCCCATAACCCATAGGTGTACCATGTGGGCTTTTAAAAAAAGTCCTAAACCAACCCTAGGAATCACTTTAACCCTCCTAAAACCAACCTAAAGTTTACATATAGATTTCACTTTCTTTAACCCTATTCAAAGCTCTTTAACCAAAGGTTTGACATAGGGGACTTGCATGACCCAACTTAAGACTTAGTTTCTAACCTACTCACCCTCCTTGGGAATTCTTATTTTCCACCCAATTAAATTACAAGTGCCAAGTGACACCCTCAGTACACATCACACCTTCCACTTGGCATGTCTTATAGAAATTAAATAATTATAAATTTGCTAATTCACATGTGAGAAAACTTTCAGGTGATCTCATTTACAAACAATCATGTTTCTATGAGGTATTGTAGACCCAAACATTGCACATAGGTTTAGTCCTAGTTTATGGTGAATTTCTTTTATAATTTGATTTGTATGTCAGTAAAAACAAAAAATCATACACATATACAATATAATAAAATTGCATCATCAACATAATTAATTTCCCATACTTCAACCTAAACAAATCAAATTCACTATTTCTAATATTCAAAAACATGAATATACATAGTTCACATTAGAACCTAAATCACATAACATGAACATAATTACCATTCTAAAGTCACTTAATATAGAATTTATTCATTGCAACACAATATCTATTCATTTTAATTGACCATAATGCAATTATTGAAAGTGCCTAACTATGATCATGATATAAAATGTAATAAGATAAGGTGCTTATCCATAAAGTAGATTGTCTTAGCTAATCAAGATATATGCATGATTATGCCATCATAAATTAGGTAATCCATTAGATAGCATGAAATCTATCATATCTAATGTTGTCAATCCTTTTCAACATAATGTATGTATCTATTACATATGCATCATTATGTCATCAGGTAGGGTAGTTTTAAAATCCTTAGAATTCTATCAGTAACCCTTTACAAGGTGTATCTTTAATTCTAAGTCTCTCAATTTGAAGATATGTATGTGTGTGGGCATATGCATATCTACATATATGTATATGCATATGGATATGTATATGTATATATATGTATACATAATGTATATATATGTACATGTACATGTATATGTATATATGTATGTATTTGTGTGTGTATTCCCATGACCTTGATTGAGAATCTCATTCCTAGTTTATCATGAACAAGTATTATTTTGGCACAACAATCTCCTTAACGAGATATTTTCTATCATGTGCATAACTTATATTATATTTAATGATGACAATTACACTTCATTCAAGAGGAAATCTAAGGAAATAACTCCAAAATACTCCCTTATATGTAAGGAAATTCCTTCCATAACAAGTAATACATACACAATTTCACATAATGTAAAGAGTTAATCCAAAATGGTTGTAGAGTACCTTATGAAGTCTACTTAGTCTTTTTATAATGCTTGAAATTTAGATAATAAGCTTTAGGTAAGTCAAAAGGGAATTTCTTTAATCATGTTGGTAACTATAAGATTATAAACTTATCATTAAAAGAAAACCACATCCTATTTGTTATAGAGATAACAAATATTTCAATAGAATCAACTAATTAATTAAGTTTTAATAATTGACAATACCATATAAGTATTGACTTATTCTCTGACGAAGAATGGTCTTAAAAGTCCTTGATGAGGTGAGGTATTCTAAATAATAATTATAAATCTACATTTTTTAATTAAATGTGGTCATTGGTGTTACCTACACATACATCTAGGAATTGTGCACATATACGACGAACTTGGACACATTCATAGAAACTGCACTTTAGAATAGGGATAATGTGTATGTGTTCAACTGTGTTACACATTAGTAAAATTGTAAATATTTTTAGAGTAACAATACATTCATTTAGAGTACCTACAAATTTATGCAAATTTGATGATTTTCATGATGATTGGATAGGAAAACTTAAGAAAACTCAAAAAAAATCGTTGATTTAGGTTGATCAATAGTTAAGTGATTATGATTAGACTATTTTGTGAGAAAACCCAATTAGAGTAGATTAGGAAACATTATTGAAGAGTATGATAGTTACCTAATTAGACAAAGACAAATAATATAGTTGTTAGATAAATATTTGATAATATTATTTGTAGCATAAAATAGTTAGATCACTAGTCAATTGCTTTAATAATAGGTTTCCTTGATTGATTATTCATTCTTTTTTACTAGTTAAAGAGGATATTACAAATATTCAAATGTTGAGGGAGAAATATCATGTGACTCAATCATTAAGACTAACCCTAACAAAAATTGATTGAGTCTTGATTATGTGTTGTGGGTTGTAACATGTTTTATATTTTCTTGAGATCATGCAAATCTCTACATATTGACAGTTCTTGTGGAGAGACGACACTCTGAGACTAGCACATTCCATCTCCTAACCATGGAGATGACTAATATATTAGAGGATGTACATATCACATTATCTAGTTACCTATCATAGGAGAGTTAGTGTACTATAATCAACATAGGGATTGGTAGAATATTGTGACGTATTCTAGGATTCAATGAGCTTGATGATGTAGAGATCAGTTGGGAGGATATGGTGGAGATATATGAGCCACTTCTAGTAATTTTGGAAAGCATAATTATTAGATACATATTTTTTCCTAATTCCCAATTGGATGGGGGAGGATGACATAGAGGATGATGGAGGAGGGAACCCAATTTTCTTGGGGTTATGTATGTTAGCACACCTTTACCATAATTTACATTAGGTTTTGTATTATAAATGAGCTTCATTATTTGTTGGACCGACATCACTTCATGTTTGGACATGGGAGCATATATCAATGACATTATTTCTTTCTATGAGGTTCATAGATATGAGGCAGTGAAATATATTGATTTGTATGTATACATATTTAATCCTAGCCTAAGATGGGACATCTCAAGCATTGAAGATAGATGATCAACACACTAGACATAGTGATTTAGAGACCATACTTAGATTGTGAGTCATGAGAGGATGAGATTCAGCTATAATACTATTTTGAGTGTAGATGGTTGATAGGGAGGAATCTTCACATCCTAGAGAGATAACTAGTTAGTCAAGTTTTCTAATGTGTAAAATGCAACTATAAATTCAACATTGCAACGTAATCTCCGTAATTAATTAGAAGCATATTGAGTCATGGTAGCATGATTTTTCAATCATATTAGTGATCTCTTCATTTCTTTAAGAATATATAAGATTATACTTGTCTTTGAATGCCCCTAAGACCCTCTTCTATCACACCTCTGGCTCTTTTTCTATGGTTCCTTTGTGGAGGCATTTTCTTGCTTATCACTCAAACCCATAACTAGAGTCCTAGTACAAATTGCCCCACATTTGATGATTTGTCTACACACTTGGGAACTTCTTTGGTACCACTTAATGAAGGGTTCTCCCCTTGATAACAAAAACATACATAAAAAAAGAGAAATAACAACAGATTGAAAGAATAGAAAATTTTCTTCTTATTATCTCCAAAAATATGGAATTACAAGGTTAGAAATATAACATGCAAAGTCACATGGGCCACCATATAAATCCCCCAAAATTATCCTAGACCACACTATGGACCTTTTTTTATATAAGCAATTTTCCACCACCTAAGAAGGTTCTAGAAATTTCAACCCTAGACCTTAAGGGTGACCAACCTAAAATATTTTTATTATTCAAAGTTTATTAAATTAAGGTAGGCTATAACAAATTTCATAAACCAAAAGAAAGTTTGAAAGAAAATTATTTTCAACCATTTCAAGTGGCACGACTTCTAAAGACCCTAACTTATCACTAATTGCTCTAATTAACTATTATGATCCCATCTCACAAACACCACAAACGTCTCTATAGTACTTATTTTTTCAAGTTCTAGTTAGCCATATTTGACACCTTTTCAAAGCCTTTATATCCTTTAAAAATGAGTTCAAAGTTTTTATTCCCTACCGCAATTACCAATTTTTTAAATAACTTAATAAATAGACTTGATCTTACATTGAAACTTTATTAGAAGGCTGATATATCTAATTTTTGAACCTCCAGGGAAAAAATCAAAACATTTTGAGATCAAATGACCTACTTACTAGAAATAGAAAGCTACCACAAATGACAACTTTGTACTGAGATAACCCTTATTGAAAAAAGACAAAATAGAAATATTTGTGGGTGATACAAGATTGCAATTACACCAAAGATGTTCTTGCATCACTCTTAGTTGACTAAAGATATAATACCAATTATCGATATTTTGAAGTACAAAGGGTTGGGGGAATCAATACTTATCAATAGCCTACTAGTTCAACCAATATTCCAATTAACCTTATCAAAAACCTTGAAAACATAAAGCAAATAATTGATGCAATGCACTAAAAGTAAAGAATATTACACATACAAAAAATCATCACACATTAAAAAAAAAAAAAGGTTTTTGTACATGGAAACCCTTAGCTAGAGGGAGAAAACAATAGTAGAAATGACACCCACAATCCCTTCACTTAAATAAATAAGCTTTCCCCATTGAAGCTACAAATACTCTCTTTATGGGTTCACCCTATTAGGAGCGATCTTGTACACTGTTAGGAGTGCAATTAGATCTATTAGGATCTACCTCACTAGAGGATTTAGAAAACCTTATGAGTGTCCACCCTATTAAAAAATTTATACAAATTTTAAAAAATTAAGGTCCACTCACTCAAGATATTTTACTTGTTGAAACTATTAGGAACCAACAAACTAGTTGATCTAGATATAGTACGCCTTGCCTATCAAATCCAATCTGTTAAGTACACTCCAACTCTTCTCTTTGTTCAATATCTACACTCTATATCAATCATAACCCTAGAACACTTCAATATCTTGATTGAAGTCATCCAACACTTTACAAAAACCCTCTTCATCAATACTAAGTGGGTAAGTGCACCAAGTTGTAGTGCCAAAAGAGGGGTATAAGTGGACACCTTTTTTATAAAACTAGTGATTTATGAATGTCGACAAGAATTTGAAGATAGTTATGCTCAAAATGTTAAGATATGATAAAAACAAAAGTAGTAGTCCTTTGAATCTAGTTTCTAAACAACTATTTATTTTTTCAAAATGATTTAGTTTTAGGTCCTCAAAAAAGGGGGCAATAGAAAGTGGTATTGTTTATTTAGAAAAAAACATAACATAGTACAAAGTGTGGCTCCCCCAAAATTTTAACATTTTTTTGAAATTCTTTAATCACTCTAGTCAAAAGTTACTTAACACTGTGTAGTTTATCCCAAATTTTTCAGGTAATTTAATAATGTGTATTTTTTTAATGAATTTTTTAATTGGACACATGCCAAAAACATGAAATATCTCTGTGCTCCCCCTAGAAATGATTGAAAACTAATCTAGAATGATTTTTTTTTTCATATTGTGTAAGTAACATACAAATTTTCTTTACCAAATTATACAATCTCAAATTAAACTAATTTCACAAGTAACTGAATTCATGTCACATGACATTGATTTATACCATCTGATTATAACTAAAAGAAACTCTTTTCAATCTATCTTACATAGTTACAAGAAACAAAAGAGATATATAAGTATTGCTAACATTTTAACTACTTCTAAGTATTCAACTGAAAATAAAGTAATGACTAATTATATCATTTGAAAATCTTATTATCATAAAGTAAATGTTTTCTCTATCTTGAAATGAAAATAACTATCTATTGATTTAGAGGTTAAAAGTGAAAGAAACATATAGTATAAATGAAAGAATTTCTTTAACTCATCGTCCAAGCCTCAACATTGGTGAGAGGAGAAGCATTGGCATGGGCTTAACCTCCCAACCACGGACCATTACTTAACCCCACACATTCTATATTACTAGAAGAACCCTTCCTACCTCGGTATTGGGCTTGGGATATTCATAAGCCCAGCCATTTGAGTAATCAGGTGGGTCGAAGTCCCAACAGTTATTCTCCAAAATAACTAAAGTGTCTAGACAATCAACATAAATCACATGTTCGACACATCTGCCTAATTTCTACCCTAGCCAAGGATTTCAAGTTGGGTCTACAAACTCGATCTCCACCACTCGACTTGACAACATATTGCATAACTAGAACATGCATGACCTATTATAGTTTTGGTATATTATTTATTTGATTTGATTATATTCTTATTTGTGCAGACTTTCTACACCTCACCCTTTTCAGGATACCATGCTAGTGATTCCTAGGTGCTCACAAGTTTATATCCACAGCATTGCTTTATACCTCTTCACCAATAATGACATCATTGCCTGGTGAATTCCTCGGTGTTCAAATTTCATGATATCATTTCATTTCTAAATGCAATAAATTCTGAGTAGAGATAATTGATCATGCATGATTGGTACACTATCTTGTTTTAAGAACATCAATATATGATAAATACCATATTTGATAATCTGATTATCATTTCCTTGAGTTTGGTCAATACTAAATTGATATCAAAATAAGGGATTTAACATTCAAAAGAATATCTGACTTGTGCAATAACATAGAAGATTACATACATGGTTGATGGCTATAGAACTTGGTCTTTATGCTCTATTTTAACCACAACAGACTTGGCAATAAGAAAGAATATCAAAAAATAAGGAGCAAGCTCAGGAGTATCTTACATGACTGTTATGTGCGGATTTATTCTAGTCAAAAAATGTGAGCTCCGCTCCTTGTTCAGTAAACTATAGGTGTGAGTGTGAAGGTGATATAGGGCAAGATGGATAGTGATGGTTTCAATCGCATTTGATATTTAGTCTTTCTACTCTAAAAATTCATAGCGAATCTGATAGCTAAGAAGGATGAAAGGTAAAAAGATATATTGAAACATGACTAGGAGACTTTATAAAAAAGATTGCATTTGGCTCTTCATCTGCCATCAGCTACAAAGAGACTTTTTGAATGCGAAAGCAATTCAAATTTTTAAAAAGAAGAAAGAAAAGTGAGGAAAAGATTAAGAAGTTGGAAGGTTTGATTTTATTATTTTATTATTATTGTTCATTTTAAATACATTCATGTGTACATATTGGTCAAGTGGTATCATTAAGTTATAGCTTATAATTTATTGGTGTCACCTTATTTTTATGTACATATGTTCAAATTTAAGTATGAATAATAATAATTAATAATGAATTCATTAATAATTTCTTCAAAGGTATAAATTATAGTTTTAATTTTTAATTGATTATTATATTGTTCTTTTAATAGCTCATGCAGTTCCATAATGCAACATGTCATCAAACTTAGTATCCTTGCTAGAGTGGACTTAGGTCAAACCTGTTGATTCAGATGATTAGACTATTCGACCATCCCCTTTCGATGATTTCATTTAGCAATGCTTCCCCTCTCTTTAGTCTTCTTCCTATAATCATTCAAAACAACATTCTTGTGAAGACATCAATTCAATATTATTAAATTATTAATTCAAAATCATCTAGTGACCATTAGAGATGTCAGAATAACTAACTTATTTCACATGTTTGTGAAAATATCTCATTATCATTTAATACAACACACACACACACACACACACACACACATTTCAACTAACTCATTTCACATGATCAAGAAGAAATAAATTGATACAACAACTATAATTAACTAACTCACTTCACATGATGAGGAAGAAATAAATAGATACAATGGCTATAATTAACTAACTCACTTTCACATGATCAGGAAGAAATAAATTGATATAATGGCTATAATTAACTAACTCACTTTCACATGATATTGATTCATTAAATCAATGACTAAGTTTAATTTAAAATTTAGGGCAAAAATTTGGGATGTAATATACCCACACCCTTAGATTTTTCATCATCCTCGATGAAAATAATAGCAAATTTAAGTAATACTTAGTTAGTTATATGAAAAGAAAAGAAATATCCAGTTTTCAATCTTAGAGAAAAGATAGGGATATCTTTGAAAAATATCATGATAATCCTCCTAGGTGGCATTATCCTTAGTATACTAGTCCCACTGTACCTTGCACTGCATTACTTCTCAATTTTGTAAGCATAGCTTATGTACCTCAAGTATTCTTACCTCTACCACTCCTAGCTCTCACACCTGCAATAATTTCCAATCAATCCTATGTTCATGGTGGGTAATATACTTTTTAAGATAAGACACATGGAAGATGTCATGCATCCTAGCAAGGGCTGGTGGTAAAGAAATCTTGTAAGCCATTGGGTTAACAACCTCCAAAACTTCAAAGGGTCCTACATATCTAGGGGCTAACTTCACATTCTTGCCAAACTTGATAGTACTTTTTTGAGGTTTAACCCTTAGTAACACCTTGTCCCCTACTAATAATTCTCTGGGTGTTCTTTTAGCATCAATATAACTCTTCTATCTATTGTTTGCTTCCTTTAACCTCTGACAAGTCTAGAGTACATGCTCTTCCATCTCCTATAGCATTTTAGGCTCGATAATGATTTTATCTTCCAATCGATTCCAACTTACTGGAGTTCTGCACCTACAACCATACAAAGCCTCAAAGGGAGCCACTCTTATGGTGGATTGATAAGAGTTATTATATGCAAATTCTACCAGAGGTAAGTATGTTTCCCATTGGTACTGCTGGTCCATACAGTATACTCTTAGGAGATCCTATAATACTTGATTTACTCATTCGGTTTGACCATTTGTCTCAAGATAATAGGTTGAACTAATATTCAATTTGGTGCCCAAAGCTATAAATTATGTCTACCAAAATTTAGAAGTTATCCTAGCATCGCTATTTGAAATAATTTTCTTTGGAATTTCGTGCAACCTGAAAAATCTCTTTATTGAACTTATGAGCAATTTTTGGTGCTCCATGAGATAAATTCCCTGGTATGAAATGAGTGACCTTAGTTAATTTGTCAACCATGACCAAGATAGTGTTACATCAATTCTAGGTCATAGGTAACCCATGTACAAAATCCATGGATATTACCTGTCACTTCCATTTAGGTACTTCATTTGGGTGCAACAGACCTACTAGGTACCAATGTTTTGCCTTTACTCTTTGACATTCTAAGCATCCTACTACAAATTCAATTATTTCCCTTTTCATTCCTTTCCAAAAATATAAAGGTTTTATATTGGATAACATTTTTGTTACTCACGAATGTCCTAAGTATGGAGCTAAGTGATATTCACCTAAAATTAGTCTTTGGAGTTCAGGGTCGTTAGGCACATATATTTTGTGGTGCTATCTTAATAATTCATCTTATTCTAAGCTAAACTCTGAATACTTAGGACCTTGCATGTCTCTAATAAGAGCCAAGCTTATTTTTGTTTAAAACTCATTATGCTCCAGTTGTTGTAAAATTTGGTCCATCAACTTGAAGTTTACCATAGTCATCACCGAGATGTGTCTTCTCTGGCTTAGGGCATCAACCACCTTGTTTTCCTTACCTTTAATGTAGCTTATATTGAACTCATAATCCACTAAAAATTCCTACCACCTTCTTTGTCTAGCATCAGGATTCTATTGGGTGAAGATATACTTCAAACTATGATGATTAGATTTAACATCAAAAGGTTTTCCAATTAAGTAATGCCTTCACATTTGTAAGGCATGCACTATTGCTGCTAATTGAAGATCATGAGGTGCGTAATTTTGTTCATAATTTTGCAGTTTCCTAGACTCATAAGTAATAACTTGTTCATCCTACATTAATACCCCTCCTAATCCTTCTTTGAATGCATCTGTTATAACTATGAACTATTTTTGTGGATTAAGTACCCTCAAAATAGGTGCAGTGGTCAATTTTTCTTTTAAAAACTTTAAAGTTGATTGACACTTCTCTATCCAAATAAATTTCTTCCCCTTTCTCTGAATAGAAGTAATTAGATAGGTTATCCTCAAGAAATCTCTAACAAACTTTCTGTAGAACCCAACTAACCCCATAAAGCTCCTAACTTCAGATACATTTCTAGGTATGGTCCATTACTTAATTGATTTCATCTTAGATGGATCTACTACTATACCTTGAGCTGATATAATGTGGCCTAGATACTGAATCTCCTTTCGGTAAAAAACACACTTAGATAGTTTCCCATATAGCTTGTGTTCTCTTAGTCTTTGCAGAACTATTTCTAAGTGCCTATGATATTCTTCTTCATTCTTAGAGTATATTAGAATGTCATCTATAAATATTAATACAAACTTGTCCAGACAATCCTAAAATATACTGTTCATTAAATTCATGAAAGCTATTGGGGCATTGGTTAACCCAAAAGGCAATACTATAAACTCATAATGTCCATACCTAGTTCTAAATGCAATTTTATATACATCCTCATCTTTGATTCATAGCTGATGGTATCCTAATCTTAGATCAAATTTTGAAAATAATGTCTCACCTTTCATTTGGTCAAAAAGATCATCTATTCTCGGCAATGGGTACTAGTTTTTATGGTGACTTTATTAAGCATCCTATAATCTATACATAGTCTCGTGGTTCAATCTTTCTTCTTTACAAACAACATTGGGGCTCCCCATGGTGAGACACTAGGCCGAATCATCTTCTTATCTAGCATATCCCATAGTTAAATCTGTAAATCCATTAATTCTGTAGTTTTTATTCTATATGGGGCCTTGGATATGGGTTTTTCTCCTGGTATCAAGTCTATAGTAAAATCAAATGCTCGGGAAGGGGGTAATCTAGAAAGTTCCCTAGGAAACACATCTTGATAATTCTTTAAATAGGGGTATTTTTCTTCAAAGGATTCTTTTAACTTTTTCCTTATTTCTCCATCTTCATAAATGTAATCATCCCCATATGTGGTTGTTCTAGACTCCCTTGTATCCTCAATCCTAACTACAAAAATTTCACAACCTTTCCTCCCATATCTCTTAAGTTGCATTGCACAAATATGTTTTGATTTAATTTCATGTTTAATCCCTAAAATGCTTGTTGGTCTATCTTGATCATCCATACAATTTACAATTTTGAAAAGACAATCTACTCTAGCTTTATGTTCACTAAGCCAATTAATTCCTATGATAATGTTGTATGACCTGAACAGTGCTACATATAAGTTCAATTCCATAGAGAAATTCAGAAAGTCAACCCAAGCTTCAAATAGGCATTGCTCCACCTTAGCCCTTGATTGGTTTGCATATTTGACTATCCATGATTTTTCCATAAAACTAGATCTTTTCAGGAATCTACTTAATAGCCTAGGTGATATGAAACATTCAGATGCTTTAGTATCAATTAATATAGACACATTGTTCTTGTAAATCTTACCCCGAGTTTCAACGAGGCCTATCTGCTACTCTACTTGTCTATTATCTAGAGCTGTATGAATCCTTTGCTAAAAGACTTGTTGTTGCTATGACAAAGGAGGTCACTGTGGCTGGTTGATGTTGGGTTTAATAGGGAACTATTTCATAAAATGGTCCCCTCCATAGTTAAAACATCCTTCAGGTTGTTCTTTCTTCTCATTATTCCTGTTGTTCTTATTTGCATAAAAATTTCTTTTGACATCCCTTTCTCCACCATTTTAAAATTCAAGTTTATTATTCTCATAATCCCTAAAAAAAAATTCTACGGTCCAAAGTTAGTACCTTTTGAATTCTAGGTAGTTTTCCTTTTGTTGTCTCGAATGGAGTCATCCTTTCTGATCTTGTGTTAATATCAAACAATTTTTTTCTAGGGCCTCTTCCATGGTTTAGGGAGCAAGAACATCAATGGCTCCCCCTATCCTATTGTTCAACCCCATGATAAATTTTTTCACCTTCAGATTGATGGCTTGCTAATAAGATGGCACATATTTAAGTAATCGTGTGAACCTCTCCCAGTACTTATGTACTAACATGTCTCCTTGTTTTAGGTTTTGAAAATCTAAGAGCTTTTAGTCATAAAAGGTCTGAGGCAGCCAGCATTTCTGAAATATGTTCATGAATTTCTCCAAAGGTGATTTCAATGGTTATAATGTTTTTCTCGACCTTAGTGTTTCCCCACCAGGTTGCAACTTCTTCGGTGAAATGAAATATTCCCCAAACTACCTTTGAGGTCTCAAAGAAATTCCTTATCTCAAAATATTGCTCCATCTCGGTTAACCATGCTTTTGCTTCTTCTCCAAACTTAGAACCAAAAAAATTAGTTGGTTTTATTTTCTTTATATTTACTGATAAATTAGCCACTATGTCTTTCTTCTTCTACTTTTTTGATTTCTTAGGGGAGGGAGTTTTGTTATGTTCAGAGACTTCTATCTTTTTTCTAAAAGTGGATGTGGTTTGCACTTCCACACAGTTCTGCTCCATCTGGGCTGCCATTTCACTCATCCTTCTTTCCATGGTTTCTAACTTTAATTGTGTTTCTTGCAAGATTTGAAGTAGCAGTTCATTGGAAGATTGGGGGTTCTCGTGTATTATATCTTGGTTTTCTGTGTTCTTGCTGTTATTCATTTTTATGTTTAAGATTCCCACATGTTAATTTATAATTGTGTTATTTATGCGGAAAGAAGAAATCTAATAGAAAAAAACTCTTACATCACTTTTTTTTTCAAATAGCTTAATTTCATTTTCATTGATCAACTAAGCAATCTTATTTACAAATTTTTGTTTATTGAGGAAGTCTACATTCACACATCATTTAATCTTTCTTTGTAGCATTACATTTTGGTTCAGAGTGGTATATATCTCGTACCATCCAGGACCTATGAAACTGTAAAAGAGGGTTGCTCTACTGAGCATTCTAATTTTGTATCAGCTTGTTTCTATATGCTTCTTTATTTGTAGGAGTCCACCTGATTCTTTCCTTCTTCATCCATTGAATTTGCTAATTTAGGGTTTCATTGTCTTGTGGTTCAGAACAACATGAGTAGTCATATTTAGTCATGTTTCTAATGAGATAGGGAAAGATGGGATGCTGAGTTTTCTTGCGGTAAGTTTTATGTACTAACATCCTGTAGTCAATTCAGATTTCTATTAGGTTTCAAGAAGGTAGGGTGCCCAAGGTTCAATGTTGAACCTAGTGCACTGATACCATATGTAACATACAAATTTTCTTAACCAAATTATACAATCTCAAATTAAACTAATTTCACAAATAACTAAATTCATTTCACATGACATTGATTTATACCATCTGATTATAACTGAAAGAAACTCTTTTCAACCTATCTTACATATTTATGAGAAACAAAAGAGATATTTAAGTATTGCTAACATTTTAACTACTACTAATTATTCAACTAAAAATAAAGTAATGACTAATTATATCAATTTAAAAGCTTATTATCATAAAGTAAATGTTTTCTCTATCTTGAAATAAAAATAACCATCTATTTATTTAGAGGTTAAAAGTGAAAGAAACATACAATGTAAATGAAATAATTTTTTTAACTCATTGTCGAAGCCTCTGCATTGGTGAGAGGAGAAGCATTGACATAGGCTTAACCTCCCAACCACAGACCATTACTTACCTCCACACGTTCTATATTACTAGAATGACCCTCCCTACCTCAGGATCAGGCTTGGGATGTTAATAAGCCCAGCCATCTCAATAATCAGGTGGGTTGAAGTTCCAATAGTTATTCACAAAATAACTAAAGCATCTAGACAATCAACAAAAATTACATGTTTGGCTTATCTACCTAATTTCTACCCTGGCCAATTAGGATTTCAAGTTGGGTCTACAAACTTGATCTCCACCAGTTGACTTGACAACATATTGCATAACTAGAACATGCATGACCTATTATAGTTTTAGTATATTATTTATTTGATTTGATTCTATTCTTATTTGTGCAGACTCTATACCTCCTCACCATTTTTAGGCTACCATGTTGATGATTCCTAGGTGCTTGCGAGTTTATATCCACAATATTACTTTACACCTCTTCACCAATAATGGCATCATTGCTTGGTGAATTTCTCAGTGTTCAGATTTCACAATATCATTTCATTTTTGAATGCAATAAATTCTGAGCAGAGATAATTGATCATGCATGATTGATACACTATCTTATTTTAAGAACATCAATATATGACAGAGACCATATTTGATAATTTGATTATCATTCCCTTGAGTTTGGTTAGTACTAAATTAATATTAGAATAAGGGATTTAACATTCGAAAGAATATCTGACTGGTGTAATAACATAGAAGATTACATACATGGTTGATGGCTACAGAACTTGGTCTTTATGCTCCATTTTAACCATGACAGACTTGGCAATAAGAAAGAATATCTAAAAATAAGGAGCAATGCTCAAGAGTATCTTACATGACTCTTCTGTGTAGCTTTTCTTCTAGTCAAAAAATGTGAGCTCCACTCCTTGTTCATTAAATCACAAGTGTGAGTGTGAAGGTGATATGGGACAAGACAGATAGTGATGGTTTCAATCAGATAAATGATATTCATTCTTTCTACTCTCAAAAATCACAGTGAATTGAATAGTTAAGAAGGATGAAAGGTAAAAAGCTATATTGAAACACGATCATGAGACTTTGTAAAAAATATTGCATTTGGCTCTTAGCTGCCATCAGTTACAAAGAGACTTTTCGAATGCAAAAGCAATTCGAATTTTTAAAAAGAAGAAAGAAAAGTGAGGAAAAGATTAAGAAATTGGAAAGTTTGATTTTATTATTTTATTATTATTGTTCATTTTAAATACATTCATGTGTACGTATTGGTAAAGTAACATCATTAAATTATAGCTTATAATTTATTGGTGTCACCTTATTTTATTTACATATGTTTGTATTTAAGTATGAATAATAATAATTAAATAATAAATTCATTAATAATTTCTTCAAAGGTATGAATTATAGTTTTAATTTTTAATTGATTATTTAATTGTTCCTTTAATAGCTCATGTGGTTCCATAATGCAACATGTTATCAAACCTAGTATCCTTGCCAAAGTGGACTTAGGTCAAACCTATCGATTCAGATGACTAGACTATTCAACCATCCCCTTCTGAGGATCCCATTTAGCAATGCTTCCCCTCTCTTCATTCTTCTTCTTGTAATCATTCAAAACAACATTCTCGCCAAGACATGAATTCAAGATTTTTAAATTGTTAATTCAAACTTATCTAGTGACTGTTAGAGATGTCAGAATAACTAACTCATTTCAAACATTCTTAAAAATGTCTCATTATCAGTTAATACAACATATATATTTCAACTAACTCATTTCACATGATCAGGAAGAAATAAATTGATACAATGGCTATAATTAACTAACTCACTTTCACATGATCAGGAAGAAATAAATTGATACAATGGCTATAATTAACTAACTCACTTTCACATGATAAGGAAGAAATAAATTGATACAATGACTATAATTAATTAACTCACTTTCACATGATCAGAAAGAAATAAATTCATACAATGAATATAATTAACTAACTCACTTTCACATGATATTGATTCATTAAATCAATGACTAAGTTCAATTTAAAATTTAGGGCAAAATTTTTGGATGTAACATGTAGAATGAAGTCTAGTTTCTAAAAAACTAAGTTTTTGCAGAATTTGATGAACGAGCTAAAATCTACAACCCAATTAGTACATGTTGGTTTTTGATAGAAAATGGACATGCATTCAAAAGAAATGATAGTTGAAAGGCTTGAAATATTTCAAATAAAAAAATAAGTTATATGTTTATATAGCTAACATAGAGACCTACAATGTCATGTAACATGATTTTATCGATACTTAACCACGAGGAAACTTGTAAGGAGAGAACACAAGAAAAATCAATCATTTTTTGTATGTTTGCAGCAAAACACATCTCAGACCAATTTAGGAGACTCCAAACCTTTGGGTTGGATCCCCAAGTAAAAACCAAGCCTTAGGCTTGGTAGAATCCAAAGCTTTAGATAGTGCATGTGCACTATAGTGCGCATGTACTATTTAAAGATTTTTTAATTTAGGCCTTAATTGCACATACATGCTTTAGTGTGTATGCGCTTTAGTGCACGTGCACTATTGAACCCTAAATTTCAATAGAGAGGGAAGGAGAGAGGCAGAGAGGGTAGAGAATAAGCCAAATTAGAAGATGGGGAGAGAGGGGAGGGAGAAATAGAGAGAGAGAGAGAGAGAGAGAGAGAGAGAGAGAGAGAGAGAGAGAGAGAGAGAGAGAGAGAGTAGGGGATTGGAGAAGGCGGGATAGGGAGAGAGAGGGGAAAGAGAGAGTAAGGGATGGGAGAGAGAAGGGGATGGATGTGGTGTGAGAGAGAGAGTAGGGGATGGGAGAGAGAGAGAGTAGGGAGGGAGAGAGAGAGAGAGAGAGAGAGAGAGAGAGAGAGAGAGAGAGAGAGAGAGAGAGAGTAGGGGGGTGGAGGAGAGCGATAGAGAGAGTAGGGGATGGGAGAGAGAGTGAGAGGTGAGAGAGAATAGGGGATATGAGAGAGAGTAGGTAGTGGTGGAGAGGGAGTGGGAGAGGGAGAGTGAGAGATAGAGGAGATGAGAGAGGAGAGTAGGGGGTGGGGGGGAAAGAGAGAGTAGGGGGTGGGAGAATGAGAGAGAGTAGGGGGTGGGGAGATTGAGAGAGAGAGTAGAGGATGGGAGAGAGTGTAAGAGAGAGTAGGGGGTGGGAGATTGAGAGAGAGAGTAGAGGATGGGAGAGAGTGTAAGAGAGAGTAGGTAGTGGGTGGGGAGGGAGGGAGGGGGTGAGAGAGAGAGAGAGTAGGGGGTGGGAGAATGAGAGAGAGTAGGAGATGGGGAGATAGAGAGAGTGAGAGAGTGTAGAGAGGGGGAGAGAGAGCAGGTAGTGAGAGAGAGAGAGGGATGGGAGTGTATGTGTGAGAGAGAGAGCAAGGGATTGGGAGAGTATAGAGAGAGCGAAAGAGTGTGTGTGTGAGAGAGAGTAGGTGGTGGGAGAGGGAGTGGAGGAGAGGAGAGAGGGAGAAGAGAGAGAGGATGGGAGTGTGTGTAATAGAGAGAGTACATGATGGGAGAGGAGAGAGTAGGGGATGGGAGAGAGAGAGTGAGAGAGTAGGGGTGGGAGAATGTGTGAGAGAGTAGGGGATGAGAGAGAGAGCAGGCGGTGGAGAGGAGTGGGAGAGGGAGAGGGGGGAGGGGAGGGAGAGAGAGAGAGAGGGAGGGGGATGGGAGTGTGTGTGAGAGAGAGTAGGGGATGGGAGTGGAGAGGGAGAGAGTAGAGAGAGAGAGAGAGAGAGAGAGAGAGAAGAGAGAGAGAGAGAGTATGGGAGTGTGTGTGTAATGTGAAAGAGAGAGAGTAGGGGATGGAGAGGAGAGAGAGTAGCCTGAGAGGGAGTAGGAGATGGGAGAGAGATAGTAGAAAATGGGAGAGGGAGTGGAAGAGAGGGAGAGGGAGAGAGAGGGGGATCAAGGTGTGTAAGAGAGAGAGAGTAGGGGATGGGAGATGTGAGAGAGAGAGTAGGGGATGGGAGAGAGATAGAGAGTATGGGTGGGGAGAATGAGAGAGAGTAGTGGGATGGGAGAGAGAGTAGGTGGTGGGAGAGGGAGTGGGAGAGGGGAGAGAGAGGGGGGATGGGAGTGTGTGTGAGAGAGAGAGAGAGGGAGTAGGGGGATGGGAGAGGAGATAGAGAGTGAGAGAGAGAGAGAGAGAGAGAGAGAGAGAGAGAGAGAGAGAGAGAGAGAGAGAGAGAGAGAGAGAGAGAGAGAGAGAAGAGAGAGAGAGTAGGAGATTGGAGAATGTGGGATAGGGAGAGAGGGAAAGAGAGAGTAGGGGATGGGAGAGAGAGAAGGAGATGGATGTGTGTGTGTGTTGTGAGAGAGTAGGGGATGGGAGAGAGAGAGAAAGTAGGGTATGGGAGAGAAGAGATCAAGAGAGAGAGAGTGAGAGAGAGTAGGGAGGGAGGGAGGGAGGGAGAGGGAGAGAGAGAGAGGAGAGGGAGAGAGAGAGAGAGTAGGGGGTATGATAGAGAGAGGGATGAGAGTGTGAGAGAGAGAGAGTAGGGGTGGTAGAGAGAGAGTAGGGGATGGGAGAGAGAGAGGGAGTGTGAGAGAGAGAGTAGGGGGTGGGGAGAGAGATAGAGAGAGAGAGTTAGGGGATGGGAGAGAGAGTAGGCAGTGGCGAGAGGAAGTGAGAGAAGGAAAGTGAGAGAGAGAGTTTAGAGAGTAGGGGGTGGGGGAGACAAAGTAGGGGGTGGGAGAGAGAGAGAGTAAGGGGTGGGAGAGGGAGTAGGGGGTGGGAGAATGAGAGAGAGTAGGGGTGGGAGATTGAGAGAGAGAGTAGGGGATGGGGGGAGAGAGTCGAGAGAGAGTAGGCAGTGGGAGAGAGACGTGAGAGAGAGTAGGGGATGGGAGAGGAGGGAGGGGGAGAGAGAGTAGGGGATGGGAGAGAGAGAGTGTGAGATAGAGAGTAGGTAGTGGGAGAGAGGGAGGGAGGGATGGGGAGAGAAAGAAGTAGGGGATGGGGAGAGAGTGTGTGAGTGAGAGGGAGAGAGTGGGCCAATGGGAGAGGGAGGGGGAGAGCAAGATAGAGAGAGAGGGAGAGAGAAAGAGACAGGGGGATGGGAGTGTGTGTGAGAGGGAGTAGGGGATGGGAGAGAGTAGGGGGTAGGAGAATGAGAGAGAGAGTAGGGGATGGGAGATAGAGAGTGAGAGAAGGATTATAGAGGGAAGGAGAGAGGGGGAGAGGAAGAGTGAGAGAGAGTAGGGGATGGGAGATAGAGAGTGAGAGAATAGAGAGAGAGAGAGTAGGTGGTGAGAGAGAGAGGGATGGGGAGTGTGTGTGTGAGAGAGGAGAGAGAGTAGGGGACAAGAGAGGAGAGAGAGTGAAGGAGAGAGAGAGTGTGAGAGAGTATATACAGCTGGGAGAGGGAGAGAGGGAGGAGAAGAGAGAGAGGATGGGAGTTGTGTGTAATAGAGAGAGTACGGGATGGGAGAGGAGAGAGAGTAAGGGATGGGAGAGAGTGAGAGGAGAGAGAGTAGGGGGTGGGGATAATGTGAGAGAGAGTAGGGGATGTGAGAGAGACGAGAGGTAG